>CM065906.1:65533343-66170307 GCA_033439115.1 Firmiana major
GTTGAGAAGATTAGGGAGGATATGGAGATTCAGAAGAATATGGAGTTGGAGGCGAATGTAGCTGATGTGGATACTGATGATGAGGTTAATGAGGCAGAGGAGTATGAAGCTTGGAAGGCTAGAGAGATTGCTAGGATTAAGAGGGATAGAGAGGAAAGGGAATCAATGATAAAGGTGAGAGAGGAGATTGAGAAGGTTAGGAATATGACAGAAGAAGAGAGGAGAGAGTGGGAGCGGAAGAATCCAAAACCTGCTCCTGCACCTAAAAAGAAGTGGAAGTTTATGCAGAAATATTATCACAAGGGTGTTTTCTACCAGGCAGAAGCTGATGATCCTGCTGCCTCTGCTGGATCAGACAATATTTATCACCGCGATTTCTCTGCCCCGACAGGTGACGACAAGATGGACAAGACAATATTGCCTAAGGTCATGCAGGTCAAGCATTTTGGTCGTAGTGGCAGAACCAAATGGACCCATCTTGTCAATGAGGATACAACTGATTGGAACAATCCGTATGTTCTCTAAGCTCTTTTCTCTGATGTTATGTATTAACTCTTGAATTTGCTATATGCATTTTATATCGCCGAAGAACATACTTACTATGAATAATATCAATAAATATAATGCATGACTTGAAGGATGAAATGTTAACTCTTACTAACTAAATCTTGTTTCTACTAAGGCAAAGCAAAGAAACTTTGGTGGAACTTGTTGTGTTTGCTGATTTGTTTTATTCTAATTATTCATAGCTGCTATTAGTTGTTCTGGATTTACTTTGTACACAGAATTTCCTAGAAGCATATTATCGGCTTCTTTTTAGTTTCAATTTTTATACTGTATTAGTCTCTTGGAGAGTGTTAATCTACTCTTGTTGGATTTCTTCATACTCTATATTTTTGGCCACTTCTTGCCTTAAAGTGTGCCTTTTTATATGATGCTAGTGAACATGCATTGAGTAAATTATCTTAGTTTCCATCATGATCATCTAAACTGAAATTCAGCTTGCCTCAAGTTGAAAGGTTTAATTAGTAAAAAAAGAACAATGTCCGGAGGCTGGTCATAGATAGATAATGAATGTGCGTCTTCTCGATTAATTCTTTTACTTGAAGAAGATAATCTCTAAAAGGGTTCTCAAATTGTAATTATTGAATGTGTGGGACTTGAACCTAGAGATATGCTCTCTTCTGAACATTTGCTATCGCTGATGATATTACTCTTCTGCATAACCTCAAAATATAAACACTATTATATTCTTGACAAATCTTGACCATAATTTTTTGGTTTTTGTGCAGATGGACATACAATGATCCTCTTCGGGCAAAATACAATGCAAAAATGGCAGCTGTGAATGCACCTATAGCCAAACCAAAAGGAAGCAAGAAGTTGAAGGATTGGGAATCGAAATGAAATCTAGTTTTTATCCATCATTTGTATTGAGAATGTCATTTTTTTTTTCCAATGGCTTGCATCTGGCATCTCTTTTCACCAACAGTACCTGGGTTTATGCTCAAATAGAGAGATGTGGTAGTTTAATGAATCTCGACTTTGGTAGTTACCTCGTAGCACCGGAGAAACTGATGTACGATGAAGAAAAATTATAAAATTAATTTCCTGGGTTAGCTCGAGTTTCCGCATCGTATTAGACTATTTGTATACTATGATGAGTAGGCATATTGGCAGAAAAATATGCAGAATTCAAATGTTACTCTTTTTAGTCTGTTTTTATTAGAAGATATCATATCATCAAAGATGGCAAGAAAAAAGGTTTCGACTGTTGATTTAAAGGGTTGGCTAGTGGTGTAAAGGTTGGATTTGTGTTCGAATTATTATTCAGTCAATTTTTTTTGAATTTGTGCAAATCATAAAGTGCAAGCGAAAATTAATTTCATACTCAATGTAATATAAAAATATCTCGTGATTCTGTACAGAAATATCTTATAATTTGAAAAAAAAATCTCAAATTTAGATTGAAAGAAAGAAATGCACAATTTATTGCAATTAGTACAATTATTAATCATACATTTATATGGTCATTTAATTTTAGATTGCTAATGATCTATCCATTGTTCTTAAAAAGATTTAAGCCTCACACCATTCTTTCTTTATTCCTATAAATTCAAACCACCAAAACTGGGAAAAAAAAAAAAAGAATTGTAAGTTGTAGCAAACAAATTTTTGCTGGAAGTAAAACAAACAGGTTGACAAAAACAGGGAAATTCAATCAAAATTGAATCATCCTCTGCATATATGAAAATGGATTTTGAAAGAAACATGGAGTCATCTCTCTTTAAGATTAGCTCTTGTTAGGAGATCGGCTTTGCGTAAGCGATAATACGCGGCTAAAGTTGAGTTGAGAATATGGATAAAATGAAAATAAGGCACACGAGATTTTACGTGGTTCACCCAATTTAGGCTACGTCCACGGACAAGGCTGTGAAGAATTTTTTTCTATGAGAAAGGTTACAAAATACTTCTCTCTAAATAAAAGGAGAGAACTACTAAATCTCTCTATTAAACTAAGAGAAATAACTCTTTCTCTAACAAGGGAGGAAAACAACTAGAGAGAATTTTTCTCTTCTTGATTTGGAAAGGGATGATGAAATGAGGATGAGGGGAGCTCAATTTATAGGAAAGCTCCCCTCTCCAGTGCCTTAAATATTTCAACCAATTGTGGCATAACCACAATTGGTTGAAACTTATTATGGCACCGCCACAATTGTTTTCAACAATTGTGGCTCTGCCAACCAACATTCTCCCACTTGGAGACTAATTTCAATTATGTCTCCACACCATTCTTGTTGCCTTGTCATAATCATGCTGCTTACGTTTCTGTGAGGCCATATGAGGATCTGCTCTATAAAAACTTATCAGTGTTAATTGGCTTGGTCATAACATCTGCTAGGTTTTCTTTGGTGTGTATCTTTAGCATATCTACACTTCCATCTTCCACCACTTCTCGAACAAAATGGTATTGAACCCCTATGTGCTTCGTTCTAGAATGAAAGACTGGATTCTTTGCAATATGCAAAGCACTTTGACTGTCACAAAAAAGAGTAATCCTCTCTTGTTTGTGCCCAAGTTCCTCCAGTAACCTTTTAACCCAAATAGCTTCCTTGCAAGCTTGTGTAGCCGCCATGTATTCTGCTTCCGTTGAAGATAAAGCCACAACAGTTTGCAGTTTTGAAACCCAGCTTACCGCTCCTCCTGCAAGTGTAAACACATAACCTGTAGTGGATTTTCTCTTATCAAGATCACCTGCAAAATCTGAATCTACATAGCCTTTGATAGTGAAATCTGATCCTCCATAACATAATCCAGCATCTGAGGTTCCCCTAATGTACCTCAAAATCTTCTTCACAATTTGCCAATTCTCTCCACCTGAATTTGCCATGTATCGACTGACTGCTCTCACTGCTTGTGCAATGTCCGGTCTTGTACAGATCATGGCAAACATTAAGCTTCCCACTGCTGATGCATACGGTACTCGAGACATCTCCATCCGCTCTGCTTCATTGCTAGGACTCATACTTGAGGATAACTTGAAGTTAACAGGAAGAGGGGTAGAAATTGGCTTACTATCTTGCATGTTGAAGCGTCGCAAGATTTTGTTTAAGTAATTTTTCTGAGAGAGCCAAATCTTCCTATTACTTCTATCTCGGTGAATTTGCATCCCTAAAATCTTGTTTGCTGGTCCCAAATCCTTCATGTTAAACTCCCTAGCCAACTGCGCCTTTAATTCTTGGATTCGATCTTTGTTGGGGCCTACCACCAACATGTCATCCACGTACAACAACAAGATTATAAAATCTTCCTCAAACCTTTTGTAATACGTACAATGGTCTGAGCTCAGTCTGTTGTACTCAAGGCTTATTATGAAGGAATCAAATCTCTTGTACCAACACCTTGGCGCTTGTTTGAGACCGTACAGAGATTTGTTCAACCTGCAAACCAAGTTCTCTTTGTCTATTTCAGCAAAACCTTCTGGTTGGAGCATATAAATTTCTTCTTCAAGGTTTCCATGAAGAAAAGCAGTTTTGACATCCAACTGCTCTAAGTGAAGGTCAAATGTAGCACACATTGCCAAGACTACTCTGATTGTTGTAAGTCGTACTACTGGGGAAAATATCTCATTGAAGTCAATACCTTCTTTCTGAGCAAATCCTTTTACTACCAATCTTGCACGATACCGTTCCACTTGATCATTGCCATCACGCTTGATCTTGTAAACCCATTTGTTGCCAATGGCCTTCCTTTCTTGTGGTAGTGTAACAAGATCTCATGTCTTATTTTTATGTAAGGCTTCTATCTCCTCTTGCATTGCTGTCATCCACAATGATATATCCGGGCTTTTGGTAGCCTCCTGGAAAGTTGATGGCTCTCCATCCTCTGTGAGTAGACAGTATACAATGTTGCCCTCAGTAACATAATCTGAGTGCCAAGCCGGTGGTCTTCTTTCACGAGTTGACCGATGGACTTCTGGAGCCTCAGCCTCAACTGGTTCTTGTTCTTCATGCTCTGATGCTGCTTCAGAAGAGTTTACATCTTCTTGTTCTGGACTATTTTCCATTTGTACTGATGTAGTCTTTGAACTTTCTTTTACAGTGTTATCACCTTCTTTTATTTGCATTTTGTCTTCTGCAAATATCACATCTCTGCTGATGATAACCTTGTGAGCAGTGGGATCCCACAGGCGATACCCCTTAACTCCATCAACATATCCCAAGAATACACATTTTCTGGATTTTGGATCCAGCTTTGTGACTTCTTGTGTATTGTACATTACGTACGCAGGACTTCCAAAAGTATGTAAGCGAGAATAATCAGCTGGCTTGCCAGTCCACATCTCCATAGGTGTCTTCAGATCAATTACAGTTGATGGAGACCGATTGATCACATAACAGGCAGTTCTGACTGCTTCTGCCCAGAATGACTTAGCTAAACTTGCAATCTTCAACATTGCTCTTGTTCTTTCTAACAGAGTTCTGTTCATCCGCTCTGCCACTCCATTCTGTTATGGAGTGTATGCCGTCGTGAACTGCCTCTTGATTCCTTCTTGATCACAGAAGTTATCAAATTCATCACTGGTGTATTCTCCTCCATTATCTGTCCTTAAACACTTGATCCGTTTTCCGGATTCAAGTTCTATTCGCGCTTTGAAAATTTTGAAGACTGCGAACACATCTGCCTTCCTCTTAATTGCATACTCCCAACATCTCCTGGAGTAATCATCTATGAAAGACACAAAGTATCTCGCGCCTCCTAGGGATATAACTGGTGCTTGCCAAACATCGGAATGAATCAGCTCCAAAATGACTTTGCTTCTGGCAGTGGAACTGCTAAATTTCAATCTATGCTGCTTACTCGTAACACAATGCTCACAAAAGGGTAAAGCAACCTTTGTAAGCCCAGGGATTAATTTCTGATTAGAGAGAACCTTTAGACCTTTCTCTGACATGTGGCCTAGTTTTTTATGCCACATTGTCGTCACCTCTTCTGTAGAACTGACCGATGCAATCGAAGCAGTTGCCTCCTGGTGTGTTTCTCCTTTAAGCATGTATAAATTTGCAGCAATCTTTTCTGCCTTCAAAACAACAAGCGCTCCTTTAATGATCTTCAAGACTCCATTTTCTATGCGAGTCTTACAACCAAGATCATCCAATTGTCCCAAAGACAATAGGTTCTTCTTTAAGCCTGTCACATGTCGAACTCCTTGAATGGTGCGAATTATACCATCATACATTTTTATTTTGATGGTACCTATGCCAATGATTTCCAAGGCATGATTATCACCCATGTACACCGATCCTCCTGAGACAGGTTCATATTGTTGGAACCACTCTCTACGTGAGGTCATGTGCCACGTTGCTCCTGAATCAATCAGCCATATATCTGCAAACTTCTTTCTGCTTTCAACAGTTGTCGTTGCCTCGCTGCATAGAACTTCGCCATCACTCAAGTTTTCTGCTACATATCCCTGAGCATTTGCCAACTCAGGACCTTTCGCTTTGAAATCTCTATTCTTCTTGAGTAACGTACACTCATTCTTGAAGTGCCCTCTTTTGCCACAGTTGTAGCACTTAACATTCTTCTTACTTCTTGATTTTGATCTACCATGATTTTGGCTCCCACTTGAACCACGTTCCATTGATCTCCCTCTCGTCATCGTTAAAACTTCTGCTTGCTGCGAACTTGCCAATCTATCTTCCTTGTTCTTTCGCCTATCTTCTTCTTCTAAGACAGCCGATGCAACATCCTCAAAAACTAAAGAGTCTGAGAGAATACCATTGGTCAAGTTGATGATGAGTTGATCATATGAATCTGGTAGACTTTGAAGTAGAATCTCTGCACGTTCACTTTCTGCTATTATCTGACTCAATGAAGTGAGTTGTGAAAATAGAGTGTTTAAAGTGTTGATGTGATCGGTCACCGATGTGGATTCCGTCATCCGTAGAGTGTATAATTTTCGATTCAAGAAGATTTTGGTGTGTAACGATTTGACCTCGTACAGCTTTGTTAGCGTATCCCAAATTTTCTTTGCTGACTTCTTTTCAGCAATGCTAGATAATACTTCATCTGCAAGTGCTAGATGTAAGTTGGCAACAACATTGCCATCAGTCTCTTCCCACTTTGCATCCGTAATTCCTTCTGGCCTTTTGTCAATTGCTGCTAGGCAATTGTCTTTCCTTAATACTGCCTTTATCTTCATTTTCCACAAAGAGAAATTGCTCCCGTTGAACTTCTGAATCTCAAACTTTGTCGCCATCTTGCACGTCACAATTTGCTCAACTTTTACCGTTTCACTACGAACTGTAACGTATACGAAACAATAGTACCGTGTGAATAATACCTTTACTAAGTAAGTTCCCAGGAAAGATTTGGAGGGACACAAACGGTCCACTTAAATACCACCCTCCTTAGACAGAACTTCCTAGACCAATTTTATTCACACTACTAAAATACCGTATACGTGAACAGTACTTGTGAACAGTGTCGCGATACGAACAGAACCTCGACCTGGTTGCTCTGATACCATTGTTAGGAGATCGGCTTTGCGTAAGCGATAATACGTGGCTAAAGTTGAGTTGAGAATATGGATAAAATGAAAATAAGGCACACGAGATTTTACGTGGTTCACTCAATTTAGGCTACGTCCACGGACAAGGCTGTGAAGAATTTTTTTCTATGAGAAAGGTTACAAAATACTTCTCTCTAAATAAAAGGAGAGAACTACTAAATTTTTCTATTAAACTAAGAGAAATAACTCTTTCTCTAACAAGGGAGGAAGACAACTAGAGAGAATTTTTCTCTTCTTGATTTGGAAAGGGATGATGAAATGAGGATGAGGGGAGCTCAATTTATAGGAAAGCTCCCCTCTCCAGTGCCTTAAATATTTCAACCAATTGTGGTATAACCACAATTGGTTGAAACTTATTATGGCACCGCCACAATTGTTTTCAACAATTGTGGCTCTGCCAACCAACAGCTCTCTCCAATACAAAAAAGAAAACTTGAAGATTGAAGTTGAAGGAAATGAGTTCCTCAAGGTAAGTGGAGTGAACAATGATGAAGACCTTTGCTTCTTTTGTTCTAAGTATCAACTCCCCAAAGATGCCAATGGGAATCAGATTATGGTTTCAAGTTTTTCAAAGGATAATGAGTATTACACCATTATTAAAATTCCAAGGATCTTGAAGGATCATATAGATCTTCAGCTTATATTATGATACTAATTATAATATGTAGTTAGGGTTCATTTCTTACAATAAAATTGTTTCACCAAATGGATGTTTACCCATAAATTAAAATAAGAAAATGGTGATATTAATGAAATAATAAAATGTTCTTCAATTACTTTCCATGACTTTTAGTAATATTTAATTGAAAATTTAAACTCAAGTTGTATCGATTTCAGCATTACAGATTAAGATATATTAACAATATCAATAATAGAAGTACCCAAAAAATTATGCCAATATTATCAAAGTTCTTACCAAAGGTTTTTTTTTTCTTCCTTTTAAATCAATGTAGAAATAAATCAAGATTTTTTTCAAATTCAAGTATTTTCCATCCTCCTATCTTGTCAATAAAAACTATAGCAATAATTAGGGTTAACGATTTCGACTTATCAAACAAAATCTATCGAATTTGATCATATCAATCCAACTAATTTGATTTCGATTATGATTGATTAAAATAAATATTTCGTTTGATTAATTTGATTTTTTTCTATAGTTAAATTACTAATTTTTTTATTGAATTAATCAACTCATTTATATATATATATATATGATACTATTTAGATTCGAATCCAAATTTTATAATATGCCACAAGTGTTTTTTGATCACCCAATTAAGAGTTTGTTTGTAAGCTTACCTATTTGAATTAGAGGATTTCCTAAAAATATTTTTAGATAATGATAAACCCAAATAAACTTATTTATTAATTGATAATACCTATAAGGACATGTTCTGATTCTTAAAATATACAAATTTATTCATAATTGATACCTAAAATACAAGTTTATTAAGTTTTTTATCAGCTTGAATTGGAGTTATAATTTTTTTATTAATTTAGAAGGATTAATTTATTGGAGTTCTAATGTTGATCAGCTTTTCCATGTGTGTTTTCGCTGGCTATTTTGGTTTGGGTTTTGTTTCTTTGAGGAAGAACCTGCGGCTGGGTTACGAGTATTAGGCAATACTTGAAGCCCATATATTTTTATGGATGAAGCCCAGATCTTTATTAAGCTTATTTAGAATTCATGTCACGTTGTTTTCCAGCTTTTCTCGTCTCTCCCATGGCAGAAGAAGTTCCTGAAGAAGTCAATTCTCCACAGCTTCCTTCAGTAACCCCCTCTTTTCTCTCTATTTATTTTAAATTTCTACATGTTTTTACGCATGTGGGTTCATTCTAGTGGTTGTGGGATGCCAATGATCTCTTATAACTGTGAAATTGATTGAAATTTTGTTTATTAAAAGGGTTAATTAATTCTCCCTTGATGTTCCTGATTGATATGTTGATTTTGTTTTGTTCTAAAATTTTGGAAGCAGTGAAAGTGAAACTAATTGGATTATTATTTTGAAAATGCTTATGTTGAACTTGAATATGTAGTTTCTGGAGGTTGTATGCCGAAGTTCTGGTAAGAAAAGCCGGTTTGCTGCCGGTACTAAGGCCGGATTTGCAGTCTTACTGATGAATAAAAAGTTGGATATTGGAGCTCCACTTGCTTTGCATATTGAAGCAGTTAAAGAAGGGGAGGAACCCATTAGTTTTGGCCCTGAAGCAGTTCTTGTGAATTATGGCAATGATTGGAAGTTGCAAACAGTTACTGAAGTTGATTTTCCTGGTCAATGTGTGGTGCCAATTCATAATATATTTTTGTTTTCAATGTTGCAATCATTTAGGTTCTGATTTTTCATACCCTTGTTTGTGTTTTGTTTTAGGCACCAGAAAAGGGGAAGGTGTTCGCAGAGTTTCAACTCCAATTCCTATTGCAAAGGTAATATCTTCCTCTAGTATTCCATTCAATGGTGTGATCAAGAGGTTTTTGGATGAACTAAAATCGAGTTATTGACAAAAAGTTTTGGTTTCGCTTTGATGAGAAAGAACAACAAAATTTAGTGTTCAAGTCACAACCTTTTAAAACTTGATGAGTAATCTAAAATCCATATTTTTGGTTCCCTTTGAGAGAGTCTAGTTAAGAATTACAAGTTATCGATGAACTTTACCCCTTCATTTGCGTACATACAGCTCTAAGACTATTCTGAATTATTGGCAGAAGGTTTTGGTTATGCTTTGATGAGAAAGAACAACAACGTTTATTGTTCAAGTCACAACCTTAAAAAACTTGATGAGTAAAACCTAAATCCATTTTCGGGTCCCTTACAGAGAGTCTAGTTAAGAATTACGAGTCTCCAGTTATCAATGAACTTTACTCCTTCATTTGCATACATACAGCTCTAAGACTATTCTGAATTATTGGCAGAAAGTTTTGGTTATGCTTTGATGAGAAAGAAAAGAAAAAGAAAATTTATTGTTCAAGTCATAACCTTGAAAAACTTGATGAGTTAACCTACCCTTGGAGAGAGTCTAGTTAAGAGTTATATGTCTCCCGCTGACAGTAAACTTTACCCCTTCATTTGCATTTACCTACAGCTCTAAAGACTGTTCTGAATTGTAGTAGTAGTTAATAGATGGAGGTGGTGTTGTAAAAAGCAAATGCCAAATCCAAAACCTTCCATAATGAGATGACTACAGTTGCTCCTTCTTCATGATGCCTATGTTGAATGCATTAGAAGGGAGAATGCAGGTATTGAGACTCAAATCTCTAACCCGCAGAACTCCCACACCTTAGAAGTCAAGACATGACTATTTGAGTTGATACTCAAGATTATTAAATAGTCTTCTTCATCATCTGTATCTTGCTTGTCTTTTTTGTCTATGAAATACACTAGGATTGAGTATGCATTCATCTTTAGCCTGCCTTAAAAGGTTTTATATACTTGGCTGTGCTGATATATAGTTTATATTTGTTTTCAATTTGACAGAACTTGGGAGGCTCTCATTCTACTAAGGGGGCTTCAAAACCGGGAATCAGTTTTCTTTACATTGCGAAAATAGTTTTTGTTTTTGTTTTGATGTTTGTGTTGGCTGGAATCTTTGTGTTGGCCCTTGAGAATCTTCCTACACTAATTTTGTTTATTAATTCATCCATTTAAAATTATGTTTCCACTCAATATATATATATATATATATATATATATATATATATATATATGGGCAAAATTCTCAACATATATGTTTGATTGTGCATCTTTGAACTCTTTCCAAACGAAAGAGCAGTAGAGGGCCTAAGAAGCAAATTCTACTATTAAATTTTACTAGAAGAAAAAAAAAAGTCATTAGAAGAACTTTTTGGTTGCTAGACTTGAAAGCTTTACAAGCCCAAAGGCCAAACCTAAAGTCTAAAGTGAATGATAGAGTGTAATTGAGTCGAATCAATATAATCGAGTTTGTACAATGAAAAAGTTTAAATTCATGTTTCATTTGAAATTTGAAATTCAAAATTAAACTTAAATTCAATTGAATTTTATTTTTTTCAATTCAAATTTTACTCAAAATAAAAATCAAATTACTCAAACTTAATTGGTTAAATTAATCTTTCAAGATGAATAGAGTTTTTTCACAAATATTTTATGAATATTAAAAGTAAAAGTAAAAGTAAAATTATAATTATAATTTAATAGTTAAAATATTATAAAAATATATTAAAACAAAAAAATACTTGATTAAACTCATTAGTTATTTAAGTTTAATATTAAAAGCTATTAAGTTTAATATTAAAAGCTTGAAAACTCGATATTCAAAAAAGCTTCTTTTCCATTGAGTTAACTAAATTAAAAAAAAAAATTAATCTTTTGTTCTTGTAAAATTAATTTCAATGAAATTGAAAATGATAAAAAAAATTATTTAAAATATATTTTTTTAATAAAATAATAAAAAAAATTTAGAAACAATGATAATACAATAATTTTACCTTTTTGCTATTTTATTGTTTTCCTCTCACCGCCCCTCACTGAATACCCACACCGCCCCTCACTGAATACCCAGTAGGCATCCAAGCCAAGCCTTAATGAGAGAGAGAGAGAGGGAAATCCATCTTCATTTTTGCTTATAATTTACATTCTTGAATGAGTTTTCCAACCCTGTTGAATATCTGCTATATACAAACAAAGGACTAATCACAAATACAATACTAGGGGATGGAAATTACATGCATACAACATTGACATTCTTCTCCAAACCTATGACCAACAAGCATCGGTGCAAACATATTACACATTTTTCCCTCTATTTTTTCTCCTTTCTTCTAGAGACAATTTTCCTTCATTATACAACTAAGCGCCAGAGTATCCTGAGTAGAGATAAATCTCATCCGCATGAATTGCCGGCACGTACACTGCATCCTGCAGCGAGCTGTGTGTCCGGCCATAGAATGCGTAAACAAGAATCCCTATTACGAGCCATACCGAAACCCGAGCCCAGGTTGCAGCTCTGACAATTGCAAAGAACATAATACGAGATGAACACAAATGAAAAGGATGCAAGAGTTTAGCCATTTGATGGCAGCAAAGTTGTGAAGAAGAATACAGTGATTTATCGCTTACCCTAGATTAATAAGCAGGTAGATGTTGATGAGAATGCAGAAAATTGGTAGGAGTGGAACAAAAGGGCATATGAAACCTGAATAAGTTGATGAAATCAATATTGCCTCATAAATTGATGATATCAAGAAGATATTGAATACGAGATGGCAAGCAACCATGGATCGAACTAAGATTAGAGCGCTGAGAGCATACCTCCTGTATGTCCAAAGTTATGCCTTGCATCATCTTGATCTATAAAGGTGAGCACAACCAGACCAGACAGAAGAAGAACACCACCGGCTCCACATAACGTGAACCGAAGAAGGCTGGAAGATACCAACACCCATCAAAGCAGAAGAACAAAATAGATAATGAAACCATTTGAAAAGATAAAACTAAAAGGAAAGATAATAAAATAAATGAAATATTCTTCAACCATATATGGTGCAATCCACACCAAAGTTCGTACCGGACTATTATTCTATTATCCCGTGTCAATAAATATAATTAAGCACACATTCCACCCCCTTTTCTTTCTTTTCAAGCACTATATAATGAAAACCAAAAGCTTAATAGTCAAATATATCATCAACCTTCGACACAAAATGGATATAAACCCTCAACCTTTAATTTTATTATAAAAGCATATAAACTTTTATTATACTATAAAATAAACCCTCAACCTTTCAAAATAATGCAAGTAAAATAAATAAAATGTTAAAATTTTATAAATCCTCAACCTTTTTATTTTACTTGAAAAATTTATAACTGATTTGGACTTAATTGCATTATTCTAAAACGTTAGGGGTTTATATAGTAAAATTAAAAGTTGAGAGTTTATTTCCAAATTTTATACAAAAGGTTTAGGGTATATTTGGCTATTAAGCTAAAACCAGATAGTGGATATAATACATGTCCTCCAGCCTAGCATAGAAAAATGGGTTTCATTTCTGTCCTTATCCATACAATGTGTAACACCAGAGCACTGTAAATTTCTTTTCCATCTCCCTCTTTTATAAACAACAACAACAATCAAAGTAGTTTGACAATGCAGACATGATCAGCCTACCTTGGAAGCCACAAATTTGAAGCTGCAAATGTAAGGCTAAATGCCCCAACACATGTTAACATTATAGTCCAACCAGCAATTTTTCGCCTATTCTCTTCTTTGAGGGTACCTGCAATAATCATTTCGCAGGAGAGAATCAAATTATCAGAAAAGTACCAGATGATGGAAAGCTCCATGGAACGAATGAATGCTACAGAGATCCCAGGGTGGACCGGTGGCAAACTGACTCCCTGACCCCACCCATAGATTTGAACTTGGGACAACAAACTTTAAGGTAATAATGTCCACACCTGCGAAAAGACATTTCAAATTGTACACCTTGATGAAGTTCTAAAATAATTACATCACAAGCTACATTGCTTTGCACTTTTGAAAGCAAGGATAAAACCTCCAAGAAAATTGCTTACAGAAGCTAGTGACAAACCATGACATTGTATACGGATTACTTAAATTAATTAATGAAACGAATAAAGGTGACAGAAGGCAAGGAACTTACAACTGGCTTCAGCTTCTTGTTTTTCAACAACAGGACAATCAACTGCTACATTCTTGTTGCCGAGCAAAGGCTGAGAAGTACTCATCTCAGGGGTTTTCCCACTAATCGCCTTAGTATCCCTACTATATCTTAGTGTGACAGAATCAATTGACTCCTGAAGTGATGATGGAAGTGGCACCTCATCTGGTGGGACATATCTAAGTATCAGCACAGAAACTGCTACCATAGTAAACGCAAGAAGTGTACCAACGCTGACCTGCAAAAGGAAGGCAACTCTTAGGGGCTCCATGTGCTAGGCATATGCATCCAAGGGCCTGTAATTAAACCAATACTCAAGCCAGAGGAGCCTAATTTGTGGAAATTTTTTTTTTTTTTTTAAAAGGGAACTCAGTGCACAAAACTCCCACATGGTGAGTCTGGAGAGGTTCATTTGAACCTGTGACCTCCAGGTCACAAAAGAGCAACATTTACCGTTGCACCAAGGTTCCTCTCTAGTTTTGAGAACAATGTGACATTAATTTTTGTGATAAAGGGAAGGTCCTTAAATAAAATAATAATAAAAAAGAACATTGAAAACTACCATAAAAATGCAGCCTTTTAAGCCAGGAATCAAAACTCAGAAAAGAAATTAGGTCAACTGTAAATGATAAAATGGATTATGGTAAAAATCAGAAAAAAAAAAAAATCCTTTCATTTTTGACTTAACTAAGAATGGGTCACCACAGCAACCGAATGCACTCAAGACCTAGTAAACTACAAGCCTAGTACACACAGCAGCAGGATGTTTAAATGGACACCGAGACCTCAAAAAGGAAAAAAATCCATTCCTAATTGCAAGATATGCCCGGTCCTACTTACCATCCCTGCCAATTGTGAAACATCCATGAAGAATGATAAGCTAGCAGCAACTATACCAGTTGCCAATGTGCTCTTGACAGGAACTTGGGTGCGATTATTAACATCAGAAAAAAAGGATGGCAGCAACCCATCTCTAGCCATTGCCATAAGAATTCGAGGCTGAAAACACACAATTCTGGACTTTACATTAAATAATAACAAATATATATATAAAATAAGATCTATGATCAATCATGTAGACTTAGGAGCTAGCATTTTATTATTTCCGTATTAAGATATCGAGCAGATTGAAGTTCTGACAACACACTAGTGAATCTTTAGAATCATAACTAAAAAATAGATACATATTATTACATTAATATATACACACACACACACACACACACACACACACACACACACACACATATATATATATATATATGCAATCAACAAGTTCAAGAAATCGTAATTGAATCCAAATGCTATAATAGTTGAAAGGGATCCCTAGCGTTAGTAGTACTTTGAAGTAAGATTGAATTGAACATTCCCATTGTAGTTCTCATCCCGGATTATGTTTAGCTCTGCAAGTAGTATGATTACAAGAATTCTAAATTGAGACAATTATTTGATGGAAACAAATGACAGAACGGTAATGTGGATGATAAATATGGGCAATTAACATCATATTGATGAAATGTATACAGAACGCCAAAAATTTCACAGTTTTACAATTGAAAACTTGATTTGTACCTGAGGGAGGATAGATCCCATCAATGTTGAGCAAAGAGCAGTAACAGCTCCAATGGTTACTATGTAACTGAAATCACAAGAATGGGAAGGTTCCTCATGTAAAAAGGCTTCAGAAAACAAAAAATAAATAGAAACTTTGAATGCACCATGAATACTCACGCTGCCCATTGCATCCCGTGGCTAGCAAATGCAGAAGAGATGGGGGTGTCAGGATCCATTGCATAATAGGGGACCAGACCAACAATCACGATGGAAACCAGCATGTACAACCCACAACAAATGGAGAGGGCTGTCGCTATACCCAGTGGCAAATCTCGTTGGGGATTCTTAACCTGTCATACATGATTTCAAATTCTTTAGATCACCATAAAAGACGAGTTTAAATAAAGGGAAAACTGGTATAAGAAAAGAAACCAATACCTCCTCAGCAGTGCTGGCAACCGAATCAAAACCAATATAAGCAAAGAAGACAGTTGCAGACCCAGCAAGCATTCCATCCACCCCAAAGGGAAAATATCTATTGGATAAACAAGTTAAGTTATAACTTTCAAAATCATCATATTGGCATGGAAATACAGCAAGAAATGCCAATTACCCAGTAGGAAGTTCGTAGCCAGTCCATCCAGTCTGGAAACCCAGATAACCACCAGCTCCTATCACAAAAATCATGGCACATACATTTGCAGTGGTGACAATGGCTTGTGCAAGTGTACTCTGCATGAGAGGTGCAGAGAGGTTTTAAATTTAAGGTTACAACAGGGTCATCACCCACACCCGCACAAAGTAAAGGAGCAAAAAATGGAAAAAAGGAGATAGAAAGCACCTCCTTGATTCCCACACACAAAAGCCCAGTCACAATGAAAACTAGTATTGAAGCACATGGGTCCACCACAATATCAAGCCCAGGAATATGTTGACGAGCTAGAAAAATTGGTAGACTGTTTTCACCTCCAAAAAGCAAAGCCTGGATGTAAGAATCATAAGAAAAAAGTAAGAGTGCAATGTAAATAGCAAATAAAGGAAGGCAACTCCAAAAACGACCCCCACCTCCAATCAACCCAACCAAAATGCAAAGAAGGCAAAATAAGTTAAGAAAATTGACTAAACCAGATTAGGGGAAATGCCACGAGCAACTGCTGCACCACCAATTGTATACTCCAGTATCAGAGCCCAACCAATCAACCAGGCAACACTAAAAATTAACATTGCTAGTATCAGTTGCTGGAAAAAATAACCTTCAAGAAGCAAGAATGAAAATAAATAGTGTGATTACAACCACTTTTACTCTTTTACCATATGGAACAGTTAACTATTACTAAAGCTAAACCCGAACAGTCAACTTTCAAATTGCAAGAACAAAGAACAACAACAATAAGAAATGTACAAGATAAATCAAGGGAGTTAGAAATTACCCTTCACCAACACAAATGTATGAATAATGATAGGCACTGCCAGCAGATGGGCAGCGACTCGCGAGCTCAGCATAGCAAAATGCAGACAGAGCAGCAGCAATTCCAGCGATTAGAAAAGAAATGGTGAGAGCTGGACCAGAATGCTCTCTAGCAACTGTTCCAACAAGAATATAAACTCCAGCTCCAATTGTTGATCCAACACCTAATCATAGTGCACCAATATTCACAATAAGCTATCCACTGTAGATATCAAAACAATTAAAGCAACGAAACCATAAAGTAAAAACAACTAAAATATGCCAGCCTTCTAGTTACAAGAAACAAATCAAACCGAACAGAACTTCAAAAAAATAATTAACCCTATAAATCAAATGTATCCATAAGAGGAAATAAGTAAAAAACGACCAGTAATATGTTTCAAAAGCGGGAATAAAGATTCAAACTTG
Organism: Firmiana major; assembly: GCA_033439115.1. Taxonomy (NCBI): domain Eukaryota; kingdom Viridiplantae; phylum Streptophyta; class Magnoliopsida; order Malvales; family Malvaceae; genus Firmiana; species Firmiana major. The sequence continues at coordinate 65,550,504 of CM065906.1, forward strand.
TCATCTAAAAACCTGAAAAATCAATATAAAACAGCTAAAAACACAAAACCCGGATCACAATTTCCCCAAAAAGAACTAAGAATACAACAAATAATCACATATACATATTGCTGTAAGATAAGAAACAGCTAAAAGGCAAAAAGATCATCATTTTTTTTTTTCAAAAAGAAAAATTTAAACAACCCAAAACGAAGAAAAAAAAAAATAAAGAACACGTGTTCAGGATCAAATACCCAACCACCCGCCACCAAAAAAAAAAAAAAAAAGCTATCAGAATTTCCCTCAAAACAGCTATAAAAACATAAAGCCAACAAAATAAAACATAAAGACTCAAAACCAGTATAAAATTTTCCCCCAAAAAAAGTTAAAAAACACATAAAAAAATTTCCTAAAATAACTTTTAAAAAAGGCACAGAACATTACCAATTGCTATGAGATGAGGAACAGTCAACTCTTTAGCCAACTGATGATGACCCAAACGCTTGGAATGAGCAGAATCTACCTGTTTTCTTCTTACCAAACCCTTTAAACCACCCCATGAAGCACCAAAAGCTTCTTTTCGGGAATCAACCAAAACACCCATCGAGTATTTCCACCCAAATTTATCAAATTTCCCCAAATAATTAACAATAAAATTATTTTATTAATGGTAATTCACAAACTTAGCTTTTGAAAAACAAAATATGAACAGAAATGCTAAAAATTTATCTACAATAAATTTATTAACATTAAAATCTGCCGCCTGAATCCTTCCAATATAAATTTGCTTCAACACTTAATTTTTTTATCGTTCTTAAAAGGAATCAAAGCGAGCAGATTTTAGAAGAGAGAAAAAATGATTTTTTTTTCTCTCTGTTAATTTTAATTTTGCTTTTGTCTTTAAAAATGAAATATTTGGTTTTTAAAAGAGTGATGGAATTGCCCATTGCCCGTTTCAAAACAACCAACCAATACTTGGGCTGCCCGAAAATGATTGACTCAAAATAGTAACTGTAATTAAATCAACCATAATAATCCATAATTAAATGTCACGTTTCTCCAATAAAAAGCAATTTATTTTTTAAGTAAATAAAAAATGTTTTGATTTTCTTTTAGTAAATAAAATATCCATAAATAGAGAAAATGTAGCTGCGTTTTATTGATAAAATCTATAGTTTTAGCTTGTTTTCCATATATTTTTGGAATTTTCACACAATTTTTGAAAAATACAACTAATGTTTGGAATTTTAGCCAAACAAAAATTATAATACCAAACATTACGTAATTTATCGGTAGAATATCGAATTTTAAACTCAATAATTATGACGATTTCAAATATTAAAATCAATTTGGATGAAAGATTTAATGTCAATTGAGGGTTTCGTTGAAAAAAAAATTTCAAGACTTATCAGATTATATAATATAACCATCCAAATAATTGATTTTTGTTATTAAAAATAATTAAAAAGGAAACAATCCAAAGTCTTAAAAATCATATTGACTATAAAAAATAAAATAGTGCAAATAACTTATTTGATTGAGTCATTAAAAAAAGTTGTGGTATATTTTAAAATATTAATATATTATACACGGTTATGAAATTTTTTTTTAATTCCACAAGTGGGATTAAAATTATAATACATGTTTTATTTTATTTATTTTTTATTTTTTTAATGCATTTAAAAAATATATATTATTATCATAACCTCACTGTGGAATCAAAAAACTCTACTGACAATAAATAGAATAATTATTTTATTTTAAATTTGAGTTTAAGTTTAAATAATTTCATATTCTACTCTCAATTATCAATATATATGGAGGATTATTTTCTCCTACATTGACAATAAATTTTTTTTTAATTTCACAAACGGATTTAAAAAATTACTACCTTCATCAAGTGAAGTGATTAAAATAAAGTTGTGACATATTATAAAATTTAAATTTAAATATAAACAATTCAATCTCCATTTTTAATTAAATGTTTCCCTTGTAATTTAAAAAAATCAATTGTATGTGTCCATTTCATATGCATTCTAATAACGTCATTAATTATCTTTAATTATAAACACAAGAAAAAAAATCTCAAATAGATTGAAGTAATTGTCTGATGAATATTGATTGAAATGATAAAAAATATATTTATTTAATTTTTTAATACATTAAAAATTATAAAAAAAACAAGAATTTGTTAAATTAATATAAATAAACATATTTGAATTAATTAAAAATATTAAACTTCTAATTTGTTAGTCCAAATCTAAAATTTGGATGGAAACGGAAAGCAGCAGCGTATCGCTAATCCATATGATTTCAAAACAAAGAAAAATATTATTGAGAGTTGAAACCAATAGGGGTAGAGCGAGCCTCTTTCTTCAATAATAGAAATGATTTGATATTTGACAAACTGACAAAAACTTTGGTATGAAATTATTGAGCTCAACTTGGATGGATCATCGATTGCGTTTATTAATTAGATTCTGAATCTAAATCCTAAAGGCTCCAATCCATATATATATATATATATATAAAATTTAAAAAAGTTAGAAGTAGAAGGGTTATTCGGCAATTCATTTTCAAATTTTAAAATTTTTATTTAATGTTTTATCTATGAAATTTTTAATTTTAACAAATAAAAAAATTTAAATTTAAATATATTATGCGAAGATTCAAACTTTAACCACTTACATTAATTTTTATTAAGTAATATATATTATTTAATACATTTAAGGCATTTGATTTGAAAAAATAATTTTTTATTTGTAAGAAATAAGAAATAATTATTTAAGTAAATTAAGAGTTTGAGCAGTTTATTCTCTTTTTAAGATTGTCAATTCATTTTAAAATTTGTAGATTTCTTAATTTTTATTTATGAATTTTTTTAATTTAAAAAATAAAAAAATTCAAATACAAATAAATTATATGAAAATTTAAATATTAACCGCTTACGTCAATATTTATGAGATATTATATATTATTTAATACATTTAAAGTATTTGATTTGAAAAAATAATTTTTTTTATTATTTAAGTGAATGAACAAAATCAATAATATATATATATATATATATATTAATGTGGGTTGTGGGGCTCCGACTTTTAGGCAAAAGCTGAGATTGAAAGGACCGAATCTCGACGCTGAAGATTGGAAGGAGAATTTTGGTGGGGTATTCAATTCCTGAAATTTTGGAGTTATTTGTCACCTTTGCAACATAATCCAATTATTTCAATTAAAAGGCCCTTAGTGATTGAAGGTCGGCAACAGTTGTGGGTATCTGTTTGCATTTAAAAAACATTTAAAGCCTGTTTTTATTTTTTTATTTTTTATTTAATTCGTTTTTTCAAAATAAAAAAAATCAAAATTTATTTTTTTGAAAGAAAATGAAAGTTAAAAATGATAAAAAAAAATAACAAATTTTTTATATAATGTTAGAAACGAAGCCCCATCAGTAAGCATAATCAACAGTGATCGATGATCAATGTGAAGGGAAAATGCTGAATTTTGAAATTAGTAAAAAAAAAATATGATATGAATAATTCATTAATTAATTTTTATTTCGATTTTTATTAAATTAAATTTTATAAATCAATATTAATTAATGTAAGTAAAAGTTAATATTATATATTCAATTTCGTTGATTAATAAATAAATAAATAAATAAATATTATGAATAAGTAGTGGATGGTTCTAAAGCAAAGTCTATGGCTATGGCCTACGGGGTAGGGGCATGCTCATTTCAATGACTTCAATTTTTGCTCCAGGAGGAATGCTGGACGCCCTTATTCTTTCATTAATTGATCTCCCTAATACAATAATATTTAATTGTTCTTGGTGAAAGAAAGGGATAAGATCAACTAGGGTTATGTTTGATTTAACTTTGACTTTTTATTTCAATTATGGTTTGATTTAATTATTTTTCAGTGAAGATTCAGGAATTATATTAAGATAATCCAAGCACTTTCAAAATTAATATGGAAAAATTTTATATACAATACCAATTTTTGTGTTTACAATTTATTTATTTTAATTTTATGAAAAAAAATAAAAAAATTAATCTAATGAAAATTACTTAATTATCTCTGATACAATTTTTTTTTCCTTTCTTCTTTATCTTCTCGTCTTCAACAATGATGGTTTACTTTTAAAAACGTCCTTTTCATTTTTTTTATTTTTTTATTTCTAGCTTCGTTTCTTTTAAGAATATTCAAAACACGACAATCTATAAAAATAAAATCACAATTTTGAACTTGAAATTGTCTCTCTTTCGTCGGCCTAACAACCTCCAACTTCCACTATTTTCCTCTTCTCTTCATGGCCTACTTCCTTCGCATTTTAAGCCCCAAAACCCCTTTAAATGAGACAAAGGTTCGGGTTTCATAGTTTGGAGGTAATTTGAAGCTAAAAATAGAAGGAAAAGAGGAGGGAGTAAACTTGTTCGTGAATTGAGCCGTCTATTAAAGTTTAAAAGTTAATTTAATTTTTTAGTGAGTTTAGATAGAAAAATAAGTTCGATAAATAAATTTGAAAAAAAATATAAGCTTGATAAATTTTTAGACTAAACTCGAGCTTCACCTATTATGATCTAAATTCAACCGGAACATAATAAATATTAATTTTTTTTATATATTTAAAATATTATTGATCGATAAATAATATATATATTTAATATAAAAATTAACATACAAAAATTGATAAAATTGAATTAAATTTCGAGATAATAAAAAATAAATAAATAAATAAATAAAAAATCAATCTAATCAAAATAAAAAAAAATAATAAAAAATCGAGCTGAGTCAAATCTGAACTTGCACAATAAAATATGAATTCGAACCTAAATTAAAATTTAAATTTGAAATAATCGGATCGAGTACAGTTCAAACTTACATATAATCCATTAATATATAACTTGGATTCGACTCAAGTTGACCCGACCTGACCCGACCCAACCTATAAAGACCTCTAGGAGGGAGTAACAAAAACACTAATGTTGATGGTTGTGAGCAACAGAAGGCGTTTGGAAGGTTGAAGTGGGGGCTTTGTTATTGCCAATGTGGCGCAACCGAAGTTGGGAGGAGGAGTGATTGATAGTCGAATTCTAAGTATTAGTTTGGATGAATAAGATTAAAAAACAAAATGATTATTAAATATATATTTTTTAATAAAATAATAAAAAAGTTATTTCTAAAATTGTAAATTACTCATTTATATTTTGTTATTTTGTACAATTGGCACACTAGTTACCATCGCATGGATGGCAACTAATGTGTTAAACTCCTTATAAAGCTTAGTTGAAGGTGCAGTTGATTTCATTAAATAAGATACAAGATATTTAAATTTTTTTATTATTTTATTAAAAATTATAAAATTAATATTTAATATATCGTCAGTAAAATTTTTTTACTTGATAAGTGGAGTTAGGATAATACATTTTTTTAAATATTTAAAAAATAAATAAAATAAAACATACATTATCATCCTAACTTAGTTCGCGGAGTAAAAAAATTTTGCTGGCGATGTATTAGATAATTATCCAAAATTATCTATTTTTAATGATCATTTATCATTTTCAATTTTACCACTCATCCAAACTAATTCTAAGTGTGATGGTTGTAAGAAAACGAAATTGATTTAGGAAATTTAGATTTTGAGAGTTTAAAGTTTTGAAAAACCAAAGTTCTACTTAATGGTTGCTATTCTCTAATGTTAGATTCCCCTATACTTCCGTATGAAAAAAAAAAAGATTTGGGTTGTAATAAGCGTAGAAAAATTTTTTAATTCTCCGTTCGAGTATTTAGTAATTGACTTTTAAAAAAAATTGTGGTAGTGTCTAAAATTTCTTGCTAACATATAGATTATTACTTATACATTACTAGTAAAAATTTTCTATTTAATAAGTGAAGTTAAAATTATAACATATATCTCAATTTTATATTTTTATTTTTTAATATTTCTTGAAAATTTTTTGTTGCTATTAGATAATATTCCTTAAGAAAAACAATGAGAACTAATTTTATAATGGAAGCGGCCAACCACACCAAAAACGTTGAAAAATTGATGCGTATTGGAGTAGAAATTGAAGGCAACCAATAATATATATATATAACCGTAATTTTAATTTTTCACTATACAATAAAGATTTAAAAGGAAAAAGAAGGAAAGAAATCAATGGGTGGTTTTACTCATTGATTTTGATTAATTTATGAGATTTTAGTTGTTTTTTGGATATAAAATGCTTTGGCTCTAATAATGGAGAATATTAGATGATTTTGACCATATCACATTATACATGGCAAAGCTTTTCAATCTAATTGAAGAAATCATATAATAAATCAATTATATGGGTATGCTTAATTGATAATCTTTTATTAATCAAACCTGTAAAATGTAAACTTAAAAAATGTCGTAATTTGAGATTGTTTTTTCTAAGAGTCTCCAATTTAAAAAAAATTAAAATATGAAAAAAAATATTTTTTAATTTTTTTGATAAATTTCTGCTTTTATAACAAATAAAACTTACAACCTAGATAAAATATTACCTTTTATAGTTAAACCATATACTATAAAATTAAAATTTTAAATATAAAAATAAAAAATTCTCTCGTCGAAAAGATAAAACCTAACGACAATTAAAAAAAGTATCATACAAATTTTTAAACTTTATAATCGGAGTTCAAATGGTAACATTGACACACCTTAATTTATTTTTTAAAAGGTATTTATCATTTTATTAATTTCACTTGTGAAGTTTTTTTAATATTTTTTAAGAAGTATTTATTAATATTTTTTAAGAAGTATTTATCACCTATTAATTTTATTTATAAAATTTAAAATTTTCATTGATAGTATATTAGATAAAAAAAAAGAACCAAAATTAAATTAAGCATGTAAAATGTGATTGTTATTTACATTTTTTATTTTCTAGAAAATTATTCTTCAAGTTGATTGTCTTATAAAAGTAACGAGTGATGACATTTGGACTTTCCATAAAGGCAACCAAGGTCGGCCATTACCCACCGAATTAGCCAGATTAATACACTTGGTAAAGCTAGCAACCATTTGAATTGAATTGAATTGAATTTCTGAACGTGTCAAATTCTGCGCACTTTTAATTAATTCTTTTTCGTTGAATATTTGTTACAAATTGACATATGCTAATTAAAATTGCATAAAGAATTATTTCTTTTAATAAAATTTTTAAATTTCTTCTACAATTTTAACTATTATATGATATAATAGGTTGAGAATATCAAAATGCCATTTTAGACGCAAGAAAATTAAAATAATAAGAATTAACGAACCTATCTAGTAATTATATTTAATGTATTAATATGTACGGGGAATCCGATGATTTTAAAAGATATGCATAATATATGTAAATAAAATATAAAATTAATGATTGGATTATTAAAAAAAATGAAAATGCGTAAATCTAAATTAATTTACACTTTTATAAATAAATCTTTCCTCAAATTGAGCAATAATAACAAGCATTTTTTTAAAATGTTAATTTTTAATTTGTTTGTATGGGTTCTTTTAGAATTCAATACAATAAACTATAAAAGGGGTTACACATAATTATGGAGTCCATCAGTTATAGATTTGGCATTAGAATTATGAAAAAAAATATATTTTGGTGGGATTTTTGTTTTTTTCAAAACTTTGATATTCATGAATGGAAATTAGAACCAGAACCACTTTGTGAACTGAATTATCCGAGCATTAATTCAAATGACATACATATTAAACAAACTCTTAAAATTCGAAAAAACTTAAACATGTAAAGTCTTCGTTACATGAATGTGATGAACAAATTGAGGTGAAAGGTTATATACAATTTTTTTCAGCAGAAGAAATCAGAAAGGGCCTAGGCTACCATGATGGTATTGCTATACAATCGCAAGACTGATTTCAGTTCTTTACTATGCAGCAAGATAAAGATTGATGATGATACATAATAAATGATGCATTAAGGAAGGACTTGTTGTAAACAGAGCAGAAGCTTAGAGATTACCAATGCCTCGCACGTTTACACCTGATGACTTGATGATGCCCGGTAAATTTCGTCAAGATACGCCATGGGAACGTAGACTGCATTTGTGAGTGAGCTGTGGCTCCATCCGTAAAATATGTAAACTAAAGCTCCTAAAATCAGCCAGATTGAAACCCGAATCCATGTGCCGGCTCTGTTGGAAGGTATCGGAAGGCTTATCAGATTGTACAAGGACAGATAGAATGTATCGAAAAGTTGATTTCATTGACGGGAAGAGAACTTTTTAATGGTCGATTACTCACCCGAGGCTAACTAGTAAGTATGCATTAATCAAAATGCAAGCACTGGGCAAAAATGGAACAAATGGGCAGAGGAAACCTGTACGCAGATGAACATATCAATTCGGAAACCTAAAGTAGTACCTTTTAAATTTAATAATAGCATTTGATCCCCACTTTGCCTGAGGGAGGAAAAAAAAAACAGCATTCAAGATTTTCTCCTTCAAGAACTGTTCTAATGGTGATTTGGTTTTAAGATATTGTCCAAGTTCAATTGATCTTATTTCTTCAACAGTTCTAGATACCAACAAACTGGTAGATAACTCAAAACTTAAGAACCATTGCAAAGGAATACTCTTAAAAGCTTTAGAGTGATTTGGAAACATTATAGATGAGAGACATTATCAATAACATACCCTGATTCAAAGCAAAATCTCATCCATCATTATTGCGTAAAACTTGAACATACCTCCAGTGTGCCCGAAGCTATGCCTTGCTTCATCCTGGTTTAAACATACAAGAACAATCAAACTGCACAACAGAATCGCTGCACCTACTGCTCCCAAGGTGAAACGAAGAAGGCTGGTACAAGCAACAGGACAAAAAAGCATAAGAATCTTTGGTTGCAAACTATTATAAATAATTCTTAAGGTGACATTCCACACTGGAGAAAATGCTAAAGTATTTGGGTTTTTAGTCATCAATTCAAATGAAAAGAAATATGATATGTGGTTCTCAGTCAATCCACCTTGAGCTCATTAAATGTTGAACTCATGTTCCACCTTTCTGAAAGTTCTGGAACTAGAGTTCCATATGTTGTCAACTCAAACAGAGTTAAGACTCATCTAATAAAAACTTTTAACCAATTAATCAGTAATAAATTGACTTCAGAACATATCAAACCTTAAGGAATCACAAACAGATGTTAGCTTGGCAAAGAAAATCCTTTTAAAACTCTCAGTTGGAACATATTTATGCAAGTGTCTATCTTCTGTGTATATTAAGGTGCCAGTTGTTTGTTCTTTTAAACTCTATTGGTAATAAATGCATGGCGTATGTCATGGACATTTTTTATTTTTTTAAATGAACCTACGATGGGGAATAGAATTCTATTCCCTACCATAATGCACCCAATTAAGAATTAGACCACACAAGACTGAGGCATTTGAGATGCCTCCCCACCACTAGAGCTAAAGGCCTCTCACTCACAATGACAAGTCAGCATGTGCATCAGCAACAATGTGATTTTGGGAAGGCATCTAGAGCTTTTTAAATGAACCAAAATTCTAGTCTAGTCAAGCATGAGATATAAGTTAGACCCAGAGGTTCTTCTGCTATTTTCTCTTAGGGACGAGGTGTGTACTTGACAATGACATCACAAGTGTCAGAGAGATTAAGTAGAAAAAAAAAAAAACTGACAAACCCGGGAAGGTATTCAGCAGAAGCTGCAGATGTAAGAACAAGAGCTCCTACGCAGAAAAAGGCTATACTCCACATGGCAATTTTCCTCCTCCTCCGTTTATTTTGTTTATCTGCGAAGAAATGTGAGCCAAAAATGCCATTCCTTAAAGAAACTCGTAAGCAAGGAAGCAGTACTCTAAACATTCATGGAATGAATAATACATGTCTTTGCAAGTTTGCATGCTACCCAAATGCATTGTTCATAAACAAAAAAAGCTCTGCTAATTCTGAAAGCAAAAGAAACAAAAGCAGGGCACATTCTGGATAAAAGGAGAATCGAGAATAGACCAGCAAACATCTTTGAGGAAACAAGTCAATTACAAAGTACTTCTCACTTCTTTGATTATGAAAGGTCCATATTTAGATAGGGGTTTCTGAAGCCTCCTTTATTAAACAAATATAACTTATGTTTAAAGTGTTGCAATCAGAATTTTCCTAGCATAATTTCATTCAAGCAGCACTATGGCCATCTGAATGAACTTGTATGTCTTGATATTACCTTCACTGTTTTGCTTTTGAATAAGAGGATATTGATTTGATGCTTCCCCATCCTGAAACTGATGTGAACTTTGCTTGACAATGTCAGCATCAGTAAAAGTTTTTCTTTCTGTCGACAGACTATCATCATCAAGCTGCATTCTCACTGAATCAATATACTCTTGAAGTGATGACGGAAGTGGCACCTTATCTGGAGGAGCATATCGGAGTATTAAGATAGAAATTGCAACAACAGTGAATGCAAGCAGAGTACCTACACTAACCTGCACCAGAGATGGAAAAGAGTATTTCATTGCTACACGACTCTTAAATCAGAATCATAATCATCCAAAGAGACAAACATTCTTTCCTGTGAAACATTTCTTGTTCATACTCAATAGGTATGAATCAACTTACCATCCCAGACAATTGTGATACATCCATAAAAAGAGCCAATACTGCAGCAAGGATACCAACTGTCACCGTGCTTTTTACAGGAACTTGGGTGCGTGTACTGATGTCTGAAAAGAACAAAGGTAATAATCCATCCCTAGCCATTGCCATCAAGAGCCGTGGCTGAGAAGTATATATAGAAAGTCACTTTTTGGAGTTACAAACGCACGCTAAATCTGTAACAACAAACTTATATAGTACCGCATCCTCGTGGAAGTTTAGAATTGGTTAAGCAACAATAAAAGGATGAACCAAATATTTAGTCCCCTGTTAAGTTCAGGGAAACTAGTTTGCTTGAAGCTACTCTGATACTTTTCACAAGTCAAGTGGTTAATATCTAATTCACTATTCTAAATTATACGACCAGAAGCAAGCAAAACTAACATACCTGAGGTAGAAGTGAACCCAATAAACTTGCACAGAGAGCAGTAACCGCCCCAGCAGTAACTATGTATCTACAATTATATAGACATGCGGTTCAAAAGTTAGTTTTGGAGAAAAGGTCTTAAAATTTAAAGAATGAATCAACACCTCTGACTACCAAAAGAATATAACGCTTACGCAGCCCACTGCATTCCATTGGCAGAAAAGGCCGAGGAGATAGGGGTGTCTGGATTCAGTGAATAGTATGGAACCAACCCAACAATAACAACTGATACAAGCATGTACAAAATGCAACATAGAGACAAAGTCATCCCTATGCCCAACGGCAAATCTCGCAAAGGTCTTTTTGCCTGTCATAAAGGGGAGAAAGCAAAGAAAAAAGTAAAACAGATATCACAATCAGACCAATTTTCTATAATAAGATGCCAAATCAGATTATGCAAATTGATAAAAGGAAATATCAGCTCCCATCATGTATTAAAATCCAATTAAACATATAATTGCATTTACAAACAGACATGGATTGCATACCTGCCATCCAGATCGTTCTAAACACATAATCTCCAAGAATAACAACCCATAAACGAGACTCTATTTAAAAAACATAACTATTCCCAGAGGAGGATTATTAATAAGAGAGGTATATTGGAAAAAAGTTACAAAACAACAAGCATCATGCTCAATACAAGAGAATGCCGGAGACAATTAACAGTAGTCATTTGCATATCCTTAAAAAGTTTGTCATCCGAATTGTTTATCCAAAGAGTGGATCCTTTATAAGAAATATAGAGTGGGAGGTTGGAGGAACAGATCAAAACTATAGATTACGGAGCAACCATAAAGCTCCCCACTACTACAATTTACTTACACTTTGCAAAATCTAGAAAGTTACCGATTATATTATTAAGAATTTCAAATTAGCATGTTTACACTAACATTTGATCTATCAATATAATCTCCTAGAGGCATCTTAAGTTGAAGATCAACTTTTTGCACCCTGGTGCAACTTAGATGCACTAAAATGATGAATTGATGGAAAAGAGTAACAACATTTCCATGGGAAGTGTGGAAAAGTCAACTGTATTAAATTTAGGAAATATGTAAATATTTGTATCCTTAGAACAAATGTTAGACAATCCCTAAATCATCGGGATTAGATTTGGGCAGATTTTTAGTTTCTTATTTACTGCTTATAGCAGTTGTATATAATTTCAAGGGGTTTTGTATCATTGATAAGTTCTTCTCAATATAATATTCTGATTTTTCACATGGTATCAAGAGCATTAGGTTTTTCTTAGAAATCAGTTACTTTTTCAGCCTTCATTGCTGATTTTTCTGAATTTTTTTTTTCAACTTCATTGTCGAGTTCTTCTGCAGTCTGTTTTTTAGCCTTCATTGCTGATTTTTTTCTTCCTTGAGCCTTTATCGCCGATTTTTGTTAAGGCCTTCATAGCCATTTTCTCATCTAGCCTTCATCACCAGTACACAAGTCAGGCACAAGCAACATCTCAAATAACTTTTGCAAATCCAAAAACAGAATCATGTTCTTTCCGGGGCTAGCTTTGTGAAAGCACTAAAGGTTCTTAAAGAAGTCTTGCCCCCCATGCCTGAAATATTTGAAAATCATATCTCAAGATGCAAATAACAATTATAAACACTATCCTGAAGTCAATCCAGCATCTTAACATCTCCCAGTTTTGATACTTTCAAGGGTTTTAGTAGGAAATCTTAGTATTCAGGGAGTTTGTTTTATCATGGTATATGAAAGATATTGGCAATATAGCACCTTGAGAATCTGTTAATACCTCTTCAGCTGCACCAGTAACTGCATCAAAACCTATATATGAAAAGAACACAACAGCAGATCCTGCAAGCATCCCATTTACACCGAAGGGAAAAAACCTGCAAAATCAAAAGGAAAACAAAAACAGGAGGGTAAACAATACACAGAACTTAAGCAAAGTAGATGGAAAATCACAGTAGTTACCCGCTGTGAAGTTCATAGCCAACCCATCCAGTCTTGCAAGCCAAATATCCACCAGCTATTATGATGAAAAGCATGGCACAAACATTCACTGCTGTAACAACTGTTTGTACCAGTGAACTCTATAACACCAAGAATTAAGTGAAAGCAATTAGAAGAACTACAGACGCAAAAAACGGAAGGATACACAAAATGCAAAAGAAAAACATTATGAATATGTTGAGGTACAGTTAGTAAACCAATAGGCTACCTCCTTGATCCCAGTACAAAGCAGAATGGTGACAATAATAACTAAAGCTGCTGCACATGGATCCACCACAACACCAAGCTGAGGAATAGTGAAACGAACCAAAAAAGCAGGCAGCTTATCCTCACCCCCAAAAATTAAGGCCTGAAATGTACAGTAATGGGATGTTACAGCATTGTGCATGCACATGCAATAAAATACACCAAATTCAAAGAAGTAAATACTCACTAGATTTGGAGATATGCCGCGAGCAATAGCAGAACCACCAATTGTATATTCAAGAATCAGAGACCAACCAATTAACCAAGTAACACTGAAAGTAACCACACGATTAGGTTACAAACTTAGAGCAGATGCAATTATATAGAAAAACATGGTGCCATAACTGATTTCCCGGATCTAGTTCTCTGTTTAGGAATAATTTCAAGTAATCAAGTCTATTTGTTTTCAGGAAAATATAATATGACCCAAAGGATTTAGATTACCTTTCCCCGATGCATATGTATGCATAATGATATGCACTCCCAGCAGATGGACAACGACTAGCAAGCTCTGCATAACAGAAAGCTGAGAGAGCAGCTGCCAATCCAGCAATGAGAAATGAAACAGAAAGAGCAGGTCCAGTATGCTCTCGAGCAACCGTTCCAACAAGAACGTATACCCCAGCTCCAATGGTTGTCCCTACACCTGATTAACAGAAAATACGTTTAACAAACGTGAGGGTGTGTGAACATCTAAACGCGACAGTCACTCTAGTTCCACACATGAATAGAATCCTCAAAGAAAACCAACAACAGCACAACAGAAGGGTTAAAAAAAATTGATGTGCCTATTTAGCCAAATTCAACAAGGTCAGAGAGACACTCTAGTTCCATCTCTATGATTATAATTACAACTACTTCCTTAAAAAATGAGAACACATACGGTCATTCTAGTACAATCTCCATGACTAAAACTAACTACCTTTACATTATATAAACACTGGAGATAAATTTTCCCAGAAACAGCCAACTTTTTACTTCAAAACATAGAAGACATAAACAAAATGAAATACCCATATCGACAAAAAGATTTTCAGTATAATTCAAAAATGGAATAAGATAATAAAAAACAAAATAAACCCAAATTCCAAAAAATGCAATTTGAAGTTAGTAGGAGTAATACCAATGGCAGTGAGGTCAACAGCAGATAGTTTCCTGGCTAACTGGTGACCTTCTCTCTTCACATGAACTGTATCAACTTGTTTTCTTCTAACTAAGCTCTTAAAACCCTTTGAGCACTTTGAAAATATTACTTCACTCCTCTTTTGCATATTAACAATGATTTATTTGTGAGAAACCGACCAAAAGAGTAAAAAGATAGAGTGTTTGATCAATTTACAAGAAACCCATGTGACCCAGTCCAGTTGCCATCACTGCTATTGTTGAGGAAAAGAATTTGGATATTTGAGTTTTTGGAGATAAACAGAACGAGAGAAGGTAGGATAGAAAGAGATCTGTTTTAGAGAGAAACGTGGTCGTGCAACGTGGTTGTTGCGTGTAAAATAACGTTTTCATTCCATATTGCTGGCTAAAATGCCATAGTTTTTTCTTTATGTAAATCTAAAAGCATTTCTTTTTCATTGATTAAATCTTCCATCCTAACATATTAGTTAATCACTTTCATGATTTATCACTCAAACGGTGTGGTATATTTTTAGTATTTATTTATGGAATAATATTTGAAGTTTTGCATTTTGTCTATATATACATCATAATTGGCTATTCCATTTGATCATTTATATTTTCATTTATTTATATATATATAATTGAATTCGAAGTTTAATTTAACTAATTTATACAATTTTTTTAAAAAATAATTTTTAATAAAATTGAGATTTAAACTACATCATTTACTCTATTTCTACCAATTTTTTATTTATTTTAGATTTACTTATATATACATATAAAATTACTCTTCAATGTACTAATAGTAAAATTAATTTTTAGATTCTACTTAATTTAGTTATGAAATTTAAAATGCCCATTAGTAAAATATATTGAATAAAATTTTATATATAATCTTATTATCCATATATATATATATATATATATAAACTATATTATCATTGTGCGTGAAAACTCGAATAAGAAAAGCATCCATTTATATTGTAATATTCTTTATATATATAAGATTAATATCTTTCGATATAAGTGAAATTTTCTTGACTTTACATATAAGATATAGATAATTATATACGTCTTTTAAAATATTAAAAAAATAAAAAATAAAATAAAATATATATTATTATTTTAATTTTATTTGTAAATAAAAAAATTTATTAATAACATATTAAATAATTATTTTTATATATATATAAAATAAAATATGAATTTTGGTAAATCTAAATTTTTTTAGACAGAATCTCATGAAGCATGATAAGCTATCTTCGGTTGGAAATTTTTTTAAAGAAAAACGACAAGAGAGGGTTTGAAAACTTACAATCACACAATGACGTCTAGGTTCACGGGGCATTACTCAACACCCTTTTTTATTTTTTATTTTTTCCAGTACAGGCATCAGCCTGATGCAGACAAAGTGCAGACCGGCAAGATTATTGATGGTTGGTATAAACATGCTTTCCATTCTTTTTACAAACTTAAGAGCAAAAGATATTGTATTTCATGTACTGTATAATCATATAGCAATCATCAGTACATCGCCACCATAGCTAAGTCACTGCAATAACATACAACATGAAACATCAAAAGAAAGAGTAATTCACAAGGCAAGAGGCAAATGTTTCCTCACTATTAGTTTTCAGTTTTCATTTCCACAATTTCTTTTCTTTCCTTTACCCCCATCAAATGTCCTTAATGTTAGTTGACAAACAATATACCATGTTTCCGGCATCATTCTTCTCGCCTGGGACTCCCCTCACCGCCATCGCCTTGTACCCATAGGCCTTGATTTTGTTCCCCTCCATTTTCCCAGGATTGTTGTCTTACACTCCTGTTAATTGTGTCGCCACCATCAGAAAACTGCGCCCACACGCTTCTACTCTTTCCCCCACCACTGAATTCTTCCTCACATCCTGCAACCGTTTTAAGGAGCTCTGACTGCAGTGACGGGCAGTTTTCTTTGAGATACTCAAAACCATCAGAGCGCATAACAGCTGCATCAGATAAGCAGTCAGAAAACATGGCAACACAAGTTAGGGCGCTCAGGAAAGTGGCTGTAGTAATAATAAAAACCTTAGGCTCTGCTCTTGGTTCCCTGGTTTTCACTAATTTCAGGACCTCCTGAAGAGCAAAAAACTTTATAAACAGAACATGCTGAAGTTGTTTATTTTTAACATAATTTGACATGTCAAACTGGAGTCCATCAAAATCAAACAACATAGTAAATTGACAATTTAACATGCATTTAGTGATTCCAGAGCAATCGACACTCCAAATGGGCAGCATGACCAACCTTACCCATGGGCCAGACCAGGCTTAGGCTTAAAAAACATAACAGAAGCCTGAACTAAAACAGGCAAGGCCTGCAGGCTGCCTGGACCACAGACAGTTGGAACCAAGAACAGCAAATATGACCCATCTCAAAAACCAAATATTAAGTTTTTTTCACATTCATCATAAATCTGAATGCAGAATATCATCTCAAGACATTTTCAGATCCGAAATAATATCATACACACCAGACTTTGCCCAGCACACGGCAACATCGGTCCAATGTTTCTATAAAAAAAAAATGCTGTAAAGCAATAAAAATTTGAAGAACTTACCAACAAGATTTTCAGCAGCAAATTTTAAGCATAAAGATTTTAGATCCATGGCATGATAACGATCGGCCAGGGCTAAAATATTTGCGACTGAGTTCACGGATATATCCTTGCAGAGTATGGATTCACACATCAGTCTAAGTCTAGGCAAGTCATATTTGTCTGCTGCTGCCAACAACTTTGCAGGTAATGCGTCAGATACAGATGGTGTACAAGATGAACTAGTCCCTAAGAAATCATCATCATCAATGAGAGTGTCCCTGTATATGAAGTACAGCAAAGCCTGCCCAAATGCACATGAGAGAGAATGTTAGGAAAATGAAGACAACCAGGCACACAATAGATTCTAGTGCCATATCAAGAGAGCTAACATGCTTTTAAGGAACGTTACAATCAATCCAAAGGTAAGTGAAATAGGTAGAAAATGCTACCTTAAAAACCTTAGGCTCCATATCTATAACATCTATTTCGTTATTATCTTCTTCCATCCTATCTGAAAATTCGGCTTCAAATACTGGAGACCTAGCAGCTAATACCAACTTGTGAGCGTGAAACTTTTCTCCAAGCACGTTAAAAGTAATATCTGAAGCTTCTTCATTTTCCAATAACATTCCAAAATGGGCCCCAATATCAGACTCAGGGACCTGTATGGGGTGCAATCTTGGGCAATCTATTTCTGAAACCACAACACCAACAGTGCAATTTATTTTTAAGCAATCATCCTTGAGGAAATCTGATGTTTCAAGCATGGCCCGTCTGAAAAAACGCTTGTACCCCCTGGAAACAAAGAAGGCATCGAACTAATTTCAACTCATTGAAAATGAAAATGAATCAAGTTTCCAAACTTAGGTAAGCAACTGCATGCAAATTGATAGGCTCAAATATGATAAGAGGAAAAAGAACACTGATTCCAAAAGAAGTAAGGCCATAATTCACTTATACAGTGGACGGTCCCAACTTAAATTATGTGAACAGTCCAGTTTTGCTATTGTTTATATATGGTAAATGTAAATGTTACACAAATCTCCCATATTCTATAAATTTTTAACAATAAATGACAGGTGGGACAACAAAAGACGATAAGGATAGAGATTACTTGCTATGTAAAGCAATTACATGGTTAAGCGTTACAATTGAAAAGTGAATGAGACAAAAAATCAAAGGTGAATTTTAAAAGAACAGATTCCCAACCTGGCAGGATTTCAATAACCATGAAAACTGCTGAGTAGTGAATATAGTATATTGAGATTTCATCTTATGAAGAAAAAATAAATGTTAACTTGAGTAAGCCGAAACACCTTATGCTCCTTATAGGTACAAAGGGTTGCTTGCTTGTATGTGTTATAAGTGGACCCAAGTTTTTAATCCAAGAAATATGCTAGTTGTGCAAGGAAAAAGAAAGAAGAGATTGTTCCTCCATCTCTCCTTCCTTGCCCTCCTCACAACCAGGCTGACACTGAGATAAAGTGATAGATATGGCAGCAAAACCCTAAAGAAAAGAAGCATAATAAGGCACTGAGATAACTTCCCACTTCCTACTTATTTTATGGGCAGAAAGAGAGTACAGATGCAACGAGAAGTTTATGAAAGTGTAATGCCTGAATGTGGACATCATAGATGAAAGCATATTATTCTAAGAACATTTATTCTCCTTTTGTGTAAAACAATAATCCCAAATATGCATAAATCCCATGCAATCTGGCGCATCAATGAGCTGGTTCAGTAATTTATTAGCATCAATGTTCTTCTGATATCTATTCCTTTTGGTTGAACATTCTTATTTAATTATCCTTTTAATCATTCTGTACTTATCCAAGTTATCTTTCCTTAACCTTCACTGTTTTTGTGTTTTGTTCTTTCTCTTTCTATGAAGTCCACTTCAGTATCAAGGTAAAGTTATTTTCCCATCAAGAAGTTTTAAGTTTTAACAGAATTTGACATCATGAGTAACCAAAATAGACTGACCATTTCTTCATTATTCTAACAATTGAGACAGATGCATATTTTAAGAGTGATTACTAACAAATTTATTGATGGAACTCTAAAAATCGTACCATCAACTTACTCCTCCATTACCATGCTGAGCAAATAACTGCATTGAGTATTTAGTAACTTATGTTTCGAGAAACTTAACAATAAAACGTGGGTTTGGCAAATATGGTAATTCCCTGAACTTACAATCCTGAATTTTAGGTAACATGAAAATCATTCTTTTTTTTTTTTTGGCAAGATTATTTGCTTCTGTAATGCAGTGGACGCTTCATCTTCAGTTTAACCTAAGAACTCAGTAAAAAGTTACATCACATTTGGATATGTACTTGCGAGTTCTACAATTTCCGACAGTACTACTCAACTAAATAACAACAATATATTCTAATTAATCCCTTCTATTAATCAACCTTATCTAATAATCCCAATTTCAATTCATTAATGGTCCTTTTTTTCATGGGTTTAGTTTTTCACAAATGCATTTACAAAATTCCGGCAAAATATCCATCACAAAGCTCAAGAGCAAAAATTTAACAGCAACCACAAACCAAACAACTAAAAACCATCAAACTATCTTCAATTTTGAGTGGTGCAAGAGGGAGCACTGCAGCTCGAACCTAAAATTTCTACTCATACCCACCCCACCTCTTCTACCACTTGAGCTAAAAGCCAAATGGCTAAATTATCAATTTTCAATGCATTAATCGTACCTTCTTCATCAGTTCATAGTTTTCCAATTCACTTCAAATCCTTCAGAAGAATCAGTCTTTTTCATTTCTTTCCCTTAGCTTTACAAACTTATTTCTCTAAATTACTTCCAAAATTCTTCAAATCCAACAACCAAAACAATCCAAACAAAAAACAAAAACAAAAAAAAAAAACCCTACAATTTCACAAAGAATTTTAAAAAGAAATCAAACTCCCTTTTTTGTTTGTTTTCTCCAATAACAATTCTTTCTCCTACCCTTATTTCCCTAACATATTAGAAAAATTCCAGCCAGAACCTCTAAGAAAACCAAAGTTCATCAACATTAAAGAAAACCCAAAAAATATAAGCCATTTTCTTACCACATACTTCCCCTATACTTAAGCGTATAAGGGCCACTTTCAAGAGCTCGGTCGAAATGGCTATGAACTTTATGTTTCCCTTTCCCGCTTTGGTCCAAAAGGGTTAACTCAAAAAGGGCTCTAACATCAGTGCCTTCGCTTGCTAAAGCTACGAAAACCGATACATAAGTTGAATTGTCTTCTGGGTTTTTTCCGTCAGGGTAAAAGTAAATTGCCCATTGAAAACCACCTACGGTGAAGCTCTCGCTGGCTATATGTTTGCCAACGCCCATGCCTTTGGCTAACGAATAGCCTTTGATCGTGAAACGGTGAGAGCCGTTCACGGTCTGGGTTACAGACCGGGAGCTCGTCGGAGAGCCCAACGGAGAGGGCATGGGTGAGGAGGGGGTCTGGACGTTTCTGGGATTCTGGTAGTCTTAATTGTTTGGATTTGTAAGGAATTTGGGAAAATATACAAATTATTTTGGGTCGAAGAGGTGTTTGAATTAATAATTGTTTCCATTCGCTCTCTTCGAACTATTTCTATATATTTTTAAAAAAAATATATATCAATTAAAAAATTTAACATTTTATAATTATATTATTTGATAATTTTTTAAGAAAGTGATGTTTGTACTTTTCAATAAAAGTTAAGAAATTAGTTAATAAAGATTTTGATAATTTTTATAAAATTTTTATTAAGGAAATGATTTGTTAATAATTATTCTAATATTATTTAATATTTAATTTAATTTAATAATATGTCTATGATCATGATTTAAAAAAATAAAAATTATAAAACTCGAAAGATATTTAAAAATTTAAAAAATTAAATTTTTATATTCGTGACAAAAACGACTAATTATAATATTGAGAGAGAAAGTATTAAGCAAACCATATAATTTAGTCGAAATTATTGTAATAGGTATTTATATATTTATATTATACGATTATTTTTATTATATTTATATATAACATACACTTTAATTGAAACTTAATATATTCAAATTACAAATTAACCTTTAATTTATGTTTTTTATTTCATCTATTAAATTATTAAATAAAATGATATATTATTTAAAAATAGTAAAAAGTACACAAAAATCATTTTTTATTTTTTCAACTTAACAAAAATTCGTTGAAAAATCTCCAATTGAAAAAATTTTATATACAAGATAAATTTTGAGATGGAAAAAATTTTAATTTCTTCAAATCAAAAACATATTAAAATTTTCATATACTATTTTCATTCATAAAATTACAATATGAATTTAAATTTACTTTTACAAAATTTACATAATTATATCCAATATATAAATGTTTATATCAATGTGTTATAATATACACAGGTTACAAGTAAAAAATATTAAACACACAAGTGTTGTTTTTTCATAAACACAACAATTTATATTACAATGTTTAAAAAGTATATATTACCAATAAACTTATTGTTTAATTAATTTTTTTTTTGGCAACACACAAATTTAATATTAATTAATCTTAAATATAGATTCAAATAATCATATTTATCTCATTTAAAACATAAAATATTACTAATTCAAATCTCAATAACCGGTTAACACTCACGTTAACGCTTCTTCCGAGCTACAAACTTCCATCATATTAAAAGAAAAATTTACCCCAACTCATACAAGGGTTCCGTATTTTACCGCCGTCAAATGGTTAAAAAATTTCTCAAAAAATTAACAAGAGGCAATCAATTTACTGGTAAAAGAAACAGTGAATTCATTCCTAAATATGGGGCTGAATTTCCTATGATAACTTTACATGTAAGTGGTCAGGTAGTTGACATAACAGTCAGCTACCGTTTGAATAATCTGAATGGATTGTAGCTTCCTTCATCATCCTCATCGTCTGTTGAGTTCGATTTGCTTCCTACTGACTCATCTGAACTATCATATGGAAGGAGTTTTATCCTGTCAGCTTGCTCAATCATCCAATTGGTGAATTCTGGAGATGCAGCCAGTTCAGCCATGGCATGATGGGTAGACTCCCGGCTGAAATCTTCCCATTCTTGCGTCGTGAATTTCTTTCGATTACGAGTGTTGTGAAAGGTTGAATAGTAATCTTGATGATCTATGGCACCTTCACCAAGAGGAGATGAAACCACACCTGCAGTTTTAGATGGAAAAAAATACATCAATAATATAAACCGAAGCAGGAAGGAAAATAAATGCTGCTCCGAGAAAATACCTTTTACAGGAGACATAGTCCATGCTGGCGAAGTCTTTGGACTATTCCACATCCTCCTATCAGAATCCACACTTTGAGACCTACTAAAAAATTCAGCACGACCATGCTTCACTGTTCCCTGCTTCGACCGGTG
This sequence comes from Firmiana major, assembly GCA_033439115.1. Lineage (NCBI taxonomy): Eukaryota > Viridiplantae > Streptophyta > Magnoliopsida > Malvales > Malvaceae > Firmiana > Firmiana major. The sequence goes on from CM065906.1 coordinate 65,572,903, forward strand.
CAGCCAAGGACTCTTGGACCCGGAATGTGGTTGGTGCCTACATGAGCAAAATTTATGGGTCAAATAAATCAAGGCTATGAATGAAAACTAAGGTTTACAAGTATTTGTCGAATTTAACAGTCACTTCAACCTCGTGTGAATTGTTTATGGTAATATAAATAAACGGATTGCCAGTGTATTAAAACCTGCTAACAGTACACCACCCACTATGTGAATGTATTTAAAGGATATCTGAACGAACTAAGGAGCAGTCTTAATATATTGGTATGACTATTAACACAAACAAACAAACTTAACATGATACTGCAGCAAAGACATAAGCAACATAACTAACAAAATCCTCAGTCTTCCAGCAGAGAATTAAAAAAAAAAAAAAAAGGAACCAAAGGGGGGTATGTTTAACTTACATAGGACCATTCCTTTTTGATGATGTGATAAGGGAGCAGATAGCAGAACAAGAAGCCAATGCCGCCATTGCCAGTGGAGTATCAAGCGTGCTCTGGAAAGAGTAGAAGATGAGTGCAAGACAGGTACAAAGAAACATAAGATATCACTACAGCTCAAGATTAAAAGAAATTAATACTGTTCTCCTCTCCAGCTTCATAAATGCAATTAGTCACTACTAACATATGTATAAAGGATTACTTTGCTTCAGTAAACAGTTCAAACCTCCATAAGCCTTCAATCTTAAGTTATTTATCTATATAAGAGACACAGCTAAACCAGCAGATGGCATGCAAGTGCATTTGCTTTGGATGTCACAGCAGATGAAAAATGGCTCAGTGGACACAGTAAAATGTAGCCCATAACAAACATCTTAACAGTTAAAACATCTAAGCAGGCAAACCTAAATGATAGTTTGGATTGGCAGTGTGATTGGTTACGATTAGCTCCTGTGACATTGAAAACAGCGGTGGAGGTGAAATTGATGTCAAAAGGTGATGTGTTCGAATTCAATCGCAACGATAACAGTGAAGAGAATGATGAAATGACTATTAAAAATATTATATTAAAATTAAAAAAATAAAAAACAAGGACAAAATTGTAAATGAGGTGCAGTGCGAAATCCCACTGCACCTCACCGCGGCCCAGTTTGAATCAAAACGGTGCATCTCGTTTGCATACAATAACAGGTGCATCTCGAAATAAAGCGTCCAAACTGTATCCTAAACCCAGGTAATAAACAATCTAATTTAGAATTTTTGAGTTCCTATTACAGGAGAGAGGCAGTAAGATCTTTTCAAAGTGGGGTCAGTCAAGTCAACTTATCTTTCCTTGAGCAATTGTTGGGTATATCTCGAACAATGTACAGTATTTGACATATTCAACAGCAGCCCTCTCATTGGTTAGATCTACTTACTGCTTTTATGGAAGTTTCAAATAAAGAAAAAACTTGCTACATAGCCTAGGTCGCAAATCAAGTAATACAGCCACCGCTAGTAGAAGAAACATACCTGGACAATAAATGCAGTTGCAATGATGCGCATGGCCCATTTTACAAACTGTGCAACACCAACATCAACGCTCCCATCTTTTGAGATCACGAATTTTCTTACAATCCAGTACCCCAATGCAGCTCCTGAGAGTAGAATTCCAACCAAGACAAATATGGCAACCTGTAACCAAATTAAAGAAAAAAATCACTTGATTCACTTTAAAATAACATTTATCTTTCTAAAAAAAAAAGAAGATAATAACTACAAATAAGTCATTTGCAATAATAATTTATGCAAATAAATCATAAAGTAATTTATTTCTCCATTTTCTTTCACGGACAATAAAGGAAGGGAGCCATATTAGATATTATGTGGTGAAACACTTTAACTGCAATGAGCAGGAAAGAAAGGATAACTGATCAGCTGTATTTAAGAACTTACCGGATTATGCATCTCTTCACTCAGCCCAAAATTGACAAGAATTGAATTGACCAACACAGAGAATTGATGTAAGAGAAAAGATCCAGCTCCAAGCTGAAAAATAAGCAGAACAGTAATTTTTTTATAGGGCACAAAAAGTTTAGATGAAATATTAATCAATCAATAAATTAATTAAAAGAAGACTTACCACTGATCCATATATAGTGAGATAGAAGATATTTTTCCTTCCTGTTGGCAACAGTTTCATTCCCTGGTTGGAAACGAAAAGCATATATACAGTGAAATGCTGATGCTAAGACAGTTATAAAGGCATTTAAATAAAGTTTAAGTAGAGAATCTTTATGGAAATATATAACTAGCAGTTTGCCAGGTCATCCAATCATAGTATGTGAGCTGATGAGCATCTGATGAGGAAGCATATGAATCAACATTCAGGCAATTCAATTTATCAGCTCTAACTAAATAAACTGATATATTTCAGCTACAAAGTTGAATAAGAGTGGAACAGTGATACAGATCCATGTTCTCTAAAATCCATGGAACAATCAGTAGCTTCCAGTGATCAACAGGGTAAGACAAAGTGCTTCAAATTGCGTAAGATATATATGATAGCATTGAGATTTGGGAAATATAAGCCAAAGTAAGAAAGAAGGCTTTTTTGAAAAGAAACAAAAGGCATAAGGAGAATGCTGATGAAAGCCTAAATACCTGGAAGAGAAGGATTATAATGACAAGAAAAACGCCAATAGCCATGGAACTGCTGTAGTAAAAAGGAACCCAATTGCTCACAAATGGTGCTAACAGCAACAAAACAAATCCTAAAGCTAAAAACACAAGCCGCCATTGCTGTAAATCTGCAAAAACAGTAAGGATTCAAGGTTAAAAATATAGTTAAATTTCAACTAACTAACAATCACCATCAAAAGAAACATATATTTTCTTTTAAAAGAAAGGCAAACAACAAATGCCATACCTTCTTCAACAGCAATCGTAACATAGCCAGACACATCACCAATAAACTTCACATCAATATATCTATCATCATAAGGTGACATGACAGTGTGCCATATACCCTTTTGCACTGCCTTCCAATCATCATTCTCACATTTGCATAGTCCAAGTGAAGCATTCCTGAAAAACTTTATCCATCAGTCCCAAAAAATGACAAAAAAACTTTTGAAGGGTGCACATCTATTGCCTATTTGTCTTTTGTACAGGAGCAGGGAGTAGAAGGCAAGGTGGATGCAAGATAAGCGGAAAGCAGATACAATAGTAGATTGAGAGTCGAGACTTACCAATGAAAGCAAACTTGTATTTTGCCGTGTAATCTTTCCGGTATTAAAACAGATGGAGCCAAAGTAACCCGAAAAGAACTGGCATAACTTCCAAGTTTCAATCTTGAGAGGCCAGAAACTCGAACTCGGTCACATAACAAAGCATCTTTAGAACCACGAACAGATGAATGACCAGAAAGGGGAGTTGGGGTGACATCTAGTGTTGGACTTGCCAAGTCAATGCCTGCAATACATTATAAATTTCCATCAACTTGTTGACATAACTGATAGCGCCACCCCCATTATAAATTGCTACACTATCTGCAGGTTATAACTATAAGACACATTCATAGGTTAGGGCGTTCAGTTTCTAAATTAAGTTAAATACAATCCATCCACTCATAGTTCAATCCAAACATTTATTAAACACTAAAATCCTCATAGAGCTCTAAGGACCTCCAACTCAAAGCAAAGTATCCCACATATGACATTTCTAATCTTACTACTTAACTTATATTCAAAAACCATTAGGCTATCATTTTTCTAGGAAGACCTAAAGAAACCTGTGAGAAACTGATTCTTGCTTATAAGAAGTGATAAAATAAGCCAATAATTATATGTCTATTAAGCAAAGGTTTCCTAGGAAATCACCACTAATGGGCTCTAGATTTAATAGTCTGATTTTTTACTAGCATTTTGAAAAATACAACTCGAAGCTAATAAAAATACTAACCGTTCGCATTTCACAGAACAACCCTATTTTATTTTTCACAATAAAAAACTAAAAACAGCTTAAAATCTGAGCTTAAAAAAGATAGTTCAGCCATAACAAAAATAACTAATTTACTGATCATAAATTTCAGATTCAGTTTTCTGAAGAAGCCAAAGAATAGTAACAGAAGAAATGCTAAAGAGGGTTTTAGTTAATCAAACTCTAAACCCTAGGCCGATTTCTTCATGTTTCGTACATTATCTAGGCCAACAAACCAATTAAAGCAATTACGATTTTGATTGATTTCGAACCAAAAAGTGAACAGCCCGTTAGAATGACAAAAAATTTCAGGAAAAATACGAAATCAGAACCAAGACTAAATTCCCTAATCCAGTTTTCTCATTTCTTCAGCAACCAAACAGAATGCTAAATCCAGAACAACAAAAAAAAAGTTGAAATCCGATGAGGGAAAAGAAACGCTAAAAAGAAAAGAAAAGAAAAGAAAAGAAAAATATACCTTTGAAGTGGGTGGTCGCGAGAGAAACACGTGAGAGGAATAAGAGAGAAAAGGTGAAGAAGAGCAGAAGAAGCGAAAAGGAGGAAATAGAAAGAGTGAAGGCCATCGTCGTTAGCACTCTTCCGCCTTCCTCTCTCTCTCTCTGAAAAAGAGAGTGAAAAGGAAGACAAAAAATACGCAGAAGGAAACTTAAAAGGAAGCGCCCTTTGCCTTATACCGGCCCTAGCTACGTGTCACTTACGCGTAGCGTAAATTTACATTTAGGAAACAAATTTAAAATAATTTTAAAATATAATTAAAAGTGAAAATTAAAAATAGCCAAAAAAATTTATTATCAGTATCACAGTTATGAACATTTAAATACTTTTAAGAACTTCTATGGGTAATATTTATTTTATATATTTTTATTATAATAATTAAATTTTGTATATTTGATATAATATTTTCAATTAAATTTTTATATATTATTTAAGTTTTTATTTTTCAAAACATTATTGAGCTCCATTTATAAATAAACCAAGAAGATTGAACTATCGATTCTCTCTGTGACTGTTCAAAACCCACCAAAAACCCAGAGAATTTTCTTGGAGGTTTTTGATTGAATGGCAACTCTCACGAGCTGTAGTTTGATCGCGGTGAACTTCCGGTTCAGTTTCAGTTCAATTTTCCGCGAAAGTGTTGGCGTTGACGTCTTCGAGTCGAGGAGGAATTGAAGAGGAAATTGTGTTTTTTTATTCAGCGGAATAATTTACATTGATGTTTCACAGCAATTTTTTTTACTAGCTCTAATGGTAGTGACAATGACTAATAATTCATCGAATCAACTGTCACGACGGCATCACAGCTCGAAGGAACGGGATCGAGTTGCGGTTGCGAGTTGCAGTGTAGGAATCGGCTGAGCCAGAGGGGAATACGAGCTAAGTTGAAGATTGTAATGTAAGAGACGTAAGAAAAGGTTGGCGCTTATAGGTTGCTCAGTGGATTCAGCGGTGGGCAATTTGTCTGTGACTATGCAGGTTCTTAGTTTCAAAGTTCAGATTCTTTTGTTCTTTTTAATCCAAAATGAATCTTTTAGTATTAAAATGTTTCGAGGATTATTGTATTAGTATTTAAGGTGAATTTAGTTGCTTTCTCTGAAGATTTGTAACTTATTGTATTGATTATTTTGGTTAAACTAATTGATGATTATGGCTCTGGGTTTAAGAAATGAGAAGCATGAGTGTGGTCAGGCTATATGATATTTCTCCTGTGAATATATTCTGACTTGCAGAAAGCATAGGAAAATGGAAATAAGCTTTGACTTTGAACATATGTATGTGCACGGGATAGAGACAGCAATCCATGAAGCTTTGTGTTGCTCCCCTGTTTTCCACCCTGCTATTTTGCTTCATGTAACAAATGTGTAGCAACTTGGCATCTTTAGCAAAATGAGGGCAGACAGTCGTAACTCTTTACTGATAACATGATTGTTTGCCTTGCATTGTCCCATTTCTGCTTGATCGCCTTCTTCTTGTCCTTGCTTTGTTGTCTTTCCTCTGGTAAATACAAAGCGACCTCGGTCTTATTGAGGTAATGTTGGTATTAAAGTTTTACATGATTCAAAATTCTTTTGCAAACCTCATTGGACACAAGACGGTAAGTCTTTAATCATGATTGTTCCCGGTCTCCCCTCCTTCATCCCTCTTTAGTTTTGATCTTTGTGCACATCATGCAGTGTCCCCAAAGAATTATAAGAACACACTGTCTGGAGGAAATTGCTTGGAGACATATTTTGATGGAAGTAATTGCTTCTGTTGTTCCTCATTTTGCACAACTGGTGCATGATTCGTATCTCTGGAGATTAGTCCTTAAATGCTGTTCTGTTTGCAATTCTCTTGGCTAGGTGAGCTTTTAACAACCAAAGAAGCTAGGAGGAGGCAACAAATCTATGATGAACTTGCTTCAGACGGCCACTTTTCTTCTGCTTTGCTCATTGTGAGAGAAAATCTTCCATCTGAGAAGGCATGCTTGGGGATTAATATAGATGCCACAAGAGTTGGAAATGTTGCCTGCTTCATTAACCAATTTGTGATGGTGGTAATCTATCGGCGGTACTAGTGAGAAGCTCAGGAGCTTTGTTGCCTCATCTTTGTTTCATTGCTTCGAAAGACAAAAAAGAAGACGAGGAGCTCACTTTTAGCCACGGAGAGAATAGAGTCAGGCCTGAGGATTTGAAATGTTTCTGTGACAGCTCTTGTTGTTTTGGAACTTCACCTTCAGAACATATTTGAAAAACACCTAAGCTGTCATAAACCGAAAGCATAGCTCCACAATTGATTGGTCATGCTCATAAAACTGTAAATTTGTTGTCCAAACATAGCTATGAGATTTCAGGCAATCAGGCGAGCCCAATTTGTGGCTAACTTTCTGTTGTTTCTTTTCAATAGAACCATGCTAGAGAACCTTTGTTTTTTAGCAAAAGGAGAGCAGTTTTCAATATTTAGCTGTTAGAATTCTTTAGTCAAAATTGAACTTTTCACTTTTATTGTAGCTTGGCTGATGGTACAAGTTAACTAGGAAAACTATGTTGAGTACCATATAGACACGAGGATTTCTCTTGTTTTGCAATGGAGTAGAAACAGAACTATATACTAAATCCAGTAATGGAAAGTTAAGGTATTATATACATTATTATACAACAAGAAAGGACTAGAAGCTGAAACTTCATTCATGGCAATTGGCATGACATCCATGCAAGTTTGGTAGCTAGCTACAAATCCCACACGCCACGGGCAGCACAAATCTTGTGCTTTCCCATAAAGACAACCCCTCCTCAACTCTCACACATAAAACTTCTCTTTTTCACATTATTTTACAATTTTTTACCAAAAAAATTTAGAATAGTTAGAAGTTACTTCATCTCAAAAATTAAAGCAAACCATCGATTCATTATTAAGATTTATAGATCTATTGAATTTTTACTTGCAATTTTTTTATCCTTTCAGATTTATCGACTTACAAATTATCTAGTAACGATAGATCGTGAAAACTCAAATCCGATTATTTTACACACAACACTCAAACCCGCTAACTATTTTACCACTGTTATATAATCCCATATCTAAGACCTTGGTTAATCTACTAATGGTTGGTTTGGATGCCGAACGGGTATTAGTAAGGCGTGGTGGAGAGAGTAAGTACCAAATAGCAAGAGAGTGAAATTATCCTCTTATCTCAATTTCTAAATTTTTTTATTATTTTATTAAAAAAATATATAACTTTAATAGTTTTTTTTATCATTTCTAATTTCACTGAAATTAATCTCACTGTTTATCCAAACTAACCCTAAATTAACCCAAGACTCAAACTCCATTATCTCATATGAAGCCACTCCCTTTGCACGTGCCCCTCACACCACCCAACCTCTTCCCATTTCACTCACTCCCTTCCCCACCAACCATAACGCCCCTGCTCTCTTTCTGTATTTAATTTTTATATTATAAAGTTTTTATTTTTTTGAACCCAAAAGAATAAAAGAAAGACAGAAAAGGAAGCTCACCACATCCCTCTTGGCAACCTCATTCACGAGACAAACGTGCCCTCCTATTTCATTCTATTCACATATAAGCAACCAAACTCACCACCTTTCTCATTTGCTTTCTCTTTAACCCTCAAATGGCCGAGGCACAATGCCATGGCATGTCTGAAACTCGTAGGAAGGGCACCGGCAAGCGTGCCACCATGCCAGTTGACGCTGAGCCGGCGGTGGCAGAACTTGCCCCCGTCCCAGCTGCACCATGTGGAGCATGCAAGTTCTTGAGGAGGAAGTGTATTAGTGGGTGCATTTTTGCACCCTACTTTGGCTCAGACCAGGGTGCAGCCAGGTTTGCCGCCGTGCACAAGGTTTTCGGTGCTAGTAACGTTTCAAAACTCTTACTTCACATTCCGGTGAACCGGAGACATGATGCTGTGGTCACCATATCGTATGAAGCTCAGGCCAGGCTATCGGACCCGGTTTATGGTTGTGTCTCAACCATACTTTCTTTACAACAACAGGTTAATCAACACATGCATTACCATACTTAATTCCTTCGTTTTCTTGTTGGTTTTCTCCATGGAAACTAATCAAATAAGGTTGGCTAAGCTGTCTTCTTGCTAGCAAAATCTTCTTTAAGTTGCATGCTTTTTGAAAAGCAAGCAAATGGACACTGAGGCTTCACGTTTTTCTCACTAGCATTGCGCTGGACCAAAGGTCATAACCAAACAAAATAGGAATCTAAAAGATTATAGGCAAATTAATTTTTCTTATTAACTGCTAGATTTAAAGTTATTTGTGTTTTAATTATCATTAAAGGTAGTTTAAGTTTGTTTTTCAAAAAGATAAACACCAAAAGATCATTGCTCCAATAATTTCTTAGTAAAATATTGCCAAAATATTCTTTAAAAAAGTACAAAAATTAAAATCATTATTGTTTTTTAAAGATTCATTTGTGTTAGGTAGAAAAAAAGAAAACTGAAAAAATTATTAATTTAATAATAAAATTATAAGTAGATGAATGATTATGAAATTTAATAATTAAATATCATTTCTGTTTAACAAATTTTAAATGTTAAATGCTAAGATTTGATTTCATTTATGAATTGTGATTAATATTTAAAATGAATAGATATTAGGGTAATTCATGTTTAAAGTCAGTAGAAAATTTTTATAATGTTTTTGCATGTAGCATATCTATAAGATTATAAAGTAGATACATGATTATGAAATTTAATTATTGGATATCATTCGTGTCAAATAAAATCTAAATTTTTGAATGTTAAAACTTAATTTCGTTTATAAATTGTGATTAATGGTTGAAATGAATAGGTATTAGATTAATTCATATTTAAAGTCGATAGAAAATTATTATGATGGTTTTGCTTGTATCATTTCTACGAAACTATAAAATGGATAAATGATGTCGAATAAAATCCAAGTGGTTGTATATTAAGATTTGATTTCACTTATGAATTGTAATTAATAGTTAAACTGGATAGATATCAAGGTAATATATATTTAAAATAGATAGAAAATTATTATAATATTTTTGCAGGTGGCATCTCTACAAGCCGAGTTAACGATGGTGCAAAACCAACTTATAAACAGTCGATTTGCCATGGCGAATGCCCTTCAAAACTCGCAGCAGCAGCAGCAACAACAACATCATGAACAACACATTGCACTGCTGCAGCCAGCATACTCAAACAATTCCTCAGCTTCCAATAGCCTCATAAACATAAGCAACTTCACCTCTAATTTTGACCTTGTGGCCGAAACTACTGCACCTAATTCTTCCCAAAGCATGGACCGTCTTCAGCTTTCCAGGCCATGCCATGATGATGAAGATGATGAACAAGACAGCCAGATTCCAGCCATTTTTGCCAATCAAATTATACATCGGAGATAAATTTTAGGATACATCTATATATATTCCTTTTCTTTTTTCATTTGAAATTAATAAACTCCTGACTTTATTCATATATATATATATATATATATATATAATATAATCATATGCCATGCAGTTTTCTTTTTTATAATGCAGAAACATGTCTATATTTATATTATGTTTTACTATTTTATCATGTTTGGTAGGGTGATTATCATTTTATTCTATGTTTGATATTAGATTAAAAAAGATTATTAGTTATCTTTTAAGTATAGGATGATTAAATTTTCTCTGAAAAGTAAAGATTATTTATAATATTATGTGATTAGATAATACATATTTATGTTTTATTTCTAAATGTTACATTTAAAAATTAACTTAAATTTTTAATAAGATTGATTAATTGGTTATTCTAAATTATTTTTTATTTTCTTTATTTTTTTTACCTTTTTTTGTTTACTTTTGTCTTTATTTCTGTCTTTCTCTTTTTTATTTTTTTTGAATAAAGAAAAAAATATTTTAGATAAAATAATAGCTTTTAAATTAATGTTTTTCAATTATTTTAAATAATCGATGAAAATTATTTTTTTAAATATTTTCTAATTTATAAAATTTAAACTTTTAAATTTATATAGTATTTTTATTATTTTAAATTCATTATTTTTATTTTTCTTTTCCTCTTTTCTTTTTTAGATTTTTTCTTTTTTTTTTTATCTTGCCCGTAGTAAAATAAAAGAAAGGAAAAGTAAACAAAAAAACGATAAGATTTTATTGAAAAATCAGCGTATTTTTTTTTAAACAACCATCTTCCTTAAAAAAATTATTTATCTAAGATAAATATATTTAACTTAAAATCATAAAATTTACTTTAAATTTAAATCATAAAAAGAAAGAAAAAATAGTAAAAATACAAAGAAATATTTGTAATAAAAAAATTAACAAAATCAATTTTTTGAAAACTTTAATTTTTTTAAAAATCAATATTTTATAGAAAAACAACTTTAATATAAAAAAATTGACTTTCAACTACAAAATTATAATAATATTTTTTAAATGAAAAGCTTTTAATTATATTTATTAAAAATATATAAATATAAATTATATTTACGTTTAAAAAGAATACTTTTGATTAATAATAAAAAGTATTTTCCTATACTCTTAATTTTCCACCTAACAAATATGATAAAAAACGTATAAATCTTATCTTACTCTTGATCTTTATATACATCAAATATAAAATAGAATGATATAATCTATCTAATCTTAGTTATAGTCTTATACGACGATATCTTAATTTTCATATTATGTGCTAAACATGGTCTATATTCTCAAACCATCAAATACAAGTAGATATAGATATGATTTATATATATATATATATATATATATATATATATATATATGATATACGCCAATAATTAGGTTTATGAGATATATCTACGTGAAAGAAAAATTAGTAGAATAATCTTATATATTTCTTACTTGTTGAGGTTAGTTTATATATGTATATATGTATAATTTAGTATTTTTATTAAGATTAAAATTATTTTTTTCTTTGAGGAATTTTTTATCTTCAAATGAGGTATACCCTACTTCAATAAAAATTCGATTCATATAAAAAACCAATTCAAGAAATAAAATATATTAATCAAACTAATTATCAAATCAAATAAATTATCTAACTTAGTATAGTAAAATTAGTTAAACTGAAGTTCTCAAGTTAATTATGCATATCAAATAAATTAAATCAATTAAAACTAACTAAACAAATTAATCAAAATATATGAACATCTCATACCTTACTATGGGCGTGACCGAAAATTCAAGATATGGGCCTTTGATATCTTTGGGTCAGGCAAATGAGGTCTAGGCCGGCTCCCACCAATGTGGACAGTACCGGTTTTTCCTACTCCCTTTCTCCTGCCCCCTTAGTCGATTCATCTGGACAATTTCGTTGTAGTAAATTTTGTTTTTTCTTTATTTTAGGAAGATTTTTATCGGAGGATTGGCTAAAGATACTACCTTTGGTGAATGGTGAGTCTTTATATTTATTTTTGTTTTTAATATTTTATTTTTATATTTTGTTTTTTAATTCAAGAAAGAAGAGATGAATTAAAAAAAATGAATTAGATTCTTTTATTATTAGATTCGCCAATGGGTTAAAAAAGCTTTTTAAAAAATTGTTATTAATAATTGAATTATAACTTTTTCTTTTTAATTTGTAGAATAAGAAGGAGCTCCATTGGTTTGAGTTTTTTCTATTTTTTGAATTGAGACCATTTTCTCTATTTTCTAGCTTATATGAAGTGAGATTTGACTTTTAAAAACATTTCATGTTCCATTTATGGTTGTTGGAATGTTCCATTTATGATTGTTATTGTTAAACATAATAGTGATGTATTATTGACGTTGTTTTGATCTTTGTGCCACATATTATTAGAAATTCTAAAAAAAAAGAATGATCAGAGAGATGTAAGAATTTTTTTTTGCGTAAATATTTCGATTCAGAAAGAGATTTTAATAGAATTTTAATAAAAAAAGACTTCATAAATCATACCTAACCCTACTTATAGGAATTAAATCTACTTTTAATTACATATTTATTCACCAATTAAATATCTCTTGTTATTTTATAGATTTATATAATCAAAAATACTTAAAGATAAAATTGTCCAAATAAATTTGAACGCATAAATTTTTCCTATCTATACTTAATATGTATGCGTCACGTATAAACGAAAAACTCTTTCACCTATATTTTAACATTTATGCGCATTGTAATGATACTACGTACCATATCACTTTTTTTATTATATTTTATTCATAACAATGATTATACGTACCGTATCACTTTTTTTATTATATTTTATTCATAACAATGATTAATCTGATTTTAAAAATCCTTATCATAATTTTCCTTTATACATTTGATTTTAAAAGATGGTTTCTTTTCTAATTATTTTTGACTTTTCATTATATAATAAGTATTAGCAATAGTCAATTAGTCATCATGGGTAATTCTTCTCAGGCGATGGCTGTGTTCCATTATTCCGATGGCTCTGTTTTTGGTTTCATGTTATGCATCTTTAGTTTTCTTTTGTTTAATTTGTCAGTGTATTCAAATAATTTCGTTGCTGGTAAAGCACGAAGCCAATTCCCTCAAAGGCAGAAGCTGGTTAAACCTATTCTGTAAATGAAGTGCCCTTTGACAGCGGAATCATCCATGTGGATGAAGATGATGATCTCGCTTGCAGCCTGCACTGATGGTTAATTCCGATTACTCTGTATCTTTCTGTGTAAATGCACATAGACATGTATGGAATAATGTGTGTGCGTGGGTGCTGGTTGTTGTTAGACATGAGATTGTTTATATCTACAACTCCTTGCTGAATTCTCATGGACAAATGCAGTTACCAGGTACATTACTATATGAGAGAAAAAAAAATATTTTCTGGGATTTTTTATTATTAAAATAGTTTGGGGTGGTTTTCTTTCTGCATTTTAATGAAAGAAATTTTATGGGAATAATCTTTTTCGAGATTGTAACTTCATCTCTCATCCAGTCTCATCATTTTTTTTTTTTTTGAGATTGTAACTTCATATTTGCTTTGGTATGAAAACACTGTTTTTTTAGTTAATTTTCTTTGCTGAGTAAGAGTTTATTGGATCTGAATTTGATTATTTCATGTGACTTGAAAAGTTATGAAGAAAATTGTTTTAGAGAAGTTTTTATTTAAGAAAATTTGATTATTTCATATGTTCTCATTTAAGAAAATTGCTTTTGTGTCTACCTTAAGTCTTTATAATCATATGATTACAAGTAAGGAAGTGATGGATGTTGTTAAACCATCGGGTTTGTCCTCTTTCAAAATATGATTAGTTTTCCTTGGCTTATAGAAGAAAATAAATTCGTATACTACTGTTTTAAAATATGTCAACTTTTTGTTTCTTTGGAAGCTCATTCAAGTTTTGATCATCGTTAAGTAGCTTTAGTTATATGCAATCTCTATTACTTACCACTTACGAATGACTTAATCGATCAATGCATGTCATACATTCACTTTGGTTTCATTGTGGTAGGATTCAGTTGGATATCATCGCCTGTTGTGGCTGAGCTTGAATATGTAGTGATTGTTTGGCTTGGAGTGGTGCTTGAACTTCCTCAATGTTTCCTTTTTCTCCAAAAGTGATAAGAGGTACACCTATGCACATATTATAATAGAGAGCATGAATATGTTTTAAAGGAAAAAGTATTTTTAGCTTATTAATTTAGTCCATGCATTGGTTATCATATACTATTGATTTACAAAAATGTTGTCACTTAGTATTATAACTAATTAATTTGTTTAAAGCCATGAAACTTAGAATAATATATTGAAATATGTATACAAAGCATATGTGCACAAAGTAATTGTAGCCATTGATGCCTGACAGACATAAAAGTTTTTTTAAATGAAGAGGTAAAATTCTCTTTCAACTCTTGATGAGATAATTTTAGAAGAAATCAAATCGGCTGTTTGGTAGATATGAAGTATAAATTTTGTTTGTTATATTTCTCAATAGAATCATATGCTTGTTGTTAGTATTAGTTTGTCTAATGGTACTAAAAATTAAAATGTCAAGCAAGTTATTTGCTAATTATAACAAGATTACTGCTTACACTGATTCCTTTCCTTAATTTAGCTTTTACACTTTGTTCTGTAATATTAATTATCTAAATATTTTTATAGATAGGTATTATGTGGTTTTCATTTTAACCTCTTAACTGAGAACATATGTGGTTCTATATGTGGTTCGAGATGGGAAAAGCAAGTCTCTTTTGTGTTCTGTTTTTCTTAGCTTCTCTGTTCTTTCCCTTCTGGCTCTCAAAAAGAAAAAAAATATTGGTCACAGTGGATGATTTAGTTCTGCTAGTTTTGATTTGGGCAGGGCTGTCACGCAGGTAACGATGGAGAGGGAACAAGTGGTTTTGGCGAATAGAGAAATGGGTGAGGGATTTTGGTGGTTTGGGAAAATAGATGTTTGGATTCTGGGAAATCTGAGAAGGAAGAAATGGATGATGTAAGGGAAGATATAGAAAGAGTCATTTTAAAAAAAATAATGGGAAATGAATTATGATTAGAAATTCAATGGTATTTCTTGTGACACTATTTGAGTGCAGCAGAGCAGTTGAGCCTGGTAGAGGATAATGTGCAATGAATAAATTTTCACACAATATATTTATCTGGACTTTTGAGAAAATTTTATGGATTTTTATTTTTTAATTGGATTGTGCCTAGAAAAGCTTTGGATTTGGATGATATAAGCGGTGTTAGGGTGGCAAGTTGAGCAAGAGTCAAACGAATCCATCAATCAGGGAGAGGTGTATCCTTCTTACCCCAAAATGAGGCTTTCAAAAGTTGCAAACTTTAACTTCGGACTTTTTTCTCCTTTTTGCAGTTCAATATTGTCAACCCCACTGTTAATCTATTCTTTCTTTAGATACTGAGTCCACCTGCTTATCATGCTCTTTATCTATCTTTGATCAAATTATAGACATTCCTAGAACTAGATATAAGTCCCTGCTACATGAAATGTCATATGTACATTATTTTGCATTTCCTATGTTGTTAAGATTTTTAGTTAAATTTTTGTTGTGGTTCATAAATTTCAAGTTTTCTTCTCCTTTTTAATATTGAATATTGAATTATGGAAATTCTTTTTGTGTATTATTAGTGTTGCATGATCTGCCAACAGGAAGGTTTATGTGGACAATTCATAACTTCAAGAGGCTTTAAACTAAGACTCTCTACTCTCAAATTTTCCCAATTGGAGACTGCAAATGGTACTTGAATTGATCAATTTCTCCCTTTTTCTTTTCCATTCATTATCAATAAGATTTCTATTCGATTGTAATATGCAGGAAAATGCTTATTTTTCCAAGGGAATTTTGCGTATAGAGAAGATTTATATCACAAAGTAGACTTGAAAGAACATTCTTCCTTCTTGTAATTTCACAAGCTAATGACCATGCAAACAAGATTGTTTGTTCTACACATCAAAATGTCTATTGGCTCTCAGATTTTGGCTAAAGTGAAGCATGTTGGCATGATGAATCATGCTTGATTCATGAATATCCTTTGACTTAATTATTATTATTATTATAATATGTATACAAAGCTTGTTTAATATGCATATATGCTTTTTGCCAAGTCCTACCTTCCTAAATGATGATCTTTAGTTTAGAATTATGATGAAAACTATTATAATTTACAAATTCATTTTACAATGTTGTAGCCTTTGCTCTAAAATTTACTTTTGCAGATTGAATGCATCGTATTGCAAAATATTGAAGTCCCGTTAGTTCTGGTAAGACTTTTTTGCCTGGATCTAAGTATAATACCTTTTCATTGTCAGACTGATATTAATATTGTTTAGAGCAATTCAAAGTTCTTTTTCAAATGTTAATAGCTTAAAAGGACATTTCTTTTTTAGTACCTTTGTCCAGTCTGTCTCTGATGGTTTAACTGTGTACGCTCATGTTCATGTATGTGGATATATAGAAACATAGGTAAAAAGTTCACACCCAAAATCATTCTTTTCTGTTTTAGAAATTTACCAACTTTGGAGATTGCCTAAAACAGATCCTGTTGTATTTTGAAATTTGTACTATGTTGAGGCACCTGAAAGTCCTACTACAAGGTCTTTGTTGGGTTCATAGTGTAATCTTTAAAAGTGCACCAAATCTTGGTGCTATAGAAAATCCTTTCTGTGGAGGGTACATCCTCCAAAAGTCTGTCTAAGCGATTCTGATATGAAGCTTAAATGAAAGAATTGTGGGATATGTCCATGATCTTTGGTTACATTTTCTTTCCTAAGTGAATGGTAGTCATTTTTGCTTTATTCTTTCTTTGTTCTTTGTTGGTGGAAATTACAAAATAAATCTGTAAATTTATAATGGATATTGGCTGGAACTTTTTAATGGATGGAAAAAAAAAATCTGATTAAGGTTCTTACTTTTTCCTTTTTTTTTTTTAAAATGTAATAATTTTGCCTCATGATTATTATTATTATGTTTATGTTTGCAGGATTGTCTGTAGCATAAGAAATAGCACAGGAATGAGAAATTTGGGATATTTCTCATGTGGAACAGGGAATCCAATAAATGAGCACCTAGCAAATTGTGGCATCAGATTTGATATTTGAAATATAGGTTTATTCTCAAATGATCGCTTCTTATGCTATCAAATAGTAAATGTGGAATGTAGATTTTTTTTTTTTTTTCTCAATTAACAAGAGGAGTTCCTTGACGCAACAAAGCATACAAATAGAAATGACAGGGTTCTTCCTCCAATGCCAATAACGAGAGAGAGGTGAAAAGCAATGATGAGGTTGGCTGCAAGGAATGGAGGCAAATGGGTTATTACCAAATTTGTACGACAAGCTAATGGCACATTACAAATTTCCTAGGGAGCTCCTAAATATTAATATTCTTAGTGAGGTAAGTCTCAGATATTTGGAAGTTGTATACTGGTATGGAACTCAATTATTATCATAGTTAGGCTTTAGATTTTGGTATGGAACTCAATTTTTGCAGAAATACTGATTTAAAATTGATATTTCATAGCATCAATACTTGATATCATTACTCATGAACACCCTGAAACAACCCTCTACTAATTGAATGACTTGGTGATTGACAGGCCTAATCTCTTTGTTGGTTTTGCCTACACCTGAATCTTCTTTAGTTTGAAACCTCTTTTTCCCTGGAAAGCTTATGCACATGGTAATTTTCAATGTGAGGGTTCAATATGAAATCCTCTCTTTGTTTTGAATCAAAATGCAATGTTTAGAAACAGTGTGCCTCTCAAAAATTGTCAAGAACTCTTTGTCAACTGATATACATACAGGTTTTTATACCTTGATTTGTGGACCAAGGCATTAGCCATATTAAAGGGTTGCATTCTAATGTTGGGTATTTAGTTAGGTAATGGCAGATGGATGGAGAAGATCTTGATACCTGTATTGTTTGTTTTGAAAAGGTTTTCTTATCTTCATATGCATTGAACAGTGCCAAGATAAGCATTCAAACTGTATAAGAAGTTTGTGAATCCATCTTTTTTAGTTCTTGGTTGATGATTAAAGTTGGATCCAAACAATTTTGTACATGTTCACATTAAAAGTTAAAACATGTGAAAATGTGACATCTGACAACTTTTGTAATTCTTGCTGCATCCATGAGGCATTGTTGACAAATTTTTACTTTGTTTGATGAGAGGAGTTCACTATCATCCCAGTGCTTCTTCAGAGATGGAAGACATCCATTCGTTGCTTATGCATAATTGATCAAGGGCATCTCCAGTGGATACTAAAGTTGCATTCGGATTCCTTGCATTCGAGGGTCTGTCCATTGCAAAGCTCACCGCATTCAATACATGGAGGGCAATTCCAGATGTTTTTGACAAAAGTGAGTGGGTGTTGATGATAATGAAGATCTGTGAAATTGCTTCCAATCTTGATAAGTGGCAATTCCCCAAGAGCACAATTAGAGTGAAGAGAGTTATCACAATCAGTGCAGTGATAAAACCAGTGATTTGGGTGTCTTTCTTTCTCGCATAGATCGCAATAATGCTGACAAGGATCAGAATCATCAAAATTGATGGTGGTCGTGTCACCAGATCCACGTGTGCAACTATCCGCCTGCCACGTGTCGAACCAAGAACAGGCCACGTGGCAGATTGGCGACAGAACCGCTATGCGACACCGTTCCTAGAGGTGCGACAGAGTATCTGATGTGAGAGGAGTCTGCCGCCTCACAGTCTGCCGCACTGCATGAGCGGCAGACCACCATCGCCCATGCAGATCACAGGACTCCGCATTGCCCCCGACACAGGTCTCCCGCATGCCTGCGGTAGAGGTCTCCCGCATCTCACGCGGTAGAGGTCTCCCGCACCTCACGCGGTAGAGGACTCCCGCACAGCCAGCGGTAGAAGTCCCCGCACAGCGTAGCGGCATAGTCTCCCGCACCAATAGCGGTAGAAGTCTCCCGCACAGCATACCGCATAGTCTCCCGCACAGACTGCGGTAGAAGTCTCCCGCACAGCATGCGGCATAGTCTCCCGCACAGCATGCGGCATAGTCTCCCGCACGGATCGCGGTCGAAGTCCCCGCACAGCATGCGGCATAGTCTCCCGCACAGACTGCGGTAGAAGTCTCCCGCACAGCATCCCGCATAGTCTCCCGCACGAATCGCGGTAGAAGTCTCCCGCACAGCATGCGGCATAGTCTCCCGCACGGATCGTGGTCGAAGTCTCCCGCACAGCATGCGGCATAGTCTCCCGCACGGATCGCGGTAGAAGTCTCCCGCACAGCATGCGGCATAGTCTCCCGCACGGATTGCGGTCGAAGTCTCCCGCACAGCCTGCGGCATAGTCTCCCGCGCAGACCGCGGTAGAAGTCTCCCGCTCAGCCAGCGGTAGAGGTCCCTCGCCCAGCGTAGCGGCAGAGGTCTCCCGCACCAATAGCGGTAGAGGTTCCATGCATACTCTGCCGCCAGACTACTTCCCCGCAAGTTGCATGGCCCGAGGCGCGACAGAGTGCTCTATAACTCTGTCGCGGCCCAGACACGCGCCTGGGTCTCAGCCCGAACCGCCTCAGGAACCTATAAATACCAGGTGAGCTCTCTGAAAAAAAGGACGGAATCGAAAAAAGAAAGAAGAAAAAAAGTAGAAATCAGAGGAAGAAACACTTATACCCTCTGATTTAAGCAATACATTTTCTCCTTCTTATAAACACAACTCCTGATCACTGACTTGATCGTCGGAGTGCGCGTGCAGGGATAAATCCCTGCCCCCTCTGATTCCTGTTGTTTTTGCAGGATTTACGAAGAACACGTGAAGCAAACTGTGACGATTAACTTAACCGTCAACAGTACAATCCGAACACGTGGAAAGCAAAGCACTGTTGCTGTCAGGTGGGCCACATCAAAAATAAGTCAGAGTAAGAGGATGTTTATCATACTTATACCAAGCTGTGAGTGGTAGTGTCGTGCATTCTAAATCTAAAGTGAAATCACAACGCTTCGCACATCTATACGCAAGTGAGTACATTTCAATGAGACAGCCACTACACTTCCCTCCATAGTTGTGGACAATAAAGAGTGTATGCTCATGACTTGGATGCCTCAAGGTGTCCGATAATAAACTACATTGAATGTCAATCTCAAGGTAACATCTTTCTTCAAGGCATTTGTACCTAAATCCATGGTGGCTACGAGAGTAACTGTGGCATTTAAAAAATTAAATTTTTTAAAATTTAAATTAATTTAAAATAATTAATTCTAATATTTAAAATAATACATATTTCAAACTCATAAATAATTCATATGAATAAATTCATTTTCTTTTTACCAAATAAAATGATTAAACAAATAAATAAACAAAATAATTGAACAAATAAATGAAAAAGATGAAAGTGAAAATTGAAAAAAAGACATCAATATTTAATTCAATGATAAAATATATAAATTTAATATCTAATTTTAATTTTTTTGAAAAAATATATAATAAAAGAAAAAATTCATCTAACAACACATACCACTATTCATATGAAATATATATTTTTTAAAAAAAGTACATCAAAGTAAAAAATTAAACCAAAATTAATTATTTCTATAAATATATTTTTTATGTACATAAAGAACAATAATATATATTGGCAAAAAATATGTAAATAAATTGATAAATAATATTTGAGTTTTTTAATTTTAATATATAAATATAAATGTTTTATTTTTATAAATGGGTTAATATGAATGACCCATGAATTATAGAGAAAGTTGAAATGTCATCTTTGTATTTTAAAAATTTGTAATTTGATACTTAAATTATTTTTCCATTTATGCATATGGTATTTGATTGTTAAGCCAATAAAATGATGTCACATGACATTAATATAAAAAAATATATTTTTAATTTTTTTTAAGAATATTTATACTTTTTTTTTTCTCTCACTGGCTTCCTCCCTCCCTCCTTGCCGACCAGCCAGGCCAAGGTCGGATCTGGCCTCTTCCGACCAGATCCAGCCTCTTCTAACCAGATCCAATCCGCAATGGCTGGATCCGACCCTTGATTGGGCGAGGGGAGGGGAAAAAAAGAAAAAAAGAAGGAAAATAAAATAAAAATGTTATTTAAATATTACTTTATAATTTCAAAAATATGAATTTAAAATACATCTTATTTAAATTTTATAATTAAAAATAAAAAACAAAAACATCTAAAAATGATTGTTTTGGAAAAATAAAATAATTTAAATGTACACTTAAGTTCAAAGTACTTTTTTAACAAGATGAATTAATTTAAATGTTCAAAAAAATATTGTAGAATAAAAGATAAAAGAAATTGAATTTTAAATAAATTTAAAATTACCTTTAGCAATATATATACATAGACATCTTGTATAAATATATAAAAGTTAAAATTTTTGGTTGAAAATAAAATATTTTATGTGTATAGTTTAACTTTTTGACATATGAGATAATAAATTAATTTTAATTTTTTATAAGATAATCTTATTCAATTAATTATTTAATTTAAAATATTTGAAAAATTTTTAAAAAATAAATTTCAACCATTTTATCTTTATTTATATAAAATAAAATTTATCTTCATTTTGGAGAGATTTATCACAATCAGCACAGTAATAAAACCAGTGATTTGGGTGTCTTTCTTTCTCATATATATCGCAATAATGCTTACAAGGATCAGAATCATCAAAGTAAGAGGATGTTTGTCATACTTGTACCAAGCTGTGAGTGGTAGTGTCGCACATTCTAAACCTAAAGCGATATCACAACGCTTCGTACATGTTGTATATGCAAGCGAGTATATTTCTTTGAGACAGCCACTGCACTTCCCTCTATGCTCATGACTTGGAACCATCTTTCTTCAAGGCATTTGTGGCTAAATCCATGGTGCAGATGATGGCACTTTTGCAATATGAAAGGGAATCCCTTTTCTTGTTTTGTGAGCGTCAGCAAGTGTGCTTGTGAAGTAAATGTCAAATTTTTTAGGCAATTCAGGGCAATTTTTATGGAGAAAAAACTTGCATTGCTCACATCTATAAAAAGGAGTTGAGAGAGGCCTCATACACCCAACACATTTGCCACAATAGGATAGGAAAAAAGAATATAAAAAAGAAAACCTAATACACAAATATTTTATTTATGTTTTCTTTGATTGCATTTTAACTAATTGAAAAATAGTACATGTATTCCTTACTAATAAAAAATAGTACCTGCATGCTGCCCTAATATATATTAATATATACAGGTGTGATCGAGTCGAGTTGAATCGAGTCGATACAGTGAGGTGTTCGAACTCGAACTCGATTCAAAAACTCGATACTCGACTCGAGTTCAGTCGAGTCTTATTATTTAAACTCGAGTTCAGTTGAATCTTATTATTTAAACTCGAGCTTGGCTCGAGATCGAGTTCGATCTATTCGAGCTCGCTCAATTATGCTCGATTATATAAATTCAATTTTTTGTTCGAACTCGAACTCGAGTTTAAGGCTCGACTCGAGCTCAAATCATTATATAAATATTATTATATAATAATACATATTATTAAAATATATAAAAACTCGATACTCGATTAGACTTGCGCGCTACTCAAATCGAGTATCTAAATACTCGAATTCGACTCGCTCGATAGCTCGAGCTCGAGCTCGAGCTCGACTAAACTAAAATCGAATCGAATTTCAATTTTGCTCGAATCGAGCCCGAATAATTGCAAGTACCATTGTATCGCTTATACCTAAAAATATATATAGCTTTTTTATTAATTTGAAAAACATTTTTTTTCAAAAAGCAATTTCCTAGCATTTAATTCTTTTAAATAAAACAAAAAATTTAAGAGTATTTAATTTTTCTTTGTATAAAATACTACTAATAATAAATTTTGAAAGTATAGAACAATTAAAAAAATGGGTAAAAGATATTAAATATTTGGAAAAAAAAAGGGAAATTAGTTGGCAATGAAGTGGCAAGAAACTATTCGTTGGTTCCAAAACTTATTTAACCACCATACAGCAGGGAAATCACCACCATTTTTTCTTTTCTTCACAAAAACAAATATTAATGAACGCCGCACTCCCAAGCTAAAAAAAAAAAAAAAAACCCTAGCTTGAACTTTCTTTTGTGAAACACCCAAAATCTCAGAGATGAATCTTTCATAGATTTCCCTCAGATCTCTTTTCCTCTATAAAAGAAAATTGGGTTTTTTTTTTTTTTTGGGTTTGTTTTAGAAAAAAGAAGGAAGGCTATGTCAACCCCTGCAAGGAAGAGGCTGATGAGAGACTTCAAGAGGCTACAGCAGGATCCACCTGCTGGTATTAGTGGGGCTCCTCAAGATACCAACATCATGCTTTGGAACGCTGTCATTTTTGGGTATTTCTCTATTTTCTTCCTTCCTTTCTCTTTTATTTGCTTCTTTCTTTTCTTTTGATTTGTCATGGTTTTTCATTTTGGGTTTCTCAATTTTTTTCTGCAGGCCTGACGATACTCCTTGGGATGGAGGTAAAATTTCGTTCCGTTGTTCTTTTCTTTCACTTGAATTTTATGAATTTTTAGTTTTATTTGTTACATTGTTGATGTTTTCTTTTGGGATTTTGTTGTAGTTGTGAAATTAGAGCTGTTAATTATGATACTTTTTGGGTTTTGGGTGAAAATTGACAAAATTGTATCATTTTGTTGCTTCAGTTCTTTCTGATTTAGTCATTTTGCCATGAAATTTGAATTGTTGTGTATTTTCAACATGCATGCTTAGATCGATATGCATTGATAATGATTCAAACACTTATGATTTTCTCGAGTTGATGAAAGTGGAATGCAGTAGCATTTTTGCACAGTTGGTGTGTTTTAGTGTCGATGAACTCTTTGTGGTTTATAACAATTTTTTTTTTTTTTGCTCGTGTTTTCTATTGATGTTAACAATGCTTATTGTCAATTGATAATTGGTTTTGGCTGTAATAGCAATTGCATTCTCTTTACTGTACTTTGGCTGGGTTAACGCAAGGTTAAGAGTTAAGACTCAATAAAATTTGACTTTATGGTGTTTAGACATTTCATGTTTCTTTAAAAAGAAAAAAGGACATTATGATGTTAGTTGCACTTTTCATGAGCTTTGCAGCGGTTTGGCTAGAATCTTTAAGATGGAGGAATAAGTTAATAAATGCATATGATGACTTATGAGTGACCATGACACATTTGTTACTGGTTTCTTTGGTTTCTTGTTATTTATTGCCTGGTTATTCTTTCTGTTTATCACCTTAGCGATATTCTAGTTTTCTTATTTTTGGGATTATAAATTATTTTTATTTCTCATGTAACATGAGGAATTTCTTGAAATTTCTCAGGTACGTTCAAGTTGACGTTGCAGTTTACGGAGGATTATCCAAATAAGCCTCCAACGGTCCGGTTTGTCTCACGGATGTTTCATCCAAATAGTATGTACAAGATGCTGTTCATTGATTTTATTTGTGGCCTTATGTGCAAAATGTTTCTGTTTTGTTTCTTTTTCCATCTAATGACCAGTCATGGTTTGATCAGTCTATGCTGATGGGAGTATTTGTCTGGATATTTTACAAAATCAGTGGAGTCCCATATATGATGTTGCAGCTATACTCACCTCTATCCAGGTGCAGCGTTTATGCCTTTTTATTTTCTTTCTGAAGAAATTGTTTCTCATCAATGGCTTCCACTAAATCATAGTGTATGCAGTTTGTTGAATTTCAAATTCAAACTTTATGAATTATCTGTCTTTGCATGAGTTGTTGTTCCCCTTTGCTCATATGTTTTCCTCTACAGAGTACGTGGCCTTTGCTTAGGTTGAGTCTATCACAACAATCAATGCAATGGACATACTTTACCATTGATATTTTGGTCATCATGAATTCACGATTAGCTTCTTAAAGTATATCAATATTAGAAACCTTAATTGAAAAAATTTTCAGTTATTAATATTAATATTTCCTGCATAGGTCAGTTGGCTATTGCTGTCTGTCTGTGTTAGTGTTTATGTTTTTTCTTTTTGGCCAATACATTCAAAGAGATTCTTTCACAACCTAGGCACTAAACAAACATAAAAAGATTATAAAGTCAATGATTTGACTTCCTGGAAATAATTGAACTGTGGAAGCGCGGTATATCAAACTTTAATAAAATAAAGCCTTTTGAAAGGACTGGAGTGGTTGTAAAGCATAGTGCCATAATATAAACTGCAGATACAGGAGGATACATGTGTGGTAGAGATATAATGCTCCATATGCAGAATATAGGTCTATGTACTGTGTTTTAATGGTAGGCCAATTTTGGGGAGTGGGCAGGCTGTCATATTCCTCTTACCTGTAACTTTTGTCTATTTCACTTTTTTAGCTGCTCTGCTGTTTTTGTCCATGAAGAAAGTCAATAAGTAGTCATTGTCAAATTTCTTTTCATAGGTAAGAATGTCTTGGTTCTTGAACAAAGTGCTTATGCATAGTGGAACAAAATTAAGGGATGGAGGGTTTCTCCCTGTGTATGTGAAAATTTCCTCTCTTTTTTACATGGACTAAAGGTGGTAAGATGCTAATAGTAGAAGATCTTGTGATCACTAATAACTTCGTTGGACCTGGAGTATCATTAGCAAACTCAATAAAACAAAAGAGTGACTAATCCATGTCGCCTTAGTGGCAGATTTTTGGTGTAGCCGTTTATGTGTTTTAAAAAATTTTTATAATGCCATTGCACTTGTTCACTACTTTTTACTAGATAATTGGGGAAGAGGGTGCAGGAACTATAGCCTGAGCTTTTGTTCTGTTAACTCTCCATTTTCTAATCAATGGAAGTAATAATTCAGTGCCTCTCTGTTAGAATTCACATTGAAGGGAAATATACAAGAAAGCAACAAAAACAGTTAACAATGAGAGAGAAACATCAAACAGAGAAACATGAATTAAAGAACTAGTTCCATATTGCGGGAGCCCATGTTGTTTACATATTCTTTGACTAAAAAGGTGAATAACACATGTATCCTTACTCTTTGGCTCCTTTTAGAATTTATCAACTCCTTGCATTTCATATTTATTTTTTTCATATTTTCCCTTAGTTGTCAAATACCTCTTGTATCCTTGGCATCTTATTCATTTACTTCTCAGGAAAACATGGGAATATTTGACTAGAATTTGTGTATAGGAGGCTAGCCCATGTCTCTGAATGAAGTATCTCATAGCTATTACTTTCTTAGAACTTCTATTAATTGTTGAGCTGTTGTCAAGGATCATACATAATGGTCACACGAAGATATTTTTAATCTTGTTAAAGCCATGAGTTTGAATACTTTATCAGTTTATTTCACACTGTCCTCCAGATTCTCTAGCACATTCAGTACATCAGCATCCCCTTCATCTTGCTTAGGCTACATATATGAAATATAATTCATTCTAGATGAGGCAAAAGCTTCCTCTTGAAGAAAAGAAAAATAAATATTGCAAGCTTTTTTATTTTGTTCTCTTTTTTGGTACATTCTTCTCTTAAACCGTGGTTCAATATTCTTGTCAGTAGGCAGTCAGCATAGGTCTTTGCACATTTTGGGTATATTACTTATGGCATGATATGCACTATGATCAAGTTTAATCTTTTTTATGGTGCGTGAAGAGATCTAAGATGCTTGCTGATCCTCACAACTTCATCCTATTATCAGTCATTAAATCATTGCATTTGATAGGAATTGCTTTGAAATTTGTGATTAAGTGGTAGTGTTCTGATTATCATCAAGCAAGCATTTTGAAAGTGGGCTCTAATCAGGACTTTGTTGTGTGTGAATGTTTTTTCTTGTTAATTATCATTATGCAGTTTGATTAACTTAGTTTGCCTTGCTCAAAAGTTGAGGAAATGTGATTCTGAGGTACTCAATTAAAGCAGATTAAACATGCTAATAACATTGTTGTTCTTTTGGCAGTCTCTACTTTGCGATCCAAACCCAAACTCTCCAGCAAACTCTGAAGCTGCTCGCATGTTTAGTGAGAATAAGCGAGAGTACAACCGAAGAGTGCGTGAAATTGTGGAGCAGAGCTGGACTGCTGACTGAGTGCAGCGTTACCAACAGCAATCTGCATCATTCTGTGAAAATAACAAATGTGCATGGTGATGCTGGTGCTGGCAAGCTTGAAGACCGATCTCCAAACCTCTTGCTGGGGAGTGGAGTACACTATCGTCTGTTTTCGTGTGCATTGTTCAGTGATGATTTCTTTGAATGATTTGATTTCTGCTTCTTGGACAGCTCTGGTTTTGCTGCTCTCTTGATGTTGAATCGTATTCTTTCCTCATCTTTTCTGTAATATAACCGTCAGTTTCTCTTTGTAGCATCTGTATATGAGTATCTTTGTAGTACTGACAGAGACCAAATTGGAAGAGCTTTTCATTGTAGTTGAATTAGCAAGATATTCAAACAATATGAATGGCTCCTAGGAACTCCTGTTATGCTTGATTCTAGTCGGATTTGCTGCTTGTTTTGCTTATCTTTGTAAGTACCATGCTGTATGTTTAGGGGCTGAAACAAAATGCTTGTTTTTACTTGAGGATAGAGATGTCAACGGGGCGGGTACCCGCTAATTTTGAGGTACCCGAACCCGAACCCGATTAACAATTATAAAATCCGAACCCGATTAAAACCCGATTATTTTTTTAAGATACTACTCGAATTTTACCCGAATAAATTTTATACTACCCGTTAATTACTCGAACCCGATTAATTACCTGATTATTCAACCCATAATTTGACAACCCGTTTAGTAATCCGAACCCGAAATCCGAACCCGAAACCCGAAAAAAGTAATCTAATTTTGTATAAATCAAAAATAAAAATTAAACAACAATATACATATTCTATCATAATTAAACAAATTTTAATAATTTAACAAACCACTTGAAACCATAGCAAATAAACAAATCATAAAAACATATTTATGAAACTACAAACAAACATAATTTAAGTAAAAATTAAAAAACATATTTGAAGTTTATTGGAATCATGATAAATCTTCATTCTTCATCATTATTAAAAATGTCACTTGAATCCTTAGTTGTAGATGCTCCTACAAACAAAATAAATAAAATATTAGTCTTGAACTAAAATATAATAATAGACTACTTTTGAAAAAGAAACAAATAAAATAAAAAGAGTTATAACAAATAAATTATTTACCTCCTACGTCACTCCTTAACCAATTTTGGCAACACATCAATGCCTCCAAAGTGTTCGGATTAAACCTTCTTCGATGACTACTCACTAGGGATGTAAACGGGGCGGGTACCCGTTAATTTTGGACTACCTGACCCCGAACCCTATAATTATCCGATTAATTTTTGAAACAATTACCCGAACTCTACCCTAATAAATTTTGCACTATCCGTTAAATACCCGAACCCGTGTAATTACTCGATTATTCAATTTATATTTTGACAACCCGTTTAATAACCCGAACCCGAAACAAGACTATGAAAAAAATTATTCTAACATCAAAAATCAAAAACATAAAATTAAATAAAAACATACATGTTCCATCATAATTAAACAAATTTTAATAGTTCAACAAGTAACTTGAAACCATTATGAGTGCATAATATATACCATAGTATTTCTAATTTGATACATTTGATTTCTTATGAAGTTATGATATATTTATGTAATGTAAATTAATTTAATCAATGATAATAATATTAAATGATTAAAAAGATGTAGACCTTAAATTGATAATTAATATTTTCATTACAATTTGTATCATATACATATACTATAGTATCATATATGTAAATTGATCATATATTATATTTTCATATATTATAATTATACTATAATATCATATAGTATAATATGAAGTTATCAATTTATCATATACTTAAAATTTTAATTTGAATCATTGATTTTTTTGAGTAAACAATGTTTTATTATAATTAATAATTTCAATTTTAAATACAATTTGTATCATATACATGTACTATATTAGTATCATATATAATACATGTAAATGGTCAATTTGCAAGAATTATATCTTAATCAAATTTGAAATTTTTATCATTTTAATTTCAGTAGTTTATATTTAAAATTTAAATACTTATTATCTTAAACATAATTTACTAATTTAATTTCATAATTATTTTATTATAATGTTTCATTAATTTTTTAACTAAAAAATGTTTTACTATAATTGATAATTTTAATTTTAAGTATAATTTATATCATATACAAATACTATATTAGTGTGTGTGTGTATATATATATATATATATATATATATATATATATATATATATATATATATATATGATTTCAATTTCAATTTCAATTTCAATTTTAGTACCTCGTATTTAAAATTTTAAGACATATTATCTTAAGCATAATTAACTCAATTTAATTTCACAATTATTTATTTTATTATTATTTTTTATTAATTTTTTTAGTCAACAATGTTTTATTAAAATTAAAAATTACAATTTTAAATACAATTTGTATCATATAAATATACTATAAATTGATATCATATATGCAAATGACTAATCATTAATGTGTAAGAATTGCATTTTAACTAATTATGAATTTTTTTAAATTTAATTTTAGTACATTATATTTAAAATTTTAAAACTTATTATTTTAAGTATAATCAATTATTTTAATTTCATAATTATTTTTATTATGCTAATCACTAATTTTTTTTAGACACATAATTTTATTGTATAAATATTTTTTAAAACACATTATGTCAAATATAAGTTATGATTTACTTGACAAGTTCATTGTATAAAGTTTAAAAGATAAATGTTCAAATCCCCACAACCTTAAAAATTATATTTTGTAAGTAAAAAATAAACGGGTTCGGGTACCGGGTTCGGGTACCCGAACCCGATTACATTAATCGGGTTCGGGTACCGGGTATCCGAGGGGTACTACCCGAACCCTACCCGAACCCGTCACGGGTAGTGAAATTACTACCCGAACCCGATTAAAACCCGTTTATCGATACCCGAATCCGAGTTAAACGGGACGGATAGTACCGGGTACCCGTTTACACACTACCCATTTACATCCCTACTTAGGATGGGGCCAGGCTAGTGGAGGATATGGTCTGCCTTCTTTCTTCTCTATCTTTTCAGTCATTTAAGGCTTTGTTTGGTAGATTCAATCTTTTGTTCTCAGAATATTTTTTTTTTATTTACCTCCCGTATATTTTTGCCATTTTTTATTTTTGCAATTTCTGATTTTTTAATAAATATTTAAAATAAAGTAAAGATAAAAATTGAAAATAATAAAGAATAAGAAGAAAATTAACATTAGGACAAATTGATTTTTTTTTTTGGGTTCAAAGATAAAGAAAATTAAAAAGCTTTATTAGTAAAATCAAAGTCCAAACGATTCAATGTTTGAAAAAATGAATCTTGAAACTTAAATAACAAATTTCAAGGTACGGTTTGATAAAATCTGATAATGAATGTGAAAACCAAATATAAAATGAACTCAAAATAAGTCCAAAAAATGACATAACATGTGACATATATTAATGTATATTAATTAATTTTCATTATAATTGGTTCCTACTGAAACACAACTATACTATGACGAAAATTATAACTTTTTAATGGAATAAAAATTTGAACTAGACAACAATGAGGAAAAAAAAAAGCCCATGAAGTTGATCTTCTGGCCGAGAATGGCCATGGATGACTTCTTATGGTAATTGTTTGCACTATCATTCAAAAGTTAGAGACTTGAATCAAAATAGAAATACATAATCTTGGGAACTTGGATCCAAATAAACATATAAAATCTAAGAGTAAAGAGAATCATATAACAATGTAGCACAGCAGTGCAGCAATCTCTCTTGGTAGTACTGTATTTCTCAGAAAACTAGTATAAGACAATTTGGTTCTGAAATTTTCAACTTGTCAAAACTGTATTACTAACTCGGATAATCACAAGAGGAGTAATAGAGATGAGTACAGGGATATCATAAGAACACCTTTTGATGGTGCTTAGATAGCTGGCATGAAGAATGCAACAGCAGCAGAAAAGGAAACTTTTCTCGAAGCTTTGCTTGGTAGAGAAGATAGAGAATGGACATGGTGGAAATTATTTTTAATCTAACGGTTAAGTTTCGTAACTTTATGTTTTACACATAGGCATTGGACGAAAAGTTTTCTCTATTGTCTTCCTCTTGTGACTGACATCCTGCATTGAAGATTTTCTGTTTTCAGTTGTTGCACAGAAAGTGAAGGACATTATAGAAGACCTTCGTAGAAAGGTATTTTCGACTCGAGAAATGAAAGAAGGAAAAACAAAATTACTGAGATTTGTATCATAAACAACTTGTGCTTTTCATTTGTTGAAAGTAAATTAGAGATTACAGTTCACATTGATACTTAAATCAATGTAACAAAACAAGTTCCACAGCCTGACAACAACTTTGATAAGAAGTAGAAATACCTGAAAGTTATTGCTAATGGAAGGCAACGCGAAGGTGCGGGGGTTGGGAAGGAGATCCTGGAGACCCTTCACTGCTCTGAGTCTGGGAATCTCCCCGCCATGCATCCTGAACTTGAGCAGCAAATTGCAAGTTCCACAGAACATCCTCAACAGACGGTCTCTCTGCAGGGTCCTTTCGCAGACATCTGATGCAAATTTCCATCATTGTCTTTAATGACTGATCTGCGCAAGCCGTCTGAACTGCTGGATCAACTATTCTTCTTCTAGTTGTGTCATCAGTTGCCAAGATTGCTTGTAACTGCGCAATATTAAAGGATACTGGATTAAGGATTTGTACACAAGGTTCCTTGTACAGTCTTGGAAAGGTAACACAACATTTTTATAGGAAGCAGTTATAAGAATAATTTTCCCTGTTGCTTCTTAATTATCAAGTAACATTGTCTACTAAACTCGTATCATTCATGATTTGCATCAACCAACACAAAACCGAGTTCTTCTAGAAACAGAAAAATGACTCGGAGAATACATAGAAGCCATCATATCATGGTAGTACAAATTCCTAATGTCCAAGACAGTTCACAAGGTAAGAAAATAAGTCGCTTCTATGCTAGCATTCCAGGAAAAAAATAGAGAAAAAGAAATAAAAATATCTCTTCTTCCTCTTTCTGATCCCTTGGATGAAACAGAACAGAACGTTGGCTGATCTTTATGAAAGGGTCAATATAGCACATATATCTATTGATGGGTAACCAACTTGTACGAGTTCAAAGCTTCTGTTGTCTGTCATGAATGTGCCTTTTTTTGTGATAAAAAATGAAAGGAAATGGGAACTGGACTTGGAACTCATAATCATAACAATGTACGACTACAATTTACCTGATTTTTAAGAATTTGCACCTCTTTCCTGGATTTTGATGGCCTTCCCAGAATCATTTCTAGTAAAATCACTCCAAAACCATAGACATCAACCTTATCATCATAACTTACACTGTCAAGTAACAAAAACCAAAGGTAACAGTTTAATGAGACATCATTTTTTAGATTCTCTCATTATTGATGCTGACTTAAATACAGTAGGGATGAACTTTGAGGGAGTAAATATAATAGCCATTTCACAAGAAGAACGATTGTATGTAAAATAAGATTTCAGATCGAAGGAAGTCCTTACTTCTCATACAAGTAAATATTATGGATCTTGTTTACTTGAATTTTATCTTTAAACAAGTCATATACAGATAAGTACAATTATGAGTACATGCAGTCACATTTTTATGAGAATTTGAGGTTGTTTATGTGCTACAAAGCATCAGACATCTTAGATTAACAGTATCTGTTTGAACTACAAACCTTGTACTACTACTTGGATCCTTGGGTACAGAAGAAGAAGTTCCGTGACCTACCTGCAAGAATGAGTAGTGCTAAATATTATTTCACACCGTCTGATTCCAGGACGCAAAAAGTCCCTACAGAATGAAAATATCTGTTACAATTAAAAGAAAAGAATTGTTCTTCGGTGTTCATACCTTTCCCGCAATCTGTGCTAATAAGGGCAGGTTGTAACTGCTAATTTTTGCAGCAAGGTTCTGGTCCATCAAAATATCAGTTATTTTCAGATTATTTGAGTACACACCAGGTACAATCCCTGTGTGCAAAAATTGGATGCCCTTTGCTATCCCTATCGCAGCTGATATGCGTTGTGCCCATGTAAGCGATCGTCTGGCATGTCCTTCTGCCAACCAGAATGTCAAAGATAACAAACCATCCAAACAGTAGATGATAAAATAAACATTCAGCTCTGTCAGGATGGAGGACATGAAAATGAAATGGGGCCTTTTTTTTTTTTTTTTTTTTTAAGTCTCAATATATAGCACGAAACAGATTGGATGCTGTTGTATTGTCGATGAACAACAGCTAAACATACTGAACAAAAAAGTCACTTGTTTCATACCCAAGTTAAAGATTTTGTTTTCATTTCATACTTTTAGATGATCCACGCATATGATCAAAAGGTGAAGATAAGAATTCTCATGTCAAAGAACAAACAAAATGGATTTTGCCTCTAGAGCATAATTCATGTGTCTGGTCATCCTAAGATGCAGAGAAGAAGGGTGAAAATATAACAGAGATTGTTCAGACTTACCAGATATCCAGCTCCTTAGAGTGCCATTTGGTACGTATTCAAATATGAGAAATATTTTGCTGACACTTGAATCATCCAAGTAGTACTCAAAGCAGTGCCCAAGAGCACTGACTAAATGGCGATACCTCAGTTTAGAAATCAGCTCTAAATGGTGCATAAAGCTTTGAGTGCTCTTGCTTTTCTTCAGTTTCAGGCATCTAATGGCCATGTAGGTGCCATCTTTCAGCCGACCTCTATACATCTGAAACCATAAAAGCAATGTGTAAAAAGATTTTACAAAGGAACTTTTCCATCACTTTCGATGTAGATAATAGAAAAAACAACTAGAAAAGACTTAATAAATGAACAGTAAAGCTATTAGAGGGTTTGAAAAATACACATGAAAGAACAGTATGATGTTTCAAATTGTTGAAGCAAAGGCTCACTTCTTATTATGTGTAGGAATTAGTTTTACCAATGACAAGGCTTCTAAGATTTGAAATCAGACCTCCAGTGTAAACAAACTGTGTTACCGTCTCAGAGAATCATTCAAATTTTAATCAAGTTCAATAAACTAGTGGTCAATGATCCAGAAGCTTTCGTTTTCTAAAAAAGTAAAAAAAAAAAAAAAAAAGCCAAAAGGGTTGATCATGAAACAAGAAGCAATGGAAAAGGACTCTTAAACCAATTTTAGTTCAGAAAACAGAAGCTCGGAAATGAGTTATATGGTGTCAACCAGCCAGCAAGTCTGTTATGAGAAGGAGCATAGTAAGAAAATCTATCATGGCTGTGAAATATCATAGCATAGTAAGAAAATCTATCATGGCTGTGAAATAGAACTTCATGAAGCTCATATTTGGAGAAAATCATGGAAGTAAATTCTACTGCTGCAAGGCAAAAGTATCAGGTATATGTTAACCATGTCGTGTACCTGTCCTTGAGAACCTTCACCGATTAAAGCAGTTGTGTCAAAGTTGTTTGTTGCATCCTCAAGTTCTTCTAGTGAAAAGGTTCGATATGCTGGAAGTCCCAGTGCTCCCAGCATCATTGTTTGAGATATATACCCTTCAAGAAGCCAAAAACCATTGGTCATATTTGCAAGTAATGAAAGCTATGGTGGGACACATTCATTTTATATTTATTGATTTACATTTCTTTGTTCTCTGTCCAGTTGTACAAACCAACAAATGAGATGTTCATAGGGTTGTGGTATCTAACAATTTCATACTCAACAGGGTTAAACTTTGATATCTGAACTTGAACCCGATTAAGTCTTCTTAGTTCTTATTATCCAACTTTTGGTTTGCCTAAATAAAACTTTCATTGTCAATCAAGACTATTTGGAGTCATTGTCTGTAACTAGAAAGAGAGAGAGACAGAGAGGTGTCTTACTTGCATCAGATAGTATCTTTGATGTGTAGCCCGTTGATGCTTTCTCTGCAATTAATCTTGTAGTAGGTTTATTGCTTGTCTTATTTGCATTCAACCGTCTAGCAAATATGAAAATGAGACCAAGAAGTACTATTCCACCAAGAATTCCTCCAGTTATGCCCACGGCAAGAGCTACTTTAGAAGGTTTGGTCTTCTTATGATGAGGTAAGATTCCCACAGCCAGGGCTTCGTTTTGACACAAGGAAAGTGGCTGTTGATTTTCCTTTCTAGTAGCCAGGCAATTTCGAGCATACAGGAAAACTCTGTCTTTAGAATCTGAAAGACAGCTAGGCAAGTGTCCAGTCAAAAGATTTGAGGATAAATCTGCAAATTCAAGTTCTACATTGCAAGAAGTACTCTCAAAAAGCATCCCAGTGAATTTGTTGTCTGCAATATTTACATAGGTAATGGAAGGTAGGGATAACAGTGATGGAGGAAATGGCCCAACAAATCTATTGAATGACAGGTCCAGCCATTGAAGTTGGTAATAGGAGCTCAATTCAGAAGGAATGCCGGACCTAAACCTGTTCTTTCCCAATACAAGGCGAACCAACTTGTTGCCAAGCTGAGGAAACTGAGGTCCAAAAGCATTATCTTCCAGATCAAGCACTTGAAGATTTGTTAAACTGCTAAAATCAGGCACTTCTCCATAGAAATGGTTATGTGAAAGTGCAAGAACTCTAAGGTTCTCCAACCTGCTAAAAGAATCAGGCAAAGAGCCATTGAACAAATTCTTCTTCAAACTCAGAACAGTCAAAACTGGAAATGAACCTAGCCATTCAGGTAGCCGACCAGAGAACATGTTATCATCAAGTATGAGTGTTTGAAGGCTAGTAACAGAAGAAAGCTCATGAGGGATGGTTCCATATAGGAAATTTGAAGTCATGTTAAGTATTTCCAATGATGATAAATGTGCGATTTTACCAGGCAATGGCCCCCATAAACCGAGAGAAACCAATGT
Organism: Firmiana major; assembly: GCA_033439115.1. Lineage (NCBI taxonomy): Eukaryota > Viridiplantae > Streptophyta > Magnoliopsida > Malvales > Malvaceae > Firmiana > Firmiana major. The sequence goes on from CM065906.1 coordinate 65,608,696, forward strand.
AAGGACTTTCAGGTCTGGAAGTTTAGCAAGTGCTCTAACAAAGGAATCCATGGAAAAGTTTCTAGGTAGCAAAGGAGTTCCTTTGTTTCCAATTATATGCAGCTGAGTTAAGCTTTCTTCATAGCATACAACGGTTACTTGGGATGTAGGTTCTGTGTTGCAGAAATCTATGGTGCTATTCCAGCTACTTAAAATATCTGGATAATTCAAAAGCAGTTGAAGCCTCAAAAGGTTATGAGTCTGGGAGGATTGTAGTTGCTCTGAGCGATTGATTAAAAGTAAAACCATGGCAAGAGCTAGGAATGTCTGGTGCTTGAATCCTCCAGCCATTGGAAGCATATACAGCACCAGCATTAGAAGGAAAGCACTGAGCAGTTTTTAAGGATTAGAACATAAGTTGCAGAGATACCATCAAGTGGTAATATTTTGCCCACATCTGCAGAAACAGCAGAAATGGTGTTGTAGTTTGTATTAGAAGCTCACATTCCCAAGATCAAATTGAGAAAGCTCTGCAAAGATTACCATAACCATAACATTGGGAAAAGAAATAAACACAAATAGGTAAAAAACTAGGATTTTAAACTTCAGCATAAAAGTAAGTAGATATATTCAGCGCCAAAAAGACACTCAAACTCACTCAAATATGGTTTATTTCTAGAGGTCTATTGCTTATTAGAAAATTTCACCGCATTTATTATTGTATAACACATTTTTAACACGGTGTTCTCAGTACTATAAACTTGTTTCAAAGATTATAGAAATCTTACCTCTTGAGATAGCAGATTGATTAGACCCCAGCTCAACTGGTGTGCCCTGTGAAACAGCATCTCGTTCTTCTTAACACTTCTCAAAGGTAGATGAGACAAATTTGGAACAGGAATTTCTTGCTGGAGAGCACTTGAGTCTCTTAACTAGTCACAAAGACCAACTTAAGAATAAATAATTCTGACTTCGAAATGAAGAAACTTATTGCCAAAATCCCAAAAGGAAAATGCTCCCCAAAATAGAACATAACCTTTCAAAGTAACTTAAACCAAATTCAGAATGAGGACTTTCCCTTGCATTTCACACTTCACCTGCTCACCACACCCAAAACTCCCCCCAACCAGAAAACCACTTCAGTTTGTTTCTTTTTTCTTTTCAGAACTGTCCACTTAACTCTTTTTGACCACACACTACAAAACAAAAACAAAAACAAAAACAAAAAACTCTGTCAACAATACAATCACTCAAGGACCTTTAGATCCTACTGACAGAAGGAGAATTTTTTTTCCAGAACCAGGGTCAGTTTCTTGATGATACAAGCTAAGACAAGCAAGCGACACAGGTACAAAGAAACTTGTAAAAGCCAAATATTTCTCACCAAAGCTGACCTGTAAACCCCACAAACAGAGATTTCTGATTTTCCTTCTCAAGAAAAAAAAAAAGGAACTCACAAACAATTATTATTATTTTTTTCCCTTTTTCCCCTTGAAGGTCTCAAAGAGAAGCTATAGTTGGATTTGGAAAAGCAAAAGAAAAAAAGATTTCCTGCAGAAGATAGCAGAACCCTTTATTCCCCATAATTCAGATTGCCATGCAAACAGCTTTTTATTCATAACAAAACTTTAGATATCAGAGTTAGATAAATAATGGATTGAAAAGTTTATGTTACAAACAAACACATGTTAAGGCAGATTAGCACAGACTGTAATGTAAGCTTTCGCTTTCTGGGTCAGGTAAACTTTGGCTTTCAATGGTCCTGTCTACTTTGAACTGTGTCCCCACTTCCATGTTTCAGTCTGTTGCCTTTGGCGCCTTTCTTTTCTTTTTTATTTGCTGCTAGCTAGGCCTCCTACCACTTGCACTTAACTTCTATACTTCAATACTAAACTTCTAGTTTTGAAATTCAGTTTGTTCCATTATTATATGACTGGTGACACTGTCACTAGTTTTAGCTTAGAAGTAGTGTTATTTTGTTCTTGAAAGACACCATGAGCTGAAAATTGACTACCATGGTAACCCATATCTTATTCTTGATTTTCTTTGTTGGTATATAAGAAAAAGAAAAAAGATGATTCCAACATTTCATTGTATCTTAATCTTTAAGAAAGGGTAAACTAGTTATGCTCTTATGTCTTTTTCTTATTCTACCGACTTCATTTTTGTTGCCTAAACTTAAAGATCAATTTTTTTTTATTTTTTTTTTAAAGAACAGAGAAATTCAATTGCTTCTAAAATCATTAAGAGAGTTATCTTGATCAGTTGAAATTTTGAATTTTTATTTTTCGAGTTTTGATATTCATTTATTTTTCAAAATTAAATTAATTTTTATGATTGATTGTTCAATTTTATTATCATTTTTTTTATTTAAATTTGAGATTGATTATATACCGTCGAAGTTTAATATATAATTTAATTTAATTCAAATATTAAAAAGGTGTTGATAAAAATAAAGACATTACAATATTTAAGCTTTATCTTCAAATCGAAGATCTGCTTTGTATAAAGAAACCAACTAAGAGATGGAAAAGCAATAGTACAAACCATGACATGTTTTTGGAACTCTTTCAAGTAATGAATGAAATTGAAAAACCTAATCAAACCACCTTTTTAGCGTTCAATTATTCTCTGTCTGTCAAACTTCTGGACCCCATTTGCAGCCTGAAAAGCCACCCAGCATGCCCTACAGCAAACCCATCTCTTGTAAATTATAACACTTCGATTCCATATTCCAATCTCTAATGTACTGAATCATATATCATAACTGACCATCATACAAGGCTATAATATAAGAACTTTGTAAAATCAACAATTTCTTTTTATTACTCATTATCTCTTTGCGCATGATAAAAGAATAATAATAATACGTCATGTAACGTACGAAAAAAGTATCACGTGACGTATGAATAAAACATGTGAAAAATGATATAAATTTTGAGTAAAATAAAAAATGATAAAAATATAATTAGTGACAGATTAAATCCTTATAAATAGGGGTTAAGTACGATTCGTTAACCTAATTCTAAATTTTTCTATTGAAATTCTGTCCAATTCTCTGATTGACTTAAGTATCGGAGTGCCAATACAGAGAACAACCCCTGCATTCCCCTAATCATCATTTTTCTTGCAAAATTTTTAATAATACGTGATATAAAAATCAAGATGAAGATGTCTGTAATTCGATACTATTGTAACTGAGCAACAACAACCTCAACGTAGAACTTATATGTAATAATTATTTTGGCTTCTTTGTTTTGACAATTGCAACCAAAAGCTAAAATTATACATTTAAAGATCTTAATAAATTTAAAATTTGAATCTTAAAAACTATTCATCTTATTATAATCTCTTTATATATATTCAGCCCCGGGAAGAAAGATGTTTGGCTTAAAGATGAAAGAAGTGGCTGTGGATTAAATATTGTTGCCAGAAGTAAATTTTTGGGAAACCTTACAATTGTTAGTCAATCTTATTAATGAAGTATGAAGTTTCAACATACCCACCAATCTCTCACTCTCCACACAAACCCCCAAAAAATCGAAGAAAAAACAGGTTCCAAGTACACAGATCAGAACCATAAATATCTATGTCTGATGTCTGGCTTGAACCCCACTTGTCAGAAATTTTACTGTTTTTTCCCCCTTTAAACCCAAATTTCTTTCTCTCATAATCAATGCTGATATTTTTCTATAAATTAGAGGAAAAAAATATTACAAAGAACATTATATATTTATAGGTTATTATTTAATATATTATTAATAAAATTTTTTATTTAATTAATAAGATAAAAATAATCATACATATTTTATTTTATTTATTTTTTTAATATTTCAAGTGAAATATATATTATTATTTTAATTTTATTAATAAAATTAAAAAATTTCACTAATAATATATTAAATAATAATATTATGACTATAACTTAACTAAAATAATTATTATAATTATTTTTAAAAATTGAAAACAAATTTAGATTCAAATTTTAATCCTTTAATTGTAATTATGATTTTTTTTTCATAAAAAAAGTTTTTTTGAAAAAGATTTCAATAATTAGGTGCTTTCAAAGCCTCCTGTGTATTGGTTGAAGTCAAAATTCAGTTCACATAAGCTTGAAGTGTAATAGAAATCTGATGATTTCATAAATTTCTTTGCTAACATTAGCCGGTGCTGCAGGAAAAAGTGACATTTGCCAGCAAAGGCAGTGGAACTCAACAGGGAAAAGCAAATTTCAATGGGGGAACTTTCTGAAAGAAAGCAAGACCCACTTGTTAGAGTTACAAAACAAAACCAAGTAACAAAAGCTCACCATAGATTTGAGATAAGTAAAAGGTTTGTGGGGTTCCTGTAAACAATGTCCTTTTCCTTCCTTCTTTTGCCTTTCATTTTCATTGCTGAGTTGTTTTCCTACAAAATTTTCAAAAGTAGGAAATTTCAAATATATAATAATTGAAAATTTTAATAATTAATTATATTTTCAATTTTTTATAAAAAATAAAAATAAACTTTTAATTTTTAATTTTATTATATAAAACTTCAACGTTTTAAATATAATACAATTAAATTCAAATTAATTATAAATTTTTATAGTAAAATAAAAAGATTAAAAACTTATAAAATATTAATTTATTATTTATTTTATTTAATTATATTATTTTAAAAAGTTAAAATTTTATTTTATAGTAAAATAAATTTTTATAATAAAATTAAAAATTAAAAATTTATATCTATTTTATATAAAAAATTAAAAATAAATCTCGCTATTAAGTTGGTTAGTGAAAGATTTTAACGGGAGAATGGATTTTCTTGAGTGACCCAAAAGAGACTTCATTGAGGCCACAGGTTTGGACCCCAAATCCTGGCCCACTAAGAGGCCAAAATCTCAGGGTACCCTTTGTTTTTTTGCATATAAACTTGCATATGACAAGGGTAGCTTTGGCATTTTGCTTCCCAGATGAGTAGTTCCTGTCACTATACTATGTTTGCAGGCTGCAGCAGCAATCAGTTCTGTTTGAATAGAAGATGATGGGCTATTCTCATTCCTCGAAGATGTGTTTAGGAGTCAGCAATTGTCTGTTTCATGCCAACTTGAAATTTACATTTCCAACATTCATATAGGAGACAGTATTTATCATTTGTATTCATTTTTTGTTAGAAGCTGAAATTTTCAGTTTAGATTTGCATGTTAAAAATGGTTATTGAGGCTAAGAAGAAAAAGAGATTGCATCGATGAAATTGGTGAATCGAAGATTCGACATTAAAATTATTTTTTTATTTTTATTAAATTTAAATTAATATTATCTTCATATCTTTTATTCGTATCATTTTGATAATGAACGTTTTTATATTTTAAGTCCCACCAAAATTTATATGACTTTTAGAGTATATGTATAAGGCAATTTAAAAGGGTTAATTAAAATCATATTATTATTTGTCTTTTTATTATGCCCACCATCAATCACTATATGCAAGTTCTTAAAGTCAAGAAATTTGTTAAGATATTTAAATCACGATTACTTAAACTTAGCGACTACGTAAACTTAACATCCGTCGAATTAACTTTATAAATTTCATGAAAAACTATAAACTTCAAATCAAGTACCATTTTTTTTTTGAAAGGGACTTCAACCATATGAGAAATAGATATATATATATATATATATATATATATATATATATATATATATATTCACTGCAGTTTTTCCTTTCTGTGTAATTTTGTATATTACTCTAAATCTTTATTTCATCTTGTCATGTAGTTTTTTAACCAAAAATTAGATAGGGACAATTTTATAAAAGAGCTAAAAAAAAATCATAACTTTTAATTTCAAAGTTTAAATTTTATTTTTAAAAATATATTTATTTTTCTTGTAACAATAAAAAATATATTGTTTATTTATACTTTTTCTGTTTAGTTTTATATTGTCCAAAGAATAAAAAAAGTTTTCATAATTTATTAAAAGATTATACAATTAGTAATTTTATTATTAATTTGAAAGTCTTAATATTCTTAAAAGTGTAATGTTGCCATAATATATTCTCATTTTATAATTTTATGACTTTATTGCTTTTTATTATTAGTGTACTATTGTGCATATATATATATATATATATATGTGTGTGTGTTAGAGATAGAATATATTTTATGAAAAATATAATATAATATTAATTGATCCTTCCAGATCCGTCATTATCTATCTTAGTATTGTTTTTGTATTGTGTTATCATCTCGCATATAAAATTATCAAGTATACATTTTTTTCGTAATAAATTTTTTTCTTGCTTAAGTTTAATTTTAATGAACGGTAAAATTAACACTGATGAAATGAGATTAACTTTGATGAGATTGAAAAAAATAAAATGACACTTAAAAATATATCTTCTTATAATAAAATGATAAAAAAAACTAATCTCAAAATAAAAAAGTAGTTCCACCTTCTATAACATTCTCTCTACACTGATTTCACTGGTGCCAATCAATGAGCCAAATCAAGCCTTAATCATGTTATCACTCTTAAAATGATCATATTCTCACTTTAAGATATAAAAGAAACACTCATTCCCCTTACTTCCGAATCAAAAATTCTTGTATTCAAAACAGAAAAAAAAAAAAAAAAAAAAAAAAAGCTTTGCTTATGTTGGGTTGGCTAGGAATATGATAATTTCAATTGAGCCAGCTCAAAGGATATGAATGTATTGAAACATTGCATATTGATCGATTGCTTAAATTTTATTTAATATTCATTTACTGGCAAAGTCTTCTACCTTAATTTGCATGTAAAATATCTATGGATAAGTCAAGATAAATGATCTAAAACCACAATGACAGAAGATGGTTTTATATGTCGAAAAGTTCCAACTTTTTGGTCAAACTTGACACAATCTTTTCAGCCTCAAGCCTTTCTGAAACCAGGGAAACTTTTTCATAAACCATGAGCACAACCTGAAAAACCAATAATACCTCTGGTTTCTCAAGAAAAAAACTGTTTAATCATTTATAAAAACCATCCAAAAACACTGCTATTTCCACTATCTACAAGTCTAAGGTTCAATGGCTCATATTTAGTAACTAGCCTCTATAATCTGAGGACCCATGTACTCAATTCTATCCATCACCGAACTCTCTGGCACTCCAATTTCTTCCAACCATCCAAAATAATCACTCTGCTCTTCACTCACTGTAGTTTCTCCATCTGCATAATCCAATTGGCAAGTTAATTATACATGTAACAATCAAGAGTTGAGAAATTGGTGACACACCCTTAACTACATTAAACTTGTTGTCAATGGGAAAGCCAATTTATCTTACCGGATTTGCCATGGTTAAATGTTACTAGTGAGCAGAAGTGATCAGAAACTTCACTTACTTGAGAAATCTGAGTATGGGATATCTTTGTAATATGCACAATCGCGATCGTCTTTTTTAGAATAAGGAGGACCGAGAACGTCAAGCACTGCACAAGATGTCATGGCTGTGAATTGATGGATATTGCCTCCTGTTGTAGGATACAGGACCGAGGTGTCGCATGGTGCGGTGAAGACACTATCTGCTTTCAACCTTGCCAATCTCACTGAAAAATGGAACCAAGAATAAATTCCTTTATGAGATTCAAATTAGTGCATGCGTGTGAGCAAAGATAGGTTCTCACATTGGGAGGGTCGCATAGAGTCTTCGGATCGGACAGGATCAACCCAATCATAGGATTTTATATGCATTTCTCCTAGTAATAGCTTGCTAAAAACAGTCATCCCTGGATGATCATGGAAAGGCATGACAGCAGTTGGTGGGAGAAAGAAAATGCACAACTGCACAAGAAGAAAACAACAAGAAATTCAATCAGCACCTGAAAATCAAGTATGAATATGACAAAAACCTGTGTTACATGCTTAAGATATTGCAATCAAATGACTCAGCCTAATGGCTAATTGGCAATTTTGTTTCAAATTCAATAAACCATATATCACCAAATTAATAAATGAGAGACAGCCAATAATCTCTTACAGAGAACTCATCACATTGGTATATTGTTGTATATGCGACCCTCGGAGTCCCTCTCACTGCAGCCGTAGCCTTGAAGAACTGTTGATTTCTGCTAAGCCCAACATCTTCTGGTTTCATCTTATCTACCAAAAAACAATGATACAATTCTCATTGTCGGTCCATTTCTAAAGCAACTAAATCACCAAAAGAAAAAGATAAAAATCTCATACACCACACAAAAAGGAGATAGAATAGATTCAAAACCAGTTTGCGCACATAGAAACAAGAAACCCCTTCTTATATACTGTTTCTTTATATACTAGCTTTAGTGCAACAAATTAAAGGTGATGCTTTAATAGATTACTTAGAGAAATGAAAACTTGGGGTTGAAGTAAGCCACAACCGACAGGATTTAGTCCTAAAGAGAGTTGTTATCCTTGATGAAGTATGCATACAAGTCTAGATCATACTTTTCGTTGAAGTGGTAAAGTTGATAACATTGTCACACGGGATTGAATAGGGACAAAGAATCTTAATGTTGTGGCCTGAAGCAAAGATATTTTACTAAAAATTTATATAGTTTATGTAACTGGTTGATTAACAATTGACCCCTGGCATCCAGTCAAGGGGCAACATACTGCAAAAAGATCAAGACTTAACTGAATTCATCATCTAGAAGAAGCATTATTATCTCTCTTCTCTTAAATTTTCTCTCTTTTTCTTTTCTGTTTCTTTTATATTGTTTGTTTGGGTCACCTTATTCTTACAGATTCTTCAGTATATAAAATTTAGTAGATCCAGTGTTGTTTACGGAAAAACTGATAGAAACCCAAATGGAAAATGACAGAATCAAGTCGGTATGAACAGCTAAGAATAAATCAAAGATCACTTTTTTTTTTTTTTAATCTCATGCATGCATATATCAAGAATATTTGAGAATTCCATGCATTTAGTAGCAAATGTTTGACAAAATTAAACTGATGTAGATGTAGTGATTATTAAAGATTAAAAGCACACAGTTTTTAACAAAAATGAAGCCAAATAATTACTGAATTCTGATAACTTACCGAGAATGCTGCATAGCTTGTTTACATCAGAAGGAAGAGGAACAGTTCCAGGGCCTTTGAAGACTTCCCTACAAGAAATAAAGAGCTCTTGCAGTACTTTAGGAACTCTTGAAACAACAGCATGATCTTTTCTCTTCTTGTATGATCTGTTCTTCGTGATTGTCTTGTTGACGTACCTCCCCTTGTTTTTCACATGCATCATATCCTTTCTTTGCTCCACCATTGGAAAGTTTTTTTCTCTAAAAGTTTATTCGATATCACTATTTCATGCAAAACCCAGAATTCAAAACTCAACCAAAAAAAAAAATCTTTAATAAAAACAAACCAGTCTAAAGCCAATACAGAACCTTAAAAACTCAAACACACACACAAAACCACCAAGAAAAAGTGGAGTTTTTTTTTTTGTATGGTTCAGATAGTGTAAATGGGTTCGTTTGAATGAAGAAGATAAGCCTGGTGTTGCCAAAGATCAGAGAAGGGGAAAAAAAAAAAACTGTGAAGAAATGTGAAGATTGTAGGAAAGACCATAGGGAGAGAAGGTGGTATATAATGGTGGGACAGAAAGCAAAACCAGGGGCCATGAACAACTGGGAAAAGTTTTTACAGTTTTTATAGCTTTATAATTTGAGACTTGAAAACTGCCTGTTGGTCTTGGTCTTTTATTTTTTTTCCCTTTTCTCATTTTGTTATTTTTTTTTATTTTCTGATTTTCAATTATAAATGCTAAAGTGATAAATAAGTTTATATATAGATATTTATATATATAAAGTATTATTTTATATTTATTACATGTTATTATTAAATTTTTATTATTTAAATATTTTATTTTTAAAGTCATTAATTTGTAACATTTTATTACATGGAATTATATATTTGTTGTTGATTTCACTTTAGCCAATTTATTTTTTTAATCTCACCTTTAATTAAATGAGTTGAATCTTTGATAAGATATTGACAGACCTTCCTTTTAATTTGCGAGTTTTCATACATATATATATATATATATATATATATATATATATATATATAGTAATATATAAATTTGGTAAGTTAGCCAACTAACAACAACATATTTAATATGACTTCCATCTTTAATTTAATTAGTTCATATTATTTTCTTCAGAAATAATCACTTAAAAGTTTAATTCATAACATTAACAATTTCTTCTTCTTTTTTTACAAAAAAAAAAACAATATATCCAATACTAACATTAGGCTATTTACAAAAATAATATTGAAAATAGGATGTTCCATTATAATTATATATTTATTTTTATAAGAAACAATACATTATAAGAAAAACTATAATCATAATAAAAAATTACATTCATAAATAACTTTTATTCATTTTTAATGGAACATTATTATTTTTTTATTTAGTATATATTATTACTTTTATAATGCTAAATAAGAGAGAGAAACTACTAAAAACAAATCCTTAATTTATCTCCAATTCTCCATCTCCTTTTTTTTTCATTTATTAGTCTTCCCTTATTGAAAAATGTTAATTAATTCACTTAAAAGGAAAAAAAAAATCCTCCCAAGTTCCTCTCAATCAAGACAAATCTATTTTTGTTCTAAAGGGATTTTTTTTATTATTATTTTTTTCTAAATTCAAAATAAATCATTGAAAGCTTACGACAAATGAGTATTTTCAAGGACATCAGCCTCAAAAAAGTTGGCTCTCAGGCTCTCACTTATCTTCTCTTTTCTTTTTTTCTAGCCTCGTGCTTAATCATAGCTGAGTCGGTATGACAATTCGGTAAGCACAAAGCTTTTCTTGTCAATCAAATATACGTAAACGAAGAAAAAACATTAGAGAATTTGGGAAAATTAATTTTATAAAGTAAAGAGAGATGTGGAAATAAAAGAAAATAAAGTAAATAAAATGATTACAAGAAAAATAGGGGGTGTCTTTTAGACAATTTGGCAAGGACATTAAAATATAAGCAAACTTCAAGCGGCAGGCACATGGGGAGTCGGGTATGGCATACAGGCTATGCATCACTGAAACTAGATTTTTAGTTTTAATTTAGATGAATGATTGAGAATTATTTCTTCGATCAGAATTTTAAAAAGTAATTATTAAAATATATTTTTTTTAATAAAATAATAAAAAAATTAAAATTAAGGGTGAATGATAATCTTACTCTATTATCATTTTTGTTTTGTTTTCAAAACATAATCGCATCAAAATTCATCGATGCCAATCAAACTTTCAAATTGATCCGTATATAGTTAGTATCATATAGTATAAAAGGTTAAAATTACATCAATATTTTAAAAATAAAATATTTTTTAAAATTTTGAAATTAATGTATAATTTTATTAAAATTTAATTTATATTATATTTCATATTATCTTCTTATCATATTATTATATCGTGTTTAAAATTATCACATCCAATTAAAACCACTATTCAGCATCAAAATCTAGGTAAAACAAATCTGTTTTCTACCTTTTAGCCTCAACATTTGAAGTCATTCACATTTGTCAGATAAAAAACTGTATTCTGTCGAATGGTTTTCAAGTTTTCAGCGGTCTGTGAAGGAAACAATCGAAGAAAGGTTTGAAATATTGATAAAGCCATATTAATCCCCTCTGGCATTTACCCTACTCAACAAACCTTTGGTTGGATTGATTTTACCGCCATTCATGCAAAAGTCATCTTTGTATTTATCAAACAAGGGGCATAGCAAGGAAACCAGCAACCCAAGTTAAGGGGTTTTATTGAAACAAATCCACAACCTTTCAACTAAAACTGCTTCCAAAATGTTACAAATTCCCATTCCGTGCTATGAGAATATATGACAAATGTGTTTGTGTGTTTCTCAGTTTATTTCTTTAAGTTATTAACTTTTTGACTCATCACTAGACCTAATAATTCATATATATATATATATATATATTATTCATATCATTTAAAACACAAAATTTTCCTAACTATCATCATATCTCACCAAAAATTACCAGATTTACTTGACACAATTCACGATCAAATAGACATGAACATGAATCTTTAGACTTCAAGAGTAAGTGCATAACAAGCAACTTTCGACATGATTTTCTAATTTCAATTTGTAACACGACAGATGAGTTAACGGCTTCCTAGCCAAATATGACAGTGCTTACTGTTACAGAAACTGGCTTCATATCAAGTTCTGAACAGCTCAAGGATCAAATTAAAATCTACAATCCTGATTCATAAAAAGCGACTAGGCAAGCTGTAATAACTCTGGTTATCTGTTCTTTGAACTCTTTCCACATATTCATACCCGTGTACAAATTGTTGAGAACCAACAACTTCCCGTTCAATGCATGTTTGAAATGGAAAAGTCCCTTCTGTCATCTGTTCTATATCAAAGCTCTTCACATCAAAACTCCTATAATTTGCCTTCTTAACATGATAAGAGATCCAGAAATCAAATGTGATTATACTGAGGAAAAATGAGTCAACGGGTCCACTTCCAGAAAAAATACAAGATGATGACTGTCAAAACCATCCCCACATATTTGATCGATCTATCAACACGGTTCCTCCTCTCGATAAGCCTCAAGACAGAGTTGGAGAGCCCCACTGTGTTAAGTACATCCAAAGCTTTTCTTTGTGCTCTCTGAAGAAAAAGTTGGTTAAAAAACTTAATGGACTGGAAACAATGGTCATAATATTATCAATGCATCAGCAACCACCACTTTCTCATTTCAAGCATATAATTTGAGTTATTAACAATATATGAGCAATCACTTTAGTTATACCACCAGTAGGGAAATTCTATATGATACACAAAAAACAATAACACTAATATACTAAAAGCTAATACAGCACCCAATAACTAATCCAGACCACAATAACACTAATATAAGTAGTAATTCCTAATGAGTTATGACAGTTCGTAATTTGGGGTGGCAGAAGTTAAGAAGAACCACTGCCACTAAAAACTTGACCTATACTAGAACTGCTAAATCAGCTGTGAAATTAACAAACTCCATTTGTTAAATTTGTATTTGAACCATTTAACTACAAATGTGCCAGCAAAGGACCTCAGTATTTATACCTTGAGGCGTTCTCTTTGTTCAGCATATTTGGAAAGAATGGCTGTTCCGGTTGCAAAAGATTCTTGTAACATCCTTGACGAGTTTCGAACTGATTGCATTGCTTGTGCTTCCTCATCAAAAATTCTCAAGACATGAGCTGACTCACCATTCTAAAAATGTAAAATGAATTCATCAAAAACTAAAATCAGCTTCATTTCCTAAAAAGAACATGATATAGCACACTAACAAAATTGTCAGAAACAGAGAAACAACAAAAGAAAAGGTTTACACACAGCTCTTCCAAGCAATTCAGCTCTCTCTTTAGCTTCCAACATTCGTCTCTGGTTCCTCATAGAATACTTGCCCAGACTATCTTTCAAAGAGTCAGCCTCTTCAGCCACCTGTTCCACTTTTCTGTTTGCAAAATATAAACAGTCTCAAGATGTTAGACCATCAAACTGTCATGGATATTGAGTTATAATAACATCAATAGGCATGGTAAATGAAAATCATCAAAAAACAGCCCTAACTTGTTTAAAGTTTCACGAAAGCAAAAAGAGAGCACTTGCACACTTCATAACCCTAAAAATTGGCATACTTAGGGCACAAAGCTCCCAAATTATGGGGTTCAGGGAGAGTCATATATACACTGTAAAGGAAAAATCTAATCAAGTAGGCAATCAACTAAGCAAAAGCTTTTTGTTAAACTCAAATATTTGACAATCTGACATAAAGCAGTTGACGGCCCAAAAGGAAGCTGGTGTCAATTAAGTCTTGAGCTTACAATAGCCTTCTTCTAAAAATTTACATGTTGCTTTGATTTTACAGGGCAAAGTTTTACTTGAGTCGCTCTCTTTCAGATGTTTGATAATTAAGTTTATGAAATATGGAGTTTGACTTCTTGTGAAACTGCAAAGCTGCCCTCTACATTTTTGCATTTTATCAAGCTTAGTATTAGTTGCACACCATTTGATCTTATTGAAATTTGTTCAAAAGTCACCCAGAACTGAACCATCCTAAAGAAAACCAAACTTAATCCCCGGGCTTCTCACAAGCATCAATCGATTAGTATGGATAATTGAGGATTTGACATTCTAAACATGCCCCCTCCCACCTTCCCTGCATAATTCTCGAGAAAAGAAATGATCAAACATTATCCATTATCCAAGGCCTCAATCTTTCGACGATTAAAGATGAATATAATCAAAAGTAACAACAGCAACATATTAAATCAAACTGAGTAATTAAAGATAATTATTGAAATTACCTAATTAAGGATTTGCATAAAATAACTAGGAGAACTTTTGCCACCTTAGCAAGTAATTATAAAACCTAGTTTTTCTGAAATTTGTGAAAAATGTGATTAAGTTAGAGTAAACGTTTTGATGATACCTTTTCCAGAGATCGCGTTGCGATTTGGCGGCGATGGAACGCCAAAGGCGCTCCATATCGGCGCAAAGGGAGTGGATCTGAGAGATATCTTTTTTGATAGCGAACGAGAGTTCAGGAGAGTCAAGTCCTCCACCGCTGGAGACGGAGCTCTCGAGCCTCTCTAAGCGTTCGATCCCATCCCTAGCTCGAAGAAGCAGCTTTCTAGCGCTTTGATAGACTTCCGATAATGTTCCTCCTCCTTCAATCGCCGCCATGCTTAATTCCAAACAAAGCGTTTTCTTGTTTTTCTTCTAGAAAGGGACGCAGAGCCAGAGGAATGAAATGGAGATGATCTTTGGTTTTTTTTCTTTTTTTTGTTACGCGATTTTGAATCCGTTTTGACAGGTAAAAGCTCAGAGGTCAAGGACACATCATTGAGCCTATCATATACTGCCACGTCATAGAAGTCTGCACCATATATATATATATATATATATATATATATATATATATATATATACATATATATTAGAAAGGGTAATTAAAAAAAGAGTGATCTAGCAAAAATAATACGGTACAAAATAATTATTAAAAAAATTAATATGTAAAATCAATAAAGAAAAGTAAAATTTATTTTTATATATACAAACATTTAGAAATGTAACATATATTAGTTATTATATATTTTTTTGATTAAATGTACATTCTCTTCTAATGGCAAACAAGATATTTAAAATTATCTATTCATTATTATTCACTTTTTTAAACCTACCTACTATCCTTCACATTTTTAATAATTTTTAAAAAAAAAAAACTTTTTAATAATTTAAATATCTTTTTAATAACTTTTTCACTAAAAATTTTTAAAAGTCAGTAAAAAGTTTAAGAAATTTAAATAACACAGAACGCAAACTAATATATTATATATTATACCTACTATGTACATGCAATAATCATATTTAATTATAATTTATCATTAAATACTAATATTATAAAAATAATTATATTTTTTCTGGAAGCACTGCTGGAAACCTGTAGACAAATCGGAAAGGGTTGTGGTCTCATCTTCATGCGGCTTATCGCTGCCATCAATTGATTCATCTTTATTTGAATTATCTTCCAACATTATAATATCTTCGAAAGTCGACTCGGTAGCTACCACAGTAGGAGGTTCTTCTGGCTGTGAAACTTCTGGTACTCTACTTGGCTCCGTCATCACAGGTTTTTGGCTCCGCTTACTCGAAAATGAGTAAAATGAAAGGTTCACTGAAGATCTGATCTACTCCAACTTACTCTCTTCCTTCTCCGAGACAACAACAAAGAAGTTAGCAAGGAATTAATTCCCATAAAAAATGACCGGAATCGGATTTTCAAATAAACTGTGAAAAAAAAAAAGTCGCATTGTTTTCGGCGTTGGTCACGTGACCAATTTTCCTCATTATTTTTAATTTATTTTAATATCCAAATAAATCAGATTTTATTAAAAAAATAGACAATTTTTTTATTTTTATTGCAATAAATTAAAATTATGAATTTTATTTTAATTTAATTTATACTAATTAAATGTTAAAAATAAGTAAATAAGAAAACTTTTTAAAATAACCTTCTTTTAAATATTAAATTTAAGCAAGTATTTTTTACAAATTAAATAATGCAATTATAAAAATTTAACAAAAAGTTAAATATTTTATATTGCCATGGTTCTGATTACAATAAAATAAAAGGTTATAACTTTAATTTCAAGTTCAATGATTTATTTGAAAATCATCCTTTTTATTTTCAAAGAAAAAATCTAGAAATAATATTAAATAGAAAAAAATGGAAGAATTGAAGAAAATTAATTCTCATAAACAATGAAATGCATAATTTACTCTATTTTACCTATCATTTTTAATTACAAAAATTTTTATACTGATATTTTTTATATTTATAAATATTTTTATGAGATAAATAACATATAGTATAATTAAAAATCATGCAAAATAAAAACTCTCTTATTATTCATGTGCATTTTTGTTCATGAAAAATGTGAAAAAGGTTGAAATCTTTTTTCTTTGAGCAGATAAAAAAAAAAAAGTTGAAATCAGCAATCTCATTTGTGAGATTTTTCACATGTAACACCTAGTTTAACAACTATAACCAACTAAGGGCTAGTTTAGATTAATATTGCAATTGATTTCAGTGAAATTAAAAAAATAATTATTAAAGATATATTATTAAGGATATATGATTTTTTTAATAAAAAATAAAAAAAATGGAGAAAGAAATGATTTTTTATTATAAAAGAAATAGTAATTTTACTCTTTCAATTTTTTATCTTTTCTATTCATTTCACACCACATCAAAACCCACCAATAAGAAACGGGCATCCAAACATGTGTTAATCATGCATATTGTTGTTGTCATTGTCAACGATTACTTGTTGATGACGTCTTTGCCTCGAAATTCGAACCTTCTACTTTGAAATTTTCTACAAAAAAAAAAAATGATCAGAAGGAAGCAGGGCTTCCCCTGAGTTTTCACTTCGATACTTAAGTCAGAGAATAATATTTTTTCAGGGAATAACTTCTTCAGAGTTTCAATAGGGAAAATGTTATCTGACATTTGAATTCATACATGTTCCTTATTTATAGAGAATTTCCTCCTGTCGCAATTACACATTTGTCCTCTTTTATTCAAATCTCTTATTATGTCCAATCTTTCTCGGATATGCCATGTGTCTTCATATAATTAAAATAATATTTGAATTACTATGTATAACAATTGCTCCCCACTCTTTTGTGAATCAATCACGGATGAGCGGAAGAGTATATAAGAAATTTATTATTATCATTATTATTAGTAGTAGTATTATTTTTATTATATATATATATTAATTTTTTTTATTATTATTTTTTTTTTGCGGCCGTTACGTTGGCGCGGCCCACGGTACCCATATGTATGTTGAAGTGGGGTTATAGCTTCGTTTCATTTCAGGTGAGATTTCTATTTTCGATATTCACGGCAATTTACATTTGGTGGCCTTTGTTGATCTTCGCGGCAATCTCACCATCGCGGCAGGCTTCACCATTCACGGCACATTGCGGCAAGATCCAAGTCTTCGCTGCTAGTTTACCATTCACGGCATATTGCGGCAAGCTCTAAGCATTTGCAGCAGCATCACTCTTTTGCGGCAACTAAGAGTGCGGCAAGCTACAAACCTTCGCGGCAAGCTCAAGCCTTTGCAGCAATCATCACCCTTCACGGCAACTAAGCTTTGCGGCAAGCTATAAGCCTTCGCGGCAATCTCCAAGTCTTCGCAGCAGTCATCACCCTTCACGGCAACTAAGCCTTCGCTGCAAGCTATAAGCCTTCGCGACAATCTCCAAGTCTTCGTGGCAGTCATCACCCTTCACGGCAACTAAGCTTTGAGGCAAGCTACAAGCATTCGCGGCAATCTACAAGCATTCGCGGCAATCTACAAGCTTTCGCGGCAATAATTCTGCCTTCCATCTCGCCTTCGCTGCATCTCCTCTCCATGAGGGCTTCGCGACATCTCCCTTCCATGAAGGCTTCGCGGCATCTCCTCTCCATGAAGGCTCCGCAACATGCCCTCAGCGTCCATCGGACTTTGCCTTTCACCTACTAAATTTTGGACGGATGGCGGCAAATTTACATGCGGGAAGACACCTTTGAACAGGTCTACCATTGTCCGTAGAGCTTGGACAGTCTCTTCTCCTTGTTTTCGCATTGCTTCGAATTCTGCGACGGGGATAGCCATCATGTTGGTTTCGCTCTACACCCTCGCGGCACCTCCTCCACCCGTCATGGGAGAACTTGCCATGTCTTCACTATCTTCGTGCCTAACTACTGCTGATCGGGTCTGTACCATTGTGTCAGAATGACTTTTTCTCAGATTCTCACAGACGGCGCCAATTGTTGCTGTCACTGTCAACGATTATTTGTTGATGACGTCTTTGCCTCGAAATTCGAACCTTCTACTTTGGAATTTTCTACAAAAAAAAGAAACGATCAGAGGGATGTAGGGCTTCCCTTGCGTTTTCACTCCGATACTTAAGTTAGAGAATAATCTTTTTTCAGGGAATAACTTCTTCAGAGTTTCAGTAGAGAAAATGTTATCTGACCTTTGAATTCATACATGTTCCTTATTTATAGGAAATTTCCTCCTGTCGTAATTACGCATTTGTCCTCTTTTATTTAAATCTCTTATTATGTCCAATCTTTCTCGGATATGCCACCTGTCTTCATATAATTAGCTACAATAATATTCGAATTACTATGCATAACCATATAATTTGCATGAAAATTATAATATATATACATATCTAATCTAATATATATTATATTATAAGGGGACAAAGCAAAATTGGAAAGATATTTTTGAAGGACATATAAGTATCTATTAACTTTATGTACACTTAAGTAAATACTGATATTAAATACTATATTTATTCAGTTTTTCACTTTTTTAAAATTTCTCTAATCCTTAAATTTCTCAATCTCTTTTTGAAAAATTATCTTAAAATAAATTTAAATACTATCTAATTTAAAAATATATAATTTTAATATTATTTATTTAAAAAATTAAAAAAATATTAATTGGTATAAAATAAATGATTTTAATTTTAATTTATTTAAAAAAATTATTAACTAAACTATAAAGTTTGAAATTAAGCTATCAATATCAATATCATGTATATTATTTAGATTATTTGAAATTATTATTTTTTTAATGAATAAAATTCATATATAGAACATATAAATTTACAAATAGATATGTTTACATAAATATTTACATATATAAAATTACTTCGTGCATTGCATGAGTTACTGTGCTTTTAAATATAAATATAAATATAATTCTGTGATATAAGACTCAATTGAGTTCCTAGACGAGGATGATCCATAACGGGAGCTTTCATATTCGAATCATTACCATATCAAATTCCCTTTAAGCTAACACTAACTGCGGGCAGAAATTAATCTTATACTCAATGTAATATATGAGGATACCTCATGGTTTATACAAAAAATATAAATATCTTTATGATATAATCAGTCTTATATATATTATATGTATACGAAATAATGATTATTTTGATCAATAATAAAAATATACCTCAAAATGTTGTTGTAACGCTTAAAATTGTTAAAAATATATTTCTAATTTCTACCTTAACATTTTGTTGATGTGCTTAATAATATTATTTATTGTATTTTTTTATTTTTATTCTTTCTAATATTTTGTTTATCTTATATTTTGAATGTTATAATTTTTAATTAAATATTTAATTTTTTTATGATTTGATATCTTTATTATATTATATATAATTTATATATATACGTTAAACATATAAATTAAATAATATTATTTTATATATTTATAAATTTAAATAACTAACATTAATTCCAACTTTGCACAAGTAAAAACTAGTTTATATATATATATATATATATATATATATATATATATAGTAATGAAATTAAATACTTTGACTAGCCCTTTTCCAAATGAGAATTCTTGTTCATCAATCAATAAAAACGTGAACAATGTTGAAAAGGAATAACTTTAGCATAACATTTTCCATTGTCAGGGAAAGTGGGGTGGCTGACTGATATCGATGTCGCACATAAATGAACGAGCATGCAGTTTTCATTTTTGATGTTCTTTTTTTCCGTATCAAAGTCTGATGAAAAATTCATATATCGTGAATGAAAATTTTTTATTATTAAATATTTAAAAATGATTTATATATTTATTTAAATAATAGCTTATATATAAATTTACACATACATGTAAATCATATTATTTTAAATAAATACATAAACCATAAAATAAAAAAATACATCTTATTTAAAAATAAAATAGAGATATTTCTCTTACTGAAAGATCCAGTTGGAGTCGACCTCCACTTAGACCTCTTTAGGTTGTTGCAAAAATAATTATGTGTTGCGTTTAAAATTTTTCTTTAGCAGCAATACCTGATCAGGCACAAATGAAGTGAAATATATATATATATATATATAGAAAAAAATAAAAGCATATTAGAATATTTAACCAAAAAAATAAGAGTTAAAAAATAAATTAAAATAAATACATAATTAAAAATTGAGGCGTTAAAAACAAATTAAATGATTTAACTAAAAAAAAAGTTAAAAATATAGAAATAAAATAGAGAGCATTACTGAAAAAACATATCAAAAGACTTAATTAAAAAGGAAAAAGTTGAAAAGGATAAAAAGTTTATAATGTGTTTTGCTATTTCTTAATCTCGTGCTAATTGTAATTAGCTCAAAATCAATAAAAAGTTGAAGATAAAAAAATCAATGGCTACGCGACACACGTGACACATGTGGGAGACAAAATGATGATGAACAGCATTGGTTTGCTAGAGGTAGGGGAAAAAAAAGCAAAAGGTAAAAGGATGAAAAAAAAAAATACATTAATTAAATTTTTATATATTTTTTGTCATAAATTAAATTTTTATATTTTAATTTTTAAATATATATTAATTTTTTTAATATTTAATATATATTATAAATTCTATTATATATAAAATTTAATTTAATATTTTTAATTATCATTTTTTTCATCACTTTATTATTATTATTTTATGATTATATTTGTAACGTACATTTCATCATTAATTTTAATATTGATATTATAATATCTAATTTTATTAGTATAATAACTAATATTATTGTTATAATTATTTTCAATTTTGTCGTTCATTAAAAATTTAAAATTAATTTTAAAAATTTATTATTGCAAAGACAGATTAGGTTGGTTTTATGCATACTTCAAATTAAAAAAAAAAAAAAAAAAGAAGCGCCATAGATAAAAACAAACACCGATTGATGTGATTTAATGGTGTTAGATTAACTTTTTAGCTATGAGGTTGAAATGATTGAGTTAGGTTTTCCTTCATATTCATAACAAACAAGAATGTACTTGACAATCATTATGAACTTTTTTTTTCGCCATTTATGTGATGGACAAAACTTAAAAGCAAAATACAGTAACATTGTGGTTTATTGGTAATAAAAAAAATGCGAAAGACGAGAGATGCAGGAAGTAATAGAAAAAAAACACCCCAAAAAATTCATTAGTAGGAAGTAGGCATGAATTTAGCCAACGAGATTTTGAATAGCGATAAGAAAAAGACACAGAAATTTTGAGGTCTTAATTTAAGTTTCATCAAATAGGAATTTGAATTTAATTTATTATAATTAATTATTAATTTAATTATTTTAAATAAAGTGATATATTTATGGAATGTAATACGTTAATTATAATTATAATTTTTAATGAAAATATATTATTAAAGAAAATTTACACTTTTTTTTCACACTTACAAAATTCAATTATTTTAAAATCAAAAGTTTAAAACTCATATCATTATTCTTATTATTTATCATGAACATTTTTTTATTTTTAATATTTTTAGATCAAAATATGAATAAAATGACAAAAATTAAAAAAAACTCTCTTTTTCCGTATTATTTTCATTTTTATCAAACATAAGATAATTAATAATATTAACTTATAAGAGTTTTCATTAATTAAGCATTAACTCGACCGAAATATAAATTGGATAAATTTTTGAAAATTAATTAGACGCATTCTCATATGAGCTAAATAAATTAATTTTCGGAGTAGATTATGAAAAATTTATAAATTTTATTTATAACATGCGTAAGCACTTTTATTACATTATTATTAATAATTATACAAATTAAATTTAATTTTACACATAAAATTAAAATAAGATGATAGGAATAGTATGGATAAATAAATAAGAATATAAAATTTGTACCCCAGAATAATCATGATTTTGTATTTCTTGCTTTGGCACAGGTACGGAATATACTTTTCATAACAACGAGACGGTCAAACTTTTATTCCATATTAAATGACGCGAATGAATAACTTTTATTCCTTAATTACTATTTAAAGAATTCAGAGGTTGGGTCACTGTCATGTTACGAGAATGGTTCATAGATAAAGGTTTGATGTTCAAATTCTGAGTCAATGTAATAACTAATTAAAGAATTAAATTTTGAAATTTTATGTCTGAACCTCTCATTAATTTGAATTTAATTTAATTTAATTATTTATAATTATTTAATAATTTATTTGTTTAGAGTAAAATATCAGTGTTAAATTAAAAATAAAAAACTACACTTTGGGTTTTGGATGACAATACAAGTGAAATCAACTTCATTTCACGGCCATGCCATGACCAAAAACTTAGCTGAAGTTTAAAGCTTTGAAAATTCGTTGAGCCTGCTTCCTCCTCCTCTCTCAAACCCACTTTGCCTTTCCTTTTCTTTTTACTCCTCCTTTAAGCACCCTCCAATATGAGGTCCTCTACTCTATCTTTTTCTCTCTTTCTTTCATTACATTTCTAAAATTCTATGTATTTTTCCTTTTTATTGTTCTATCTTGCTTTTTCATGCCAAAAAATTTCTAAATATTTGATGCCCCTGAAAGCAAAAAAAAAAAAAAAACCTTGTTTTGATCTTTAAGAGCAAAGCCAATGTGAGGTTGTCAATATAGAATATTGGGTTGGTGAAAAAAATTGTAGTTTTTGGAACTATTTTAGGCTTTCTTTTTAGTTCTTGATATATTATGGTATAAAAAAGGTGGCTTAATTCTATTTTTGTTTGCTTCATATTTATTCCATTTTGATGTTGGTTCTGCATGATTCTAATTATCTCTTTCTGGGCTTTTTTTTTTCTTTTATCCCTTTACTTGTAGTGTGATTAAGATTTAAGAACTTGAAGTTATGAATGGAGTTTTATGCACTGTAGAAGATATATTCGCTTTTTTAAGTTACTTTGTTGCTTGGGTTTTCTTAAACATTGATATTCAAGCAACTGCTTGTTTTCTTTGCATTCAGTCGTCATCCGGAGGTTCTTTGGGCTCAGCGGTCTGATAAGGTATACCTGACGATTTCTTTACCTGATGCAAAGGACATTTGTGTTAAATGTGAGCCTCAAGGGTTCTTTAGCTTCTCTGCCATGGGGGTGCATGGTGAATCCTTCGATTTCAATTTGGAGCTGCTTGGGAAAATACTTCCTGAGGTCAGTTCTTGTGTCCTAGATGCATAGTCATAGCTTTTTACTAGTAGCATACCGTTCGCAGTTCTTCTGCTTGTAAATTATAATATATTTCACTATCTATGTTTTCTTTCCGAGTGTGTTTGTAAAGCTCTAGTTCGGGAAAAGTGGAACTTGTGGAATGCTAATGTTATCCATATAAGATTAGGCCATTAAGAATGTTGGAATCTTGCACATTCATACTGAATTCAGAGATGAAGAAATGAAAATCAAGCAATTGAGCTTGATTTGTAGCTTTGGTCTTTGGGTTGTTTCTTATTTTAAGTGAAGATAAGTATTTCAATTGAGATGGCAAGAGTTGAATGCCATTGGTGAAACCGGCAACTCACATATGAGGGTGTCAACTGCCAAGTAGTTTTGCTAGGTTTCCCTGAAGTATACACAAACTAAAACCATAATTTGTGTTGCTCTGTACTAAATACTTTTGCTATTTCCCATATATCTTTTTCATTTATTTACTTTTTGTTTAAGGATATCCTTGAGTTTTATTAAAAATGTTGTTCTGCTTAAATTGCAGGGTTGCAAAACCAATGTTGGGTTAAGGAATATAATATGCTCTCTCTTGAAAGAAGAGAAAGGGTGGTGGAAAAGATTACTGAAGTCTGAAGAGAAACCTGCACCTTACATCAAGGTTGATTGGAACAAATGGTGTGATGAAGATGAGGAAGAGCCAAATTGTATGTTAGTTTATCATTTATTTTGGTGTTTATTATAGTAGCTTCTTCCAAATCATGCACAGATTCCACTCTTGCTTATTTCTGAGAACGAAGGCTATATGTAAATTGTCCACTTGCCTCTGGTTTGGCTTTTTCATCTCAGAATCCATGAAGCATCTATGATATCACCTTAGAAATTATTTTCATTTTATTCATCCACTCCTATCCAGCCTCAGTTTTGGGGAAATAGTGTAGTTTATTTATATGTTAATGTGATTTTTTCTGTTATAATTTTGGAATTCCATGAATTTTCTTATTTTCTGATACTTATAGATGCTCTGTCCTCTGACTCTGAAGTTATTTGAAGTTTTATCACCGTGGCCTCAATGCTGGAGTATTACTAGTGTATTCTAACATAGTTTTTGTACCCAATGGTAGATTCTATTGTTCCAATGCTTGATGTATAGAATTCTTATTCAGATCTGACTGGAGTTCTTTTGGTTCTTGGCAGCTGATTTGGCCTCTGATGACGATGATGCCATGGTACTTTGCTTTTTGTTCCATTTGTGGGTGAATAATGATATTAGGTGTGGGATAATATGATGGCATATTTAAGATCCCAAGTTTCTCTCAGGGAAACAAAGGGAAAATCTCTTCTTGGGTGCTAAATCAGGCAAATTTTAGAGTTCCTAGAAGAATTTAAAATTGAAATGCTAATATTGTTAAAATTCACGAAGCAAGAATGTCAAAGTATTCTTGTATTCTTTAGTTATAAGATAGATAAAAGCTTAAGATCCTTATAACATCCAATCATAGTCCCCGGAATATTTGGTCATGGCATTGCATGCCAACATTTCTAAATATAATAGGAAAATAAAAAACCCTAACATGTTGTGCCTGCATTTAAATAGGGAGAGGCATTTGTGAATGCTTCATATATATATCGTTGATTAACCCTTTGATCTGAATTTGTGTCTTTTTGCAGTATGTTGGTCAAGATGATGAAAGCAGCGATGATGAAGGATTGCTGTGTGAGTTTAACAACATGATCACTTCCTAAAACTATTAAACTGAATTGCATTCTGAAAACATAATCATGTATCACTCATAGAGTACAACTTAAGGTTCCTACATCTTTTTTCACATGTAGTATGGTTGCATGACCTTTATGTGCATTGTAAATATTCTTAATGAAATGGTTGCTGTTACTATTAAATTGCATTTTCAGAACATGTGCAGATATTTCATCTTTGTAGCTGACTGAGTTCTAAGATATACTAGATTATACATAGTGTAAACACTTGGTTTCTTTGTAATCTTTATATGCATTACTACTAAATAAACTCTTTAATTTGTTGTGATTAAGTTCTGTAGGTGTTAGTATTTACATTTTCATGTGGTCTAATTTACATTTTTTCCCCTGCTAAAGCAACCCTACTTGTATGAATAAATCCTGCGCACATTTCTTCTGCATTAACTCAAGCAACTAATGACCGATCGGCTTCCCATTTGTGGTTTGCTGTTCTTACTATTTTCTAATATACCTGCAGATCTTCCTGACTTGGAAAAGGCAAGAGGAAAATAAGTAATGAATCAGAACTAACTAGTAACAAGTGGAAGATGAGCTACTGTGCTCTTCTTGGAGAGCTACCCAAGGGACAATTTACATCCTATTGTAGAATTATTAAAACTGGAGTTGGAATTTACCATATCTAACCTTGGCATGTGCTTCAAAGCAAGGTCAATCACGGACTACGAGCACTAGACAACTGTGTGTACCTTATAAACTACAATTCTGAATCTATTTCAATCTATTATTGCATGACTTGTTTGTTTATCTTATAGAATCTTTAGTCATCTAATGATAATGCCACAATGGTGCATCCATTCTAGTTTATTCTCAGCACTGTTTGATGTTTCTGTTACTAGGCTTATGTTACCTGCCTTTATCATTGAAGCTATGTAATTTTCACAAAGCTTGACAAGGACATTCAAGTTTTCAGAAAAGTTGAATAATTGCAGCCAAAGGATTGAAGGCTGGTTACTTCTAGGTTTAGATAGTGTAAAATTAAGTTTAAAGGGTTATCCATCTGTTAAAAACAGTACTACACTATTTTCTCCATGACAGAAACTGAAATGTAAGTCTATAAGGCTTTGTAATAGCTTTGCTTGGAAAATTCTGTTAAATCAAGCCTAGATTGTCTGTAAAAAACACTGAACTATCTGAATAATTGTTTTTCTCTCTCAAAATATGGTCAAAGCACAAATACAGGAGCGAAATCACAAATGAAAGAATTTTTCTTCATTCAGTTTACCTGCCATGCTTATTTTTCATTTTCACCTCATGGTTTAAGTATGACTCTATCTGACAAGTACATACTGCATGATAAAATCCATATCTATGATTTGCAACTTACATTACTGTGCAATTGACAAGATATTGTTTAATCATCAATACCATCCCTCCTCCCCTCACCATGGTTATCAGCCCACTTCTCCACTCCAATTTGGAAATGCAGATGTAGATGCTTGGGCATTTTTGGTCACTTTTATCAATAATATATTTGGCTCAAAATATCAGAAAACAGTTCTTACCCATCCCATTTTACTTATGATTCTGTCAGGTTGCTTATAAACGAACTTGGCAAATAGAAAATGATATCAAATTATATCTATTTCATAATATCGAAATGCAAGATTCTGTGGTCACATACACTACGACACCAAGGAGACAAGCCCACAGCTCTTCTGCTTAAAGAACGACGTTGCAGTCCAAGATTTACTATAATTCCACTGAAGAATCAGATTTCAGCCACAGTTAGAAGAAGTTGTCTAAGAATGTATTTACTTAATGCAGTGGGATTAATGATGTGCAAGACTTTTCATAAATCTGATGATAAAATGTTTTTATACAATCTTATAGCTCAAAGAATTGAGATTATAAGTGCAATCTATATTTAATTTTTATTTTTAATAATATTATTATTTGTTTAATTTTTCTCATGCTTATGAAGTAGTGTTTGATATCTTGAGATATTGAAGAAAACTTAAATTCTCTCTTCCTATTCACTAATTTATTATTATAATTAGTGAACTTAGTATTATTAACTTTTTTTTAGTAAATTTTCTAAGTCGAAAGGATTAAAGTTATTTTCGTAGTTATATATTCGGTTGTTTGTTCTGTCGATATGTAGTCTTAAGATTCATCATAGTTTATATTATATATTATATACAAATCACTTTATAGTTTTTAAAATCATCTAAAAATAATTTAGGTATTTTTTTATTTATATATGGAACTACATTCTGAGTTTTAATTTAATTTATAATTCGTGTTATGTTAATTTGTGTTGAGTTTTAATTTAATTTATAATTCGTGTTATGTTAATTTGTGTTATGTAAATCCTGTTTATATCACATAAATCACAAAAATTTCGTATAGACAAATACAATATTTTATAACTTCTACTATATTCATAAAAAAAATTACCTAATTTAATCTCTATCAGACATGATAAAAAAAATTTGACCTAATTTAATTTGTATCATTTTCATATCTTTTATTTTAATTTCAATAACTCGTGTCACTTTCGTATCTTTAATTTATCTCGTATTTTATCGTATCTTTATATTATACCTAAAATTATCAAATCTAATTTTAAGTAATATGCTATAAAAAATCAACCTTCTTATATATTTATAACAATCTATGCAAGTATTATGTTGTCTGCTGGCTAACATCTTAGTGACTTTTACAATCTTTGTAAATATAAATAAATTGTATTGAAATGACTTGAAAAGAAGAAATCTAGCCTGTGACACAATTTATATATATATATATATATATATATATATATAACATTAATATATATGTACTTGTCCTCAAATAAACATTCAAACTATATTTAGAAAAGGATTATAAAAGCAGATATTGATAGGAAAGGTTCAGAGCATTTACACCATAATTCCAGTCCATTTAGCTAGGATAGACAGGAACCTCGTCAACAATTCGAACTGGGGTAGGTGGGATTGAGTCCCACCATTCTTTAAGTCGCCGTTCTCCTTGGTTGTTTCTCATGTGCTTCCCTAGCTTCGACGTCATGATCATGGAATGAAATAAAGCAGTCATTATGAGATACTTGAAGGGAATCACTGCCAACAAAATTGCCAATCCAGTCAGCCCCAGCATCACCATATCTGCATGCTGAAAAACAGCACAACTGTGTTAATTTGATGGAGTATGAAATTAAGAAGTAATAGTATTAACAGAAAAAAAGACTTCGCACAGACGAGCACGCTTCGGCGACCACCAAACATATCTCTTCTTAAAAAGAATGCCGAATAAGATTAAAATCATAGTTTGTTTTAAGGACTTTCAGATAATGCATTTCATTTCGTTTAATGTTAAGTTGCCAAACTAAAAGAATATGTAGTTGCATGATCAGTACCTTGTGTGCCCTTGAAACCAGAATTGAATGCAATTTCAGTATTGTAACATTAGCTTCATGTATTATCTCTCGAATGGTCAGAAATCCATATTGAGCTGAGACTATGTTCTCTCTCGTAGATGTGGTCTGGTCAGAGGCAGTGCAAACAACTATCTCCTTTTCTTTGTCTTTAAGCCTTTCTAGTCTAGCTCGTAACATTTTTGCTACTACCAGAAGCAGGCTTGCGGATATCATCATGCCAACCCATTCCCTACAACAACATGATTGCTAGTGATTTATTGGATATAGAACTTGAATTTGCATGGAGATTTTGAAAATTCTTTTTCTTGTAGTAAGTGAAAATACAAAAGCAGGATCAAAACCAACTTACTTGTACACAATTAGTGTAATTGTGGCAATTACAAGAACTGTCGTTGCTGGTCTTTCCCACGTAAAGATTTCTCGAATCCAAGGGAATGCACTTTTAAAAGGCTTTAGTAGCTCCTATATGTCCAAAAAAATAGTAAGTGTAACACATATAAGGTTCTTGAATCAATCCCAGGATCTATTCTTTTGGAAAGCAAGAGAAGCTGAGTAATTAAATCTCTATGAAAAGTTTAATTTTCAAAAAACTGAAAACACTAATACGCTGAAAGCCAGTTATGGAATTCAACATCATGATATGATGTGTTCCCTCTACCATGATTCAGAGCACCTGTATTGCTTACCTTGCAAACTGAATAATGGGCATTAGAGTGGAAAGAGAGAGTAATTACCATAAGAATCAGAGCATTTTCGCCGATTCCTTCCTCTTTCAGCCCCTCAGTTGCTGCTTTAGCATTTGCAATTTCCCTTTCTTCCTTTCTCGTTTGATGAATGGCAGTCTCTAATGAGGTCTTAATATCATCTTCACCTCCTGCAGTCGTTTTACTCACCTCAGCAGTCATTCCTTTTGCTTCTAAACTTGGTACAATTGGCTCCGAAAGGTTCATTTTCATCAGTATTGAGCTTGCTTTACATGGTTGTGCACCATTTACCCTCTTTAGACTCTCAGCAAGCTGTTCCAGTACATGGTCCCCCCTAGGCAACTCATCATATAAAGCAAAAATCAAGAATTTGGTGGGATTTGGGGGATAAATTCTTAGCATTTCTCTTGCTGCATGAAGCCTTATAATGCTCAAAATGGTCCTTGCATGCATCTCCCATGCTAATACTGGACATTCCACCTTAAATTCAGATAAAAATTTGTGCATTAGGAGAACCTCCTTAGTGAGTGCTAGCCAATGGTCACGCCTTGTGGAGCTTGTTATCTCTGGAAACTCCAGCACAACTCCTTCTGGTCTACAAAAATTCGAGAACTGAAGTCACTCAGAATACACAATCAAATTTATCAACAAGCTTTGCTTATTTGTTCAGCACGAGGAAAAACATTACTCTCAAACTCTCAATACCGTTTAATTAGACTAAGGTAAAATATTCACCACCGACTTGTCACTGATTCCAATTATCAAGCAGTTGAAATAATTATAAACTTTCTGGAAGATTTTTTTACAACATGATAACATTGGAAATTAATCACAAAGTGATGGCTGACACATTGTTCACTTGGAATTTAGAGGTTGGAGTGGGTGAAAAGTTGTACATCCAAGTCTAAGCAAACAATAAAAAAAAAGGTCCTACACAATCATTAGGCTTTGCCTAAATGGTCTAATGTCTGACTTTGAAATAATAATCACAAATTCATAATGGTAATATTTTTAGGATCTTTGCCATTATTTACTTACAATTCAGGGGACTCATAGAGTATGGCTTTGTCAAAAAGTGGAGCACCCCATGGACCCGTGGCAGCTGGTTTAACACTGTGATCAATACTTCTGGAAAGATCAATCTTAAGTGCATCTTCATATTTTATCACTCCAGAAGCCTCAAAGTAGAGAGCATAGTTTGTCAGGGTAAGCCTACCTAGAAAAGCAAGTGGCAATCACTTAAATGAAAATATTTTATTTGATGGCCTGCACAATTTTACCAAACAGAAAGAAATCAAACACAAACCAGGCCAACTTGTTCCTCCAATATGGCGGATTACTCTTTGTGTGCTGGCTGTTCCCTCAACGTGCAATATAAATTCATCATCAGAAAACTCTACACCCTTTGGTTTTGCTTGTTTCAGTAGATGCTTCATGCTCCTGTTGAACCAACAGTAAAACAGAAAAGGGGGAAAGTAGAGCACTTACGATATTGCAAACAAATTTCTGGTGCTCTACACACCAAAGTAGAACAAATAAAGTAAATCGTGCAATTTTTGGAAGATCAAGGTTTCAACCACTGACAGTATTTTTTTTCTAATATTTGACTTGAACTTTAAGTCCCATTTTTATCTGAGTTGTGGTAATTAGTTCGTATACCACCTTGCCCCCAGTGCTGGTTTATTACTGCATAGTCAACAATGTTTATGCGGGTAACATAATATTAAGTTACATGGAGGCAAATGGACAACCAGCAGAGCCACCAAGGATTATTATACATTCCCATCAGAACCATTTGACATTTCCATGTAAACAATTAACTTTCCAGTTGCATATACATTAAAAAAAGAGGGATAGAAAACAGAATTTAGTCATGAAAACATGGTGAGATGGAAAATGAGTTGAGTTAGAAACTAGATTCTACCAATGACAAAGCATAACCATTTTTTCTCAACTATCTAACTTGAATTTTAAGTTTTGCTTACTCATCATTTCTAGCTATTGGATTGGTATTTCTTTCAAGTAGAGTTTCGATGCTTACTTGTCAATTTCTTTTAGGAACTTATCATGTGCTGGGAAAAAGAGCCTGTTTCCAGTAGGTGCAGTTAGAGTTTCGAATGTGAATCTTCCATTACTGACATCGGCAAGTAGTGGAACTAACGATACCAACCAAACAAAAGAATCTTCTCCAACACTTGGTTCATTATTTACCTATCAAGAAAGTGCACAAACCAAACATCACCCCAAGCTTGACTGAGACTCTGATACGTAGTAAACAAGCAACGAGTCCATTGACAAAATCAATTGCTTCTTTCGAAAATCAAATGTCTAAGAAAAAGCTGAAAGGCCAAGGGTAATTAAAGCAATTGAGTGATGAGAAATAAATTTACTTACAAGGAGTGGCAACAGGTCTGAATAGAAAAGAGAAGAATCATCCTGCTCTGGAGGCACTGTCACTGGTATTTTCCTATCTTCTTTCTCCTTGGCAAGGCTCTCCTGATAACTCAACGTAATAGCATAAGTACTATTTATGGGGGAAAATCATCAACAGATAAATTCTGACAACTTCAACACAAATATTAAAAGGAAAATGCAAACCATATTTTCACTAAATATGTTCATTGAAAATGTGATCACTTAGGCAGAATATTACAACTCAGAACTGAAGCAAATTCTAGTACTCTTCACTGTAAAGGGGTTAATATGCTCACTATTTGAGACTCTTCATCAACAGCACTAGGTTTCTCCCAAGCAAGCATCATGTCATATGTGAACCGGCTGTATGACCCATTACATATCCTTTCTTCTATGTTTTGACACAATTCAATCAGGGCCTTTGAGCTGCAAAATTCCACTAATTTCCTCGAATAATCGCCTACTTCAGGCTTCCATCCAGCTTCAAATTCTTCCACCAACTGATCCACAGAAGTACCTAGTTCCCTGGGTAAATTTAACATGTCAAAAGCTTATTATAATGTTTGAGTATTATTCAGGAAAAATGATAGAAAAAAAAAATTACAATCACATAAATGATTATAGAAGTAAGTTGGTCAAATATCAAACAGGAGATAACTACCAATGCTGTCTACCATGTTCTTCAACTTTATGATCATCCATCTCCAAATTGAATATTCAAATACACCCATTAACTCTTTTCTTTGAATTCTTTTTATTATTACAAGAGAAATTGCTAACTGATAAAATTTTGTAAAGTTTAAATATCTGATTAATTTAGCAAGCTAAAAGATATGCTAATTTTATCTTTTCTCATTGATTTTTAATCCCCAAAGAAACTTATATATTCACATTTACATTCTAAAACTCTACCCTTCACACCTAACAAAGATCAAACTGACAGTCTGATCACAGTATGAAACTCATCATGTAAGAAACTGAGAGAGGGTGTGATGAGTATTACTCTGCACTTCTTTGAAGAACGTGGTTGGCTATGGAAGAAAGATGCTTCCTCTCCATCATCATCGTCAACTTCTTAACTCTCTTGCTGTTTCGCTTTTAGCATCAAGAAACTGACTATGGCGTTTTGAATCACTATCAAAAGAGAAGGCGCAAAATTAGAGGTGTGGGTTTTCCCAAGGCTGCCACGATGGGTTGCCCATGCATACACCTGTTGCATTCTTGATGTCCATGCATCCCTCAAATGCCAACAATCTATTTTTTAAGAATTTTCTTAAAAACTTATTTCCATATTTATAAAACACCTGTTGGGTTGAAAAATTAAATTTTAAACCTAATTTATTTTAAAAAATAACAATAGTTGAATTAAAATTTGAACTTAAAATGTTTTTATAATTCATTTAATTTATTTAGTATAAGTTTAATAACTAAATATACTCTCAACTTTGTAAACAAAATGAATATAAAATTTTAACTATTAATTTTATTGTAAAAGTCTATAAACTTTTATTTTATTATAAAATAAGTCATTAACCATTCAAAAGATTACAATTAAATAAAATAAATAATAAGTTAAGGTTTTATAAGTTTTCAACTTTTTTATTTTATTGTAAAAATTTATAATTGATTTGAATTTATTTGTATTATTCTAAAACATTAGGAGTTTATACAATAAAATTAAATGTTGAGGGCTTGTTTTTATTTTCTACAAAAAGTTGATGATATATTTGACTATTAAATCTTTATTATATAATAAAAGTTTTTGACATAAAATAATATAAGAGGCAAAATTCAAATAATAAATTTATAAATTTTTTTACCACATATTAAGAAAAAAGATATAATCATTTTAGTTAATAATATGAAATTTATGATAAAATCTTTATCACCATATTAAAATATATATATTTCAATCAATGATTTTGATAACGTTTAAATTATATATATAGCCAAATTATGATTTTTTTTTTTTTTTGGAAAATTAAAATTCGACTAATACTTTCTAAGAAAACTCTTTTAAGAAATATAAAACAGTACAATTTTTTTTTTAAATGGAACATGTATACATAAAAATATTTAATAAGTTATTGATAAAAAAAATTTCAATTTCATCAAAAACACTAATAATACATGCTCTTAAAATATATTCAAAAAATTCAATAAAAACATTTAATATAATAAAAAACAGACAAAAAAATTGATAATTTTTATTTATTAAAATTGAAGATTTTATACCAACGATATTTGGATGGAGTGTTAAAGCAGAATTGTGATATATTGCAAAGATTCATGAATTAATTTTATTTAAATATATATACATAAAATTTGTACTATTGACATACTTTTTTGTTTTATAATTATAGTTAATTATTTTAATTATTTAAATATATTAAATAATTAATTTTACTATTTAAATGGATTAGATACTATATAATATCTTAATTATTTTAAAATTAGATAATATTTTAATTATTTTATTTGAATTGATTAGATTTTAAAAAACTAGTTTTAAATCCGTGCAATGTATGAAAATATATTAATCAAATAATAAATTTATTTGTAACAAAAAATAATAAATTTATTGATAATATATTTTTGAAACTTTATATTATAAATTATTATGTTTATGAAAAAAAACAACATTTTTATATTTAAAATTTTTTATTTTTGATTTCTATATTACAATACAACAATATAAAAAAATTATATTCGATATAATTATATAAAATTTATAAAAAATAAATTTGAATCATATTGTAATTTATTATTTGAAAATAATATATAAAGAAAATTTAACCTGTCTTTGATTTGAAAATATTGAAATGTTTCAAATCTTAAAATCAATCTCGTATACTAATTATTTTAAATGGAGATTTTTCTATGAATTTTTGTTGAGCTGAAAATGTAGTAAATAATTCTTATGTATTCTTTATTACTTTGAATGATATGTCAGCTTAATTGATGATTCGATAGATTCCATAAATGGAATCTGTAATTTGATTAAATTAAATTTTAATTATAATGTATGTTATATGAAAATATAATAAAGATAATCATAATAAATAAATTATACATATATGTTTCAATAATTTTAGACATTTAAGTTTAGGATCAAAGTCATACACCTTAAACAGTTTAGTATTTCTTGTCTCAATATTATAATTTGTGCCTATTGTTCAAATAAAAAATAATTGACATAGGAGATCTCCAAATATCTCTCAAATTTTATAATCTTCATCTTCCTAAATCATTATCATAGACATATCGTTAAATTAAATTGAAAATTGGACAATATTGAAATAATTGTTAACTAATAATCAACACCAAATATATATATACATACACACACAACAATGCACTAATAAATAAATGATTACATGCAATTTATTAAATAATAACAATGCAAAAAATTTTAAAAAATTAATATATAGATATAAATGTTATCTTTAAGACAATTAACAAAAATTTAATTGGTAAAAATAATAGATATAAATATTATATTTTGTAATATTAATGGGAAAAAAAGGTACATGTTACGTATTAATTACAAAAATTAAAAAAATTAATATATAGATATAGATCTTATCTTTAAGACAATTAAACAAAATTAATTGGTAAAAACTGTAGATATAAATATTATATTTTGTAATATTAATGTGAGAAAAATGATTACATGTTTCGTATTAATTAAGAAAAATTAAAAAAATTAAAGAATGATGTTAACTTTTAGGAAATTAAAAAAAATAGTTGGTAAGCTAATAATATGTAACATGTTCTTATATTAATATTGCATATTATATTACATTGTCCGAATTGATTTTAATATATAGATATAGATATAGATAATTTCTTTTAGAAAATAAAAAATGATAAAAGCTATAAATATAGAAGTGTAATATTAATATAGATAGAGGTAAATGATATGTAATTTTTATCTAATTCTAATCTATATATAGATATAGATGTATATCTTTTAGAAATTAAAATAGACAATTAATTTATTTTATATTTTTTTATATATAGAGAGAGATTTTTATCTTTTTGAAACTTGAAAACGAATAATAAAAAATTTTAATATTTATAAATGTAGATGTTATCATTTAGACAATTAAAAAAATTTAATTGAAAAAAACTACAGATATAAATGCTATATTTTATTATATTAATGTGAAAAAAAGAAATAATTATATCTTACGTATTGATTAGAAAAAGTTAAAAATTTAAAAATGATGTTATATTTTTAAAAAGTAAAAAATTTAATTTTTAATTTAATAATACGTAACGTATTGTTATATTAATATTACATCTTATATTGCATTGTCTATATTGATCTTAATATACATAGATATAAATGTTTTCTTTTAAAAAATAAAAAAATTTAATTGGTAAAAGTTATAGATATAGATGTATCTCTTTTAGAAATTGAAATAAATAATTAATTTATTTTATACTTTTAATATATATACATTATATATGCACAAAGCAAGATATTCTTATCTTTTTAAAATTTGAAAAAGTATAATTATTATTTTATTTTAATAAATTATATGTGACATACATATAAAATATCTACATTATTAATATAGGTATAGATAAATGATGTGATTTTTATTTAATTTTAATATATATAGATATAGATATAGATAGAAATGTATATCCTTTAGAAATGAAATAGATAATTAATTTATTTTGTATTTTTAATATATATATATATATATATATAAATATAACTAGAGATTCATATCTTTTTGAAATTTAGAAAAAATATAATTAATATTTTATTTTAATAAATTAATAAATTACATTTGTCAGAGATATAGACTATTCACATAAGATATTTTACTTCCACCTAAATACTTTGGCTTATATATATATATATATATATATATATATATAAAAGATGATTATAATTTATTAAAATAGATAATTTTTGAGTGAAAAGATTTGAGATAATTTATTAAAACTTTTAAAATTAAATAGGGAATATAATTTTATTTTTAACATTCACGATGTTAATGCTATCTGGATTCTCTTTAATAATTTTCTATAAATTTTTTAGAATTTGCAAAGTTCAGAGAAATGGATAACAAATTATGCTTAATTATTGTAATTCTTTTAAATATATTAGATAACTAATTTTATTTTTTAAATGGATTAAATACTATATAATATTTTAATTACTTTTAAATTAGATAGTATTTTAATTATTCTCTTAAAAGTGATTAAATTTTATATAAATTATTAAAATATATAATTTTTTTAGTGAAAATTAGATAAGAAACGTAGTTTTATCTGAAAATTTAAGATATTAATGTTGTTTCATGAATCCCTATTTACATACAAATAAAAAAATTCAATAAAAAAAAAACATAAAAAAGAAAGGTCAATGGTGAAATATTATAATAAAGTTATCATAATAGAGAAAAAGTTGAATCCATAATTAACTTAACGTATTAATTAAATTGACTAAATTAAAAAATTTATTTTTTTACATTTAAAAAGAATTTAATAAATTAGAAAAGCACACATCAAAAGACTCATTAAAAATAAATGGACTTTGTCTTTTCGTTAAAATTATTACAAACAAAAACTTTAAAATAAAACCCTAACATAAAGCTAAACCTTAAAATTAAAACTCTAAACCAAAACCCTAAACTAAACCCTTAAACTAAAATCTTAAAATCAAAACCCTAAATTTGAAATCCTAAACATTAAGTTAAAACCCTAAAACTAAACTTTAAAATTAAAACCTTAAATTAGAACCTAAATTGAAACCCTCAAATTACAACCCCTAAAGTGAAAGGCTAAAATCAACATCCTAGAATTAAAACCCTAAACCCTAAAATAAAACAGAAAACCAAAACACTAAACAATAAATAGAAACCTTAAAATTATTTTTTAAAGATCCTAAGCATATAAATGGTTCACAACTAATAAATCCATTGCATGCAATGTAACAATAAACAATATCTAAATAGTAAACTAATAAACAATATCTAAATAGTAATCAAAAACATTTTAGCAAGATTTTTTAGATTATCACTTGAACCATTTGAAAAATTTTTATTGAAGATTTTGACTCTTTTGCACAAATAATGTTATCATCGCATGAAATGCCATATAAAAAATGAATCAAATGAATATAGTTTATTTCACAATTTATTTTTTCACATTTTTTAAAATATTTGAAAAATATTTTTATTTGTAAAAATAATTTTTAAAGTCCTTTGAACTCTTTGGTATAAAATAAAAAATCAATTTTATTGAAAAAGATAATAAATTAACTATAAGAAAATAAAAACATAAAAGAAAATAAATTGTAGAATATGTATTACTTATAAGTCATTGAATTAAGATCGACAATATGTATGAATGACATGATGATGACATATCTGATAAATTGATAGTATGTTCTTATGGGCTGAATCAATACAACCAATTGCAGACCAACGGCATAAAGAGCCCAGCACAATGACAGGCTTTCCTCCTTGGGACGGTCACAAACTGTATAAATTCCAAAAACGTTTGCGTGCAATATGTCATTTCATTTTCTCAATTTTCTCTGCAACTCTACCATCTGGCAATCTCTGCCTCTTCAGCTTCACTCCAAAATCCAAATGATAAAAGATTCAGAATTGTCTTCCGTCATTCGACTCAACATCGGTAAACTCTCTACAGTTCCTATATAATCTGTGAATATTTTCAACCTCTACTCTAATTTTTTCATATCAATTCCCCATCAATTACTTATTTTAGTAAAATGAGTTTTTTGATCGGTTCATTAATAAACAAGAAAACCCATTTTTCTATTCGCTATTTAACTCGGATTAATGGCTTAAATTATGCCCGTTGATTGATTTGCTGAATTGGGTATTTGAATAAACCTGTTTTCTATTTGGTTGCTAAGAAAACCGTGGAGAGTGATGTATGCATATGTGAACTTGCTGCATTTGCTTTTCTGGGTTTCACTTTTTTAAAGTTATAGGTTTATTTTTTTTTTTCAATGTCAAATATTTAGTTTAGTTGCACTCAAAGTCAATGGCTTCAACCGAACAAAAATTTGTGGGCAGGGGGGAAGAAATTTTGTACTACTGTTGATACATTGACCCGGCGTGAGCCTGATTCCATGCTGGCAGCTATGTTTAGTGGTCGACATACATTGTGCCGGGACTCTGAGAAGGTATATAAACTGTTCTTTCCCCTTTTTTTCTATGTACTATGTTCTACATTTTCTTTGCATATTTAGGGGGTGAATCTTTGTTTTTGTTGTGAATGTCCAATTAAGAAGATTAGCATTTTTTATTTGTTATGTGCTGGGATATTTTTCGTATTATTTACTAACCTTTAAAAATGAGTGAAGTGATGTTTTCTTTGAATCGTGACTGGTTTTCTTAATCCAATCCATTTTCTTATACTCCTAGTATGGAGAGGGAACGATGCAATCCATATGTTTGCTGCAATATAGTTTTTCTACTTTCCGGATAAATACTTTTGTTCATGGGAAGGGTTTGATTTTCACCGTCATGGTAGTTTAGATGAGAGGTTTTATGAAGGTTCAATTTATCACACACGATAAGCTGCACATGATTATTCTGGAAGCTAGATATATTATTTGTATTAAAAAGCTGTTATGAACCAGTAAATCGTACTGTATCCAATTAATGTAATAATATTTAATATCAGATTTAGAAATTGTCTTCATATCAATCCATACGATTGAAGATCATATTACAAGAGCATATGCTTGAAACTCCAATGCGTGTTTTGTTATCTTATCCAAGTCTGTATCATTTTCACATTCCAAAAAAGGCTATAGCAACAAATTTTGAAGGGGTTATATATAGATTTTGACGAGTTACATCTTTTCCTTTTCCCATAACATTATTTATTCACACAAAACCTCAAAAGGATGACAAGGAAAAGAAGTGATATGTACTTTTGATATAGTTTGTATTGGATTTCTGTATGAGAAGCAGCTTTGGTTGAGTACACAATCATAATCCTTGATATTCTTGCAGGGATATGTCTTTGTTGATAGGGATGGAAAGCATTTTCGGCATATTCTAAACTGGTTAAGGGATGGTGTTGTTCCCACATTGACAGATTCTGGATATTCAGAGTTTATTCGAGAGGCAGAATATTACCAGCTACGTGTAAGCCATACCGCCATTTCTTCTTTTAATATGTGCTTCTCCTCCTTTTAAATGTTATTTCATTATTTTCTTCCTACCGAGTTCATGTTACCTAAACACATTTCCTTGCAGCTTTTTAAATAACCTGATAAGGCTTATGGTGCATTGAGATTCAATTACTGCCTTTACGTGTTAGCTCCAGTGATGTGTGGTTAGCGGGTTGCTCTATGCATTAGATTCAAATTTTCCACTAATAATTTATATTTCAATTTTTTATCACTCATTTTAGTATGTTATATCACTTCATGGATTGGAATAACTAGAAAATATTTCGGGCTGATGTGTCTTCTCGACAACAAGTCCTTAAAGGCCAGTGTAATAGAGAAGGTATCCTGTAGTTGTCCCTTTCTAATATACTATTAAGGTGTAATTGAATGGGGTTGAACGAATTTAATTAGTTATCTTTTTAGTTTAAAAGGCTTTAGTTAAGTTACAATATTTAATTTTTATTTTTAAAGGTTTTGATATTTGTTCTATTTAATTTAAGTTATATTCATTAAAGGCTTTAGTGCTATTTAGTCAATGGAAGCAAAGATAATTGGGGTAGTTTACAATTATAACGCAAAACTTGATTCCATGCTACAGATTTCAAGTTTTCAAGCCTTTTTAAGTGATACTTGATGGATGGTTTAAGCCTTTTAAGCAGGGAGCACCACCTTGGAAACTACTAAAATGATACAACCATCTCGACTATTGTTTAGAATACTGCATAATCACTTTAATGAACATAATGACATTGCATTTTCTTTTTCTTTCTAAATTGTTTCTGTCCTTTGCAGCATTTTCAGCAAAGTAAAACACATACATAATGATACATTGTGCTTGTCTACTCTTGTGATCATTATATCTTGGTTTTCAGCAATGACCATGTAAAACATTACTCATTTGGCTTCTTACCCCTATAGTTTGAGTCATAGGCTGTTGTTCAAGAATGGTGCTTGTTTCTGGCGGAATAAAGTGTGAACTCTTTTTGAAATTTTGTTTCAATAACAGTGTTTTTGTGCATATAATTTCAGGGACTGATAGAAGATATCAATTCTCTTCCTAACAAGAGGAAGGAAGATGAAGAGTCCTGTGCAGAATTGACGCGTACTGATATCATCAAGTGTATACAGTTTGAAAGAGTTAGATTTCGGGGAGTTAATCTTTCTGGCCTTGATCTCTCTAAATTGGTAATAATTTCTGATCCCAAATTTTTTGACAGAATCTTGTTTAAGACCTTTGGCATTCTGCCAAGTAGAATCCCGTTTCACAGGAAGTGAGATTTAGTCTATTTGGTCTACTGGTTGCCCGAGTGTCTTTTTTCTGTGTGGAGAAGAAAATCTGTTTGTAATCAATACTTGCAACTAGTTTTATCATTGTCACTGACGAGTAATGGCTGATGTTTGTGGCATTTTCCTTGGGGTTTTAGTAGAAATTATAGATATATATATATATATATATATATATATATATATATATATCTTTTAATCTGGATGTTGGATGTCTGTCTTTGTTGCCTATGATCAGTCCCGTAGTTCAACTTCAGTCTAAGGAAGCATATGTAATGCCACTAGCTTTTGCACTTCAGATGCATTATCTTTTTTTTATTCTTTATTTGTGCAGGATCTTTCATATGTGGATTTCAGCTTTGCCTGTCTTAAAAATGTATTCTTCTCACGTGCATTTCTTCAATGTGCAAAATTTCGGGTAGGCCTAACTCTTAAGTGAAGCATATGTTTGACTCTAAATGCCATCTTTAAATTTAGACATAATAGCCAAATATACTCTCAACCTTTTGTAGAAAATGGAAATAAGCCCTCAAATTCTAATTTTACTGTATAAACCCTAACATTTAAAAAAAATTGCTATTAAGTCTAAAGTAGTTATAAATTTTTACAGTAAACTATAAAAATTTAGGGCTTATAAGACCTTAACCTATTATTTATTTTACTTAATTGCATTATTTTAAAAGGTTGAAGGCTGATTTTATAGTAAAATAAAAGTTTATGGACTTTTACAATAAAATTAAAAGTTGAGGGCTTATATCCATTTTGTGTAAAAGGTAGATGATATATTTGGCTATTAAGTCTTAAATTTGACATGTACTTGGATTACGTTCTCACTTTACAATGTAATGTGAGAATGGTTGTACATGGTTCCTTGGTGTCTTTGGTACTTCATCCTTTGTACCTGATTGATGGATCATATTTAACCTCTCCATTGTGATCACAGGATGTGGATGCTGAGGGTTCCATCTTTCACAATGCAACTTTGCGTGAGTAAGATAATCGGCTTTAATTTTTTCTTTCTGGACTGTTTGCTTTTTCTTGTGAACTGTGTCCTCAATGGTTTTACTTTTGCCTAGGGAAGGTGTGAATTTACAGGGGCAAATCTTCGTGGGGCTTTACTTGCTGGGGCTAATCTTCAGAGTGCAAACCTTCAAGGCAAATACTTACCATCTTCTTACAGTTAGTAGATTTCTGGATAAATGCTACTGCTTACTGCTATGGTTTCCAATATTGATCTATTTTCATCAATTTCAATTTGCAGATGCCTGTTTGATAGATTGTAGCTTCTGTGGGGCAAATCTTCGTTCTGCACATTTACAGGTGATCATGAAGTTGAATGAAATGTGCATATGCAAAGGAAGAAATCACAAAACCTTAGCTTGCAATAAATTCCTTGTTGGAAAAATATCTTTAGATTTGTTGTTTTTTGTGCTGTAATGTGTATCCTCTGGATTGAATGATTGGATTAAAATTATATGTTATACTAAAATACAACCATTAATTCTTCATGAGGAATGATTAATAAAAGACCCATCTTTTAGTATATAAGCTAACAAGTGTTACATGTCATTGGTTATTA
The DNA here is from genome assembly GCA_033439115.1 of Firmiana major. NCBI lineage: Eukaryota > Viridiplantae > Streptophyta > Magnoliopsida > Malvales > Malvaceae > Firmiana > Firmiana major. The sequence continues at coordinate 65,651,538 of CM065906.1, forward strand.
AATTGCTAGTGAAAAATTAGGTACATATTTGATCATTGTGAAGGACGGTGATGATACATATTGCATCTGAGTGAGCATGGTTTGAGTGAAACTATTCATTCATGTGATGTCAAAGAAGAGAAGAATTTTTTCTTGGTTTGTTGGTTTTCTTTATTATGCTTTTTGTTAAGTGTTTCCAGAGTAAATGGGCTTTTCTGCCTGGCATATTGTGATGTTCTAGCTATTAATATGCTTTATCTCTTGATTTTTAGTCTGCTGATCTTACTGATGCCAACTTAGAGGGAGCTAATCTTGAAGGAGCCAATTTAAAGGTAACAGATCCTTAAGCATGGTGTCTAGATATTTGGTGTGTATATTATTTGAGCTATAGTAAGGTATCTGTTAGGCACCGCAACAGAAAATCCTGGGTATTAATCAGTGCATATACTTATAATAGTTTAATTTGATATGTGCCTTCCTTCATTATTGACTAACTTATCCTGATAACTTGAGCTAGCCTGATGATTGAGAAGGGAACTTCAATGGATGGTTTTTCCTGACATTTGTTTAGTTTCTTTTTCCAACTCCTGATGCATAGATGATTAGATTATTGTAATTACATGTTTTTCAGGGTGCAAAATTAAGTAATGCCAACCTGAAGGGTGCAAACCTTCAAAGAGCTTATTTACGACATGTTAATCTTCGCGATACAGTAAGTAAATAAATTTTACCGTGTGCAAATTTTGTTTAGATTGTAAGTTAGTGAGTCATCTAAAATTTTTGGACTGGATCATTATCGTGATCAAAGTTAAAGGATTTTCACATATGTCAAACATCCAGATATCTTACTGGAATTCATCACGTAATTTCTGTCTTTTATCAGCATTTGGAAGGTGCAAAGCTTGATGGTGCTAACCTGCTTGGAGCAATCAGGTGATGATGCAGCAAAGTGTGTGTGTGTGTATGTATTTATATTCAGTACATAGAATTACTATCTTCTATGTTTACCCATTTTCATTTCCATTGCTTTGTCTATCCTGTGATAATGTGTTAAGAAAATAGAATGCAAATTGTGGATACCTTCTTCCATTATTTATTTGCCTGTCAACAGTTGCCTTGTAAATGATTATTGGACCCATTTCCAACACATTGGTTATTTTCTACTAGTTTGAATCATAATATTACCCACCTCGGTTGAGTTTTACTCAAATCATTTATACAACCACCACTTTTAAAAGGTGGCATGGCATTCAAATCTTAACACCTGCATCTTTCTTTATTCCTTGGTTTCAGCCTCCTTTGTACCAATGAAAAAAAAAATAGAGATTTGGAGGGCTGAGGCTAAAAGAAATTAACATAACATATGATCTAAAAAGGATACTCATTGGAAAATTGAGAAAAAGTAGAGAAGGAATTCATGTTTAGCATTTCCCAGAGCATGTTTATCCCTTTTCGAAGTGGTGGCCATATATGGAGTTTCTTATCTTAAAAGAATGGTATTGTTGCCCTTTGAATTCTACTCATGCCCAAAGTCAATGATGTGTTCCAAATTTCAATCCTTAAATGAGATAGGATAAGGTATCCTTATTCATCCCTTGACCATGTTCAGGATCAGGCTTCTGCTGACAGATTTCCTCTTTCCTCTGGAAATACTGCCCATATGCTCAAGGAAACTGATATATATGGCTGCAGTGTTGGATTTGAATTTTAAATTTTATCTCTTAAAAGAAAATTGGATGAAGCAAAAGGATTTTGAATTCTTCGCATTTGGAATTTGAATCTATGATTTTGGTAAAGGACCTGTCATCTGAAACCTTTGGTATTTACAAGGTGCAAATAATAATCTTTCAATTCTTTTCTTTGGGACCATTAATTTTCCCTTTATATATATATATATATATATATATACTTTGGGTTGCAAGTCCGAGATCTAAAAATGGCCGGTTGCAAAAAATTTACAAGATAATACACGGTCGGTTGCATTTATATTATAAAGATTGGGACCAAATTTATTATTATTATTATTTTACTTCAATGATTAATATTATTTGTTGAGAAAGAGGAACATGTCTATATATATATATATATATATAAAGCATGGAAAACTTTATTATTATTTAGTGTTATTTAATCTTCATTTAATTTTAATTCTATTTTGTAATATTTTTTATAAGATGTAAATATTTTATCATCTTTCAAACTCGACACATGGATTTATTGTTAAATAAAAAGTTATTTAGTATGTTATTAGTGAAATTTTTTAATTTTATAAATAAATTAGCCTGATAATTTTTTGAAAATATATTAAAAAAATTATAAAAAAATATGTGTATTTCTTAATATCTGATTACGTAGCTATAAAGAATTAGAAAAAATTATTAGATTTCTCAATTTTTTGTTCAATTATAGCTTAATTGATATTAATTAAATTTATGTTGAATTTTCATTATTTTCTTTTTTTCATGATAAAATTCAAATCCAAACGTAAAAAACTAAAACTTAGATTAAAGAAAAAAAAAAGTCATTTGGCATCGCAAAAAGGAAACAAAAAGGAATTCCACCAAACTGTTCCTGGCAACAGGATAACAAATCCCCAATATCCTGTCGGCAAGGCGAGCAACCGTTGATGGGCACGTGTCATCATAAAAAGCGACGAAGCTCTTCTTTTCTCTACGGAGATAAAAAGATAAAAATTCAAAGGACACGTGGGCCCATCAAGATGGACGATTTATTGAATAAAATGGGACCAAAGACGAAGATTTATCATCAATTGATAATAACGTGTCAAAACCACGTGAAATTATTCTCTGAATCCACGCCTTCTCTTATGCTATGCCCACATGATAACACGCCCCTTACGCGTAATAAGGGCATTACAGTAATTCCAGTCAAATACGCGGATAATCTTCATCCACTAATTTTTTTTGCCTATAAATAACAAACAAAGCCTTCGCATTTTTCTCATCTAAATCTCGAAGAAAAACATAACAATCATAAAGTATCAAAATCAAAGGTCTCAAAAAATGTCAGGAATCATCCACAAGATTGAGGAAACCCTCCATATGGGAGGACACAAGAAAGAAGAAGAGAAGCACAAGGGAGAAGCTCACCACGGCCACGACGAGAAGCACAAGGGAGAAGCTCACCATGGCCACGACGAGAAGCACAAGGTGGGCGAAGGTCACCATGGAGAGCAGCACAAGGAAGGGGTAATGGATAAGATCAAGGACAAGATCCATGGCGATGGTGGTGCCGAGCATGCCCATCATGACGGGGAGAAGAAGAAAAAGAAGAAAGATAAGAAGAAGCATGAGCATGGGCATGGGCATGAGAGTAGCAGCAGCAGTGATAGTGATTAGATCATCATCATCATCATTCATCCATCATCTCTTCTATTCTATATTGGGTATTGTTCTTTTTCTTTCCAATTAATTTCCATTTTTTTTGTTTACATTTTTTTCTTAATTTCTAAGATGTTTGTATTGTGTGCTTTGTCATTGCAGATGTATGGGATGGATGTGAAGGCTTGTCTAAATATTTTCTTTTTATATATATTATATAGCTTAAAAAAATCATGAAAAATTGATAAAAATAAGTCTTGTTTGGTGTTTGGTATTAGTAGTGTGGAATGTATTTAGACAGGCTGTGAATGAAATATGATTTGAGAATAAGATATTTCCTCTTTAATTTCCTTCGATTTTTTCTCTTAATTTCTTTTATATTTTGCCATTTTTAATTAGGCAAAGATAATTCCCCAATTTAACAATCACAAAGAAAACAAAACGACCGGTATTCAAGTATGGGATTTTCAAGGAACTGTTAGATGAGTTGATTTTGGACAAAAATTATGGTATCTCTGTTTGCTTTAATGGACACAAAATTTGTGCTTTAAGATATCTTATTATTACTTTAAGGTAAAGTGAAATAAAAATTGATGCTGCCTACCTAACTAGGATACCAAATAATCTGCAATGTAATATTAAATGTAGATATGTAATCATATTATTAAAAATAAATCAAGCATTTATTACATATTATATGACATAATTAACTGATAAATATTTATTTTAAACGATTTATTGATATATAATTTTGATAATAAATAATTAATTTTTTAATAATATTAATTATGTGGCATAATTTAAATAGAAAAATATGTCAATGTATAGTAAGTGTTTTGTATAATTATTTCTTTATTAAATGTAACTGAATTCAAGATTTTATTCTAATTGATTCAATCATTTAATTTGTTGAATTATTTGCATAGTAAGAATTCGAGTCACTCCTTGGCTCAATACATATACACAAAGGGGATTCATTTGCATTTATGTAAAATTAATTTAGTTTTACATATTTTTTATATATTTTCTTACTAATTATATCTTTTTCAATTCAATTGTAGAATTTTATATTATATTCGCATTGATTATGTCCGTTAAATTCAAGTTAATCGAAGATGTCTAACTATTTAATTTGTAATTATAAAGTTTAAACTATTAATATATATTGAAAAAAATATTCTCAATTAGTATGATAGAAATATCAGATCAATTTAAAAATTTACATGCACAATAAAAAAAATAAATTATTAAATCAAACGATTGATTTGTAAAAATACCAATTCTATATAAAATTATAAAAAATATATAAAATAATAATTTTACACAAATATAAATGAATCCCTCTTAAAGTATATATATATATATACTGTATTTAAAATCAGTATTATGTAATGCTAACAACTTTGGAATTTGACTCCAAAACAATGAAAGTGGCCTTTACCTAGCTGACTAGCTAGCCCTGTAATGAACAGAACCCAAATCTTGATCTCTGTATATACAAGTACAATGCAAGTCAAATAAAAAAGTCATGTATATATTAACTTTATAAGTTCAATACAAGTCACAGTATATATTAACTTTTGCATGTATCAAAATTTCATGGTTAGAATAAAGGGTTTTCTTTGTTAGATCCAATTCAGTTTACACATTGAAATCCTAAATCCAGAACCTAGTTGAACTTGGTTGTCCCTGTTCATTGTATCATTTTTTATGTTATGTTAATTAATATTATAAATATATTTAAAATTAAGTAGAAATATACTAATTAATATAGCAATATTATTGGTCAGACCTAAAAATTCATGTCCAAACTTGGCTTAGTTGGGCTAAGCTCATGCTAGGCAAGTAACCTAACATGTAGACACTTTTTTTTTTTTTTGGACAAGAACATGTAGACACTTCTAGATAAGAATATATATACATATATTGATAGTAATTTTAAGATTTGGTGATTGTTATTATATGATAAAATCTATATGAGATCATTAAAAAAAAAAATTTACTCAATCTTGTTAGCATCTTCCCTATTAGCTTTGTAAAACCATTTGCTATAAAGGAATTGGTCATAGTATATGTAATTGATTGAGATCCCTATAAAGTAAAAAAAAAAAAAAAAACAAATGGATAAATCCTAAGAAAGCAAACTTGACCCATACTATAATGACCAAAGCATTTGACTATTTAAATTGTCACTATATATGGTTGGCAAGTAAAGAATAGTGCCAAGCTCCCTACTCCCCACATTTTTCTTTCATTTTTTGGTGGGTACACACCCACACATGTACTTTATGCAACAATTTTAATTATGCATAAACAGCCCACAGTAAACACATTTGTGATAATCACAATTTAGCCATTTAAATAGAGATTGAGATAGAGATGCTTTGTTTGCTTCAATTTTGGAGGAATGCCATTTGTTTGCCTTGAAAATTCACAAAATAACTATTGTTATGTATGATAAAAAGAATAATAAAAAATAAAAATGCGTCTCATTTTGTACGAAGAAAACAGATAGAAGATCGGGTCTACCGCTTTGAAAATAGTATTGCGGGAAACATTAATTATGCAGTTTGAACAATTTTGTTCTTAAATATTTTTGATTCTACAGGACCCGAAAAACAGTAAAAAATACTCAATTAGTGAATAACTACGTAATTGAATGTGAAATTAATCTCTATAAATAGGGATCATATATGATTTATGAAACTAAATCTCTATTTTCTCTACAAAAATTCTGTCAAAAGTCCCTTCTGACTTAAGTATCAGAGTGTTTACGCAGAAAGAACCTCTACGTCTTTATGATTATTTTTTTCTTACAAAGTTTCTAATAATAGTGATACGAATAATCGAAATGAGGACGTCAACAATACGTCATTATTTTATTTGGCAACAACAATTACAGAAACAATGTGAAATAATGTAATTATAGAAAATAGCCTTTATGTTGGAGGGAGAGCTTTTTTATTTTTTATTTTTATAATGAAAATATCTAATCAATTATTTGAATCAATGTTCGAAATCTTTGTAATTACTTTTTCCTCTTGCTCATTAAATAATTGAGATCATATATATATATATATATATATATATATATATATATATATTGTTCCATAAATTTGCTAAACTAGGAAGCATTTGTTGCAATAATTGCAAAAAATAAAAGTAATCCGGTGTTCAAATATTGGAAAATTCAGTAAATATTGGAAAATTCTAAATCCAAGATTTCCTTATAAAAAAATGAGTAGCAAGAAAATTTTAATCTTAGAATTAAAAAATTGTATTATGATGTGTACAGTGATGCATACAAAAATAACAAAGTTGGAGAACAGCTTATTTTAAATTTTTAATATTTGCAAATGCTTTGACTTAATTTTAATTCTTGCAAAGCCAGCGTCCATTACTCAAAAATGTTTTCAATTTATAGTAATTGATGTTCATCACTCCATATATAAAGAGTTTCTATTTGATGCTAGTATAAGTTTCATACACAGATATGAAATTATATAATAATATCTCATTAATTATTGAATTTAATAATATTTATTTTAAAATTTTTTATTAATAAAATGACATATTATAATTTATTTTCATTGTATGAAGTTTATTCAATGAGTCAATTAGTATGCATCCATTATAAAACCCTATTGAGGTGCCCTTTTTACGGTTTTACCAATAAATAAAAATAAAGAATTACACAAAATTTTATTCTATAATAAATGCATATTATATATCTTTGCACAAATATTTAAGAGTCAAATAAAAAAATATAAACAGAGCAGAAGATTAACTAATTAATCACAATAGAAAGGGTTTATTAATTTTTTATAATGATTTAAATCGAAATCATAATTTTTTATTAATGTAAAAAATATTAATTCAAAAGAGATATGAATAAGGAGAATGAACATCTCATGATATGGCTACATCTGCATGTTTGTGTCGTCCATGGCTTGACTTGGCAAAACAAAGAAATTTTTTGGTAGCATTTTAAGAGCAAAGATTGTAAACATCGAATAAGTAAATATAGATTGATTTTTTTATTTTAATCTACAAAATTTTAGTACCGTTTTAAAAGTTATTTCTTATGAAAAAACTTTGTCTTCATCAAACCTACATATAATTCCACCCACAGATTCCTCTTTCATTATTTCTTACAGCAAAGATGTTTGGAATTTCCTTTGGTATTTTTAGCGAATATTGTTCATATAGACAAAGCAATATAATTAATGATTAATAAGTGAAATTAAGTATTGTTAGGCCAATTAATTTTTTATTACTAATTTGCATTAGATTTGCACCATCAAATCTCTCTCCCTCTTTTAACATTTGAATATTGCTTCGACAAAGACATATAATAAAATAAGTATATTCTTAGATCTCTTTTCTTTTTTCTTTTTTGAATTTTTCTTAAAAAAATACATTAATAAGTTAAATTATTGCCAAAATCGGATTTCGAATATTACTTTGTTGTCACTATGCAAATGCCTTCAATCTTAAACTCGGCAGATGCTATTTACTTCAGCCTTGACCCTTTGCGGATGGTATAAAGAAAGAGGAGGAATACATTTTTATATGACTAATATTTTTTTAATTCGATCATTAAATATTATATTTTATTTAAGTAAATTGTGTATATAAAATTTTAAATTGATCAAAAATGTTTAATTATTAATTTGATAATAATAGAATTTCAATTGTTAATATATCTTGAAAACTATACTATTTTTGATCGAAAAGATAGGATATCCGATCAATTTAAAACTTTATATACATAATAGATACGAGTATATTTTTAAATCTAACAATTGATTTATAAAAAAATATAAATACTATATGAAGTTATAAAAACAATATAAAACAAATTGTTTTACACGAGAATAACTTGATCCCTTCTCATAAATAAATATGAACCAAAAAATTAAGATAGCACAAAGTCTTAAATGATGCCAATTAGGTTCGAATCCCCTCTTGCTCTTAAAATTCTCTAGTAAGAATACTCAATTAATATATACAATTAATATATACGTCTTTATATTTTTATACATAGTTAGCGAAATTTTTAACCTTTTACCCTTCAACATCAAATACTCACAAAATTTGTCACTATCTGAAGATGTTTTTAAGTATTGTTGGTCAAATATAGTAAAATCTTTATAAATGAGACTCATTATATTGAATATTAACTTAAAAGAATTATTAATTTAAAGAGTTTATTTATTTTGTTTTAAAAATTGTATATGTTAATTTTCATAGTTGTTAAACTCCTCTAATAACTCTATAACATTTTTTTTTTTAAATCTCATTTTGGTTGATAAGCTCCTTAAAATTTTCCTTATAAGTACATCTTATTTAATATATTTTGTATTTTCTAGTTCTTAAAATTAAAAAATCTCAAACATGGTGGCTTTTTGCAAATTAGTATTTTGAAGTGCTTTTCTAATTTTAAATATTATATAATATAATATATTTTATATTTTTACCAAACTATTAATATGTGTGATAGTTAGGATCAAAATTTTACACTAAATTTTAAAATAAAATTATTAATTATTATGTCATGAGAGTTTATTAATTTCTATATAGTGGTCCAAGTCGAGATTAATATAGAGGTGTTCTGCAGTATTTAACACTATATTGTCACATATTCAAATTGGTTATAAAACCATAAAATGAAAGGAAAAAAAAGAAGAAGGAAAGGGCTAACCACGATTTATTTATAGTAATTAATTTCTAAGAGTTGTAATTGCCAATTTATGATATTCTAATTATTTCTCATATCAGTCTTATCAGATTCAAAATGTAGTAAAAAAGAAAGGAACTCAACTGAAGAACAGGCTCTTCATTTGGAGTTTAACAGCATAAGCCAATACTCATTTTTCCAACAATCGTCTTCCTAGTAATGACAGTCAAGATTCTTAAGCGAAACCTAAAGAGACATCTCAATAGGATAAAATTATATATATATATATATATATATATATATATATATATATATATATAATAATTAAAATCTAATTTTACGGTTGTTACCTATCTTTAAAAAAAATTAAGTTTAAATTTAAAATCTTTTTTTTCCTTATACGAAAAAAAAATGTATTTTCGTAAGTACCAAAGGTAAGAAAGATTGATAGGCATATAAATTTAATCCAAACTAAGCATAGATTAAAACTCAATTTTTTTTTTTGGTCTGATTCATGAGAGCTAGCTAATGAAGCCAAACCTATGCCACAATTACAGTTAAAGAATTGGTCATAATATTTGATACATCCAATGATTTTGTGGAAACTTTCAGAGCCAATCAAATTATAGTGACACTTCAGCTTCCAGGGGATAAAATTCATATTCCAAATGTTGGCATAATATGTGAAGTAAGATTAAAGGGGTTTGAATATGCTGCAGCCTCACCATAATTTCTTTCACCAATGCAAATAATGCTTGAATTAATGTTAAACAAAGATACATAACTTATTTCACATTTGAAGTCATTAAGAGTTAATTTGGATTGACAATAAGATTGATTTTTATGAGATTAAAAAATAAATAAATTGACCATTTAAAAATGATATTTGTGAAAAAATAATAAAGGGTTGAGGGGTAATTTTACCATATCCATTTGTCTTTTAGTGATTAAATTCAACCGCACCAAATCTAAACACTTCATAACTAATTTACAATTACAACATTAGGCTTAATTAATCAATCTAGGATACTCCATTGTCATTGTATAAACAAAAAATTACTTAAAATGTGAAAACCTACACTTAATTTGAGTATATTGTTCGTTTTCATCCAAAAATCTTACGATTTTATCTGACAAAAAATATATTGTAAACATAGATTTAAATATATATATATATATATTATATAGTAAAATCTTACAATATTTCGATATGGGATTAAAATTTTAGGATATTTCATATTATACATTTCAGTAAGGGGCTCTAAGCAATCTACCAAAGCCATTATGTAAGTCAAATTCTCCAAGGGAAAAGTGTCACAATCTGTTGCAATATCTTTTCCTGCCTAAAAATGAAGTATTTCATTTGTTAAGGTAAGGACAATTGGAAGATATCTCAAACTAAGCAATGACCTTGTTTTTCTCTCAAGATTTCTCATTAAAGAATAAAGATATGTTCTCTTACATATATTATATGCTTTGTACTTTGGTACTCTAGCAGCCTCCCCTATAATGATTCCCTCTTTATAATAATCTAATTAGAAGATGCTTAGGAACAAACTTTGTTCAAACATTTCTAGTTTTAATACAATTTACATAGCAGAATTGAAAGTGATTTGCAGAAACAACTCTGAAACATAAGTCCCTCTTACTTCAACTTGTACAACTGTGACTTGGGAATTATACAGCTGGGACGCCGAATAGAACAAGTCTTCCTTCTTGTTAACTCCACCACCTGGCAATCTCTCATTAGAGCCGGCCATTTTAATTTCTCCTTCCTTAACGTACTTCAACACAGCATTCTTCTTCACTTCCGTTTGTCTTCATCAGATTATGGTTCTTTTGGTTTTGATCTTCCCTCAAAACCCGCCAAGAAAAACTGCTATCCTGATTTGAAGTATAGAAAGATTGAACAAGATACTAGTTTAACCTATCGTAGCTAGCAAGAAAAGATATGGACAGGCTTATCAGTTTGGAGCCATCGAACCTTGTTGCTGTCAGGATTGAGCCAGGGCAGAAATGTTATGGAGACCTTACTCTACGCAATGTTATGTACACCATGCCAGTTGCATTTAGGCTCCAGCCCTTGAACAAGGGCCGGTACACTGTCAAGCCTCAAACAGGAATCATAGCGCCACTTGCGACACTAACCGTGGAGATTGTGTATCATCTTCCTCCAGGATTATTTCTTCCGGATTCCTTTCCTCTCAGCGATGATTCTTTCCTTCTGCATAGTGTGGTGGTTCCTGGTGCAGCAATCAAAGATTCAACATCAAGTTTCGATGCAGTTCCTAATGAATGGTTCACCACAAAGAAGAAGCAAGTCTTCATTGACAGCGGTATAAAGATCATGTTTGTTGGTTCACCTGTTTTGGTTCAACTTGTGATGGAAGGTTCTATGGATGAAATCAGAGATGTATTGGAGCGCAGTGACCCAGAATGGAATCCAGCTGATTCAGTTGATTCAAATGGACAAACCCTGATCCATATTGCCATAGCTCAAAGCAGACCAGATATTGTCCAATTACTGCTTGAATTTGAGCCTGATGTAGAGTTTCAAAGCCACTCAGGTTCTACCCCACTTGAGGCTGCTGCAGGGTGTGGTGAAGAATTGATTGTTGAACTTCTGTTGGCTCATAAGGCTAGCACAGAGCGATCAGAGTCATCGAGTTGGGGTCCAATTCACCTAGCAGCAGTTGATGGCCATGTAGAGGTACTCAGACTTCTTCTGCTCAAAGGGGCTAAAGTTGATGCCCTCACGAAGGATGGCAACACTGCCTTACACCTCGCTGTTGAGGAAAGAAGAAAAGATTGCGCACGTCTGCTATTAGCTAATGGTTCCAAACCTGATGTTCGCAATACCACAGATGGTGACACACCCTTACATATCGCGGCAGGATTAGGCGATGAGCAGATGGTGAAGTTGTTACTTCAAAAGGGAGCGAACAAAGAGATCCGTAACAAGACAGGGAAAACTGCCTATGACTTTGCAGCTGAGTGTGGTCACATACGCCTTTTTGATGCACTCAAGCTTGGTGACTGCTTGTGTTTAGCTGCTCGAGAAGGTGAAGTGAGAACCATCGAGAGGCTGATTGAAAATGGTGCAGTGATCAACGGAAGAGATCAACACGGATGGACAGCTTTACATAGAGCCTCATTCAAAGGAAGAATTGATGCGGTAAAGCTGCTGATTGATAAAGGAATCGATGTTGATTCAAAAGATGAAGATGGATACACGGCTTTGCATTGTGCTGTGGAATCAGGCCATACAGAAGTGGTAGAATTGTTGGTAAAGAAGGAAGCAGATGTGAAAGCAAGGACTAATAAAGGCATGACAGCCCTGCAAATTGCAGATTCATTACATTATACAGGCATTAGCAGGATACTAATTCATGGCGGTGCAACAAAAGATGGTATGCCACAAGTTGCTGCTATGCCGGTTTCAATTCCATTTGGAAATGGAAAAATGGGGAAAGAGACTGAAACTAAGGCAGCACCAATGAAGAGGAGAACCTCAAGGTCTAGAGCCTTGCGCGGCAGCTTTGACAGATCGCTACCATTAGCAGTGATATAGGTAGCTTGGTGGACACACACACACACACACACACACACACACACACATATATATATATATATATATATATATATATATGTATATATGTATATGAGTTTCTTGCCTCCTCATATCACAATCTTAGAGTGCTTAAATTAATTCTTTTTGGTTTCAGACTCATCAATCAGAAATGTTCATTCTATAACCTTAATCTATATATAAATACATACATGTTATGCCATTGTAAGTTTGCAGAGAGAAATCAAGTGTAATTGTTGACAATTTGCATGTGGAAAGCTGTCTACTGGCCTTCAAAGATGACTTGTTATTCCTGGTGTAAGTTCAAGCAATAAAATTGTATTCTTTGAACCCTAAAGGATTAAGAAAATAGTGAAAGATGTATCATCTTTTTGCCAATGTTCATAGTTACTGAAATTTCAAGCATTGTTGTCACTGCATCCTAAAATCTGTTATTAAGCAAATGTAGCTTACAATAATTTTTTCTGACCTTTTCATTATTTTTAGTACTCTTAAATTTAGTTCATGGAAAAATAAATTTTAGACAAATAATTCTTCATTATTCTATGTTCAATATAGGAATATAGAAAAAATTTACCGTAAACAATCAGTAGCTAAGCAGTGTGCTATAGCCAGGAACATTTCTCATAACCAAAAAATAGTTAATTATTAGGTAAATTCCACCTAAATTTTTTAGTTTTAGCCTTAATTCAAAACTAATCTATTACTTTGAAAAATAAATATTTTGATTCAAAATTATCAATTTAATATTAAAAAAATTCATTCCCTTAAAAAACTGTTGTCTGCTGAGTACTAAAGATGAGACTGAAACTCAAGAACCCGACAACATATAATACTTTAGCCGGTTTTTTTTCTTTTTTTTTTTAAATAATAAAGTCAAATTAAGGTGGGGAGATATTTTATTTTTTATTTTTGGTTGGAAATGGATAGGAAAACGTAACAATCAGGGGTTGGTGTGGTGAAAGACGCCTCCTAGGGATAGTTCGCCAGCCACTGAAAAAGGCCTTCAACAATATTGGGAATTTGGGTTGGTGGCTTTTGGTGAGTCTCTTTTTTCCCCCCTTAAAGGAAGAAAAAAAAAATTTTGGTCTAAACCAACTTGCCCATAACCTATGAAATTTGGATGAATCAGCATCCTAACTAGTAGGTTTTTCTACCACAAAGAAAGTTTTTGGTTTAAGAAAGAAAATATTATGTAAGCTTTGACATTCAAGTCTTTGATTTGTAAAATTTGTACACTTCAAAAATAGAAATAAAATTATAATTACTTACGCAAGGAAAATTTTTTTTTTTTTTGAGAAATAATAAGTGTTCTTTTTTATAACTTAAGAGCTATTTTATACTTGCTTATTGAGAACCAAGTAACTGGTTTAAGAGGGTGTTACCAACTAAAGTTCTTTGTATTCTTTTTTTTCTTTGATTGTAACAAGGATTAAAGATCAATTTTGCTTTACCAATAATGAAATGTTGTTGATTTTGAGTATTAATTTAAATGATTATTTTATTCATACTTTTTTAAAATGACGAAATTTATATGTTTAAAATTTAAATTTTAAATTTCATATTCTTACCTAAATCAAAAGTTTTTTATTATAAAAACTTGACGTAGCTTTGTAACTTTAACATAAAGAATTGAATGAGCATATGACTTTTAAATTTGTGAGAATAAAGTTAGAATTAAAGTCATGTGAAATCCTACATCTTAAAGAAACTCACCACTTATCACGACAAATCGTTAATTAATATAAATCTTTATTTGAATTTCATTCTTATTATTTGAGTTATGCTTAAAATAGTGATTTTTAACAATGATTTTATGACTTTCAAACTTTTATTTTACAGAAACAAATAAAAGAAGTGAAGACGGAAAAATTTGTTCATTTAATAGTTAAATTTTATAATCACATTTTTATTTTATAATTTAATTATTGGATTAACAAAATTTACATTTCATCAATTGTTTCCTCTCTATTAAATAAAGTTTACCAGAACTAAAATTAAAAAATCAAGGAATACTTGTACTTAAAACCTAAAATAATTTATAATTTTTTTGTTAAAAAAAATATTTAATTACAAATGAAAATAAAATTATTTAAATTTAAATTTAAATCTTATAATTTATTACAATTTTTTTTAATTACTTGATCAGTAGAATCATTAATTTTGACTTTTTAATGTCAGTTTGACTTAAATTCCAAGAAAAGAGTGGTAGTCTTTGGTTTTGGACAATGCATGGGAGCCATTGGTTCACCAAGTCAGACAAAAACATGACAAGATTTGTGATTTGCGGATGACAAAAGACTTTGAAGCCGGGGGGAGGGAGGTGGGGAGAAGAGGACAAAGGGAGAAGCACCCAAATTCCATTTAGAACTAATTAATTTTGATTTATAATTTGTTAAAATTTCAATTGCTCCACAGGGTGTAATTGGCACAACCTCTCATACCATCTCTTTACTTGCTCGCTCGAGGAATAAGAGTTCAATGTGCAATTGGACTCTTATGGTGAGAGTTTTATTATATTTTATTTTATTTTTAAAATAAAAAATTTATTATTTTTTTAGTATTAAATTATTTATTTAAACTAACTTTTTTTGAATTTCTTATTTTAAAAAATTTCAATTATACCTTTACTTTAAGCATTACTCAATTAAAAGAATATTAAACAATTTTTAAATATTATTTGATATAAAAAATTATTTTTAGCACTTTTTAATTTATGAACAAAAATATTATTCTATATAAGAAATTGTAATAAATTTGAACTATTTATTAATTTCATAAAATACCATATATATTATAAATTTTATTTTCTACAACTTTTAACTTAATTTTCTTAATAACCATTTTTCATTACACTTCAATTCACTGTCACCATTGCGCGCTTGCATCCCATGAATTTTAAATTACTTATATAGCAAAAAGAAAAGGAAAAGAAATTCATTTGCTTTATAACAACTCATGTAGTTTCTTGTGAAATGAATGTTTAGGGTTAATGATTTTTTTTTTCAATTTTGTTTTCTAAAAAAAAAAAATTACCGTAAGTTCGACCTTATTTAAACATTATTAAGAAAATAATCTATAGAAAAATTTAAACTTGTTGTAAAATGTATATATAAATTCACATAATTTATATGACGATTTTTTTTATTAATTCTAGAATAGAGGACTATATTTACTTTTTAAAAATATATATATATATATATATGTATGTGATCACCAATTGAATAATTCTCAATGACATAAATAGACCAACCTTACTATATTGCTTTAAAAATTGTATATTTATATTGTTAAAATTTTATACATACATTCAACATGTAGATACAAAATATACATGTTTAATTTATAATGATAGAAAACTTTACCAATTAAAAAAGATAATATGTTTTCAATAGGACAATTAGCTATTATATCTTAAGCTTTCATTTTAAAAGTTTTCGATTTAAATTTTGAAATAAATGTGATAAAATTTATGAGATAAAAAAGGATTAATTACTTTTCATCATGCAACTCATATTTAGTACAAAATTAAGGATAATATTTTTCATACTGAATTTTTGAGATCGGAAATAATATGATTGCTCACAAGATCAAGAGCAAACATATAAATTAAATACTAAAAATTTGAATCTAGTAAGACAATTTTGATCTCAAAGGTTTTTGGAACATAATTTTTTTGCCAAAAAAAATCTAATAATTAAAAATAAAGATGAAATTGCTTAAATTTAAATTTAAATTTTATAAAATCTCACAATTTTTATTTAATCATGAAAAGGGTGATAAATCGCTTATACCATGCACATATGATATATGAACTAAAAATATGTGGTTACATAAAGATTTACCAATGTCGTATTCCTTCGCCCTTTTTAGTTACACGACAAAATATGAGACACCAACAATTACTTTCGACCTAGGCAACTTGCCTAATGCTTTAACTTCTTACCCCTGAGGAGAGAGTGGTCCACACGAGTCATAGAAAGAGCGTGAGACTTTTTCAGTAGAGTGTCTTTTTCTTTTGTTCATATGCCAGTTGTACGATGGGATCCCCGGTACCACCGACACCGGCGAAAGGGCATGCCACACCCTATCCAGCACACTTTCCCATTGAATCTAACCCTTTTTTGATTCTCATTCATTTCTGCGAGTTCTTCACCGACGCCTACCCCACCCACGCCCCCTAATTCCACGCGACGCACACGTCTAGTAGTTACTCATGTTTCACTTTTGCCTTTTTTTCCCCTTTTTCTTTCTCGTTTTTTAGAAGTAATTTTTTATTTTAACAATACCAAATTATTTTTTTATAAATCAAAAATAAAAAAAGAGAAGAATCAAATTAATTATTTTCATTAAAATGATATATCAAATTTATCACTTATTTTTAAATTGATTTAATATTATAATCATTTTAATTGTTTTTTAATAGAAAAATTTTAAAAATAAATGTTTTAATCACCAATAAAATTATAACATATCATTTTATAAAAAAACGTGTAATAATTATTTTATACCTATTCTCATCAAATATTTTTTATTAAATTATTTATTTAACAGTCAATTTTTATTAATTTAATCATGTTGATTTGATAAAAATTATTATAAGATAATTATTCTACATATTAAAAAATAATATCTTATTATTTTATTAATACTTAAAACACTCACTAATATAAATTATTCTTTAAATAAAATTATCTTTTTACTGACATTCAAAATTCCCGTTATTGTTTTTTCTGTCATTTAATCCGATTGATTTGTTCAATTTGATTATTTATTTATTTATTATTAAAATTATTATTTTTATATTCATATTAAAAATAATTATTTATTAATTTAAAAATTAAATCAAATCGAGTCAAAGTCTTCAAATCTACGAGCAAAGGTAGATCGAGCTTGCGACCTAACAAGTAGTCCCTTTCATTAAGAACTTTACCAAACAACTATAATTTGTTTTTTTTAGTTATTTTAAAAGGATTAAGGATTTTTTTTTAAAAAAAAAAAACCCAATTCTTTAACTCACAATATTGTCTTGGTTAACAACAAATTTGTATAGAGACTCTTCTTTATTTTATTAATAAATTTATTTTTTAACTAGAAAGTTTGACATAATAATTATTACTTTTTATTAAAAAAATTAGATTCAATATTTCAATTTACTTTTTTTTGTACCTTTCTATGAAAAAATAATTTTGATTTTTTTCAATATAATGAAAGTTTATTTCATAAAAGAAAGTATTTTGATGTTTTAAATGTAAATTTAAAACCTTAAATTATGACAATTTAAAAATAATAACATTTAAATTCAAATTTTAGTTCAATTAATTTAAATGTTTTAAATGTTTTGATGCTAATTGAAGTTTTCTTACTATAATTTTCAATTATAATATAATGCTAAACCAAATTTTAAATTTTCAAATCAAATTTACGTAATGCAAGTAATATTGTCGAAAGATATTTATTTTTTAAACTTTTTGCACCAAATTAAAAAGTTGTTCATATATTTGATAATCCACACTCTAAAAAGAAAAGGTAATTAAGAGAAATAAAAGTTATAATATAAACACTACCCTTTATTTTTGCCGAAAATAGAAGCCATGAGAGATTTGAGTATGATAGTGATTTTGTCCACCATTTTCAAAACTCGTCTCTCTTACTTGTATGGTAGGAAGTAGGAACAATTACTAATCACGTCACGTCTTGTTCATTTGTTAGGTTTAACGAGACTCTTTTACAAAGCACTTGCATAAAGTTTTTATGGCCCGTAGTATTATTTATATATTTATTTATTTATTTAGTTCACTGGAAATCATAATTTAAATAACAAAGGACTGCACAAATCGAAAGTTTCTGCGGTATGCCACTCCACAAGCATTTGCTAACAAGCTTTTCTGTACTTACTGCGGTGGACTAATCACTAATCCTCTTCCATCTCACACGCCGCCGTCGCCAAAACATCAGCGCAAAACTTCCCCTCTCCAAGGACGTGCTCTATATTAACTTGCCAAGGCCGTTGTAACATCTAAGGAAGATCAGCAATGAGATTACCTAATGGATGAACACATATGTATGCTTTGACCATAAGTTCAATCACCACCTTTGGATCAAGCCCACACAACACTGACTTCAAATTGAGAATTCATAATTGTAATTCGTATTTGTATCGAGTAAAATTATATTTATATATTATAAAATATAAAAATATCATATTAATTTATAATTTTTATTTAATTTTAATATATTATTTTTATATCATTTTTATATCGTATTATTGTATTAAATTTAAAATTATTAAATTTACTTGAAATCTAAGTCTGCCAAGCAAGAAGAATAAATAGATCACTTCAATTTCAGAAATCGACAAAATATTCATCTCATAAAGTTTTTTAGTATTTTATTGCGTCACACTTCCTATTTCTCCCACACCGCAAAAGTCGACCATTTGCATTCAACTTGCTTGGCCCTACCCTCATATATGACACATAAAAGTTTGCCTAGTAAAACTC
Organism: Firmiana major; assembly: GCA_033439115.1. Taxonomy (NCBI): domain Eukaryota; kingdom Viridiplantae; phylum Streptophyta; class Magnoliopsida; order Malvales; family Malvaceae; genus Firmiana; species Firmiana major. Next base: position 65,670,630 of record CM065906.1, read on the forward strand.
AGTGATCCACCTACCATCCCATGAACAATCAAATAATAAACGAGAAATAATTGAATTTACTTGATTAAATTTCATAATTCATGTAACTGTATCTCGAAAAAATTTTGTTTAATAAATATTATTGTGTCAAATATTTAGCTTTCATTTCAAATAAATATAACTCGATTCATAATTAGCTCTTTTTTTTGAACAAGTTTTCTTAATTTAGTTCTTTTTAAAAACAAAAATCGCATATATTGTTAGTAAAATTTATTCACGAGATCATGAGGATAATAAATATCTTTTATGATATATTAAAAATTAAAAAATTAAAAAACGTAATAATTTCTTAATTCAACTTATAAAATTAAAAAATATATTATAATGTGTAATTTTTTTTTCTAATTTAAACATTTAAAAAACAACAAAATTAATTTGAAATTCATAAATTTATTATAAAGTTATCCTCCAAATCAAGAATGACATTGCATACATCTTGATTATTTATATATACTAATGAACCAAAACTTGGTATTCCACTATTAACCTAAGAAATTTGAAATCCATATCAGAATTTCCTTTTTCCTACGAAACATGATTATGTTCAAATTTACTAGAGAATTTGACAATGAATCATGCCAAACATCTCAAACTCATATGAGTTTATAAGTCATTTTCATGCACCCCTCCTTGCCTTTTCAAGGCAGCAAACTTATTATTTCAGTTTAAATGTCCTTTTCCTATTCCTCAAAGAAACAATAATAACAATTAAGTGATGATATGATGAATACGTTTTATATATATATATATATATATATATATATATATATATATATATATAAATATATATATATAATATAATTTTGAATTTGAATTTTATAAGTTATAAATCAATGTTGGTTGGTGTAAATATATAATTTTTTTTAATAATCAAAATTTGATTTAACGATTATTATCCCTCTTTAGAAGGTAATATATTCAATGTACAATTTTTTTTTGTATTTTTATGAATAATATATATATATATAATATTTTTAGGTTTAACTCAATACGTTTTTTTTTTAGAATTAAAAACAAGCTTATTTATATGATTTTTTTTTTCGTATTGTAAATTCGATACAGCAAAGAGAAAAGTAATTTTTCGAACTGCTTAAACCTACTGTTGTTGCCTGAAACAACAATGATGAATTGCTGACGTCCTTCCTGCCACGTGTTGTCGAAATCTCTGCAAGAAAAATAAAGATCAGAGGGACGCAGGGCTTTCCCTGCGTTTGCACTCCGATGCTTAAGTCAGACCCAGAATTTGGCAGAGTTTGTCAGACCCAGAATTTGGCAGAGTTTATGTAGGGGAAATAGAGACTTAGGTTAACGAATCATACCTGACCCCTATTTATAGGGATTTCTCTATCACTAATTACATTTTTACCCTTTTTATCTTACTCAGGGTTTGTATCATTTCTCACATGTTTTATTTGTGTGCCACGTGATGCATTCTTTTATTATTTTTTTGTCATGCACAACACCTACGTTCATCAATCTCTTTAAAATACAATACTGTTTTTGACAGAAAACTAAATAATTCATTCTTTAAAAAAAATGATTTTTTCTTGTTGATGCCATCACCTACATGTATAAATTTCATCAGGCGTTGAAGAAAGACCATTGGAGTTGGACCCACTTCACCTACTCTGAAGTCCAACAAAACCATGTTTGGTTTCATCAAATCTGTATAAGTCATAGGTAATTTTAGAATTTTAGATTATTTATATTTTATCAAATACGATAAATTAGAGGAAATATGATGATAATGATAATAATCAAGTTCTATTCTTATATATCATTTAAATCAATCAAATAAATTAATATATAATTGGATATATTAACACTTGAATATAAACTTTTTTATCTTATTAAAATTTTAATTTTTTTATCTTAAATCAAGGTCTGAATAGAAAATTATTTCTATTTATTCATTGAAATAAATGTAATCTCCCCCAACCAAAGTGTAAAAGATTGGCGCCACCAACAGTACCCCAATTGCTTTCAGCTACCAACCTCCTGCATGACTCTCTAAAAATGTCACTGCATTCAAAGTGTCAGTACGACTGTACCATAAGACTGATTTCGATAAATATAAAAATTAAAAAATTAAAAATAGATAAAAGATATTAATTTTTATTCTCTTGTATTTTTTTTAATATATAAATTTTCTACTAAGATAAAATGAATTCTCACTCAATTTGTAACATCTAAATGATTTTTTTAAATGATTTTTTTTTCAACATAAAATTTATACAGTATCAAGTATGGTAATTAAAATAATATAAATAAATAAATAAATAATTTTTTTATATAAACAAGTTAATTGACCTATTAATTTAAAAAGTTGACTTAATGACGTAAGATTCTACTGAACTCCTATATGAGGACTACTCATAGGAAGAAGTTCCTTGTTCAAATCCTTACTAGATCAAATTCACTTAGATTAGTACCAGCTATGAAACTTTATCAAAGATTAATCTCATATTCAATATAATATAGAGACATCTCATTATTCACATAAAAAAATTGACCTATTTTTGTACGGTAATTATATAAGTATAAATAACTAGACTATTATTCAATATATTTGTTAGTAGAATTTTTTAAAATCCATAAACGGTTGAGCTAATGACACATACTCTTATACCAACTCTATTTTCTTAATATTCCCTAAAAAATATATTTCACGATCTTAAATTTCATTATGGAGTCTAAAAACTTCATTAATATATAGTGTATTAGATAATACTCTTAAATAAATATTTATGATATTGTTAATTTTGTTTTCATAAATATATATAGTAGCATGTATGGTAATTAATATAGTATAGATATAAATATTTTTTTATATAATTAGTTAATAATATGTTTATGTATGATAATCATATATGAATAATTTTACGGGAATTATATTTTTGATTTCATTTCCATATATATAAAATATCTAATAATTTTATCAAAGTATAATCATGCAATATTATTTACAAGCACATTTAAAAATTAAAATATATTTAAAATACTATCTAACTTCTTAATATCTCTAAAATTTCTCAATCCATTATACAAAACTAAAACAATTAAAATATTTTTAAATAATTTAAAACAATTAAAATTATCTAAGTTTTATCTTCAAAATTTTAAAATAATTAAAAATGATTTAATTTTAAAAATAATTAAAATATTATATGCTATCAATCCATTTAAACATATGTAAATATATTAAAATTTTTATTAATTTTAGCAACAACAGTAAATATTAAATATATTAAAAAATTGAAATTAATTTTAGCAACAACAATAAATAGTTTATGATAATAGTATTTCGAAAAATGTTATTATAATGTAAAAGTTATATTGTGCTTTCAATATTGAATTTGTAATCTTTTAAATTTCCATGAGTGTATGAAAAAATTAGTCATCTACATGCTTTTAAAAGTGTGTTTGGTTGGAGAGAATTTTAAATTTTCCCTGTAATTTTTTTTCATCATTTGATTTCGTCGTTTTGTTCGATTATTTTCTCTTCTATCAGTCATTTTATTTTACCTATAGTGCTCGATTTTGGGAAAATTTGGGGTAAAATGATTATTTTCGGATTCTAAGATATTTTTAGATTACCAGAGTTAAATTTTTTTTTTGAATCTGAAGTAAATTTTTTTCCTAAAATTTACTCCTTAAAATTTTTTTTCTGGATAAGAGATAATTTTTTCCCCCAAATCAAACGCACCCTAAACGTAAAAGAGTGTTTATATATATATATATATATATATATATATATATATATATATATATATATATATTTGGATGTAATTGGCAAATTATATTATTTCCAATTCTCTGTGCATGTACTAATATTTTTTATTTATATTTTAGATATATGAATAAAAAAAAGATAATTTAATGTACAAAATTTAATAGGGTCATATAATTTAATAATATTAATTTATATCTCATAATTAAAGTAGATAAAAGCAATTATTTAATGGCGTGGGATACAATACAAGCAAGTTATGAAAATATTTTTTTTTTCTTTGTAGATTTTATAAGAAAATAACATATATATAATTTTTAATAAGGGTGCTACATATGTTTCATAATAATATTTATTCATATTTATTAAAAATAATTAACTTTTATCATATTTATATAATTTAATTATATATTTATCTTGCTAAGTAGTAACAAATAATAATTAAATTTATAGTGTGATTTTGATCTAACTTTATATTAATAAAATTTATTATATTGAATTCAATTGTTATGTAAATTACTTAATTCTGAGTGTAATTTATAAAAAAATATTGATATTATCAAGATTAAAATTTGCTAAACTAAAAAAAACCTTATCCTAGATTTCATCAACATATTTGGCACACAAAATCACAGTAAGATTTTTAAAATAATAATAAAAAAAATGAACATCCAAAATTTTCTGTTCCTACACTCGCACATCACACCCACCCACACCAACCCCCCGAAACATTCTCACGCGCCTCTTGCAAAAAGCCGCGCGTGGTTAATAAGTCTTTGGTAGGTGATCACATCCCTTTACTATAAATAGAGAACTCCTCCAGTCTCTCAACTTGTGCGTTCCCTCCACTGCATATCTCTCTCTATCTCTAAGGAAGGAACTATTCTTTAAGTCTCTCTCCGGTTCCAACTCCGTTCACTGCGGTACGGTTCTGTTCCTCCTCTCATTGCTCTCCTTCACTCGTTACTATTTACTCTTTCCCCATATATATTCTTACTCTTCTTTTGTTATCCGTTAATTAAGTTTCTTTGTCTTTCATTCTTTAACTGGTGAGTGTCAGCATTTCTACTTTCCAAGGTGATTTTCTTTTTGGGTTTTCATTAATATGATTTTAACTTCTCATCTCTAACTTGGGTTTACGAAAATTGTATTTTTGATTGAGATCTATCGTTAAGTGTCAGATTTCAGTGATACCCGTTGATTTTCTTTCTTTATTTTGATTTAAAAAATTCTATTTTCAACTTGGTTCTTTTGAAAAAATCAATTTTTTTTCTTGCTAACAAGTGTAAGCATCAGTCTTTTTTGTTGTCTATCCAATTTTTTAGTGGATTTTATTTCTGGATATTTACTAGTATTTGATTTTTACCTTGGGATTTTGGATTTGTTAAAGAATCATTGTTTTCTTTTTAGTGAGATCTATCTGTTAGTTTTAGCATTTGATTGGTTTTGTTGGCCTTTTTTTTTTATTTTGTCTGTTTATGAATGCAATTTAGTAGATCCAATCTTTTGAGGTTTTGGAATCTATGGATCTAGTGTTTAACATTGGTTTCTAACACTAAAAAAATTAATCTTTAAATTCAGCCACTAAATACACCACAATTTACTCTTCCTACCTATAATGAAAATACTAGTATATATCCTTAAGCTAAGTACACTTTAAATCCTTTATGTATCTCTTTGTTTGATTTTTGTGTTTTGTATGTGAAATCTCAAAATTGAATACCAAGATAAAGGAATAATTGAAATAAGAAAAATGTAGAAAATGAAACCTAAAAATATAATCTAAACGTGAAAATTGAAATCAGCAAAACGTTTAGTAAAATCATGAATCAAATAAGCTGAAAGGCAATATATGTATAAACTACTTCTAAAAATATGAATTTATAAAAGAATACTCTGAAACCAAACAAGTTTCTGTGCAAGTTTACTTGTGCAGGGACCACATTCCAACTCAAGCTGCGGATTTGCCGCTAACACTGGCAGCAAACACCGTCAGCATTGAAGAGGGAATGAGGGTGGTTGATCTGATAATAATTTGACAATTGAATTGCCTTTAATCAAACAGTTAAACAAAGCCATGGTGAGAGAGACCCTTCCTTCTATTTAGTTAGTTAATAAGGGAAATTGCCTTCATTCATTCTCCTGATATTCCCAAGAGCTGCTACGAGAGCAGTAACAGTGGCAAGGGTTATTGCCAGCACTGGCACTGGGTATTCAATAGCCAGGGATGATTTTTCTCAAAAGTCCTACCATTTTTTTTTTCCAATTCCATGCTATCTATTTCTTTGTTTTTATTTTCTTCTTGATTTGTAGAATTTATAAAAGATAAGAATTAGGGTAGAAATAAAGTTTAGGTTGAAAGATTGAGCAACAAATAGAATAAGGCAGGAAGAAGAAGAAAGTGATTTGATTAATTTAGTAATTTTATTGAGGTTAAAATTGTCTTTTTATTTGATTATATTTTTGTCTTCAAATTATTGAATTGTAAAGAGTAATTCTTGGGGTTTATTTAGAAGCTTTCTTTCTAAATCACGTGTGCATCTTGAATTTAAATACAGTTTTTCTTTTTTCTAAAGACTATATGATCCTTTTCTAGTTAGTTGGCTCAAACTTCAATTTATGTTGGCATTTTCTTAAGGCAAGTTTTTTGCTTTCATATTCACAATTTTTAGGCTAGGCAAATATATGGTTTTCTTTTTTAGCTCATAACTTCCAAAAACATTAATTCATGTGAGCTTTTGATGTCCTTCCATGCTGAATTACAAATTCATCATGGATCTTAGCTTTGATTCCAATGATCAATTTAGGAATATAGGGCAGCGAAGTTGTTAAATTTATCTCTGGTGAAGCTGAATTTTGTATGTTCTTTTATTTGATTCAGAAATGGCCTCCCACATTGTTGGATATCCCCGCATGGGACCCAAGAGAGAGCTTAAGTTTGCTTTGGAATCTTTCTGGGATAAGAAGAGCAGTGCCGAGGATTTGCAGAAGGTTGCAGCTGATCTCAGGTCATCCATCTGGAAACAGATGGCTGATGCTGGGATCAAATACATTCCCAGCAACACTTTCTCTTACTATGACCAGGTGCTTGATGCCACATCAATGCTTGGAGCTGTTCCACCTAGATATGGCTGGAATGGTGGTGAGATCGGATTTGACACTTACTTCTCGATGGCCAGAGGAAATGCCTCTGTGCCTGCCATGGAAATGACCAAGTGGTTTGACACCAACTAGTAAGTTGCCATTCCTGGTCATACTATGAACTTTGTTGTGCATGCTGAGTTTTCTGATACTGATACTTATATTCTGTGTCATTTCAGCCACTTTATTGTTCCTGAATTGGGACCTGATGTTAACTTCTCTTATGCATCGCACAAGGCAGTGGATGAGTACAAGGAAGCTAAGGCGGTATGTTCTTGGAGTCCGATTTTTCTATATATTGTAACAATGCGGATTTTTCTGTCACATATATTTGTACTAGTAGCTCAATAGGAATTAGAGTTAAGGTATCACAATGTACGTTAAGATTTTGTAAGAGGTCACGTGAAATAGAGCAGTGAGATGCATGAGTACCTTATCACAAGAATTATAAGCTGTTCGAAATGCTTGAAAATTTATAATAACCTTAATTTTGCATTGCTTCAAGGCTTTTTATCTAATGGATAAACATCCTTTAGCATACTTTCTTCTATGCAATGGCTTAGAACATATGGTTAACTAGGTCATAGTTCAGGGAATGTTTTCATGTTTTTTGCCTGACATTTTATATAAGTAATTGCTTATAGCGCTCTAGTATTGTATTTATATACAATCAATTTTTTGAGAATGCCCTGAGTGAGACTGGGAGTACTGTTTAGACCCACTGGATTATGGGGCCCCACTTTTATCATATGTTTTATACTTCTTATTTGATGTTTTTATTCTTATTATGAAACTTGGATGCTGATTCTCTTTCCCTCATGCAGCTTGGAGTCGACACTATTCCAGTCCTTGTTGGCCCTGTCTCATACTTGTTGCTGTCAAAACCTGCAAAGGGTGTTGACAAGACCTTTTCTCTTCTCTCTCTCCTTCCCAAAATCCTCCCGATCTACAAGTAAGAGTTGGTTCTCTTTTTCTCTTTCTGTTTTTATTAATATAACTGTTCTAAGTTTCTATTATATCATTGAATCTCTCTACAGGGAGGTTATATCTGAGCTTAAGGCAGCTGGTGCTTCCTGGATTCAGTTTGATGAACCCACCCTTGTCTTGGATCTTGACTCTCAGCAATTGCAAGCATTCACTGCTGCTTATTCTGATTTGGAATCTACTCTCTCTGGCTTGAATGTTCTGATTGAGACCTACTTTGCTGATCTTACTTCTGAGGCATACAAGACCCTCATTGGATTGAAGGGTGTCACTGCTTATGGTGTGGATTTGGTTCGTGGAACCCAGACCATTAATTTGATCAAGAGTAATTTCCCTGTGGGAAAGTACCTCTTTGCTGGAGTTGTAGATGGAAGGAACATTTGGGCCAATGATCTTGCATCTTCTCTTAGCACCTTGCTGGAGCTTGAGGCTGTTGTGGGCAAAGGTAATCTATTTTCATTTGCATTTTATGGCTTCTAATTACATGGTGAATGTAACAATTTTGTCATTTATTATAGACTGATATCTGTAAATTAATTTTTCAAATGTTCAGAGAAACTTGTGGTGTCCACCTCCTGCTCACTTCTCCACACTGCTGTCGATCTAGTAAATGAGACCAAGTTAGATGATGAAATCAAATCCTGGCTTGCATTCGCTGCTCAGAAAGTTGTTGAAGTCAATGCACTTGCCAAGGCATTGGCTGGTCAGAAGGATGAGGTATCTCCTTATAATTTTGCCACTTGTTTTGCTAGTTTTATAAGAACTAGGGTAGAGTCTCTGGATGGGCCCTTAAGCCTTTCGAGGATGGTCTTTTTTTTATTACAGCATGTCACTTACTAGTGATTCATCTGTTTTTAGGCCTTCTTCTCTGCCAATGCCACTGCTCAGGCTTCAAGGAAGTCCTCCCCAAGAGTGACCAATGAGGCTGTTCAAAAGGCTGTACGTGTTTTGATAAACTCAAATTCCATTTTTTTTTCCTTTCAAGTAACTGCTCCACTGTAATCTTTTTCATTGTGAAAATCTTTCCTTGCTTATAATGTTTTACTGTGCTTGCAATCCCAGGCTGCTGATTTGAAGAGCTTTGAACACCGCCGTGCTACAAACGTTAGTGCTAGATTGGATGCCCAGCAGAAAAAGCTTAACCTACCTATCCTTCCCACAACAACCATTGGATCCTTTCCTCAAACCGTGGAACTCAGGAGAGTTCGTCGAGAATTCAAGGCTAACAAGTGAGCTAATCTGGAGTTCCTTGATATCTTTCTTATAAAATGCCAACTTTTACTCTTCTTTTAACTAGTGTTCTCTTATTCTCTTCAGGATCTCTGAGGATGATTATGTTAAAGCCATTAAGGAAGAAATTAAGAAGGTTGTCGACCTTCAGGAAGAGCTTGACATTGATGTCTTGGTTCACGGAGAGCCTGAGGTGAGTATTCCTTTTTGTTCTGGCCTTCTGTCGTAAATGGGAGTATCATCTATGGTTTGTTCATGGCAAGTGTCCTAACTATTACTTAAATTGTGCAGAGAAACGATATGGTTGAGTACTTTGGTGAGCAGTTGTCTGGTTTTGCTTTCACTGTTAATGGGTGGGTGCAATCTTATGGATCTCGCTGTGTCAAGCCACCAATTATTTATGGAGATGTTAGCCGCCCCAAGCCAATGACCGTCTTCTGGTCATCTACTGCCCAAAGCATGACTCAACGCCCAATGAAGGGAATGCTTACTGGCCCTGTTACCATCCTCAACTGGTCCTTTGTCAGAAATGATCAGCCCAGGTATGTATGAGAAAGGCAATAGGAGAAAAGCGTTCAGAAATCTTGCATTTCTACCAGCATTTTTACTTTGCAATATGAATATGTTTTGATGTTCTACAATTACCGTTTCCAGATTTGAGACTTGCTACCAGATTGCCTTGGCCATCAAGGATGAAGTGGAGGATCTTGAGAAGGCTGGTATCAATGTTATCCAAATTGATGAGGCTGCTTTGAGAGAGGGGTTGCCTCTTAGGAAATCTGAGCATGCCTTCTACTTGAAATGGGCTGTCCACTCCTTTAGGATTACCAACTGTGGTGTCCAGGACACTACACAGGTATATTGCGTCACTCTTCTCACCTTTCAAAACGTTCTCTCCATGATCACCATAATTCTCATTGATCTCGTCTTTAAAAATCACAGATCCACACGCACATGTGCTACTCCAACTTCAATGATATCATTCACTCAATTATTGACATGGATGCTGATGTCATTACCATCGAGAACTCTCGTTCAGACGAGAAGCTCTTGTCAGTCTTCCGTGAAGGAGTTAAGTATGGTGCTGGAATTGGCCCTGGTGTCTATGATATCCACTCTCCAAGAATACCATCAACTGAAGAGATTGCTGACAGAATTAACAAGATGCTTGCCGTGCTCGAGACCAACATCTTGTGGGTTAACCCTGACTGTGGGCTCAAGACTCGCAAGTATGCCGAGGTGAAACCAGCCCTCAAGAACATGGTTGCTGCTGCCAAGCTGCTCCGCACCCAACTTGCCAGTGCCAAGTAAGAGGCTTATGAGAGATTGGAGATCCCTATATGATTTATGCTGACGACGAGAGATGAAAAATTGAAAGAAATTTATGTCTTTATCATTTGAATAACTGTGTTTCTTGAAGTATCTGTTAGGCATAAGATGCCCTGGGGGCCCATTGATTTCCTTCTTTCTCCTTTTTAAATATTTTGTATTCTTGGAAACCTATGCCATCAATTTCCTTGAAAGGCATAAATTTTAGTGTATTTTTAGCTGAATGAAAATGTCATTACCGGTTGTGCATCGACTATGTCAGTTTCCTTCTCTATTATTCCTCACCTCTCTCATCTTTCAAAGCTGTTGCGTCTTTACTCTTTTGCATGATACGAGCATTGAGTTTGTGACTGCTGTCATCTCATTTATGCTTTGAACTAAGGAGTTTTACAAAAGCTGTTTCATCATATATTCTGTATTCTAAGCGTTGCATGTTTTCCATAGCAATTTTGAGGACCATGGATGGTGAAACCTCACTATTATTTGCAATTATTTAGGTCAAGTCGGTGAAGTTTACAACTAAAATCATAGAATGAAAGCTAACATTATCCGAGTTTTATATTAAGCATTGATTCAAATGATCATTAATATTAATAGGATGTAAATGTCGCACATTCCATTGGGCTCATCATCATATCTATAACAATAATCTAGAATACAAATGGAATCATAGCCTTGACACCCTCAGGGAAATCTTCAAATTTGGAAAGGTACCATCTCCTAGTGGCAACACTCCTACCCATCAAGTAAAAAGTAGTGCCCATAGCGACAGCAAATGAAAACAAAGTTTGGGAAATGAAGGCAAATCCCCAAAACCCTAAAACCTCAAATAGATAGTGAGGGCATATTACAAAGCCAAACAAACCACCCTTGGGGATCTTATATTCTTTGGCACCTTTGCTTCTCAACTTGGAAAGAAGGTAATGATGGTAGAAATTGCCACTTATTCCTATTAGAAACAGGAGAATTCCGGGGTACTTCAAATCAATCGGTGGCTCTGGAAGCCCCGTTGTCTGGTGTTGGAAGAAGATCATGCCTACACTTGACAAGAAATAACTGAGAAGTACCACTATCACTGTGTCAGGAGCCATTTGACCACTGTACTTGTGAACAAAAAAGGACTGCAAAACAATGGAAGATGGTCATGAAAAAACATTGAAAAAAAGAAAATTGGGTTTTTCTCAACTTGTGATTATGAGATAAGAGAGTTATTCACCTCAAAGATTCTCTTGAAAAAATGGAGGCAAATGGCAGATTTGAGCAACAAAAACCTAAGACCCTCATCAGGAAAAATCACAAATGAAGAAACCCCAGCAAGGAAAGCTGGTGTATAAATCATAACCATGCCAGCTCTACTCGAAAGCTTTACCCTTGATTCTTGTGCTGCAGCAGAAATTTGTGAACCAACGCCGAAGAACTTAGAATATTGCAGGTGTTTCCCTCTTGTTTCTGAAAACCCAGAGATTGCCAACGATGTGAAAGATACCAGAGACGTTGCAGTCACGAACAAAGATGGTGGGAACAGAAATTTAACCAAAGACATGATTTCTTTCTTTCTTTCTTCCTCGTTCTTTTCTGCCACTATTCGCTTTGACGATTATTCCATATATATGTGCATTTTGATGAATTGCAACCACATATTTTGATACCGCGTGTAAAGTACAGCAGAATGAATGGATATCGAGCGAGCGCAATATGTCAACGAACACAATCAATGAGATGTTAACGTTAGTAAATTATTTGAATTCTGCTGAAATAAAAATTTAAATTCAAATCAATCATAATTGAGCTGAATAGCGATTTGAATTATATAATAAATCTGTTAAGTTTGATTATTTTAATATTTAATTAAAATAGTTTAAAATTTTAATTACTTTTTAAATTTTAATCATTAGTTTATAATTTTCATTTTATATCTGTAAAATTTTGTAATTCTAATTAAAATTCAAAAACAAATAATTAAATTTTAATTCGAGTATGAAACTTAAGCTTGTATTCGATAAACGAGTTTAATTAAAATAAAAAATATATAATTCGATTTTATGAAGAATCATTTGCGTTTCTAATCTCAAAGTCAGCTTTCTTCTTTATATCACTGCCATTTGTGAATTATTGTTTTCTTTTTCTTTTTCAGCCAAAAGTTGTAAGTAATTCGGCTAAGCTAAGAGATTTTAGATTACGACTGTAACCAAAAAAAAAAAACCCTTAAAAAATATCCTACATTGATAATTTAATTTTATGACACGATAGATAGTAAATTAATTTTAATTTTTTATCATATAAATCTATTAAATTAATTCTTTAATTTCAAAATATTTAAAATTAAAAAAATTTATCTTCATTAAAGCTTATCTCAAAATTTGATTTTTCATCGGTTATTATGTCATATTTATCTTAAGAAATATATTTTAATGGCAATTATCCTAAAATTTTAAATTTAGTTAAAGCAATAGTTAGCATTTTCTTATATTTTATTAAAAAATTATTAAGATTAAGTTTTAATCTAACTTTGTATTTTGAGTTAGTTAAAGAGCAAAAAAAAAACTCTTGAAAAACAAAAGATTTAATAATTAATTTTTTATATTTTTTCGTAATCAATTAAATTTTAATATTTTACTTCGATAAAAAAATAGTTAATTAAATGAAAATTAAAATATAAAAATTTAATTAATTATAAAAAAATATAAAAAATCAATTGCTATTTTTTTTTTAATGTGGTTTTTAATGGTTTTACCTTTGAGTTGACATTAAATTGTGTCACTGTATTTGAATATAAAATTGATGAAAAATTTTCCTTTACATAAAAGAGATATTTGTGAAATATTTCAATTGCATTATTTATTACTCTGATAAAATTTATCATTTGGGTATGGGTCTGAATCATATTAATGCTAAAACAGAAGATATCAATTATTGTTCTTAGAAAACTTGAATGCCTCATCGTGAATCATTCGTATGCGTTCAGTAATCTTTCCTTTTTTTTGTTACGTAAGTTCGGTGATCTTTGGTCCCTGTTTGTGAGCGGTCAATTCTGAATTTAGTTTTTTGTAACGAGTAGTCATGGAGATCATGTTTAGTACGATGAGAATCGGATACTATAAGACAAAAAAAAAATTAAATTAAAAGATATTATTTTATTTTATGTTTATTTTGTACAAAAATTAAAAATAAGATATAATGAGTTTTATATATTTTCATTAAAATAGGATAATGATTTTTATTTATTAAAAGTATTCTTATTTAAAGTAAATATAATTTAAATTTATAATTTTCCTTATAAAAATAATTCACAGATTTTTTCAACCAAAAAATATATGTTATTATAATTTCTATAGTTAAGAGTTTTGTTAAAAAAAATTGCTTTTTCAATGAAAAATATTTTTTAAAATTAAATGTTGCGATAAATCAAAATTGGCAAAATTTTTTTTTAAATATTTCTCTATTTTTATATATTTTTTCATTTATTTATGATTTTTTAAATTAATTCCTATGGTTTTATATTAAATATATTTATTTTTGAAAATAAACCTTAAAAAAATAAGTTGATGGTCTTAACTTATTTTTCAATAAGGAAATCCTATATTTTATTTTAATTTTTTCTTCATTTTCTTTTCTTTTCTTGCTAACAAGAAGAAAGAAAAAGAAAGAAATAAAAAAAGAATAGGAAAAAAAGAAAATTTGAACTATGAAAAAAATGCTAGTTAAATTTATAATTCAAATTTTTATAAGTAAAAAAATAACATAATAATTTTTATGTCTAAGAGTTAATTTTAAAAAATTGATTATTTAACAAAAATACTTTTGATAAAATTTTAATTCTTTTAAAAGTTATTATTTTAAACTATATTTTTTTATTGCAGAAAAAAATAATAGCAAAGCGGAAAAAATGAAAAAAAAAAAGGAAAAACTAATTCAAATTAATTAATTACAAAATGACGCTATTATCTTATTAAATGTTTATATTTTTTTATGTAGATTCTGAACGAAAAAATATGTATCTATTACCTAATTATATAGTATTAAAAATAATATTCTTCAAATAAGAGGATTGAATTATTCTATATTAAAATAAAATTTTATAAACCTGAAAAATTAATTACTGAATTTTTAGTACTGAGTTTGAATTATGAAAACTATTTGATATTCTACTGAAAGCTGAAATTTTTATTATTTTACATTTTTACCCTTATTTTTTTTATTTCATATAAAATCAAAATTTTATTGATACATTCTATTTTATAATAGGAGTATGAAATATGAGAAATGAATATAACTATTAAATCTAAGAACTTCATAATTTAAAAAAAAAATTAAAATAAAATTTTAAAAAATAAAAGATACAAAAATGACACAAGTAAAAAGTAATTAAAAATTATATATAACTATAGTAAAAATTTTAAAAAAAATTGTATTTTTTATGCAAACACGAATTTTTTGTATTTTAGACGATACGAACATGATTTTACATTATACAAATATGAATTATAAACTCAAATTGTCAAGTCTACTAATATCAAAAGAACCTATTCCTACAAATAAGCTTTTGCAAGAAAAATAAATGACAAATCAATATTTAATACATGAAATTTCGTTTTTTATAATATTTGTATTTAATTAAAATACGAAAATAATTTTTTGCTTGGAAGAGATTGATTCAAATATATATATATATATATATATATATATTTATATATATATATATTTATATATTTAACCAGAAAGCCAAGTTTAACTAGTTATTTCTTCTCTAAAAATTCTTGCGCGTTAGACTCAATCTGGACTTGAGAATCGGGAAAGATGTTGAGCATGGTTGGAGTATGTAACTGATGAATAGATGGATAATGACATAAGTTTTTCAATATAAAATAGTCCAATTTATTTTTATATAAACATATTCATCGAATATTTTCTACATTATGTAATAAGTAGGTAGGTATTTATTTGCTTTTCTTATTCAATATTTTTTAATTTAAATTGATTTTAAAATACATTATCAAATAAATTAAATAATTGAAAATTTTTATTTTTAGTGAATTAAAAATTTTCATTCAATGCTTTAACAAACAGTCCTAAAAAAAGGACAAATCCAAATCTTTCACTTATGTGAGCAAAAAGTATAAAATAAGAAGTAAATCATCTTATCTTGTGAATTATGCCCTTCACCAAACATGATCGGAGAGTGCTTAAAATTGGGCTTTCCCTTCCAGGCAAGGCAAGTGAGGCTCAGGATTATTACTCCTGCCAAGCCCAGCGCATTGTTCAAGTCCAGCTCAACGTCAGGGAATGTTTGTCAGGACGATAGAATTGCTGAAGTGCCGGATGAAGGGGTACAAGAGGGAAGGATGAATGCAACACAATATGGGGATTCAAGATGATATTACCCTTTATTTTTCGTGAGACTGAAAGCTGTAATATTTTAATATGGAAGGCATACAAAGAGTTAAAAAGGAAAAGCAGTGAGTTGGTTTGACGTTGAAAAAAATTCTATGAACCTCTTTCCAAATTGCTGATAATTAGGTTAATAGTCAAGCATGTTCCACCATAGAAATCGACAAAAGATACAAAATTTGGTTAAAAAAATTCTCTACAAAGTTTGGTCTTGCCAACCAAAGATTACAATTGAATAATCAAATATCAGAGGACAGGAACAATGGAACCATTGAGGTTCACATGAGAACACCTTCAATGTTACTAAGGGCTTTCTTTGCAACCTTAAATTTATTATTGATTTTCTTGTTCATTTTCACAACATACTCCTTGATGAAGAATTCCATACCTTGTCGAAGAGTTTCAAGGTCAGGGGTGACAGCAATACGCGTGAACATGTTCCATATAACCTTATCGGGATACTCAAAGATGGCCTCAAATAGCATTCGGAAATGCATGATTCTTTTCGGGCTTAGAATCTGCGGATCACTCCACTCAACAGTTTTCAAGACAGCAAGAGAAAGAGTAAAGGAAGCAACCATTTCTGCTATGAATTTAGCTAGGTGCATCGACCTTACAAGCGGCATTGAATCGAGCTCCTTGAAGTGGTCCCAGAGACAAAACTGTGAGAACAACGCAAATTAAAGGATGATCAGAAAATAAATCCCAAAAGTTCTTCTGGCATTCACAGCAATTTCTAAATAAAAAGAAAAAGTAGCTGTCCCTCCGCCATAAATACATTCCCCAGGTCGACATGGTGCATTCATCTTACCTTTTTTTTTTTTTTATAATTGGGGGGTAGGGAATGAGGTTGCTTAGGTTCAAGCCTAAACTTTACAACGTACCGCAACTCTTCCTTAACCACTCGATTAAAAAGTTATTGGCTAGTGCATTCCTCTTACATAATCCTCAAATGGAATAGAAATTACCTGTAAGGTAAACTTGTGGTTTTTGTCATGCTCACACAACTTGGCAGCAAGAACAGTGTAGTACTTGTTAAAAACCTTCTCTTGCAAGCAGCACTCTACAAGAACCCGCATAATATCTCTGTCCTGTATGTGACATTCAAATTAGCAATTCAAAGATGAAAAGAAAGCACTTTTTTGTTCTCTCTCTCTCTCTCTCTCTCTCTCTGAAGAAAAGAAGATTGCCCACCTGCTTTCCAGGCAAATCCAATCTCAGAAGCTTCTCAAATGCATCAATGTAGTCTTCCCCACTCATTATAATACAAAAGATTGCCCTCCTGGCATCTGTATTCATCCTCTGCACAGCGGCAAGCTCCAGCATTTTCTGGGCTTCAACAGCCTCTTTGTCAATTCTGCTGGCTACCTCTTCAACATCAACTGTTGCAGAGGCCATCTCACCAGATGACCACCATTGGCCCTTCTTGTCAGGGTCAAGCAGCTTGCTCCATGTAAGCCCTCTTATTAAAATATCTTCAACCCTTAACTGAAAATATCAGGAGCCATATAACAATATGCAAACAAAAAGAGTAGCGCACCAACGGAAACTATTCATAACTTGACAACCTTCTTGAAAACAGTAACAAAGAAATATAAGATCCTATAAAGTTTCATTGCTTTATAACTGACAATAAGCTAGATTGGTCATCGATTGAACAGATGCTTGAAGCCAGCAAGTTAATTCAATACGAAAAAGGGGTAAATCAAAACAAAAAAGGGCAATAGAATTTAAAAAAGAAGCAATACTTTTTGTAGCCATTTCTTAATCCGAGTGTGTTGGACTGTATCCTCCTTGGGTTTTTTCTTGTTATTTTTGATATCGCATATTGTTTCAAGCATGAATTCCATCTGTAAAATTAAAGAACATAAGATATTTTAAAATAGGAGAGAAAATAGCAAACTAGTTCTAAAAGAAAATTAATAAAAAAGACTAGATCTAAAAGAAAATTAATAAAAAGCTTACTCTTTTGCCATTTATTTTAGCCTGGCCAGATCCTGAGGAAGTCTTTAACTCATTCACCCTATTTTGAACACTATGAATAAAATTTTTCATGGAAGCAGGATCATCACCCCTTATTTTCATCCCACAGCCTACCAGTCAACGGAAATTAAAGTTAAAAATAATTTGCTTGTCAAGCATCTTGGCAACTTCTATGTACACATACATCAATATTATACTATCATCAAAAAACCAAATGGATTAACTTGTGCACCATAAAATTAGCATAAAGAGAAGAGAAGGAAAGGATGATCCATGTCATCGTCAATAAATAAAAAGGACGATGTAATGAAGCAGGGCAAATTCAAAGCTTAAGCATTTTGATCTCCATAAACATGATGCTACTTAACAATCAAATTATGAAAACAATTACCGGAAGGTGCAATTACATGCAGTAATAGACAAAAAGACTTGTAATAAGCCTTACATTGTAAAACTGTCAGGATGGTAGAAACATCAATCTCAGTCAACCTCTTGCTCAGCATGATCAGAAAATTGTATATTAAGTCACTGCGAAATAATAACAGGAAACACAGCTGTGAGAATAGTGGTTTTTTATACATCAAAAGCCGTATTGAAATATATACCAAGTTGGGATATTGCTGCCAAGTCTGGAACAGAAATGTAATGACCACCGAGCAGTGTAAAAAATTATGGAAGCTCAAATTAGATAAAGAGTCACCAATATTGACATGATAGAAAACATTTGTGAAAGGCATGAAAGATCAAGTTGGTAATTTAATGACTCAGAAGTTGCAATGCATAATAGCTAATGTTTTGTATGACCATGATGATCTGCCCTCTATGTATCTGACCACACTGGTGATACTTATAGAGATATTAAAAAAAATGTTCTTGACCATTAACATGTTTACTTCTTGAAAACGCTTTGCAACCTTAATTTGCCTCAACAAAAAATTTCAATATAGTCAAGGGTCAAGACTTTCTGAGAGTACCGACCTCGAGCAAACTCCAAAGATGCAGAGATAAGATAGCAAGAGAGTGAGATTTCTTAATGAAAGATTGTCTTCTTTGAGATACTCTTCCTGAAAAAGAAAGAAAAAAATTAGAATTTAGATTTGCAGCAGTACTCTGAAAGTCCAAAGTAAAAGATAATTACATTTAGCGGGCAAATTTAGAGATTATGCCTGCTTAAAGCCATAAACTTCTAAAAAAACAGAACTTGAATATATACATACACATACACATACACACACATGTACAGTGAGGATTGGGAGGCAAATCTAAATGACAATTTAAGTACTTTAAACAAAACTACTACTTAATTTGGAAATACATACCTCAAAAATCTTGGCAAGTAAAGCCATAAGTTTCGCACTGAAGTCCACGCCAACTAAAGCAGCCATGCCAGCAACAAAAGCTGCAAAGACAGCAGCATGCCTTTACAAAGTAACAGACAACATCAATTATATATAAAATTGCAGTGAGGAGAAAAAATGCAGTTACAGCAACATCAATAACAAACTAATCTTTCTCCCACTAATTGTACTCAGAAACATACATCAATTGTGCCATTCTTCTCTATTAAGGATCAGTATTACTCCACCTAGAGGTATATTACTAGTTCTTGGTGATGAATAGAGTTACTACCACATCCAGTGTGTACTATTCAAATAGGACAATGTAGTTTCATATCAAAACATAGATATGCTTTCCACATCTGTGCAATTACTGTTTTGGCTTTAGCATCACAGAAAGATGGGACAATAAACAAAATTGACAAACATAGGATACATATAAACTGAACGTTAGAAAATGCTTGAAAGGAAAGAAGATAAGATATAAAGGAATATTTCTTTTTATTAAAGGAAAAAAAATTCTTTTCATTTGATAATATGATGGAGAAATATAAAAAACATATAGAGGCAAGTTGGCTCTTAACTGTTCATTGCCACGAGGACCATTATAACAGGAAGCCAAGACCTCCTCACCGATAATCTGTGAGCTGAGACTGCGACTAGTGGACTGCAGAAGAGTAAAATGATATAGTTGACGTTATATTGTTTTCATTTCAAAATGTAAAAACAGAGGATACTACATAGGTAACTGCATGGTAATTTCTTAGAATAACTATCACAACAATGAAAAACTTAGGTATGACATTAAGTTCCTGACATTAACTAACAAACTCATATATGCAGCTTCAGTAAAACAGCAGCCCCTCCATTCAGTCCGTTCTTGCACTAAAGATTGTACAGATAAATCTAACATCCTAAAATGTTTGTTTTGTATAAGGCTGCAGTTATACATTAAACCTATTGCAATAAAATTCGGAAGGCATGATATAGATAATTATATTGAAACAAAATGATACAAATAGCATAGCAGCATACACGAAAAATTGTAGCCATTTCTCCTGTAATTGATTCCACATTAGATTCAGACAGCCTATTAAGAAGACCTGGAACATAGTGAAACATAAGCAGAATGTCAAATTCAGAAAATGAAAAATGAAAATACTGAGGTTTACCAAAACCAAAAAATACATACCTCGAACACGTCTGCGCATTTGAGTCTGCTCCTCGGATTCATTTCTTGCACGAGATCTCAAGTGAGGAGCAACATATTTTACATTTCCCTCCATTGCAGGTGCCTTGGCTGAAGCTTCATCTAATGCTACCTCTGCATTGTGGCTTTCAGAAGACTGGGATACACCAAAGGCTATCTCACCTGCTACATCACCTTCTTGTCCTAGTGGCAAAGACTTTCTCTTTCTATGCCTCTTTCGTAATGGTGCCTTGGCAGGAATTTGTTCCAATGATGTCTCAGCATACTCTGCTAGCTCAGAAGTTTTAGCAGTTGAGTCTTGTGTAATATCATCCTCGACAGCCTGCTCCACAGACCTTTTCTTCTTTCGCTTCTCAGTCGAAGAAGGGTCCACAGCTCCCTCATCAGAAAACCCTTCAACTGGAACTTCCTTCTTCCAAGATTCAAGAGCAGATGGAACATCTTCAAATAATATATTAAGACCATCATCATCTCCCCTTAATTTACCACCCTTCACCTTGAGTTTCTTAGCAAGTTTCCTCTCCAATTCCAAGTCCTCTTGTGCAAGCATGTCTGAATTTGGCGCCTCCATTTCAAGATACTCTTCAAACTTAGTTTTTGAAGTTCTTTTCAAACCCTTCTTCCCTTTAACCATCTTTGATTCATTAACATTGTGATCTTTATCAGACTTTAATTCACTAACCCGTTGCACAATATCATTTTCTTTAAAAAACTGACTCTGACTTTGTGAATTCTTTATTTTGTTCCCCTTTTTTGACTTTAAATCCCCTGATTTTCTTTTGATCCTCTGTGATTTCTGTAATCATCAAATTGACATCATATAACAGAAAGAGTGATACTACTTGTCACACCAATTTTTTCCTCCAAATTATACTAACTCCTTGATGTTACATATAGTTATTGCATAAATTCAATGGTGTGTTCTACCAATCCATGGCAGGTATTTAACTTTGTTAAAATGTTTGAATTGAACCAATAAATTATTGCAATTCCAGGTGCGGAAAACACATTTTGTCTAACAAAAAAAACACAGAATTTTGTATATGTTTGAGGAATAAACAGAAATAGAAAAAAAAAAATCAAATGCTACCTGGTCTTGAAGCCATGATTGATGTTTTTGCTGATTTTTTGCTACCCGAGATTCTTTTCGCCTTTTTTGGCGTGGCTCACTCTCTGTGGCAGAATAAGAACAACAAAATAAAAGAAAATCTATAATCCTAAAAGAAGAAATAAAAAATAAAAAATAAAAATGAACTAAACCAAGAAAAACTTGCTTACCCATAATTCCGAATTAAGCTTAATCAGCAGAAAATAAACTGCCAACACAAGAACAAGCAATGTTAGAAGGCATAAACTTTAATAAATGGGTTATAAACTCATCAAGAGAAAAGGCAATTATAATTCAGAATAACCTTTTTTTTTTGGTTCAAAATCAGAAACGTGATGTTCAAAGTAGGCTAATTAGAATAGTTTATATTACATACTAATAAAAAGAGCAAAACAAATTAAAAGAAAAAAAAAAACCTTCTTTCAAGGATTAAATAGCTAAAGCAAGCGTTTTTAATCACAGAAGTAAACAGGGAGTACTAGGCAGTAACTAGAGACTGGGATTTTGGGTTAGGAACCGCCTTGCTTGGTGGGCCTATACTGAGGCGGCAGAAACGGCGGAGGAGAGCAGGAGAGCAGAAGAGCGGCGACTGGATGCTAGCAAATCCGATTGGAGAAGAGAGTTTTTAAGAGGGTTTAGCTGAGAATAGAAACGGTACCCGTTAATTTTGAGGAACTTGACCCGAATCTGGTTATATATATTAAAATATAAATTATTAATTAATTGTAGTAAACCTTATGAAAATTTCCATTCCAACAATTATCTAAACTTGTTGGCTAAGGTTTTGTTTGTTTCGTGACTCTTAAAATTTAATTTTTATATTTTTTTATATTTATTTGATAAAAAATTGATTAGTTAACAAAAAAAAATTTCCTATCAACAAAGAATTACGTTATTTTTTTTAAATTATCTTCATCTTTTGAAAAAAAAAAAATAATTTCAAAAAAGTACGGTTTATATGTATATTTTTTATTAAATTTGTGAGTATATTTCTATTAAATCCAAAAAAAATACGATTTATATGTATATTTTTTATTAAGTTTGTAAGTATAATTCTATTAAAACAAATCATGAATATTAGGTTTTTTAAGTTAAGGTTTACTTTAACCAAGTTTGAAATATTATTATATTAAGATTGATATTTTTATTTAAATTTAATTAAAACTATTAATATAATTTAATATTAAAATATTTGTTTTTTTAATTTTAAATATTTTATTTGTAACGATTAAACATAAACATTTTTTATTTTTTAATAATAAGTAGTGTTATATTATATTTTCAATAATTAATATAGTAATAATTAATTTATATATATATATAATAATTTGTTTATTTTAATAATTAATAGCATTTGTTATGATAAATTATTATGCTAATAATTTTGACATTTTAATAATAGATCATTTTTAATATTCTAATAGTTATGTCATCAACATTTGGAAAAAGATATATTTTTTAGAAAACAACTAAATAATATAAAATATTTTTCATTAACTCATCCAAATAATATAAAATCTTTAGTTTCTAGAAATGTAAACATTTTTCACAAATTTTTTGAAAGTTAATTTATTAATAAAATCATGAATAAATTAATTTTAAATAAATATTTATCTAATTATCACATGTGACTTATATGTAATAAATGGGTTTTTTTTTTTCCTAGTGTATAGGAGAAACACTTTAATTTTAAATAAATATTTATCTAATTATCACATGTGACTTATAAGTAACAAATATGCAGCTTTGATCAGATCTAAACATGGTTGATAGTTTCATGAAACAAACTTACAAAAAAAAAAAATCTAAATCTAGCAAACTGAAGTAAAATATAAAGAATATGAGCAAAAAATAAACAGTGGTAAGCAAAGAGATATATAGAAATGTAGCAGCTCCTATTAACACAACACTTGGAATAAGAGTCAATCCAACCATGAGAGATTGTAATTGAGTTTGGAAACAACATATTTGTAAGCCTTGATAAAAGAAAGCTATGTTTCATTAAAATCTAAGAACCCAGTAACCACTTGAAGAAGAACAAATGCCATAGCAACCTCAACCCAAAAAAGTTTCATCATTGCTTTCCTCCACTCCCTAAATTTTGAGAGAGGAACTTGTTGGATTTGGTCAAGCTTCTTTGATGGGAGATAAAGATTGACTTCTTTTTCTTTGAATGTTTTTGGCACTTTATTCCTTAAACTTTTTATTGAATTTCGATGAAAAAAATAAATACAAAAATGATTTCAAAGCATGCTGTTAATATTATTTTTTTTAGATTTGTATCACTCTCATAAATTATAGTATAAAATAAGGGTTTGTTTAATAGTCATGAGATACAATAAAACTTCTGTTTGAAATTACATTGTACTTGTGAAATTAAACAACTAAATACTCTTAAAAATTACAAACGTATCTTGTTTAAACTATTATTTTCTACAATAAATTACGTCTAAAAAACTTGTTTCTACTTGGAGAATAAAATGAAAGAGTGATAATATCACAAATTTGATATTCTTTTGTGTTTTTCACATGTATATCAAAATAAATCTTAATATCTCTATTTATAGAGATTTAATCCAAGATTTGTGTTCTTAAAACCAAATGCTATAATCTTTCAATTGCATTTGTTTACTTTTTCATGATTATAAAAGTCAACTACTTTTTTTTTTAAAATGCTTCTTTCAAAATTGCTTTTAAATTTCTTGTATTTTGCTAATAAGTTAAAGAATATGATTCATAATTGCTTTGGTATAAAAAGGATTAGCCCCTTTTGCCGTATGTATATAAAGATTATCTCTTTAACAAATTAACTAGGATGCACTGACAATAAAAATAAGTCTACAATCATTTGTAAAATTATCATATATAAGCTTAAAACAGATCATAATTAATCACGAAATTGATGAAATTGATGAAAATAAGCATAAAAACACTAAAATAAATATAAAATTATAATAATTAACTGTAAAATTAATTAGATAAGTATAAAAATATTATAATAAACATAAAATTATGAAAATTAACCGTAAATTTTATTAATTTATCATAAAATTTATAAGATTCATCATAAAATTTATGACATTCATCGTAAAATTTATGAGATACACGTAAAATTTATTAGATCCATAGTAGAATTTATGACATTTATCGTAAATTTTATGAGAAGCATAAAAACACTAGAAATAACATAAATTTAATAATTAACCGTAAAATTAATGTGATTCATTGTAAAATTGATGAGAATATAAGTGTAAATATTCTACAAAAACATAAATATATAATAATTAACTATAAAATTAATATGATTTATTGTAAAATTGATGAGAATAAGCGTAAAAACACTATAAAAGTATAAATCTATGATAATTAACTATAAAATTTATGACAATAAATATAAAAATATTAAAATTTAATAAGGCAATCAAATGCCCATATATTGCATTCGGCTGCAATATTAAATTTTGATGTTAGAATGTTTATGGCCTCAGGACATTCAGCTATCCTTATAGAGGCAGTCAACTGCTCTGAAGTCAGAAGCGTTTTGGCTTTAAAAAGAACTCGAACATTCGAAGGTCATACGTGATAATTCGACTGCCCTAATGTATTTGGGCTATAAACACCTTATTTTGGGAAGATGAACACTAAATACTCTCTAAAAACATTTTTTTTTCAACTTTCTCTCGAAGTTAGCATAAACTGTCCTTATTATAATGTATAATCTAAGGTTAAAAAATTATGAAATTTAATTAGATAATTTATTTTATACTTTGAAGGGATAAAAATTTAATTTTAATTATTTTATGAATGGATAAAAATGTAATTTAAATTATATTTCATTAAATTAAAATTTTTTTATTGACTTGTTGTCATTATTTACATATTTTTTAACTTTTATTAATTCAATTTTTCATGATATATTAATAATTTCATAAGATCTCGCAACTTTACAATAAAATCGATATTTTACTATTTTACTGCAGATAAACCCGTGAAATGATAGTTTCCAAGAAATTTTTTTTTTCACATTTCTCTATCAAGCTTACTTGTAGTGATTTTTGGTAGAATAATAAGTTAAAAAAAAAAACATTTATTTCTCAATCACTTTTAGTACCACAGAGTTGGCATTTTTTGGAAGAATAATAAGTTACAAAAAAAACAAAAAAACAAAAAGCATTTATTTCTCAATCGCTTTTAGGACCACATAGTTGGCATTTTTTCTAAGTATATAATGTTAATTAAAATAGAAGATACATTTATTCATTTTAGTATATCCCAGAGTTAGATTTTTTTATTAATTGTGGCGGCTATATATTTCAAAATCTTTATCAAATTCATGTATGCGCATAATCAAGAATTTAAGGTTGTATCTCCTTTTCCCTTCCTTAATTTTTCCGATAATAGATTTTTTTCTATATATCTATTCTCCTAAGAAATTTTTGTACTTACATATATATATATATATATATATATATATATATATATATATATATATATATTTTACAAATTGACTTCTGACCACAGCCAGATTAAAGGAATTATCGAGATGATGAGTTCACAGCCAGCCCAAAAGCAGTTTACATCAAAGGAAGAGGAGGATTACCTACAGGCTATTCGTCTTGCTTCTTCAGTATCGCTCAGTTTTGCCTTGAAAACTGCCATTGATCTTGATTTGTTCGAGATTATTGCAAAAGCTGGTCCAGGCTGCATGCTTTCTCCTGCTGAGATAGTCTCTAATCTTCCTGCTAAGAACCCTGATGCTCCAACGATAATTGATCGAATCCTTCGATTTCTCACTGCTCACTCAATTTTAGTTTGCAATCTTGTCTCTGATGAAGATGGGCAGACCAAAAGATTATATGGTATTTCTTCAATTGGGAAATGCTTCCTTCAGAATGAAGATGGAATTTCATTAATTCCATACCTCAACATGTTTTTTGATAAACGTCTAATCGGGAGTTGGTTAGTCCTTTTCCTTGAGAAATTGTGTCATTTGTTACATATTTCCATGTTGGCTATATATCCTCTAACCTAATATCTTGGCAATTTGTATAGGAACTTCTGCAAGGAAGCAACATTGGAAGGTGGCTCATCATTTTTCAGGGGATTTGGGATGAACTTTTTTGAGATGATTGCAAAAGATAGTAATTTCTCCGACATTTTCAACCAAGCTATGGCCAGTCACACTACCCTAGT
This sequence comes from Firmiana major, assembly GCA_033439115.1. Classification (NCBI taxonomy): domain Eukaryota; kingdom Viridiplantae; phylum Streptophyta; class Magnoliopsida; order Malvales; family Malvaceae; genus Firmiana; species Firmiana major. The sequence goes on from CM065906.1 coordinate 65,697,302, forward strand.
CATGAAAACACTACTACAAGTTTACGAGGGATTTGAGGGCTTAAGCCAAGTGGTAGATGTGGGAGGAGGATTGGGAGCAAATCTTAAGCTCATTATTTCTAAATATCCACAAATTAAGGGTTTTAATTTTGATCTGCCCCATGTTGTTAAAGATGCACCCGATATCCCAGGTAATCTAAAACTGATATAACTTTTTGTTAAAATTTTCTTTTTTAACTATGAAGAATAGTCTAATTTATGAGTAATGAGATTACTAGGAATATAGTTCCATTTTTTTTAAAAAAAGGAAGAATATAGTTTCAATCTATCTCTACATTTCGATAAAAAAAAATTATTTCTATATTAAACACATTATATTAGAGGCGACAAAAATTGATTTAATTTGATAAATTCGTCTGATCGATTCAAACTTAAATCTAAATGATCCGAATTTGATTAAAAAATTATAATCTAAACTTGATCCGATTTAATCCAAATCTAAATTGATTTTAATTCAAATTGACTTGATAAATTCGAGAAGATCATAATTCTTGATTCAAAATAATTGAATATGTGTCGAACGAACCACATTTTTATTATTGAATTTGATTACTTTTGGTATTCTTTTCCTAATGTTAGGTGTGGAGCATGTAGGAGGAGATATGTTCACCAAAGTTCCTCATGGAGAAGTTATTTTCGTGAAGGTTAGCTATATACCAAAGTTCACCAAACTGCATTTTGGTTACGCAAATTAACTAAGAAATGTTCTCTCTTTCTTTTCCCTGTATTTAGTCGGTACTTCACGACTGGGGAGATGAACAATGCTTGAAGTTACTGAAAAACTGCTACGATGCAATACCAAAGTGTGGGAAAGTGATATTATTGGAATTCATAGTCCCAGAACTGCCCAACACTGACCTTGTCACCACTGTAACACTTAGTTTTGACATGCTCATGCTCAATGTGCTCCCTGCTGGCGCCAAAGAGAGAACTCAGAAAGAGTTTGAGACATTGGCAACAAAAGCTGGATTCACTACTTTGAAACTTGTTTGTCATGCTTATAACTATTGGGTAATGGAATTATACAAAATGTGAACAACTCACCTCAATTATTGATCTTCAGTACTCTAGTTTGATCAATAATTCATCGGCAATGCTCGCATTTTATAATGTTTATTGTAATAGTTTAGTAGTATCTTTAATAAAACTAATAGTCGACAGTTTGGCCGAGTGGTCTAAGGCGCCAGATTTAGGCTCTGGTCCGAAAGGGCGTGGGTTCAAATCCCACAGCTGTCACTTGTGTTTTTGTTAGCTTATTTTTTTTTAAAAATGTATTTCGTGTCCATTGATGGTAAAATTTATTCTTGCATGCTTTTTTTTTTAAGTTTAACTTGAAATTATTTATATTAAAATTTAAATTTTACAGAATTTTACAATTTTTTTAATTAACAAAATAAAAAATTACTACGACATAGGGATGTAAATGAATAGTGTGTAAGCGGGTACCCGGCACGTCTCATTTAAATCGAATTCGGATACTGATAAACGAGTTTTAATCGGGTTAAAATAGTAATTTTACTATTCATGATGGGTTCGGGTAGTATCGTTCGGATACCCTAAACCCAAACCCGTTTATTTTTTGCTTGCTAAAAATAACTTTTAAGGTTGTGGAGACTTGAACATTGATCTTTTAATCTTTATACAATGAACTTACCAAGTAAGCTATAGCTTATACTTGTCATGATTCCAATGAATTTCAAATATGTTTTTGTCATGATTTGTCATAATTTCAGTGAACTTCAAATATGTTTTTGTCATGATTCCAATGAATTTCAAATATGTTTTTGTTTTTGTATTTACTTAAATTATGTTTGTTTGTAGTTTCAAAAATAGAGTTGAATGGTTTGTTTGTTTGCTATGATTTCAAGTTACTTGTTGAACTATTAAACTTTGTTTAATTATAATGGAACATGTATGTTTTTATTTAATTTTATATTTTTTATTTATGATGTTAGTATAATTTTTTTTCATAGTCGGGTTTCGGGTTTCAGGTTCGAGTTAATAAACGGGTTGTCAAAATATAAATTGAATAATCGAATAATTATACAGGTTCAGGTATTTAACGGGTAGTGCAAAATTTATTAAGGTAGAATTCGAATAATTGTTTCAAAAATTAATAGGATAATTATAGGGTTCGAGTTTTATAATTATTAATCAAATTTAAAGTCGAATAGTTCAAAATTAACGGATACCCATTCCATTTACATCCTTATTACGACATATTTTCTAAGCCATTTCAATGGCTAAAAGAACCCACATGGCCTCAAAAATATTATTTTCTTGTGTGAGAAACGGGGAGGGTAAACCAAACACTCACTACCGCTAGACTCCAGACTCCAGATAGATGCATGAATTAGGAGAAAGTCGAAATTTTGGAAATTGAATTGGTACAAATAAAAGATGAGATATTAAAATTTGAGTTTGGGTAATTTATGTTTCAAAAGTTTCTTTTAGCCAAATAAAGTCATGAACATTTAGGTAAAAAAATATATGAACATATATATATATATATATATATGTATATAAGGTGTCAATCTTATCGGTGCTATAGATGTGGGTTTGTTCAGGTCATTTCGAATTAAGTAATTTTGAATTTAATTTTTTTTTAGTTTGAAATTTAGATTATTCAAGTTTGGATCATCAAATTTGGGTTATTTAAGACCAAATTGTTGAGTTATAAATTTAAGTCAATTCAATTGTGGATTTTTTTATATTCTATTTTTAGATCACTTAATTTTGAATTATTTCATAATCAGATTAATTTGGATTTGATTTATTTTAATATTGAGTTGGATGAGTTTAATTTTTTTACTATATTTTTGATCAAATTAGATTGGTTTTAAGTGGGTAGAAAGATTTTTTTCTAATTGAAACCGATTTTGAGAGGAGGAGTTCTAAATACAACTTACATAGGATTAAAAACACCCTATTAACTACATACACTCTATTTCTTTTTTCTTTTCTTTTTTTTTTTTTCAAAATTTTTACTAAACATACCTATTACTAAAAATCTTATACCCAAAATACCCTCCCCATTTCACACTACACTAACTCACTCTTATCTTTCTCTAAAAACACTCTTTTCAATGTCTACAATCTTCATTCATCTTCATTTTTTGTTGAAATTTCTCCAAAATCAAGTTTTTTTTATGTAAATCCTTCAATAAACTTATACTTTGTTATTTAATTTTAAGAATTTTGGTGAAAATTGATATATTTTGTTAGAAAATCTCATAAGTTGTCGAATGAGGTTAAAGTTTTTTTTTTGGGTTGGCTTGCAGTAGTGAATTGTCGTAAACAGTGGATTGTCGTGTGCCTCTTATGTGTCACTGCAATTCACTGTTCTGTGCCTTAAGAGGCTCACGGCAATTCACTGTCTCGAGCCAGCCAAAAAATATATACATAGGCAAAATACTCAAAATACTTGCAGCAGTGAATTGTCGCGAGCCTCTTATGTATCATGGTAATTTATTGTCTCGAACCAATCAAAAAAATATATAAGGGCAAAATAATCATTTAATTAGAGGTATATTAGTCTTAAAATTTTTTCATTAATAGTAGAATGTGTTTAGTAAATGGTAGGTTGTATATAGAATTTCTCTTTTGAGATTATACATACAAGGCTTGTATATAATTCTCAATTAATCAAGAACCAAGTATTTTTTTAATTAAGTGAAAAGGAAAATGAAATTCAACTCCGGAATAAATATAAATATATATATGTATATCCTGAAAAAAAAAAAAAAAGCTTTTAGTTCTTATGGATAAGGTTTGCCTTGTATTCTACCTTAAAAATTTATTGGAGTTTGTATTGAATCTCACATCGATAATGTAAGAGAAGTTATAAAAGCTTTTCCTTTATAAATAATATATTACGCTTGATTTGTTAGGCATACAAAGGGTGTAATTGGACATTAATAGAATAACAAATGTTTGAACTATTATAAAGGGTGTAGTTGGATACTGACGGAATAGCTAGTGTTTAGAGTCTTATAAAGGGTGTATATGAGCATTTTGAATCAGTAGTTGGACATCATTAGAATAACGAGTGTTTGAGCTTGAATTAGTTGGATTTGTGTTTTTTCTCTTCTAAAAATTACATGGTGAGCTTGTAAAAAGTTAGCAATTTTTCTCTTGTTGTAATTTTGAGTAGATATTAGTTTGACTGGGTGGTTATAGGCTAATTTAGTTAGGTTAAACCACATTGAAAATTTGTTTTGTTAGTTTCTGCTTTCTTCAATTTTTGTGGGTGTTTGGATTGAAGATATTTTTTTCAACAGCTATTTTCATCAATTATTTTTATGTAAATGTTTTTAATAAAAAGATTTCTTAAATTCTTCATCATAAATCTATTTTTTCTTACATTAATATTACTACGACCAAGTTATATTATACTTATGTATGTATTATGCAACTTTGAGATAGATCTGACAATTTATATTTATAATTTATGTTCATATCATATAAAATCATATTCATATAGTATAAAATATGAAAATTTCGTTTTCAAAATTCATGTCGACAAGAAAAAAATACAAAATTTTATTTTAATATTTTACTATATTCATATACAATTTTTACATAATTTTATCTCATTTTCGTATCATGATATTTTATTGTGTCTAAAATTATCTCATATATATATATATATATATATATTACTCTCAATTTTGAGAAAACAAAGAAAGGAATTTTCGTTTTCGACAACAATCAACATTGAAAATCTCTAAAATCCATATTTTAAAAAAAATCAATGAATAAAAATAAAATACTAGTGGTATAATTAAGTACGGCAGGCATGTTTCCGGGTTGTGACGTGTTAATAGTTTTCGTTTTCTTTTTTCCCAATCTTGTAAGCATGCATTTTGGACTTCTCCCTTCAAGATTATTACTTTTAAGTGTATATCTCATTAGGCAAATAAACCAAAATGATCATTTTCTCAATTTGGCAGTCCTACGAATTACCCAATGTTACATGCTGACCCTGGCCGGTTCTGCCTACGTGAAGTTTCCCAAGCTAGCTGGTAAATCAAACCATGTATAAATGGGTCCTTAATCGAAGCTAATCAGCCAAACCAGATTCAGTCAGAGAATCAGAAATAGCCAAAGCTTAGTTTGAGGATTTGATAAAATCTTTTTCATAAGCTTCAAAATGGCTTCTTACAAGTTTCTCCTGCTCACCATTGTTGCCATGTTTCTTCCTGCAATGGCTTTGGCAACAGATTTTATCGTCGGCGATGAAAGCGGATGGACCATCAATTTTGATTATGAAGCTTGGGCAATGGATAAAGAATTTCGTGTTGGTGATAAACTAGGTATCTACGTATATTTAAATTTCAGATATTTTTAGTAGTTCTGAAAAAAATAATTATAAAGTAAATTAAGAAGTATTATTCTATGTATATAGCGATAATGAAATATTTAAATTTCACGTTAAAAATTAGATCATAACGTGAATTATTCGTTAAGTTTGAAGTATAATCTGTTAATTTAGAAGATCATCAACTTTCTCTTTATTTTCTTCTTTGAGTTTTCGTTTAAACAGCCAATTTTGTCATATAATATATTTTTTTTCACCTCAATTTTATAGTGTTCCAATACCCTCAAGGAATGCACAGTGTGTTCAAAGTAAATGGTACCGCCTTCCAGAACTGTGACATTCCACCGCCAAACGAAGGTCTCACCTCCGGTAATGACACTATAGTCCTTATGACCCCGGGAAACAAGTGGTATATCTGCGGTGTTAGCAACCATTGTGCCGCTTACGGCCAAAAGCTTAAAATCACTGTCCTATATCCAGCCCCGGCTCCATCTTCCCCTTGGGCACCAACTCCTGAACCTTCGATGCCAGCAACACCAACAGAACCTTGGGCTCCAATTCCTGCACCTTGGGCACCAACTCCCGAACCCTCGATGCCAGCAACACCAACAGATCCTTGGGCACCAATTTTTGCACCTTGGGCACCGGTTCCATCTTCACCTTCAACACCAGCTCCTACTGAACCTTGGTCGCCACCGGCACCATCTCCTTATCCATGGATTTGATCAGCCATTTTGGAGTCATGTTTCCATGGCAGCTACATATGGAAACAATATATTCCAATGATTTTGAATGCGATCAATATTTACTAGCTGTTATAGGCAGAAAATAATATTACTTATTCTAAGTTCAATTGCTTCCACTTTAAAGAAATTGACATTGTTGAAATCCTGCAAGCTCCATGGTATAAATAAATGATACCATGATGGTATCATGTTGAGCTATATATTATGTTGTAATGGTACTGATAATTTATAGATTTTTTTTATTTTATTCTTTTACTTTCATTTTTTATTTGGCCAGCTTCCCATGAAAATTACTAGCCCCTCCCCTGTCCAAGATGATTCCTTTCTTCTCTGGATTTATAGATCCAAGCTGACGACCAATGAAGGTTCTCCTTTTAGATTTCCTCTTCATATTCAAGCAACATCATTATATATTAATTATATGCTATCTGCCTTTGTTTGTGTTTTCATATCAGAATCACCTTCTTTATTATAGCATGGGAGATCAAAACAATTTGGTGGCTGTCGAAACCAACAATAATAAATCCTACTCAAAATAAATTTAAACTGTAGTATAATTGAGTAAGGTCGTTTCCCAAGAGATTGGTAAGATTTATTTTTCTGCAAAATATTAAAAAGTAAAATGGGGATTTTGGGAAAATGAAAATAAAAATTAAATTAAAATCTAGGAAAAGAAAAATCAATATGATGCAAACATCTAACCAAAGGAATAATTTTAGAATGGGTTCAGGGAATTGATCATTGATGCAAAAATAAATTCTTTTAATCTTTACCAAATTGGTTATGGTTATTGGTACGACCTAACAACCTATCCCTCCTTACTTCTTCGATAATCAGGATACGATCTCTAATTATTTCTCTTGTCAGTTAAACAACCTTAGATACGATCTTAAGATTTAATTTACCAACAGCATTGAAAACTAGAGAGACTACCAATTCTAACTAACAAACACACATGTAGGTTCATTTAAGCTAGATTATATATCTTCTTAACAGAGAATCGAAATCCTGTCTGAAATCAATTATGTTATTTACCACTTATATTAGAATGCCTAAACAATTACGGATTCAGGTTTCTAATTGGCGATATATTATCCTGACAATTGAACAAAGGGCCCTTTTTGCACAATAAATCAAAACAATAATTTAAATAAGAACAGAAGACATATAAATAATAAAGATATAAAAGAACAATATAAAGACTAATTAGATCTCACAATTCTTAAAGAACCCAAACTTTAATTATCCTTTGGCTAGACTAAAAGTTTAGCAAGCCATAAGTTCAAAGAAAAACACAATAAAAATCTATGAAGATTCAAGAATTCAGAATTTCAAAATTTCAGAATTATTTTTCTCCCTAGCCACTCTTAGTCTATATATACTAAATATCCTAGCTCCAGAATCTGTTTCCAAAGGAAAGTGCTCTGATTGAGTTTGATTACAATTAAACTTCTTTCCTTTTTCCACCACTTTGCATATCTCTTCTTTAATAATTAAAATCTTCCACTTGCCATCTTTGGACTGATTCAGTCAACTTTAACTACAAGTGATAGATCTTGACTTGAATTCCAAGATTTCTTCTGATTTTGTGATTTGAGCAGAATCTGCAGCTTTTAATCCATTTTGTCTATTTTCCTTCATTCACAATACAAAATAGAAAATATAAATCAAATCCAAAAATTAAGCATATAAAAGAATTTAAATCATGGGAAAATATGACAATTAATATGTATAATATGCAACTTATCAAATTCCCCCACACCTAAACCTTGCTTGTCCTCAAGCATACACTAGTCTAAATTCATAATCTCTTCTCATCATTCCTTCATCTTCTTCCTATGCTCATCCAAAACACATTCCTTTTAATAATTAAAACACAAATTTTTAAGGCGAATTCTCATAACACACATGAATAGCACCTTAATAATTCAATTAAATTCATAAAGTATACAAGATCTAACACCCTCGCAATTGGATTTCACTAATCACACTCTAAGTGTTTAAGGTATATATAAATGAGCTCTCAAGTCAATGCATAGAAGATTTCTTACCATAGGCTTGCAAATTCATCATATCTCTTCCACCAATAAATGAATTAAGATGCAAAAATCTAAAGGTCTAAAAGGGTTGTAATGGGGCTTAGGTAAGGTATGACAAAGGGATTTTTGGGTTAAAAAAATTGAAAGAATCATACAAAACTTTTCACATAAAACTCAACTTAATGATTTCAAAAAACTGCTTCAATCACATAATTTTCAGAATGAACTTTCAAGCAATAAAAATTACACTTCTCTTTCTCTTTTTCTTTTTCTTTTTTTTTTTTTTCATTTTTCATTTTTTTTTTTTCAACTTTTTTTTTTTTTCGATTTTCTTTTTCAAAAGAGAAGAACTCAATGAAAGAAATAGCTTGAAATACTAATTTTTTAACATATGCAATCTTTCTAAAAATATTTTGAAATTTCATGTGCATCTATATGATTCATCAATTCAAGGTTCAATAAGAGGGAAAATCAACAAAAAAGTTTATCATGGCTTGTAATGTGGTTTAATTCAAAAAAAAATGTCAGGCTCAAAGTGGTTTCTCTAGGGGTTAATTATAATAAGGGTAGGCTAAAAAAAAAAAAAAAGGTATAATATCAAAAAATGGTTTATCCTAATTGCCCTTATTTGATTTATTGCATCATATTCATCAAAGGGTTTGATTAAGACATGTATGACAGAGCAAGTTCTAGAATAGTCAACTATGTATGACAATCACACAAACAAAGAATAGAGCATGATGTAATGAATGCTCGTAGGCTCAAATCTCACCAAAAAGAAGTTTATATGTGCTAGATCCTATACACTTTTTTTTTTTCATTTAATGAATTAAAAGTAACTAATCACACTGTATTAATGAGAATTCAAAACTGTGTAAATTTTTTTTTTTTTTCATGGGATAAGCATTGGAAAAATCTAGAATTCAAAGAGATCACAAACTATAACTAATGTACCTTTTGGAACAAAATTTTTATGGATTTGCAAAAATTTTCATGAAAATTAATCAAGAATGAAAGGAAAAGAAAGCAAAAATAGCAGAGTCACAATTAAATTCCCTCCCCCACACCTAGACTATACATTGTCCCCAATGTATCAAAATAATTGCTCATTAACTTTAAAAGAATTAAGGGAATTAAGAAACTTCCCTGAAAAATATTGAGCAATGTGAAACATGGTGTTGATTTCCACGACTTTGCCAATCGAAGCATGCTTATGAGCTAAAGAAACTTCTTAATTTCCACCATTAGTGATTGAAAAATTTCTCACCCCCGGTTTTTTTTGGTTCTGTGCTGCAGAAAGCGTGAAGACAGGCGCGACTAGGCTCGGCTCTGGTGGGTGCTGCGGCTGCTGTGGGACTGTTGCTGGAGGCTGCAGTGAAATTGCTGCGTGAAGCTCGGGTATGGGTCTATTGCCGACAGAGAGTTCTCGGGTTGCTTGGTGATGTTGCAGTCGGAGAAGAGGATGCAGCTGGAAGGGTTTCGGTCAGTTACCGGACAGTGGGGAGTAAGCGGCTGCTGTGTTGGGGAGAAGGGGCTTGGGAGCTCGGGCTGCTGCTTCGTTCTGTACTGCCGGAGCTGCAATCGGAAGCCGATCCTCGGTGCTGATGGTGCCGGTAGAGTGGTCGCCGCCGGTAATGGGCTCCGGTGGATGATGAAGATGGTGCCGAGAAGGGGGGTCTGTAGGCAAAGGGGAAAAAAATATATAAAAAAATATTAATAATAATACCGAAAGAAAAAAAAAAAATATATATATATATATATTTTAAGAGGAGATGGCAGAAGATGAGTATTGATAGGGCGTGGGCACGCCCTATCAATACTTCTCTTTTGCAAAAAAAATTTTATTTTATTTTAATTATTTTTTTTTTTTTTTTAAAAACAGAAGTGCTCTTGTCATAAGGCGTGGGCACGCCTTATGCAGACACTACTTCTGTTTTTTTTTTTTTTTTTTATCAAGATAAACATAAATCTTATCCAATATTAATAAAATAACAAAATTAAAAAAAATAATTTGCAAAACAAAAATAAAAAGAAATTTTGGGTTGCCTCCCAAACAGCGCCTTTCTTTAAAGTCTTTGGCTAGACATAGTTATACTCAGTTATATGTTGGACATTCCAATCCAATTCGTTCAATTTCATGCACTTGTAAACCTTCATAAAAAAGTTTTAAGCGATGACTCTTGACCTTAGAGATCTGACCTGTATCCAGACTTTGGATTTCAATTTTACCACGAGGAAACACGTTAGTAACAATGTAAGGACCTAACCATCTAGAACGAAATTTACTAGGAAATATTTTCAATTTAGAATGAGATAGTATTACTTTCTGACCAACATAAAATTTTTTCTTGGGAACCGTATGATCATGAAAGGCATTTATCTCTTCCTTGTAAATCACAGAGCTTTCATAGGCATGATTAATATTAAACTTAATGATTTCATCATCAAATTCCATTGTGAGTGTACCATCATGCACATCAATTTTAGTCCTAGATGTTTTTAGAAAAGGTCTTCCCAACAAAATTAAAGATCTAGTTGAGTCATCATCATCCATATCAAGCACATAAAAATCAGCAGGAAAGATCAATTCATTTACTTGCACCAAAACATCCTCTAAGACACCTTCAGGATAAACATTAGATCTATCAGCAAGCTGAATAATCACACCAGTCTCTTTTAATGTTCCAACATTCAAAGATTTAAAAATAGACAAAGGCATGACATTAACTGAAGCTCCTAGATCTAACATTGCTCTTTCAATTTTAAGATTACCTACCTTACAAGGGATAGTAAACATACCTGGATCCTTGCATTTAGGAGGTAACTTTTTCTGGAGGACAGCTGAAACATTCTCACCCATGCTAACAAATTCATTACCTTTCAGTTTCCTCTTGTTGGTGCACAACTCCTTAAGAAACTTTGCATATCGAGGTATTTGTTTAATTGCATCAAGTAAAGGAATATTTACCTCGACCTTACGGAAGATGTCAAAAATTTCCTTTTCCTCCTCATCTTTTTTAGATTTAGATGATCTATAAGGAAAAGGAGGAACTGGTGTAAAAATGTTTTGTTGCATGACATTAGGTTCCTTAGGGTGATCCAACCGTGGCAGGGGTGCAACAATTTCCTTTTCAGCTTCTTCTTCTGGAATGCGCTTTCGGGTTGTCTTGCTGGACTCCCCTACCTCGGTTCCACTCCTCAAGGTCATTGCACTAACATTCTGTTTAGGATTGATAACTGTTTGTGAGGGCAATTTTCCTTGAGATTCCAGTCTATTTACAGAAATGGCTAGTTGACTCATTTGATCCTCCAGCTTCTTAATGCTTGTCCTTGTCTCCTGTTGAAATTGTTGTGTGTTAATTGCAAGTGATTTAACAATTTCTTCAAGAGACGTACCTGAACTTGAGGATGGCTGATGTTGTTGTTGTTGTGGAGTAGGTTGGCTATATTGAGAATTTTGAAATTGAGGTCTTGCTCCGTAGCTAAAGTTGGGATGATTTCTCCACCCTGGGTTATAAGTATTTGAATATGGATCGTGATTCCTTTGTGGTGGACCTGGAAATCCTCCAACTGCATTTGCGTGCTCATGAGGTTCATCTTGAAGTGTGGGGCACATGTCGGTTGGGTGTCCAGTAGCAGCACAAATTCCACAGGCTTTAACTTGTTGTACGTTTCCCATTCCTATAGCCAATTGTTGAACAACAGATGTTAGACTAGCTATTTGATTTTCAAGAGAATGTGTATTTACCTCATTTACTCTTCTGTGAGGTATGTCTTGTCTGAATCCAAACTGTTGGGAGTTAGCAGCCATGGTGGAAATTAAATCTCTAGCCTCTCTAGGAGTCTTGTTCACTATCGCCCCTCCACTGGCTGCGTCCATCATCCTTCTTTCCATGGGTAACAATCCTTCGTAAAAATATTGAATTAAGAGTTGTTCGGAAATCCCATGTTGAGGACAACTTGCACAAAGTTGCTTAAATCTCTCCCAGTATTCGTGAAGAGTTTCAATATCTTTCTGCCTGATTCCACATATCTCTCTTCTAATGCTAGCAGCTCTTGAAGCAGGGAAAAATTTGTCAAGGAACAATCTCACCATTTCAGTCCACGTGGTTATAGAACCAGGAGTTAAATAGAACAACCAATCTTTTGCTCTATCAGCTAGTGAGAACGGGAAAGCTCGCATTTTGATTTGCTCTTCAGTAACTCCTTGTGGTTTCAGGCTTGAACATACCACATGAAATTCTTTTAAGTGTTTGTGAGGATCTTCATTCTCAAGACCATGGAACTTGGGAAGCAAATGGATCAAACCCGATCTTAATTCAAAATCTGCTTGCAGAGTTGGGTTATGAATGCAGAGGGGTTGTTGATTGACAGGTGGTGCAGCCAACTGCCTTAAAGTTTGCTCCTCTTCAGCCATTATTTCTTCAGTCTCAGAATCACTATCAACTGCAAAATTCAGTCCAGGGGATGAAGATGTAGTTTCTTGTGCCTTTTGAATTTTTGTTTGCTTCCTATTCCTCTTAGCTGTCTTTTCAATCTCAGGGTCGTACGGGATTAATTCACCTGCACGAAAAGAACGGGGCATCAAAATAAATCTAATTAAAAACCAATCCCCGGCAACGGCGCCAAAAATTGGTGGCTGTCGAAACCAACAATAATAAATCCTACTCAAAATAAATTTAAACTGTAGTATAATTGAGTAAGGTCGTTTCCCAAGAGATTGGTAAGATTTATTTTTCTGCAAAATATTAAAAAGTAAAATGGGGATTTTGGGAAAATGAAAATAAAAATTAAATTAAAATCTAGGAAAAGAAAAATCAATATGATGCAAACATCTAACCAAAGGAATAATTTTAGAATGGGTTCAGGGAATTGATCATTGATGCAAAAATAAATTCTTTTAATCTTTACCAAATTGGTTATGGTTATTGGTACGACCTAACAACCTATCCCTCCTTACTTCTTCGATAATCAGGATACGATCTCTAATTATTTCTCTTGTCAGTTAAACAACCTTAGATACGATCTTAAGATTTAATTTACCAACAGCATTGAAAACTAGAGAGACTACCAATTCTAACTAACAAACACACATGTAGGTTCATTTAAGCTAGATTATATATCTTCTTAACAGAGAATCGAAATCCTGTCTGAAATCAATTATGTTATTTACCACTTATATTAGAATGCCTAAACAATTACGGATTCAGGTTTCTAATTGGCGATATATTATCCTGACAATTGAACAAAGGGCCCTTTTTGCACAATAAATCAAAACAATAATTTAAATAAGAACAGAAGACATATAAATAATAAAGATATAAAAGAACAATATAAAGACTAATTAGATCTCACAATTCTTAAAGAACCCAAACTTTAATTATCCTTTGGCTAGACTAAAAGTTTAGCAAGCCATAAGTTCAAAGAAAAACACAATAAAAATCTATGAAGATTCAAGAATTCAGAATTTCAAAATTTCAGAATTATTTTTCTCCCTAGCCACTCTTAGTCTATATATACTAAATATCCTAGCTCCAGAATCTGTTTCCAAAGGAAAGTGCTCTGATTGAGTTTGATTACAATTAAACTTCTTTCCTTTTTCCACCACTTTGCATATCTCTTCTTTAATAATTAAAATCTTCCACTTGCCATCTTTGGACTGATTCAGTCAACTTTAACTACAAGTGATAGATCTTGACTTGAATTCCAAGATTTCTTCTGATTTTGTGATTTGAGCAGAATCTGCAGCTTTTAATCCATTTTGTCTATTTTCCTTCATTCACAATACAAAATAGAAAATATAAATCAAATCCAAAAATTAAGCATATAAAAGAATTTAAATCATGGGAAAATATGACAATTAATATGTATAATATGCAACTTATCACAATTTCCTTGCAATCATCGAAAGAAAAAAAAAATAACGAAAGTATACAAAGCGGCCAGCAGTTCATAATATTCATGGGAATTGTTCCTTCTTGCCAACCTTTCTTCTTCTTCTTTTTCTTCTTATGCAGCTAATTTTTTTTGTTTGTTTCCAAACTATGGCTTCTTTTAAATTTAAAAAAAAATGTAAAAAATAAGTTCAATTTATGTAAATGACACATTCATTCATGTTTAAATAACAAATTAAGTACAAGTTTAGTTCCAAAGATTAGAACATTGGCAATATTTCCTTACATAAGCTCCAACAATCACTGCCAAGGAAATTGCTACTATGATTTCCAGAACTATCCTTTTATTCCTATTCATTATCAAACTTATATATATGCCAGGAGTAACATTCAGGCCAGCGCCCGAAATGGTAGAGATTTCCTTAGGCATTACCAGGTAAAGAATGCCATTGGAGAACTTTGCTTGAATTTGGTTTGGTTGACAATTCTCTGAGACTGGAATTTCTTTCCGGAATCGGCTTTTTTTAAATTTATCCTCATCTGATTGACGTTCTCCAGTAATGATTATAATGCCGGAACTGCTAAGTTCAGCTTTCAATTGCTGCCTTTTAAATCCTACATTGTTTTGTCAACAGAAATTCAAGTATAAAGAGACTAATTAATCAAGCACTAAATTGCTCATGTGAAGATTGGAAGAATATATTTTTACCTGGAAGTTGGACCTCTAGGGTGTCATTGTTTTGCTCCCTTTTCCATTTGCAGAAGGGCTCAAAATCTTCATAAGAGATGGTTGGCTGCATTTTATGCTTTCTTCTTCTTCTTCTTCTAATTATCTTTAAGGCTTTTAGGGAATAAGATGATTGAATTATATATATACATATATGCAGAATATTTCTTTTATAATTTCAGAGCTAAGAAACCTTTAGGGAAGCTGGTTTAAGGAGTTTTCCTTTGTGTTTCCTCTTGGAAGAGAATGATTCCTTAATTGCTTTCGGAAGATTGGGTTTCTTTTTGTCTTTCATTTAGGTTTTTTATTCTAACTTATCTTAACCCTTAGGCATGTTTTGAGTACTTTTTCCTTTTTTTTTTCCTCAGAAATTTTCATTCCTGGCCATTTCATCAATGGAGTTTATGTTATAGCACCTTAAATTATAATATCAAATTTTAAATATTTTTTAGTTTCATCGATAATTACCCATGAAAAAGTTTCCTCAGTAAAATTCCATCTGTAGTAAAATAATTTTAGTAGTGCAACAATTTTTTAGTCTAAACCTCGTCCTCCTTAGGAACTCAAACAGATTAATTAATTCCAATTCATTAACTATTCTTTCAAAAGATGTCTTGGTTCCAAAAAATGCTAATGGAAAGCTATTTTTCTTTTTTGTTTTCTACTGATATTATGAAATAAATAAAACATGTTAATTTAATTTTTCTTATTACTTTTTTATTATGATACTTGAAGATCTCATTCACAAATGGAATGAGAAACTTGAATCTTATTGAATCTATCAAAAAGTTTTCAATATGTTACTTTTATCAACGTTTGAAGTACTTGTGGTCCAAGCTTTTTTTTTTTTTTAGCTTCTATGTTGATTTATGCTCCATTTGATTTTAAACGAAACCCAATACAATACGATAAGAGTTTATTGTATTGCATTTACAATTTTATTTTTATTTTTTAAATTTTAATATAATATATTTAATAATTATTTTATTATTCTTTCATCGTAATCGTTGTAATTGAATTCAAAATATCATTTTTTTATATTTATCTTACTGTTATAACTGTTTTCAATTTTATCAGAGTCAATTGTACTATCCATCTAAATTAAACCTTAGATATTAAAATATGAATGATGTGGCATTTAGAAATGAACGTAAAGGATCAGATGTTAGCTGACCTGGGAATTGATTATTTGAGGATATTTGGTGGTTAACTTTGAGAGAGATCAATTCTATTTGACGATTTTTTTCCTTTCCCTTGAGATTTTCTGCTCGGCATTTGTGACCTGAAAGGGTTCAATTGTTTACCTGTGCTTTCTTGAAAAACTTTTTCTGCTAAAACAATAAAGAAAGGTTAATCCAATGAAATTCTCCGCAATGTACATCGTTGCAATGGCTATGGCTATATATCTTTCCCAAGCAGTTCATCCTTGTGTCGTGCATGTTATCTAAAAGAACCCTTGTGGTGATTGGTTTTAACCGGTTCACATCTGTTAATGTAATATTGTCTAATTATATAATCAATCATAATTTAAAATATTACTATTATTTAATTAAAATAATATTTAAGATTATATAATTATTGCAAGTCAATTGATAAGAATTTTTATATATAAATAAGATACCTATGCACAATTTTTGTTCAAGTAAATGAATAAAAGAGTTCTAATACAATATCAAAGCCCAAGTTCTGTATTATGTGTAAATTTTTATGTCTTCTACTTACACGTGATGGAGGTTTAGTGGTTTTATCACACATATTTTAAATACTCTGTTCTTTATAATTTTATATTTAAATTGAATTCCTTCACTTATTGACAATTGATTTTAAGTTGAATGTTTATCAGTTTTAGTCTAATACAATTATTTCTTTTAAATTTTAAGTCATTCACCTATTCTACATTGTAATCCAACTTAATTAATCTAAAGATCATCAACATTTACCTCTTGTTTGAATAGATATTAGTAAAAGAGGGGGAATGGGACTCAAGGATCCATTTACTTTAGTTTTAGCCTTTCCATTGCGCAACATGTAATCTGAGCGCAAATATTCAGTCTTATGAACAGATGAATTTATGATGCTTTGATTTCTCAAGCTAAAACCTGTAACATTACACATCCATAATCATGGGAGCATAATATTTGAATATGTAATACACCATAGTGAACAGCAGTGACAGCACTGTAACACTTGCCACAACCTTCACTGCTGTCTTTCTCCCCATTTTAAGCCTTGAAATGAAAGATTTAGGGCCAGCCTCAGACAATGTAGCAGTTCCAGTTGGCGTAGTCATCAAATCTCTACCTTCCGACGATTGTTTAGCTGTAAAAGCCTGATCAGCCTCTTTACTTAGACTGCTTTCTTGTTTTAGTTTTTCGTTGTCTTGTTTGGGTGACGAAACCTGTTGCAGTGGTGTAATTGGTTCCTGCTGGGAAACCTGCGTAGTAGTTTTCTTAGGTATTGTTAAACGAAGAACACCAGAACTCAACCTTGAACGAATTTCATATGCTTTGCACTCTTTAGGGGGGTTGAATTCCTTGCGGAATCGGAGCCATCTAGTTCGCCCCAGGGGACGTTCTCCGGAAACTGTTAGGACCCCATTACTGCCCAAGTGAATACTAAGGTGGTTCTTTCTAAAACCTAACAAAATCATAGAATTGAAACAGTTTGCATGCAATCAATGAAAGTGCACAGCAACCGGCATTAATCATCTTCATTTTTGGCTTAGAAAATTATAAAATTGAGTTCGCTCTATGAACAAGAAACTACTTTTTTCCCATAAAAATACTATTAGGTTTCAAATTCGAACATCTTTTCATATTTGAACAGGAAAAAGAATCTTGTTTTCCTTTCCCTCAACATTTTTGGATGTTAATTTAGAAGAAATTTGAGATTATAAACCATTGAAGGTAAAATAATTGTTCACTCTCTTTCCATCAATGCAAGAGAAAAGTAAAATATGTTAGCATTACAGGCAATTTCCACATTCCAACCATATTAAATTCCAAAGGATCATTATGAGCTAGCAAGAAACCCTTTCTATTTCTAACAAGAAGGGTGTAATATGTATTACCTTTCACTTGAAACTCAATAATGTCATAATCTTCTTCTTCTCCAAATTGGTAATCAGGCTCAAAATCTAGGTAGGATCGGGCCATTATCGAAGGAAAAAAGTACTACCAAAATCTTTGCAGAAATATAGTACTGTTTGTTTCTGAATTCAATGATGGAATAAGACTCTTATCACAAATCCTTTGATATAATACTGGATTAACAAGCTTCTATTAGACAGAGGTTTCTTTTGGGTTTCCTATGGAAAAGAGAATATTCCTTTTCCAAAGTCTAAACATTGGGTTTGATTTGCTACATTGGACAACTTCGTTCACAGCATACATATGTTGTCCTCCCTTAATAGGTGATCCCTTCTTTTCTTAATTGGTTTCCTTGGTCTGTGGCATTTGACAAACTAATAAAAAAGAAGAAGAAGCTATTTCATATTCTTTGGCAATTTGATACCTATTACAGTTAGAGAGTCAATTCATGCTTTTCATTGTTTTGGAGTCTAATTTTGACTTATGCTTTGTTTGGTAGAAAGGAAAAAGTCAGCAAATTATCAAATCTGTTCAAAAAGTAGACAGGAAAATTGGATTTTAAGGAATTGGATGAGTTGCTGCTTTACAAATTTACTCAAGTTAATTTCACAAATTTCTTACAAGTTTATGTGGTATAACAAAGAATGTTCCTGGTTATCTGCTTGAGTATGCAACTCAACAGGAAGATTTCTCTGTTTAGAGCTCTGCACTAGTAACTCACTCTTGAGCCTTCTGGTTTAAGCACAAATTTGATCAACTTTGGAATTTGACCATTATACAGTATTACATAAGTTTTATGTTTGTTAATATAGTATTATAATAGCTGAAAAGTGCAAATTTAAGGGGACTCAAGCTTGTTTAACTCAAACAAGCTCATCCTATACTGTTGTATGAGATGACAAATTTCAGAATAGGAAAAGGTGGCATGGACCTAATAATTGCAGACTGTATTCAGGACGAAACTGAATGAAAAAGATTATGTTGGGCCCTCCAAGATATCAAAAACCTAACCAATAAGCAATTAAAATTTAATACTTTCCAGGAATCTTTTCTTTATTCCACACATGCTAATGCTGCTTTGGTTTGAAAAATATGGTGCTTTTTTCAGTGGAGGCCTAGATTTAGTACGGCCAGTAATATATATTTTTTTAAATCCAGGCTTAATTTACTCAGTGTTGATCCTTAAATTGTAAATCTCAAATCTGCATTGGCTTGGTTTTGATGTGGCCTGTTTAAGGCAGTTTGATTTGATAACTGAAGCAGTCCTTCCAAGATTCTAGCGCTTGTTTTTCTCTGAAAAAGGCCATAATTCTTGATCTGCAACTTTCATTCTTTCAGCTTTGCTTTTGCATGGAATAAAATTCACCAAAAAGATATGCAAAAGATGTTTAAAGATTCTGTCTGATAAACATGCTTTTGCTTTTTCACTTTTAACAGTTAGGAAGCCAGTAAGGAAAAAGTTTCTATTAAACATATACAACCCAAACTTGAAACAACTGAGTGGAATCTATGGGACTGATTTTGCGTAATGGCAGCTAGCATTGGAGTTTCATTAATTCAAACTCACTAATTATATGACAGTAAAGGCTATTAGCTGTCCAAATATACAGTGAGGAAAACACAGACTTAAAGCAGCTGTGCATAGTCAAGGGATGTGTTGTAGCTAAAAGATAATTAAGAACTAACATGCTTTTGAAGGGGCAGTAATTGTTTTATTAGCTAAAGCAAGAAGGAAGTCTCTGTAATCCCCCCATGGAATGCTGTCGCATATTGCTTCGCGCAATTCTACTCCATGTTTTATCTTGAAGACCTTTTGAATTTCATCCATGTCTATCTCAGCTCTGCTCACCATCACACGTGCCAAGGCACCTCTATCGGATGTCATCCCTTTAATGCTTGCAAACAACGTCTGAAACCAGTCAAGTGGGAAATAGTAACTTAATCAATTTCTGTGATTCAATAATATGACTAATGCCCTCATTTTGTATAGTTTAAGTTTGGTTAAAACATTAACAAGAATGCTTTCAAGGCATTTAGAAATGAAAACAGATTAATTTTACCTTTGCATAATAGTTAGGTGGGTTGCAGATACATTTTATAACCATCTTTAATGCATCCTCAAACTCTCCATAATTGCCTTGATTGATTGACTGAAAAAGATAGATGAAACAGTAGGTGTTCTTCTCTATTCAATTATAGAAACAAAATACAAAGATCGCATGCAGCATAAGAAACACAATACCTTTGTGTAGTCGTGTCCATAGATGTGCTTATAGCAAGAAAATGTCAACTTAAGCTGTGGAATGCTCCTTTTAGTGAAAATCTCCAGCACAATACCTTCATCAATGCCTCCAGGACTTCCCTCCCCTGTTTCATAAAGCCTCCTGGCATCACATTTTGCGATATGTTGACTAACATCTGCCTGGTGTGCCTTGTGTGATGTGGCTAATGCAACCAGAATCTGTCACAAGAAGAAAGATGAATCACTGATACGAAGTTATCTCGAATTCCAATTTAAATTCTAGGCTTTAGACTTCATATAAGGCCTGTAATTTCAATCAAAGTTGCCTTCTGGTAAGGGTGAGGAGGCTCAATATTGATGATATCCTGGTCCAACTGCCTTTTATACTTTGACTGATAAGCTTGCTTGATGAGATCAATATGACTTGATTTTCGTCCTACAAAAATTTCCACAAGAGCCTTATAGTTAGCATCATCTTGCTGAATTGCCTCCCTAGCAACTGTGGCATCACGTTCGTGAGGGTCAAGCAACCAAAGAGACAAGGCTGCACAAGTTTTTGATGAAACCCCAGGCTCATTTCTCTGGCTAGTCATACTAGTCTTTTGCAGAAGAGTTATCAGGTCCTCCCCATACATTCCCCTGTAAGTTTCTCTAATCTGCCGGCATTCAAGCTGAGTTCGACTTGCCAAAGCTCGAATCAACTGGTTCAATCTGCCCCAGGAATCATGAATCTCCTTGCATTCATTCTCAAAACTATGGCTTGAAGATGCTAGGAGTTCGGTGGCCATGAAGGAGCTTGAAAGAGTAGCTGAACCTGCAAACACAGCTTTCCTTTTAAGAAACTTAAATAAAGTTGCAGCTACAATACTTTCAGGCCAAGAAAGGGATTTTTTACTTTTTGATCCTAACCTAGAAATAGGCTGAATCAGCATTGAAATGGTGAAGAGAGTGTTTTCCATGCATTTATGGGAGAGAAACAAATTGATTATGTGTAACAGATTGTACTTTGCTGCATATGCCATGTGAAACTTTGTTTGATAGCAATGAATTGATGGATTTCCAAGTAGACCGTGAGTATGAAGTGATTACTTTTCAACAACGTTCCAAGTTTCAGCATCAATTCTCCAATTGCCAAAGCCAACCCCATTTTCCCGTAGTTGCTTTCACTTTCACCATTAACTCATATATAATTAGTATAAATTATTGAAAAGAAAAAGGCTATAGGTACTATGAATTTTGATGAATACAACTAGATAATATAACTTGAACCTTTACCAAACTTTATTGAAAGCCTTTTTTTTTTTTTATGGTCGGAGCATCTTAGTCTATTCCTATATTTCAAGACTAATTTTTTTTTGGATAATTTTAAAAGCGCATCCCCATAAAATTAATAAATTTTGATAATTGTAAATCAACTTATCCAATTTTTCTATGTAGGTTTGTTTCTTTTTGTTGTCGCTCGGTTGCAATAATGTCGAATTGCAGACGTTTTTATCTCGATTTTCGTGTCACGTATTCTAATTCTTCTCTATGTTGGTACTCCGATGCTTAAGTCAACCAGAGAATTGAGCAGAGTTTCAATAAGAAAATTCAGAATTAGGTTAACGAATCGTACATAACCCCTATTTATAGGGATTTACTCCGTCACTAATTACATTTTTGCCTTTTTTATCTTATTCAGGGTTTGTATAATTTCTCACATGTTTTATTCGTGCGTCACGTGGTGTATTCTTCGTACGTCACGTCACGTGACGTACTATTATTATTCTTTTATCATGCACAATACTTTTTTTTCTAATTTTTTTATCTTTTGTATTACGATTGAGATTTGAAATCTAAATTTTTCGTTTTGAAATTGACTCTTATACTAATGAACTAACAGCTTATTAATCTTTATTTTAACTTTTTCATTAAACTAATAATTACTGATATTTCATAAAAAAGAAATATGATTGTCCTAATATAAATTACTTTCATAAATACATATTATTTGTAAACATTCTTTTAATTGTATAAAAAAATTGATACAATTTTGTACTTGCTCGACTAGAATTTATATATTTTGTAAAAATAGAGATGAAATTAATGTATTAACGTAGATTCCTATGATACATCTTTTTATAAAAAAAAATTATGAGATTATGTTGTAAATTTATTTTTTTTTATTTTACTTAATTTTTAAAGAAATATGTGACATAATTATTATATCTAATAAAATATAGCAATGGAAATAATTTAATCACAAAATGAGGCTACTTGGTCCGCTATATGCACTACTAAACATGGGGCGAGCCGTATTTCCAAACTGTTAACATTAGAGAAAGGGCCAACTTTTTCCCTGAATCTTTAACCCCACTGTCTTACTTTCATCGAAAGGTAAATAAATTCGATTCTTTTCGTGGGTATATGAGTATTTTGATGCTTATGCTGTTGATTTTTTCTGTTTGGTTGCAAAGAAAATCCAAAAGGAAAAAGCAAAATACGGTTTCTCTTTTGCTACCGGCTTAGTGGGTTTTTGAAAATGTGGCACCATACGTATGGGTTTAGCTTAGTTTTTGCTGGGTCCAAGGCATTTAATAGAAGCTGGGTAACTTGAGGCTCAAGGTTTTCTTTTCTTTTGTTCTCATTTCCTTCATTTTCCTTGTAACCAAACATTGTTTTAGTGACATTTGCTGCATGTGCTTAATAGTTGCGTTTTGGGGTTCTTTATACTATACTAGAATTCATAAGTTACATTGATAGGTAATCTGACTCTTGAATCATTATTTCCTTTGATCATTTTATGCTTAGCATGATTAAAAAAAAAAAAAGTTTAAAGATTAGTTTTCTATAGGCTTTTGGATTACATTGCTCCTTTCTTTGGCATGTTACTTTTCATAAGAATTAATTGAATTAAACATATTGGGTTGATTCAGCTCCTTTTTACTATTTTGTTTTGGCTTATTTTTCAGATGTTATCTAAGTGCTTACTAGAGTGAAATCTTTAAAACTATTGATGGTAGCGGCCTGCTTTTTTTGTTACAATGTTTCCAGCTCTCCTGCTTTTTCTTATGATTTGAGCTATGCGAATCAAATACAATTAAATCTTGATCATAGGAGTTTGTACTGGAAGTTCAAAATTGCATTGTTTCCATTAGAACAAAAAATGGCATGCAGTTGAATTGATTGTGTCGTTTTCTTAGGAGTATGGAAAGGTTGGATACGTTTTTTAGAACGTATGTTTCTATGGATGTGGCATCAATTTAGGGTTAGTTTGGATGAACAGTGAGATTGGTTCTAATAAGATGGAAAAAGATAATATGACCATTAAGGATATATGTTTTTTAATAAAATAATTAAAAAATAAATAAAAGGGTGGAAGGGTAATGTTACCCTTCCACCAACTTTTGTGTTTTCCCAAATTTCCCAGTTGCACCGGTCCACTGGTCCCAATGGCCAATCCAAACGGACTATTAGTTGAGTATATTTAATCTAGTGGTATATTTAGGAGCAAATGGCTAGAAAAGTCCCTGGAGCCTGGACTTTAGTAGTCAGAATGGAATTCCGGAAAAATATGGTTTTATCTTGTCTAACTTGCATTAGTAAGAATATATGAATGTGTCTCCTGCTTTGTTAATAAAGCTATTTTATAAAGAGAGAATATAGACAAGTTTTCCATGGCTTAAAGTTAGTCCACTGAGCTGAAATCAAAGATAGCCAATACTGAGTATAATAAATAGGTAAATGGCTTAAGGGCCCATATTCTTGCTTGAAGTGGAGCTATCAGATATAGATGTCTTATCTTATATTTATGGTATGTTTTACCCTGTATGTGCTTGAAATGGCTCTGCTTAAGGACTTTTACCTGGCCTCACTTTTGGAACTGTGTTTTTCATAGAATTGCATGGTTAATGAGTTGTTTTCACCACATGCAAGGCTAATATTACAGTGAGGTGTTTTCAATTATTCACAATCAGATCAACTTGTTCTATTCTGGAGATCTATTGTCAAAATTATGCATCAACTAGCTGCCTTATTCGTAAACTCGTGTAACTATAAACTGTTTATTTTTTCTGTAAAGTCATTTCAAGTTTGAGAGACCCTATTCTGAGATGTTAGATTGAAGATGAATATGGAGTAAAAATGTTCAAGTTATTAAGGATTTTCAATATTTCTTTTACTTTTGATTGTTTGTACCAGGTTTAAGGTAGTCTTTTTTAGAAAGTGAAATTTATGCTAAGCATCGTGTCCTTTTTTTTTGACATTTTGTTCCTTGCCTCTGCAATGACATTGAATTAATAGCATGCTCTTCTTTCCTTTGATTTTGGCCTCTATACAATCTTATGTTTTTCGTATCTTTCCTAGATTATTATGTACTTCACTATGCTAATTGTGGAAAACACAAATAATAACTGGATTGATAATATCTGCAACACTTCGTGGTTTCTTCCATGTATTGCAGCAGGCTTCTATTCATCTTCTTATAGTCTCACTGCATCAATATAAGGTGCTGCCGTAGTCGAAATTCTCAAAGTAGAAGTATTATTTTCTTGTTATCTACTTAGAAAACCTCCTAAAATTGATGTGATGCACTTCTTGTTATGCTTTCTAGCTTGTTTGCAAGGATAGCAATGGACATTCAGTGCAGGTTGAAGAATAAAATTTCTGGACAATTTCCTGACTTTGGTGCTATCTTCATGTCAAATGCATCTACGAGGGAAGAGAGCTTCAAGAGAAAGATCTTTGGTCTTCCCATGTCTTTTGTGTACTTTGTTGAAGGAGTTAAGGCTGGAATGATCTTGTTTCTTTTCGAATTTGAGAAGCGAGAACTTTATGGAGTCTTCAAAGCAACTACAGATGGCCAGCTGAATATTATTCCTTATGCATATAGCTCATCAGGGAAGAAATTTCCTGCGCAGGTATTCATCAATATAATCGACATCAAACTTTGTTGGTTTTTACTTTATTATTACAGCATTACTTTCACTGTTTTCCAGAATTTTTTTATTCTGTAATTTTTTTTCTTTATTTTTTCCTTCACTTTTTTCTTTTGATGGCAATGGTTGGGTGTTGGAGTGCAGTTCTTTTTTAAGATTAGTAAGCATTCTGCTTACACTTGTCCAGGTTAGATTTACCACAATCTGGCACTGCCATCCTCTTCGCGAACATGAGTTTCAGGAGGCTATTAGAGATAATTACTATGCTAGGGGCAGATTCAATTTTGGGCTGTCTAAAGATCAGGTATATTGTTTTTTAATTTTAAGTTTTTTTTTTTTTTTTTTTATGGCACTCTCTGTCTAAAAGATTTATTGTATGTATCCATGAAGAGATAATGTGGTTCAGTTCATCAAATTGCAGGTTCAAAGGCTTCTATGGTTGTTTGATTCAAGAAAGACAAGACTATCCCGATTTCGACGTTTTATAGATAGTGAAGGTAGAAAAAGGCATCTTGAGTCATCTGAGAAAAAAGAAACAGAAAAAGATTGGTCCAATCCTACTAAGATTGCCGGAAAGAAACTGAAAAAGGATATTGACAGTGTCTCACATTCTAATGGAGAGCCCCCAGCATATTCTGAAAAATCGACTGTGGCAAAAGATGAACCTCAACTGTTAGATTCTGGAGATTCACATATTGCATGCAAGGAATCTGATAGTATGCACTGTAATTTCTCTTACTGTCCTGAAGGTCCTTGTAGTCAAAGGTCATTAGCAGTTGTTGCTGGTCACAGCTCTACTTCTGGACAGGAATTAGGCCCTCACCCTGACCATGCTATCCAAAGTCAGCCTCTTAGTATTGGAGAAGAGCTTAAGGAGTTGGAAACTTTGGGAAACCTTGACAATGATCTTGGAGATTACATACCTTTGTTGCCTTCTGACGATTCTGACTCAGATACCACGGCTTCTCCAGAATCTGGATGTTTTGTGAAAGATCACATAGGTCTACTTTCTGCCTCTGGTCTATTTATGGAGTCATGCCAACCTGTCTATGCCACATCACTCATCACAAAAGTCGGTGATGTCCACTTAAAGGAGAATGCTTATAGTTTAAAATCCCCAGTAGATAACTGCCAGGAACATGACGATTCAGATTATTTTTATCAGCATACATCTGTCAGGGGTCTGTATTCTGATGCTTCAAACAGCAGGAGCAGTGTGTTCTCTCGCTTGAATTTTTCTTCCAGAGTACAAGACAAAGAGGATGATACGAGAGTGGAGAAATCAGTTCATAGAACTGGAAAACAACAGAAATGCAGTACCAGAATGGATAAGTCAGCTCAAGAAATCATGGAAGAATTGCAGCAAGTGCACGATAAATGGAAGAGAATGCTAAGAATGACTAGATATGTCCAAAGGCAAAATGAACACTCTGTAAACAACAAAACAAGTGTGTTTTTGCGTTTGATTAGAGCTTCAGTACCTGGTGTACAAGACAATGACATTTCTATAAGGTGGCAAGAGAGACAAAACAAACAGAGGAGCATGAGAGAAACCGGATGCCCTGTTCCAGAAGGAAAGAAAACTAGTGTGTTTTTGCGCTTGGGTACGACTTCAGAACCCGATGTACACGATACTGGCATATCTACATTGTTGCAAGGGAGACATGTCAAGCAGAGGAAGGTAGCAGAAACTGAATGGCCTGTAAATTCAATTTGCCTTGGTGGTGAAAATGAAGAAATGGCCAAAAGCTTGATTGTTACAGACTCGGACGGGTAGAGTTGGATGGTAATAGTATTCTTAACAATGCTAGTCCTGCTGTCACAAGGCCACTCAAGACAGACAAGCATCACCACTTTGCATTAAGTCAGAATGTTATGAGGCTAACAATGAACCTAATGGAGATGCAAGATGCGGAAAATCGAATGAATTAGGAAGAGGAGAAGAGCAGATTGGTCTGCATACATGATCAGTTCAGTCCAATTCATCCCAAGAATGTAATAATGTCTTGAATTGAATGAACAAGCAACTAAGAAAACATGGTGGGACATGGAACATGGCAAAGAGCCAGAAAGAAAGCAATTGGTATTAGGATGAAGAAACAGCAAGTTTTGGATCTGTCTTACTTTGTTATAGACATTTTTCAGTAGTGAAGTAAAAAAGGCAGAGATATGTACCCAAAAGAAACAACAGCAGATTTATTCAAACCATACAGAGATTAAGAGGAAAGGGACAATGTTAATAGTACAGATAACTGTGTAATACTCTTTTATCAGGCACTCCCATAAGGAGGATGAATACCCCTTTTCCCTGGAACCAATTGCGTAGCCTGTCTCAATCTTATACTGTTTTTTTTAGTATTAAAATATTTAAATTTAATTAAATTTATATTTAAATTATTCAAATTGGATTAAAAGGTAATTTACTAGTTCGATTATTACACATCCCATGAAATATGCATAATATGCCAAATGCTTGATATTTTTAGATAACCAAGAAATAATGTTAACCGAAGCACTTTGTTTATTTACTTAAACTTCATTTTTTGTTTGAAGTAAAAGCCGAAAGGAGACAAAGTCCAACTAAGATCCAATTCGGCGCTCACAAAGTCCAGCACTTATCGCATATTTGACCAGGAATAGAATCACTCAAGACTTGGATTTTGGCAATTGATTATGTGACCTTTTCTTATTTTACTGTTTTACCCTTTCACTTCTCTTTTTTTTTTTTTTTTTTCTCAGTAGGCTTGTTCTTTCACATTATTATTAGCTATTGTTGATTGATTAATACTTTTATTAACAAATTATCATTTTCATATAAATACCACAAATTTCACATTGATAAAATGAAAGTGATTTTGAGGGTTTTTTTTATTTATAAGTATTTTTAATTAAAAATGAATTTGTGATATAAGATAGGGAATTTTTCAAATATTATGTTAGTAGAATTTAAAAACTTTACAAGTGAAATTATGAAGAAAACATATATTTTATTTTATTTATTTTTTAATATTTTTAAAGGGTATGTATATTATTCTAAATTTATTTATAAAATTTTTAGACTTTGCTGCAATAAATTAGATAATAATCTCATAAAATAATATTTCGTGCATTTTTTTTTAATTAAATTTATTAAAGATGTTCTCCATGGAGATTGTGCTTATATATTTTATATTTATATAAACTCTGTAAATTTTTAGTATTTTTTTTTTGAATTTAATCTTTCAACTAAACTTATCAAACTATAAATTTAAAAATCGATTGGCTTTATTTGAATAAATAATAAATCACCTGATTACAATAAATTTAATTTTAAGCTTAAGGAATAATTAGAACAATAAAGAATGATAATATCATAAAATAAGGGCAATATGGTAAAATAGGGCTTGGCAAATTAAAGGAAAATCCAAAAGGGCATTTATGAGAAGTCATAATATAACTCGATCATACTATACATTCTTTCCTGCTCACATTCTTCTCTCTCTGTCACCCCGAGTTGTCTGCTTCTCTCTTTCTCTCTCTCTCTCTCTTTATATTTTTTACTTCATTTTCTGCAGCAATATTTTTACGATGCAGGTAAGCTAAAAGTTTTTGCTTTTCTTGTCTTCTTTGTTTAATGAATCTAAAAACTGAATCTTTTTAGTAATTTTGAATTAAAAATGCTAACTTTGTTGTGCTTGTTTTTTTCTTTTGCTAATAACTTTGTTGTGTTTCTAATGTCGGATTTTCAGACAAGAACTGTACAAGTAAAGAACCTGTCAGATCTAGCAAGTGAGAGGGAGATTCATGAGTTCTTTTCTTTCTCTGGTGATATTGAGCACATTGAAATCATAAGGTAAGTTTTTCTTTCTTTTCTTGGTTTTCTGCAAAGGGTTGGTGAGTAATGTGTTTGGTGGCTGAGAAAATGTGGGAAAATGAAAGGAAGTTGAAATTTTGGATCTTGAGTTTCCTCTTGTGGGCCAAAGTATATGTTTTTCAAGTGAACTTTGACAAATAAAAAATAGAAGAAAGAGAGCCTGTGTTGAATTTTGACTTTGTTTTTATCCTGCTTTTTTTATTTCTGGGCAACTAACCTGGAAGGTAAGGCTGCTTTTTTAATATTTTATTTTTGTTTCATCTTTTCGGGTTGGTGGATAAGCTCAAGGAGAGGAAGTTAAATAAAATTTGGGTGTTCTTTTTTTTTTTTTTTTTTTGTGTGTGTGTGTGTGTGTTCTGAAAAACTTAATGGGAAATTGAACTTAAGAGATAGAGATGTTGTTGGCTAATTTGGATTGCTATATTGTTTTTATATTGTTTTATGGTTGTTGCAGAGAATCTGGCCAATCAAAGACTGCATATGTTACATTCAAGGATCCAAAAGCTCTTGAAATCGCATTGTTATTATCGGTTTGTGCCTAATTTGGTCTAACTGCTTTTCCCTAAGCAATGTGCTATTAATGTGCATGCATCTTTTCTTGCCTTATAAATCTCAAATATTGGTTACTTCAAGAAATCTGCTAACCTTGTAATGCCTTGCCTTTAACTTCATTGTTTAAACTGAGCCTTGTGAGTTCATCCCAAAGGTATGTTGCATACGACTTCTTAGATTGAAATAACTTATTAGAAACGGTTGAATTGAAATAAGTAGCTTGTAAAGTAATTCTTTAATTGTAAAGCATTGCCAAGTAGGAAAAGTTGTCTCCTTTAGTTTCCTTGAAAGTTATACTCCTGTCCTCACATGATGATTAACACTTTAAGAAGCATTGATGCATTTTCATGGTTTTACTCAAAACTAAATTTATTTTATCAGAAATGAGAAAACTAATTTCCTGAATTATATTGATACAGTCAATCATACAGCTGGTAATTGTAATTGTAATTGTAATTGTAATTGTGGAATAACCAGAAGTAATAGAAGACTAAGAAGTTTCAATGTTGATATGTTTTTCCTTAGTGGGCAGTTGGTGTTGGCGGAATCCAACTCCCTTCAAATTGCATATCCTCTGAGGCCTAAGCCTCCCTGTGCATTCTTGGGGGAGGGAGAGAGGGAAGGAGAGGCCTAGAGGGCAGTGGTAACCAGACTTGGTAATCCTATACACAACATAGTAACACAATACGAAAATGATACGAATGTGACACAGGTTAGAATTTAGCAAAAGCTAAAAAAATATTGTGTTTGATGTGTCGACATGAATTTTGACACGGTAATCTTCGTATTTTACACGAATGAACAAAAATTGATACAAGATGAACACAAAAAATATCTACATGAATTGCCAGGTATAGTAGTAACCAGTGGTTAATGTTGGTGGCTGGTACTTGTGACAATCAGTTTGCGTTGCAGGAATTCAGCTCACAATTAATCACATATCTAAGAAGGTCTCCTTGTGGATTTCTAGGATGCTCTTGTAATGGGACAAGAAGCAGCCTTGGATTCCTACTTTTTCATCATATGGTGACTTTGTAATAATGGGACAACTTGAAATCCTCTCCTGCTTGTTTCCCACTCTCCAAACATACTGTTAAATTCCATCAGTGTATAATTCCTGGTCTGCACTTATTGAGATTTGCTACATTTGTCTTTTTTCTGCATTAATTAAAAATTAGGTTAATTCATGTAATGTTGTTTTTAAAAAAGATTAACTAATGACAATTCTTGGTGCAGTTCTTTTAATATCCTGTTATATCAGTTTCTTCTTCAGTAGTTACTGTTTGTCTTTCTCTCTCTTCACACTGTTCCAATAATTGTTCATGCAACAAGAAGGGTTCCTCCATCATGAAGTATAATTCATGCCAGCCTTTTCTTTTCCAAATACTAGAGCATTTGTTGATTAGAAATCTCTGTTCTTTTTAAGACAACATTATTCTCCATGCATGACTGTAGGAAGTGAAATTTCTGAATTTTCTGCTGCAGGGGGCAACAATCGTTGACCAGATTGTGACAATAATTTGTGCTGAAAATTATGTACCAAAACCTGAGATTCAGGTTAGTTCACTGAGAAGCTTTGCTTTTTCTTTCTTAATTGCATTCAATGAAATTCTTATTATTTTTCATTTGCAACTCATTTAGGAAGCAAGAATGGCAGACAACATTGTGTCTATTACTCCTGCTGGACATAGTGCACCAAGTGCTGAGGTACCAAATGAGCATAGAATTAGAATGTCTAAAATTTATTTTGCTTATAAATTGTTTCTACTTGCATCGGCTGGCTAAAGATGGGAATGAGGTGAAAAAATATGTTGATATATTCAATTCCTTTTTATACATAACTGGTTTAATTTCATATATTGGGAATTGCCTAGTTGCTTAGCTGAACCGAGTAGATTTGAACTTTGAAATTTACACAAAAATTGTCAGATTAACGAAAATATAATCAGGAACAATTTTCATATACTTGATAACCCTCTGTAACCCTCGGAATATGAAAGGAGGAAAGGAGTCTTTAAACTTGACTAGATCATCCTGTTACTAATGCATAATGTATCGAATTCCTCACTGTATCTGTTCTTTTTTGCTATGATATTCTCAGTCTGAACAAGTGTGGATATTCTAGCGGCAACTTTAACTAGATTCTATCATTTGGATCTAAAATTTATTATTTTAGTTTGTGAACTTAGGCTATCTGTCTATTGCAACAGGGTAGAACTAGTTCACCTACTAGTGGAAGAATTTATGTTAATAGAGCACAAGATGTTGTTGCAAATATGTTGGCCAAAGGTTCAGCCATAGGACAAGATGCAGTGAACAAAGCTAAAGCATTTGACGAGAAACATCAGTTGAGAGCCAGTGCATCTGCCAAGGTTATATCTCTTGACCGGAGAGTTGGGCTGACAGAAAAATTGACTGTGGGAATTTCAGTGGTTAATGAGAAAGTAAAGTCTGTGGATCAAAGGCTGCAGGTATCAGATAAAACAATGGCTGCGATATTTGCGGCAGAGAGGAAAATAAATGACACCGGATCAGCCGTCAAATCTAGCAGGTTTGAGACCTATTTCTCAAAACAGCGTGACCCTACTTCTATGGTTCACAGACAATTGAACTTGATTGCTTGTGAAGTACTTATGAAACATGTCAATGGCTGTCATTGTATTTTATTTAGCACTGACGGAAACAATTATTTATCATAGAAGTGAGACTTAGAATGAGGGAAAAACCTCAACTTAAGAACTTAACCTTTGAGAATTACTACACCTAAATTGGAATTTCTTTTTGATGAAGCTATATCATGAAAGTTTAGGGCCTTGAAGTTGTTCTGAGATTTAGTGAGCATCCTGCAATGTTACTCTGATTTGTTATGGACAGGTACGTTACTGCTGGGACAGCTTGGCTTAATGGTGCTTTCAGCAAGGTTGCAAAGGTTGGGCAGGTTGCAGGTACAAAAACGAGAGAAAAGTTCAAAATAGCCATGTCGAACTTGACTGCCAAGGTGGGTTATTCTGATAGCAGTAAACCAGCTATACTCGAACTATAGATTACAAACCTAAGAAACAGTGTACATCTTTCATGTTAATAATGCCGATCATTTTGTTTGAGTGCAGGATCCAATTGCAGTGTAAGTCAGAATTTGATGTCTTAAGTTTGCATCTTTTGGATCCTTGTTTAAACAAGCATTGGATGGCCTTGCTACGGCAATTCGGATAGAGGGATCTGAAACTGGGGAACTAGATGCTTGGGAAGGATGCACAAAGTTGTATTCAGTTTTGGCTTGAAGTGTGCGCTTATGAAATAGTGTGTTCTATTTTCGTTTTCCAATATTCTTTGATTCCTAGGGATGTTGTGTCTATGAGTTCCGTGTAATCTTAGAGCTTGTAACATTGCTTTAAACTCAGAAAGAAGCTGAAATTGATGCTGCCATTGTGCTCATTGACACTTCTTTTTTGTAATTTTTCCCCTAAAAAAAGGGTGAAATTGCAATGATATGTTTAGAGTTTATCCTGCTGCACTCACTCTCAAGCGAAAGTGACAAAAAATACACCACAAAACTGTCTTGTTAAGGCAATTTTACAGCCTGAAATATCAAAAAAAAAAAAAAAAAGAATCTGACATTTTTCCTTGCAAAATCATATGAACAGACTAAAAATGCAAGGTGTAGGAAACTGCATTTGGGTTGTAACTCTATTATATCCGGTAAATATAATATAAAAATGATATAAAAAAGAGTAAATATATGATAGGTTGAAATTTTGGAATTTTATAAGAATTGAAAAATATCCTTTGAAACATTTTGATATAAATTCTTATAAGATAATTAAAAAGTTTTACACGTGTGTGGAACTAGCAATCATAATACTTAAACAAAACTCAAAAATATAAATTATCAAATTTAAAGCATAATTTTATTTTTTTTTTGTATTTGGAAAAACATTCAAAATTGATTTCGATATGATATGAATTATAATAAAATAATTAAAAAAGTTTACACATGTTTGATACGAACAATTATATAAATATATAAATTATCAAATTTAAAACATACTTTTTCTAAAATTTGGAAAAACACCCAAAATTTACTTCAAAACCATTTGTTTTCTTTCTTTGAGTGGATTGTTGGAATGGGAATTTATATTAATGGAAAGATATGAAGTCAAACTGCATAAAATAACTCTTGGGAGTGCAAATTAAGTCAATTCTATCACATGCTTAAAATAAATGTTTGCCAGTTGCCAGACCGAGCATGCCATTTTTTTCTTGATTTATTACAGTAGTTTTGGATGACTTGGTTTATAATTTTGAAGATGATTTCTAGTTTACGACACTAAGCTGACAAATTGATTGAGAACAACCTTACCTAATACTAGAACCGAAAAGAACATGCCAACATGCTAAATCTTCAAAAAAATTCCATTATAAGAATAAGGGAATAAAAGAAAAAAAAACTAAAATTATAATATAAATTTATTAATAAATTTTTTTTAAACTCTACAATCAATTTTATAAGATTATATCGGATCGCTAAATTAAAACAAATACGTAAATTTAATAATTTTAAACACAATATGATAATATGATATAACAATCAATATTTAATTTAATAGTTGTTATCTATTTTTAAGAGGAATCAATATGAGATTTAAACTTTCTTTTTTTTTCTTGTATTTGATATTTCCCTATGAACTAAAAAATAATATAAATTTTGATAAAAATTGTACATAAATTTGATAAAAATTAAAAAATATATTTCATAATATGTTTATACATATTGTGATATAATAATTATTATATTTTATAGATACTTGATACAAATTAAATACGATAGAAATATTCACTTTACTAAATCTACTAATAAATTGTAAAATTAATGAAATAGTCACAATATAAAATAAAATAAATTTCTTAAAAAAAAAAAAATCTTGCTTTGTGGACGAAGTCATAGCCAAACCCGAAGCATGAAATCTTGGCTATTACGTCCAGCTATGACATGCATGTGGGTAGCATGTGGGTAGCATGTGAGCGAGGCCAAACGGTGCAAATTGTCTTGCTGGCGATATCTTCGAAGAAAATTTGCTGCCTTTGCCCCCTCGGATTTTCCTTATTTTTGTACGTTTCTCATCACATTTTATAGCTGGATTTGGGGTTTAGGATAAATTACTTTAACAAAAAGCTCCTTTTATCTTTTTTTTTTTATTTATATTTTTACCCTAAAGGCCAAAATATTTTTAAGGCCTTGATAGTGCATTTCTTATATATATATATATATATATATATATATATATATATATATATATATATATATATATATATATATATATAATTTGATGATATACATCGAACTGAACTTAAATTTAAAGTAATGAATTCGGACTCATTTTTTAGCGTACATTGATTTTCGAACCCAAATCCATTAAAGGACTTGATTTTTTTAAACCTACAACCCCTCGAATTTAAGTGAATAATTCGATCTTTGAATATGTCTAAAACATATATATTTACATTTATATTAATAATAATTTCAAACTTTTAGTTTCAATTCTAAAATTAAGTATCATTGACAACAATCTCATGGTCAATAAACAATTAAAAAAAATTATTTCGTACCATAAAATTTTAATTCGAGTTCAAATAACTTCAAACTTTAATTTTAATTTAAAAAAAATTAGCATCCTTATTCCCTTCTTACGGTAGTGGTTGCATGAAACACTTCTTAGCAGTTTGGCAATTAAGGGAAAGAGCATTGTTGGCATAGAACAATTCTTTCATAATTCCAATAAACTTTCCAATTAGAGAGTGACAACGTATTAATTAGATATGACGTGTTCAAATATCATTGGGCTGAATCTGTTGGCAAATTTCTTTTAGACCAAATGGGATTATTCTTTACCTCTCGTAGATATATTATAAGTAGTTTTAATTACGCAACCCTTTTTTCGAAATAAAACGCAAAACGTGATAAATTAATAAATAAATATAAGATTGTGGGAGGGAAAAGTCAGAAGCTCAAAAAAATTAAGTAAGAAATAATAAATATATAAATTTGCAAGAACTATTATAATTATAAAAAATGTTTATATTGCTAAGTTTAAAATTTTTTGGTATAATATCATATAATATAATTTTTTTTCTTTTTCTTTAATATTTTATTTATTTTTTCAAATTAAAAAAAGATTCAATTTTAATTACAAAAAGATTTTTAAAAATGTATATAATGAGTAAAAGAGAAGAGATAAATATAATAAAGCTTCAATTTATAACCAAAAAACCTTCAATTTGTCACAATTTGTCACGGGTGAGGAAAGAGGATATTATTGTCTTTAAGTAAAAAGAACATGCATATATTTGTCATTTTATCGACTAACTTCCGACATTTACAAACGTTTGACAATGATTACAACTAACATTAAAAAGATTTTATTTAAAAAAAATTTCAAAACGGCAAAAAGGGAAAAACATTTTTACTTTTATGATTTTTTTTTTTCACTTTTTTAATACTTAGACCCAGTTCCCACAAGCATAACGTCAAAAGCACAAGGTCAAAATCGTCAATATAAACTTTCAGTTTCCCAAACTACCCTTTTGCTCGTCTTCAACTGTTCTTCCTTCCTCTTTAATTTTCTCGGAGTTGTGTCTTTGATATGCCTTTGGTTGTTTGGGTATATTCTTTGGCTTTGATTCTCTCTATAACAGAAAAAAAGGAAAAAGAAAATTGCTTCAGATTTTCAATCAAATTTCTCTTCTCTAACTTCCACCTATTTCTTTTGGGGAGTTCCTCTCTAAGGTGAGGCAAAAAATTTGGTTTTCTTTGTTTTACAATTTTCAATTGAAAAAAGGTAGTCTTTTCATCATTTACGTGTTGTTTTTGTTGAATTTATTGAGCATTTGATAATGGGTTTTTTCTTTTTTCTTTTTCTTTTGGTGTGTAGTTTTTGTTTTTCGAGCTGTCATTGGTGAAGGTGGGAACTTGGAAGCTATAGTTTTTTATAGGAAGTTAGATTTTTGGTTTGTTGGTGTGATTTTTAATGATGGGTATTGGTTAAATTCATGTAGTTTTGGATCTGAAAACGGAGGTTCATATGATTGATCTGTTTTTCTATTTTGTTCATATTGTTTTAGCTCTAGAGTTTTGCTTGTAATTGTTTACTTCGATCGATCATTAATGAATCAGTCTAAAGCCATTCTCTTTCTCTCTCTCATTCCTTTACTAGTAAATATAAGACAGCTTGCGAGGTGAAATGTATTTTCATTTTTAATGTGCAAGCAAAGTTGTTTTTGGCTATTTGCATTTGAGTTTGTAATTTCTTTTCATATTTACATCGTGAAATTTGCAAATTGGTTGTCTTTCTAGTGATTGAGTTGTTTTTATGTACTTCATTCATTTTCCTTTAGTAGCTGTATCTTCCTACAAGGTATTTTGTGCTGACACATGCATTTTAAATGCAGCATGTTGCTTCACATTTTTATGGGAGATATCTTTCTGCCTTATGAATGCTGATGGGGGTTTGTGAATGGTTGTTGAAACTGGTGTGTCTTCATAGTAAAGATGGTGAAGATGATGGTGGGATGATATGTTATTGACAACTCTCCATTTAAATGGAAATAGATTTTAGACCCTGTTCATTTCTTGATTATAGTATTGACTTGATGAAAAATCTACCTAGGAGGCAGTGACAGTTTGTTTGGCCTTCTTTATAGGCATTTGGAGAGTCTCTGGCTCTCGATTTAATCTAGTGAAGTAATATTGCTGAGCAGTAGCTATCTGCTGTGACTTCTGAATAGTAATTTTCAATAATTAAGGACAGTATTTATAGATTATTCTCTAGATATACAAAGTAGTGGAGATGTTGACTTCACCTCAAGGACAGAAGCAGAACCTCCAAAAATCTATGCAAAAAGTCTCACCTAGTGGCTCACATAAAGATTTGTGGCTTGCTGTGCGAGAAGGTTCCTTGCCTGATGTAGATTCAGCATTGGTGCTATTGAAGAAGAGTGGAGGTAATATCAATTCGAGGAATAGTTTTGGCCTGACTCCTCTTCACATTGCAACGTGGAGAAACCACATTCCCATTATTCGGAGGCTTTTAGCAGCTGGTGCTGATCCTGATGCTAGGGTGTGTAATTCTTCTCATCCGTTAGTGGATCTGAATGTTTTCAAGTTAGTAAAGGGTTCCTATCAGATATCCTGTTATAGAATTCTATGATTTTAATTTAAACATCTTGAAGTCATAGAGATGTTATGATGGTCAAATTAGGTTCAATCATCTTTCTTCGTCACTTCAGAATCTATGTTTCAGGATGGAGAATCAGGATGGGGTAGCCTTCACAGGGCTCTGCATTTTGGTCATCTTGCTGTAGCAAGTGTGCTCCTTCAGTCTGGTGCTTCTATTACATTGGAAGATTCAAAATGTAGAACACCTGTAGATCTCCTATCTGGGCCTGTGTTGCAAGTTTTTGGAAGTGGGCAAGATTCAGGTATTTGCTATTGTCTTGACTCTTGACTTGGTTGGAACGCATCTGATTGTTTTACGCAAACCAAATCTATCTGTGTTAAAGTATAACGTAGTTTCATTTGTGTTTTCAGTAGCTACTGAGGTGTTTAGCTGGGGAAGTGGTGTAAACTATCAACTTGGAACAGGAAATGCTCACATACAAAAGTTACCATGCAAACTTGATTCATTTCATGGCTCTAAAATCAAGTTAATTTCTGCTGCTAAGTTCCATAGTGTAGCAGTTACTGCTAGTGGGAAAGTCTATACCTGGGGTTTTGGAAGGGGGGGCCGTCTTGGGCATCCTGACTTTGACATCCATAGGTAAAAGATTTCTTGTGCCTTTGCATAAGACAGAGTCTCAGCAGCTTTAATGATACTTCAAGCAGGAATTCTAATTTTAAAGTTAAGCAATGGGAACTCTGGACAGTGAATTTTGTTGATTTGGAATTTCCATCATGTTTTTCTGGTTTTGGAATATTGTACCAAAAATTTTTTAAGTTTGGGATGGTTTTATTTATTTATTATTTCTATTTTGTGTATAGAGGATCATGTGAATCAACAATCATGAAGACGATGTGAGTCAACAATCATGAACATATTATTTTGTCTTTATACTTTTCAGTGGTCAAGCTGCGGTTATCACTCCCCGCCAAGTGACTTCTGGTTTGGGGGCACGTCGGGTGAAGGCAATTGCTGCAGCTAAACATCACACTGTAATTGCTACTGAGGGTGGGGAAGTGTTCACTTGGGGATCCAATAGAGGTAAACACTTTTGGGTTCTGCAAGCAAGATTTGCAGACAATATGAGATAGTTGTTTCCTCAAGAGAATTTTTCCCCTTATCCTATGAAGTTATTCAAATCACTAACTCTACTTGTTGATTGGCAAAACAATGTTCTGTATTATGTTTCAAACAAATCAAGTACTTTTGACATGAAATGCTGATGTGGACTTTATCTTGTATTGTGCAGAGGGTCAGCTGGGCTATACGTCTGTGGATACCCAACCAACACCACGTAGAGTAAGTTCACTTAGATCAAGAATAGTCGCTGTTGCTGCTGCAAATAAGCACACTGCTGTTGCTTCTGCGTCTGGTGAAGTTTTCACATGGGGCTGCAACAGAGAGGGCCAACTTGGTTATGGCACCTCTAATTCAGCCTCAAATTACACACCCAGAATAGTTGAGTACTTGAAAGGCAAGGTCTTTATCGGTGTTGCGACTGCAAAATATCATACAATTGTGTTGGGAGCTGATGGGGAGGTAAATATTCAAGCATCTGCTATATTGATTTTAAAATTGATCTCTATTTGAACTAATCGTTAATCCCAAATGCTTCGTTTCAAGATGCATGAACATTTGTGGACTAGCTCTGATCGGTTGGATTTCCATCATCTTAGTTTCACCAGTTATTTCGGAATGAGTGTACATTGTTGATATATGGGGCTCAACACTGTAAAACTATGTATGGCAGGTATGTACTTGGGGTCATCGACTTGTTACACCTAGACGAGTTGTCATTGCTAGAAATCTAAAGAAGAGTGGAAGCACCCCTATGAAGTTCCATCGAAGGGAACGACTTCATGTGGTTGCAATAGCTGCTGGGATGGTACATAGCATGGCTATGACTGAAGATGGAGCATTATTTTACTGGGTTTCCTCAGATCCAGATCTTAGATGCCTACAGGTTCCATTCCACTTTCATTGTTGATTTTTCCTTCCTTACAAGTGAAAAGTTTTGTTTACTTTCTCTGGATGAATTTGTTCAGCTGTATTCGCTGTGTGGAAAAAAAATGGTCAGCATTTCTGCTGGTAAGTACTGGGCTGCTGCTGCTACTGCTACAGGTGATGTTTACATGTGGGATGGCAAGAAAGGTAAGGACAAACCACCAGTCGCAACTCGGTTACATGGCGTTAAGAGGGCTACCTCAGTTTCAGTTGGTGAAACTCATCTTTTGACTATTGGTTCTCTCTATCACCCTGTCTATCCTCCCAATATGCCCAAGAGTGATCAGGGACTGAAATTGAAAGTCAATGATGAAATAGAAGAATTTGATGAGGAATTTATGTTTAATGAATCAGAGTCAAGTAAAATAAGATCATCTGTGACTGTACATAAAAATGATTCTGAGGAGAAGCCCATACCAAGCTTAAAGAGTCTTTGTGAGAAAGTGGCAGCAGAATGTCTAGTGGAGCCTCGGAACGCAATTCAACTACTTGAAATTGCAGATTCACTTGAAGCTGATAATCTAAGGAAGCATTGCGAGGTATTATCCACAAAAGCCCTAACAATTATGATGAGAAATTTTTCTTATATTCTTCAATAGGCTATTTGTGCCGAAGTTGTGACTTTACCTTGGATTTTTTTTTATTATAGTATACCAAAATTTGAATTTTCTAACCATCTAGACTAGTCATACTTTTCCTTAATGTGCCAAACCTCAGGTTGAAAAAGGAAAAATAATAGAGATTTAAAAGATTCAACCCATAGTGTATTGAGGCCTCCTATTTCAGCAATCAATTTTTTTTAATGGTCTCTGGATAGCATTGAACAGAATCAGCATCTTACTTGATATAGAATCTTTAAATTTTTATATTTTAGGTATTATACCAAGTGTCGATATCAAACTTTTTGTATTTTAAGCTTAAGTATGCGTAAAGGTTGGGCGGTTATATTTTTCTTTATTTTCTTGTTTCAATAGATTTACTTGATTTAGCATTTAAGAAGTAATTTCTTCTATTATAAACGGGAATCAAGAGATGCCAATCTTCTAGTTCTGTTGTCACTTATTTACAGGACAGGGTAGGTTTTATGTGGTTGGTTAGACAAGTTGATGCAGGGGTTTGTTGATTGTTTTAACTCTTCTGTTTTATCTAGAAGATACTAATTCTTTTTATAGTCTTTAATATGATGGTTACTGAACTGGGATGTAGATTACTTTTCATGTTGCTTGTCATATTTCTTTCTTTGGAAGAATGTATGTGGTTGACGTAAGTTGCATAGTTTCGGACAAATCCTGACCTAAAAGATGACCTGGCTGATTTGCTTTTTTCAAATGTATCAGTAGTTTCCATCAAGGTTTCTTTACTTGGTGTTTTGCGTGGAAGTATACTCTGAACACAAAGTTGTCACACTTGTGGAATGCAGGATATTGTTATTCGTAACTTGGACTATATCTTAACAGTCTCGCCACATGCTTTTGCGAGTGCATCACCTGATGTTCTAGCCAATCTTGAGAAGTTATTAGACCTGAGATCATCGGAGTCATGGAGTTACCGTCGGCTCCCCACTCCTACAGCTACCTTTCCAGTTATCATCAATAGTGAAGAGGAGGATTGTGAAAGTGAGGTTCTAAGGACCCGGGACAACTACAAGAATAAAACCCCTTTGGAAAATGAAGGAGACAGATTGGACTCCTTTCTGCAACCTAAAGATGACCCTAATCAAGGCATTTCCAAGCAAGTTCGAGCTTTACGGAAGAAATTGCAGCAGATTGAGGTGCTTGAAGTGAAGCAGTTGTGTGGATGCATCCTTGATGACCAGCAAATTGCAAAGCTGCAAACAAGATCGGCTCTTGAAAGTTCTCTTGCTGAGCTTGGTGTACCAGTTGAAAAATCAAGTTCAAAAGGACCATCTTCAGTTTTGCCAGATGGAAAAGGAAATAAAAAGGCTGAGGTTGCAAGAAAACAGAGGAGGAAGAGCAAGCAGAGGGTAGCTCAAGTTGAGATAGTCTCTGGTTTTAGTATAAGTAACATAGAACCAAACTCTGTGAAGGACTTCTCTGACACTGAAATCCCCCAAGTTTCCATGAATAAGGCAAGATTTCATAAATTCATTGTACTTTCTGGCATATAAAGATCTTTCTCAATGCATCTTTTTTGTGTGGACTCTTGACTGAACTGAAGATTTGCTTGGTTGTTTTTCAAGTGCAAGCCTATTTGTAGGGATTGTTTGGATGGATTTAAGTGCATTTCTTTCGTTTGCTTTCTGAATGCTGTAAGAGTGTCACTTGTGAGATCTTAAATTAAGTAGGGAACCTGTTTAAGTCCTTGATGAAAGAAGAGTTGCTATGGTTATGTTTCATATTCTTTCCTTCTATCCTGCATTAATTGTGTAACGCACAATAAATTGTCTAGTTGGCTTTATTCCTCCTGTCTCTATCATTTCTCCTTCTGCAAACTTCTGTTATGAGTTTTTAGTGTTTTCCAATTAGTAGGTCCAAGATGCTGAACATTGAATTGATGTTCAAAAAGTCTGCACTTGTTAGGAATTCTATGTAATAGCTTAAATGAAAATTTTAAAGCCTTTTTTTTCTTCTTGCTGAATAATCTTGATACTCGTCAAAACTAGAATCCAGAACTGCATTTTACGCTCTTTGAATGCTGCCTTTAAGTATTTCTAATGCCTCAGCTGAACATCAATATGTGCAATTTTCTATGATTTAATTAGGTCTGCTGTTTGACAAGACTCTTGAAGATACTTTATTTCGAAATCTGATCCAGTTCATGTTTCGAATCAGTCCTTGACGTTGTAAATTTGGAAATTACCAGACTTGTGATTTTCGCTTGAGTTTACCTTGCGGTATTTCTTATTTTCTTATCCTGCTGAGGCTACGTAGGGTCTCATATTGTTGCATCTTGAAGAGTTTATTTTATGTTCATTTCCTATGAGTTACTGAAAGGAAAAAAAAAGGTTAAAATTACTTGAACTAGTCATCACATTTTTTGAAGTCTCTGTGACTTTTGACAGGAAGAAAATGCTACATTTGAAGGACCTATAGCAGACCAAGCCTCAAAAGAGTCTACTTTCTTTGTTCAGAAGAAGAGTTGTTCAGTCCCAGAAAAAGATAAGAGTACTTCACAAACAGCAGCAAAGAAGAAGAATAGGAAAGGTGGACTTTCTTTGTTTCTGAGTGGTGCTCTTGATGACACCCCCAAAGATGTTACTCCTCCTCCACCAACACCGCGTAGTGAGGGCCCTGCATGGGGTGGTGCAAAGATTTCAAAGGGATCTGCTTCACTTCGGGAAATTCAGGATGAGCAGAGCAAAATACAAGTGAACCAGCTAACTGGAAGCAAAAATCAGGTGGAAGATCTGATGGATGGTAGAGGAGAAGGAAAAATTCTGCTGAGTTCATTTTTGCAGTCCAAGCCAATTCCTGTGGTCTCAGGTCAAGCGTCACGGGCATCTGATGTTGAAAGAAGCACACCTCCTTGGGCTGCTTCTGATGCTCCTCCTATTCTTTCTCGGCCATCTCTCAGGGACATCCAGATGCAGCAGGTGTGTGAAATCACTGCTCTCTGTCTCTCTTGGTGTTATACATGCATCCTTGACTGGTTTTATTCTTTATATCATCTATGTTTTTAGCTGTCATTTTTTTCTTCTTGCATGATAAGTTTTTATCATGTTCCCTTCCATGCAATTCACCTGAAACTCATGTTATGCATTCTTATTCATTCTCGCAATTTGCCGGACTCACTTTCTTTTTGGTGTTTTAACTAAAAGCAGGTAAAACAACTGCACAGTCTTTCTCACAGTCCAAAAATGAAAATGGCCGGGTTTTCTGTAGCTTCTGGTCAAGGCTCGCCATCTGATTCCCCTGGGATGAACCGCTGGTTCAAACCTGAAGTTGAAACACCATCTTCAATTCGTTCAATTCAGATTGAAGAGAAGGCTATGAAGGACCTCAAACGCTTCTACAGCAGTGTCAAAGTTGTCAAAAACCAGTCATAAGAGGCTTTTTCAGGTGGCACCAAGGCTTTTTTCTCCTTTGCTTTAATGTGAATTTGACTGTATAAATATTCTCCCTGTACATTTAACCTTTTTCTTATTTTAGGGTAGTCTCAATATCATCTTTTTTTTCTTATCATGGAGCTTCATTACTTGTGCTCCTCCATTCTTTTATCTGATCTTACCTTTTAGAATAATTTTCATCTTCAAAGAATTGGAAGTTCTTAGATGTTTTAGATCATAGCCCTTGTAAAATCAGCAATAAATTAAGATCAATCTTTTACCTTTATGGACACAGGAGATTTTCATGAAATTTAGATTTCTTTTCCATGAATAAGAAAGTTCACTGTCTGTCATTAGGTTTTGTCAGTAGATATCCTTAATATTGTTTATGATTTTACGTTTTTCCAAGAACGACATTGGAAGAAAAAAAAAGTGACAAACCAATCCAAGGCTTGATATTTGATTGAATGAGGGGGCTATAAGTAGAGCAGGCAAAAGTTGGCCCAAGGTCGAAAATCCGTCCGAGATCGAACTCGAGATCGGATCGAATTGATAAAAAAGTTAAAGGCCCGAACCCGAGAAAAATTCGATCCGAAAAAGCCCGAACTCGAAAAATCCCGAGCTCGATACGAACCGAACCCGAAATCGGCCCGATCCAAAACTCGAGAAAGCCCGAATTATAATTATATAATTATTATATTAAAAAATAAATAAATAATAATACACTTTTTCTAATTAAAATTTATAAAATTTTAAAACAATCATTATTTATTTATTACATTATTATATCAATAATTTATTATTAACAAAATAAATATTAAATATTTACATTCAATTATTAAATAAAATTATTTTAAAACACAATATAATATTCAATATCAAATAATTTTCAATATTATGCT
The DNA here is from genome assembly GCA_033439115.1 of Firmiana major. Classification (NCBI taxonomy): domain Eukaryota; kingdom Viridiplantae; phylum Streptophyta; class Magnoliopsida; order Malvales; family Malvaceae; genus Firmiana; species Firmiana major. The sequence goes on from CM065906.1 coordinate 65,741,844, forward strand.
TATTATATTTGTAATAATAAATAATAAATATATTATTAAATATATCATTTGATTTTATTATAAAAATAATTATTATACTATTTTATTATATTTATTTCATATTAAAATTTTAATTTTAATACAATAATAAATCAAATATATATATATAAATCATTATATAATTGTAACATTTATTTAAGTTTGATATTTCATATAAAATATTGAATACATTATTAACAAAATTAGAATTTAAATTCTGACTCCTATAACTCGTAAATTTTTAAATGATGATTATACTAAAAATAAGAATTGAAAGTTAAAAAAGGGGATCATACCCTTTTAAATGTTGTAATAACTTTTTTACTACAAAAAAGGATTCAGACTCAACTATGACATGTTTGCATCCAAATTCTCATGTCATTAACAAGTCAATGATTGTTATGTTCTAAATTAGTCCAATATAGTAAAAAACAAACCAGTAAAGAAAACATCTAACACTTAAAGTTATGACATCTAACATTACAAGAACAATAAAATTGAAAACATATAATCATTCTCATACATAGCCACCTAGTAATGGATAAACCAATCCCTAGTCATACATTGCATGATGAACAAAATAGGAAAATACGATCATTCCATTCAACGCTAGCGGCTTGATGAATAACATACTCGAAAAGATTGTAAATGCAGGAAGCAACTAAACTCTCCAAGAGCGACACTGTCTTCAAATAAGATAAATGAGGCAATGATCAATCATAATTACTCTTAATAAAAAAATTTAATTTTTTAACAATATAAATAGTAAGAAATAAAATATCAACATACGTTACAATTAGAACTCTTATTCCTCATCCATAAACCAACTAGTTCAATTTAATCCAACTTTTCTTCTAAATCTCATTGTTTCATCTTCTTCATCTAATAAAATATATAAAAATAATCATATAAGAATTTAAATAATAAAAAATTAATAAAATAATAATGACACTAAAATCTTACCATCTTTATCTATATCATATCCATATAGCCAATTACGAGTGGTAATCAAAATTTCTGCATTATATGTTATGAGACAATTTCTCCATTTGTTGATAACTCTATCACCCATACTAAATGCTGATTCATATGCAACTGTGGTAATCATTAGCCATAAGTGAAAGTACAAAGAATCGAAATTGATTTTTCTTCCAATAATCAAGAAAATCAATTTGAATCTCATAATTTTCTCTTGGTTTATTCAAATATACATTTAACTCTGATCTATATAAAAAAGATCCAGAATTGAAGTTTCTAAATCCCTACAATAACAAAATAAGTTCATATATGAAATTATAATAACAAATGTAAATTAAAACTAAAAAAAGAATTACTTAATATAAAAAAATAATAATTTAATAAGTTACTAAAACAATTTATATTAAACTTTGAACAAAAAATTTATATAAATATGTTATCAAATTAATAATAAATATTTATATGTTTCAAATTTTATTTCTAGTTAGGAAATTTAAGTTTTTGCCATGTCTTGTCTTTTGTATAAATTTTATTACTATATTATATTTTTTTCCTCTTTAATTCATATTTCATCATTTTAATTATATTTTGTCTTATAATCATTATGATTAAATTATATCAGCTTTTTGGTTTACCTATTTTATTTAAACTTCTATATTATATTTAATAATTTTTTCAAACTTAAATTAATTGCATCTATCAATTGAGAATTTAGCTACAATTATAGAACTTTAATTAGGTATAATTTAAACGAATTGATAACAATTAATTAGGTATAATTTTGTTAAGCATATATGATTATTTATTTATTTGCCTACCTTATCGGTTCATATCTATACCAGTCCACTAAAATAATATCAGTAGATATTTTTTCTTGTGCATTATACAACGTGGCGATCAAGACAAGCATGCATCATTACTTGATTGTGCAAAAATAATTATTTTAAGTTAATTTTTTATTTAAATTATGTAACTAATTTATTAAAAATTAAAAATTTGTTATACTTATATATGATAACTAATTAGTAAATATTTATTTTAATAATTATTTTGATAATAAATAATTAATTTTTTAATCATGTTATTATATAATATGATAATTCTGTTTGAAAATTATTAAATTAATTATATATATATATATATATATACATTAACGTGCAATATTTATTTTATTCCATTTTATATAATAATTTAATAATCTATCATGAAATTATATCATTTTTTTCTTATTCTTTGAAAGTCTATCAACAATTTCAATTATTCTATAGATAGATTATATTTGTAATCCAGTCAGATTTTTTATACTCTTCAATTTTTCTTGGCCAAGACCAAAAAAATAAGCAAAACATTCATTTAAAAAAGAAGTGAAGAATATAACATCTAAAAGTTGGAGGAAATCTGTAAAACTAAAAACAAACTAACAGAGGAAATAAAAAAAAATTATGAAACTTTTATTAATCTAATTTTAGTGACTTTTGTTTAAAATTTAAAAATTTATTATTTTAATCATAATTATCTACTTTAATTTTATAATTATTTATATTATATTTTTTTTTAAACTCACAAAGTTTTTTTGTATAAATATATTTTTTTAGTATATTATATCAACTACAAAATATCAATCATATGGTAGTGTATAATTGTATGTGATATAATTATATCAAATATTAAAAATATATAATTTTTTTAATTTAATATTTTAAATTTTTAATGAGACATTTGATTAATTAATGTAAACGATTATATTTAATACAATAATATTAATTATGATTTATGTACAAATAAAAAATAAATTAAAAATAAAATAGAGCTAATTAATTGATCATTTATTCATATTAAGCATTTTTTTGATAAATGATAATATTAATTGGTACTTTTCTTCCTATAATATCTATATGTAATATTTTTTTTTGTATTTAATGAATATAATTATATCTACTATTTTATAATAAATATTATAAGAAATTAAAAAAGAGTAAATTATTTTTTTCAAATAATAAATATTAAAATATAAAAATTTATTTTTATATAAATATTTATTAAAATATAAATTCAAATTAATTATCGCATTCAAATTTTTTTTAAAAAAATTATCACTAATAAAATTTCAAAATATTTCAAACCGGCCCGCTAAACCCGCCTGACTAGAACCGGGACCGAACCCGAAAAAGCCCGAACCCGAAAAACCCGAACCCGAAGAAGTCTGAAACTGAAAAAGTCTGAACTCGAAAAAGCCCGAACCCAAAAATAACCGAACCCGAAAAAGTCTGAACCCGAAAAAACTGAAACCCGAAAAAGTCCGAACCCGAAAAAGCCCGAACTCAAAAATAACCGAACCTGAAAAAGTTCAAACTCAAAAAAACTCGAATCCGAAAAAACCTGAACCCGAAAAAAATTCGAACCGAACCCATCCGAACCCGCCGGTTTGCCACCTCTAGCTATAGGCAATCTGACCTCTGCACACGTGCCAAATCAAGCATGAGTCCCAAGGACATAATCATGCATGTTGGCAATCAGAGGGAGGGAAGGATCAGCGGGTGGGACCCTTTCAGAAATATTTTTTGCCGAACACAAACAGCCCAATATCTTCCATTCGTTTGGGCCAAAAAGGGTTGATTAGTCAATAACCATATGATACATACATGTGTGTGTGTGTGTGAAGTTTAGATTTTATTATTTGTTGTCACAAAAGATTTGTATGCATATGATCTATCAGAGATTTTCAATTATTTGCATGAAAAACGCTTCCATTTTTTTTTTCAAAAAGTTAGTATATATGAATCTCTTTAATCATAATTCAACTAAAATTTCAACAATAACAGTAACAAAATGGGAATTGAAATTATTATGTGATGAATGAATTGCAGTGAGTGAAGGGATATGATTTCTTTTCTCAAGCAATATTGTGCAATCATCAAGATATTTCAACTCCCTTGCACTATAAGCTAAAGTAGTAGCAATTGCTATAGCCATTATTGCACCCCTTAGAGAATAAAGCTAGATCTTTAGCCCTTCATTATCACTCAAGAAGGCAAATTAAAGTCAACAATTGGGAAATGGGGGTCAAATTTTCATGTTAGTGATTCCATCCTTGGTAAATGAGAAACCTTTCTATCATTAACATATAGGTCGAGTGAGGTCGAGCGAGACTAACTAGGACCAATTGGAAGTACATAAGTGCATAAAAATTACTTTAATCTTAATTAGGGTTGAATATTTAATTGATCTTTAAATTTGATTAGAAAGGAGAAATAAATTATTTTATATCATATCATGGAAGTTATTGCATAATAATTAAGGTTTAAGGTCCAAAATAAGGTTAAATCCATAAAACTCAATAACAATAGAATTTTCATCAAATATCAATAGTATCAAAGACAAATATCTCAATATGATCTTACTCCAATACAAATACTATGTAACAAGGAATGAGATAATAGTACAAAGCACTATGCTCTTAAGAAGCTAATATTTTCATATCTCATATAAGTATTTTTCTTTTAACTTGCATCATTTTTTTTCTAGAATATTATTAATTTGAGTGATAAAATGTTCTCTTATGGTTTTTGTCTCGTCAAGTCCTATATTTCAAACCCAACAATCAGCTCAAAAAAGTCATCAACAATGGGGCTGTTGAAAACAAAAGTTAAATAACTAAAGCTAGCTGAATCTGAAATGTTCTGACCTCATTGACAAAAAGAAAGAGAATATATCTATAGGCATAAATTTTGTGACAATTAGCCTTTTTTTAGCGCAGAAAAATGCATCAATTTGGTGCAGAAATGAACTTCAAAATAAAGCAAAGTATAGAAAAATTGTCAAACCTCTATAATCTTAGAAACATCCAAAAGAAAATCCTAAAAGGATAAAGGAAGAAAAAGGTCACTGTAGAAAGATGGATGGGTCATCTGATACATGGAAAATGATGGGAACAATTTGTTTGATGAAGATGGCCCCGTAAATCTTGGCGTTAAGGGTACCCTATCCTACATCACATGTGCGTAGAAAAACAATAAAACTCGAAATGATGAGCTTTTAGGATCAATTGTACTGAGATACACCAGCAATATTGCCACATTATCTGCTGTCATTTTTCCTGGCATTAATTGTTAGCTTCAAGAGAATCTAACATTTCCTTCTAAGCAAAAAAATTGCTCAAAGCTATTCCAGGGCCCCACTAAGTAGGAATTAACCTATTAACCTAAATAAATAAATAAATTCAAGAACATTATGAACTCAATTAATCTAATTCAACCCAAGACCATCCATAAAATATACAGAATAAGATCATGTATAACAAATTGTCACCTGATTATTATAGAGAATAATTTAATTGTAAAACTAAGTTAATTACAATCGGTTGTTTTCTCAGATACTATCTCTAAACATGAAGCAATCTCCTCCAATTAATTATACCCTAATCAAGTTTTTCATGTCCAATCTCTCAAGTCAAAACAATTTAGTCTCAAGAATTCCTTTTCTTGATCCTTTATTTATTGCTAATAGGACTTTCTTAATGTTTACTTACTTAAGGCTTGTACGTGGGATATAATTTGAGCTAGCTTTTTTGAGTGGCAACAGGTATATATTGCAAATTGTACAACAAATAGTTAAACTAATCTCCAATAATCTATTAATTGTTATGTGATCCTTGTCTTTTGTTGAAGTTGGACCCATCTTCACTTATAATAGTCAATATATTATGCACTATGGGTGACATCTTTCCTATGTTCAAAGCCTTTTTAAATTCAATGAATTATTGGAATATTAGAACCAAAAATACAATCTCTTTTTAAGGTTTGTTAATCAAGATTGCCTAGGATTCATTAGCATTCAAGATCATACATATAATCAAGATTACTAATTGTGCTTTTAAGACTATCTTACTTTAAGATGAATTGAGATTAATCAAAACACCATGTTCTAATCAAGAAATATACATTATTTTTGTTTTGATAAGATTCACTTTTAAAGTTACATTAATTTTAGGTCTTGATGCAACTTAACAATGTCATAAAATTGAAATCTTGGGATCTTGCAGAGAGAGCTAATTTCATATGCATGTGTCAGAGCTGTAAATCAAACCTTGCCTCTGTATGTATTAATCAAGAACATTGATAAGTTAGGGTTTTCATACATAATATATACCCTAACCATTTTTTTCTTATTAATATTTTGGAAGCTTAACCCTAGCCCAATTTTTTTTTTTTTAAAAAAGGAGAGTAATTAAACACCTTGATGAATACACTGTACATGTTAAATAGGCAGTGTAAATTTTGGTATAGCCTAGCTAGCTAGTATCTTTCATGGTGATTTGGACTCCCCACCCCACAAAATATAGCACAAACACATAGATAAAATAGTATGGTCTATAAACTTTCTTATTTGGGATTCTTCGGATAGAGTTGCTTGAGAATATACCTTTTTTTAACAGTAATTCTAAGAAAAAGAAAAATCAAAAGTTAAGGTTCAAATTTTATATTTGAAAGAGTTTAAATTTTAAATTTACAAAAATCTCTCATTTTAAAGATGTCTTAAAATGTAATTACAATCATTTGAATCAATTAATATTCAAAATAAAAAATGAGCTTTCTTTCTCTCTCTTTACATTGTAACAGGCAAAAAAAAATGTGTAAAAAATTATTGTACTAATTAACAAAAAAATGAGTGTACTAATTAACAAAAAAATGAATGGTGCTATCATGCTTTTCTAATCTGGTCGGTGTTCTCTTTACTTGCTCATGGAGATACCTTCATTGCTGTTATATTTTATAAATTGTTTGGAGAGACCCCTAAACTTTAGCAATAGCAGAGATATAATTTATTTTCCTCCCTCTCTAAATGTTTGCATTTATTAATTTGATTTTTATGGAGATCAATTAAAATAGTTTTTCAGTTATATTAAAAAAATTCATGTTTAATTGTTTTTAATGTGAAAAATTTTACTAAAAAAAGTAAGATTATTAGGTATTTGAAATTAAAAATAAAATCAGATTAAGAAACTCTAAAATAAGAAGATAATGAATAAAGAAAATGAAACTATAACACTCCAACATTTGATGTAATACAGTTAAAGCATAATCTTGTTGTTGAAAGAGTAGGTATCAGTCCAATAGATAAAAAAGGTAAATTTTTTCTTGTTAATCAAAATTTGATTTTTATTTTTAAAAATAATAATTAAAACATACAAATACTGCTTAAAGTCATAAAGTTGTTCACAAAGAATGTGAACTATAACCAATTCTTGAAAATACATCGACATTCATATCAAAAAAATTTTATTTATAAAAAATTACAGATGTGAAGTATGTTTTATATAATTTAGAATTATTATTTAATATATTTTTAATAAAATTTTTAGATTTTATAAACAATATTGATAACACATATTTTATTTTTTAAATTTTTGATAATGTGAAATCTAGAATCTATAATTTAATACTAAATATACTATGAGAGAGGGGTAATTAAATTCCAATAGCAGTGGAGGCCCATATTGTCACCTCTGAAACTCTCATTGCCTTCTCCTCCTTATTTTCAGTGCTTAGCTCATGATCTTTTTCCACAGTGATAGCCTGTAAAAGCCCTCCATTTTCTAACCACTCTCTCTTTTTTGTCTCCTCATAAAGCCTTAGAACAAGACAACACCATGCTTCCAAAACCTACCAGCCTTTTCATTATTTTAAGTTTGTAGTGACCTGTCTACATGCTTTTTTTTTGGTGAGAGTCTACACGCTTTTTCACATTCATGTCTCGTTGCTTATTTCTAGGATATAACTACTATATCATCCATAACTCATTTGTTGGTGTGAGCAAGAGAGAAAAGAGAAAGAGAGACCAGAGGCAGAGAACTTGAGTGTTTTTGCAGCCTTGCTTGATTGTCGAATTATCAGGATCATTGAAAGAAGGAAAGGGGCGTCTAAGATCCTTGTCTTTGTCTCTGTCTCTCTCTTTCCTTGATATTGCTTGATTTGTGTATGCATGCTTGTGTATTGTATATATGCTATTTTATAAAGAACCCTCTGGCCTAGTTTGCTTGTTAAATCAAGATTCATAAAAGAAAAGAGAGAGAAAATGAGAGAGAGGTTAAGCCAAAGGATCATATATATATATGAGAGAAGGGGAGAGTGTTTTGTTTGAGGAAGAAAAGAAGGTGTATGGAATGAAGTTTGATCCAAGATCAATGCCACCACAATGATCTGATCTGTTTCTGATAGTTAAATTCTTAATTATTTGATAACTTAAGGCTTGATTGTTCAACTGATCTCGGACCAGGCTTCATTCCTCACACCCTACTTTTCCCATGCTCCCACACAATCAAGCCAAGGCTAAGATCTCTAAATCCAGGTTTGATATATAAATATTCCAGTAAGGAACAGTTATATCCTTGTTTTCATTAACCTCTTTTCTTCAATCTCATTGAGAGTTCTGATTCTCAGCATATTTCTACTGATATTTTCATCGAATTCAATCTTATAGATTCATATAACATCCTTTTTTTTTTCTTTAAGAACATTCATTAAGTTATCCTTACACTAACCCTTATTTCTGTTTGTAATCTACTTGTTATAAATTATAATTGATATTTCATATCTAGTCTTTTCCATTTTCCTCTTTTAGATTATTCGTAGACATATGAGAATAATTGATTAACTCTGCTATATTACCTTAGCAAATTTTCTCTTTGATATTAATTTATGGGATTCATGAACTGAGTTCATATATATATATATATATATATATATATATATATATATATATTTGTTTTTAATTCAATATTTAATACAGTTTCATAAAATAAAAAATCTAAAACAATAATCTATTTTTATTCTTGTGGTCTCTCTTGCAGATGTTACTATCTATAGAAGTGTAGAGATTGATATAACAGAAACCCTAATAGTAATTCTTCAAGTTTAATAAGTTAGAGTGCAGTTTATGATTAGTGATTTCATGACAGATTAATCATATAGGTTTTTATACTAAAAAAGATTAGTTGCAATATAATAATAACTAATATACAGTCTAATTTCCTTATGTTTATACTATATCCCCAGAAAAAAAACCTGGGATTTTCATGATCGAGGAGGCACTTCCATGGTAGTTCATTCTTAAGGAAAAGAAAAGAAATGCAAAAAAGAAGACAACAGAAGTCCATCCAATTATATTCTGCATCATTTGACAGAGAGAAATGACATTTTTCCTTTTATAATTGAATGCTTTTAAAACATATTTTGGACATTGAAGTGTTGTCACAAGTTTTCACTGTTTATTTTCCATCCTTAATTTGTTGCTCATTTGCAAGTTTATTAGTTATAATGCTAGTACTTGATATGTTATATTTAGTAAATATATATGTCTTGGAAAAAATCAAATTGAGTTAAGTTTACATCTACTATATGCTTTTGCATTTTTATTTGGCATCAAAACTAATTAAACAAGCACTTTTTTATACTAGGGTTTAGCTTCTTTTCCCTAGTTGATTTTCTTTTTCTCTTTTGTATTATTTTTTAAGGATAAAGGAAAGGTTTTCTGTCTTGTGCATTAATTTAGCATAATGTCATTATTTTAATTTCCTATCACCACATTTCTGTCAATGTCATATAATTAGTATATTTATGTGCCTTCGAAGTGAAGCAAGCTATTGAATTTTATACATACATACATATATATATATATATATATATATATATATATATATATATATATATATATATATATTGGTGAGAAATATATATATATATATATATATATATATATATATATATATGTGTGTATAAAATTCAATAGCTTGCTTCACTTCAAAGGCACATAAATATATATATATATATATGAAGTGAAATATATTTGTTTCGCATATTTTTTACAATTTCATGTAAGATTGATATTCTTACAAATTAATTGTTAAATTTAACAATTTATTTATATTTATTGCATACATAAAATAAAATATATTGGGGGAGAGCCGTTCTAAAAATTTTCTTTATATTTCAAAAGAAATAGAAAATGTGATATTGATTTTGCTATTAGATAACGGTGTAGTCACATCTATGTCTTCATTTAGGGTTTGATTTATAATTTTTATCTTTTTATGATTTGAGATTAATGTAAAACCCAACTTGATTTATTGCTAGTTTTAACTAAATTTTGATATTTTTAGATATGGTACGAAAAAAATGAAAAAAAAAACACTAAGATGATATAAACTAATATGAAATTTGATAAAAGTAAAAATAATATGAAATTTGATATAAATTTTTTTACAGATAAAAGCCCTCAAAGTCTAATTTTAACTCAAGGTAAGTACCGTTTATTCCACAATGTCCTATATTTCATCAGATCATTTGCTGCATTGCAGACATACAAATGCATGTCAAGTGATAGATCCATAACGCCGGTATTTCCAAGGGAAAAGAAAAACTTGAAGATCAAATAATACCTTACAAGGAGACAATGGTCGCCAATTTTCAGACAGATTTTGAAGTAACCATTATCGATGAAATCGATGGTTAATTATACTCTAAATTAGTCAATAAGCCATGTGAATATTACAGCCAATTCCTTGTATTGCTTTATTCATAGACATTTTTTTTTATACGTTAAAGTTTAGGTGAAGGGAGGATCACAACGTGTCGCAAATTTCAACGAGAATTTACAAATTGTCCATCAAAAAAGTTTGTTGACGGTGCAAGTTGAACTTAAATTTTATAAGTGAAGTGTACAATCTTTATCAATTCAGCTAATCTCCATTGGCTCTATTCATCAACATTTCATATGACTTAAATATACCTTAACAAATTAAATTCACATTAGCAAATTGGGTAACATTAATTTGCTTCAACTAAAATATTGCACTCATATTTATTCTTAATCTAAAAACTTTAGTGAGAAGTATTAAAATCTTCATGAGTTGTATTAGAATTTCAAAAGCTTATGTTTTATATGAATGTGATAAGTGTATTAGATAAATGCATATAATTTTGTTTGCTAGTGAATTGATTTAATTATACATGTCTTTGATATGGGAATGTGTTCAAATGCATCTTCTAATGATGCACATGCATATATATATATATATATATATATATATATATATATATATATATATATACATGATCATGTAAATCTTATGCAAGATATGCTGAATTAGTTTCATGCATCAGTAGTCTCTTGCCAAATATATGTACATCAGTATTTCTCTTTTTTTTTCCCCCACTATCCTTCCGACTTGCTTTTACTGATTTTAGCATGTTAACATGCATACTTATGTACATACACGTGCATATCGTAACAATCTCAATTAGAATGATATAATAATCTTACATACATACACCACACTTATATATACACACAAATATTATTATTATTATTATTATTATTATATGAAAGAAACATCAAAATCATAAAATGAAATTTCGGATAGATTACGATTTTGACAAAAATAAACTTACAGGATTTTTTTCTCATTTCTATATTTGTCTTGTACTAAGCTTAATCCTACATACATACATACATACATACGTGAATACATAAATGATATGAGGGGTATTATATTGTCTTAATCTTATTTCAAAATGGAGGCAATTACATATTGATGCATACTAATCTCACTATTAAGAAGACATATAACTTTCAATTGATTGTTATTTTCATTATTATTATAATTGAAACTTTTATATCTATTTTTCAATTTATGAAAAAATTATTATAGTTCAAAAAAATGAAAAATGTATTTAATAAAATTTGAGAAAATTACCGAATTAAAATATAAGTTTAAACATTATTTTTATTAAATATTTTCTTAGCTTCTGATGGGCCAAGGCTCAAGCAAACATATTATAGTGGGCCTAAAATAAAAAATTCTCTCCAACCCAAAACCCTTCTAAAGAGGCAGCCTGCGTCCAAGTTATTCTTTTTCTTTCCATTTTCTCCTCACTTCTTCCCTTATAAATTTCAGCATTTTGATCCTTCAAATGGATTAAATAATTTTTCTTCATTACCATTTACCCATTATCCAGAATCCCCTTTTCAATACTTTACCTTCTGATTTTCTTTAATCAATTTTTAAAAAAAAAAAAGCTTTTTTTTTTCACTCTGTTTTGCAGGTGCTCGTCTTAACCTTAGAAGTTTCTTTCAGTCGGGTTCTTGAAGCATGTAAGTCTTAATGTTTTTGTTACCAAAATGGGCTTTTGTTCTTTTTTTTAATTATTTTGAATTGAAGTTTGTTTATTGATAATTTAATTTTCATTTGCAGCCATGCTTAATCACATTAACCCTTCACTAGTTGTTTTTGCAAAGTATGATTATTCAATAGGCTGTACAAAAGCTTTTCTCTTGTAAATTTTTTGGTACTATTTGCTTTCTGTGTTTTTATTTCCTTTCGAATTATGATAGAAATGAGTAAATAATAATGATGCAATATCAACCCGGGTAAGATGATTGATTGTGAAGGCACATTATTCCTTTTGCTGCTCGTCAATTTTTTTTCTTTTTTTTCTTGTGTCTGTGTGTGATCGGGTGCGGAGTGCACTCAAACACGGTCCTCGAATTTTTAAACTCCATCAGCAGTATAATAGATAATTATACATACTTACATATATAACTTTTGTTTGTTTCCAAGACATAAAGGGAGTATATTTATATAGTTTATCACAACTTTGCAAAGTTGCTTTTGCTGATGGGAATTTCGAGCTAAAACTATTTGTTTGACAAGTTAAGAAATTTTTTCAATTTTAATGACATCAAGCCTTAAACTCAAAAAGGGGAAAACCTGATAGTCTTCATCTTTGTGTACCAATAGTTTTTTTTATTCTTTTATTTTCTGGAGTGGTTTCCATAGTTTTGTTAAGTTTGTTAACTGTTGCATTTCACTATAGGGAATCTCATCAAGAAGTTCTTATTCCTGGATTGCCCGATGATTTGGGTTTGATATGTCTAGCAAAGTTGTCACATGGTTATCATGGCGTGCTTGAATCTGTCTCAAAGAGGTGGAAAGATTTGATTCGAAGCAGCGAGTATGCGAATTATAAAGCTAATCAAGGATGGTCTGGTGATTGGTTATTTGTTGTCACTGAACGTTCCAATAACCAATGGATTGCCTATGATCGCGACGCTGATAGATGGCATCCCTTGCCAAAGATTCCAACTGAGCATGAAGGCTTGCTGCATTTTGGATTTTCGTGTGTGTGTGTCTGCAATCGGCTCCTTGTGATTGGTGGCTCTCATGCTCCTCGTGATACTGCTTATCCTCGTCAGACGCCTGTGATAACAAACGTTGTTCTGCAGTTTGATCCATTTAAGAAACAGTGGACCAGATTAACGAGCATGCAGACACCACGATCTCACTTTGCATGCTGTGTTATGTCTGGGAAGGTGTATGTTGCTGGAGGGCGCAACTTATCTCACCCGCGAGGACTTTCTCTTGCTGAGTCTTATGATCCCATAAGTGATCGGTAAGTTTCATTTATTTATTGATGATATGTTTTTGTTTTCTCGTGGGAGTTGATTGCAGCTGCAAATGCTTCTCATGTTTTGTACACTCTGGTTTATCAATGCTACTTTTAGTTTTAGTCTCCTTCAGAAACAAATTGCATCAAATATCAAAATCTTAGAGGGATTGGGAAAACACTCTTAAGCGTTTTTCTGGTACATCATTCATGACATCTGGTGGTTGTTTTAATTGTTGAAAATGCGTTTGCGTCTTTTGATTCTTACTTTTTTAATCTCACTTTAACCCCTCCTCTTGTGATATCACACTTTGGCAGAAAACTGATTATCTATCTAGAAAATTATTTAATAAATTATGTACATTTTTTTATTTGCAAAAGTGCTTGGCTTTGGTTTGAGACTTGAAGGTTGCTGGCTGCAGGTGGGAGGAAGTGCCAGAAATGCCCAACCCGCTAATGGACTGCCTAGGTTTATCATATAAAGGTAGATTTCATGTGTTAAGTGACCAGATAGGCTTCGCAGAGCAGAACCCATCTGAAATTTTTGATCCATCAAGTAAAACATGGAGCACGGTTAATGACATATGGCCTTTCTCAAGGGCAATGCAATTTGCAGTTCAGGTAATTGGGGATGATAAAGTTTATACTGTGGTAGATTGGGGGGAGAGCTTGATTAAAACAAGAGATCCTAGGGGAGAGTGGTACAATGTTGGTGCAGTTCCTCCAGTTGTTCTTCCTGACCACTCCCGAGAACTTGAAGCCTTTGGTTATGGTTTTGCTGGACTGAGGCGAGAATTATATGTTCTTGGAGGAAAAGTTCTCAAGTGGGAAGATACAGGGACTGGGAGGTTTGACGTGGTGAGGTTAGCTGGGGTAAGAGTTTGTGATCCTTTACAGAGGCCGTTAAATTGGAGGGAAATCAGGCCCATGCATTGGCCAGCAGGTGGCTCTATCCTAGGCTGTGCTTCCTTGGAAGAACACTCTTCTTGATGAGAAAAAATGTACTCATTCAGCCAAGCAGTCTTAGCCATAGTGCAGGGCAACTGAAATGTGAAGTCTTGTGCAGCAGTCTATATCTCTCGATGGCAAACTTGATCATAGAAAAAGATTTAAAAAAAAATGTCGCCAGTGAATTAGAACAACCCCTCATTAATGTCTTAAGCAACCTATTGATTTCCCTCACAGTACTTTGCACAAGAAAAGTTTGTCTAAGCTCTGTTGTATTTTATTAAGTAGATTTGTTATCTGTAATGTCATTTTTAGAGGAAGCATGTTCTTATTTACAAGTACTCTACCTTTTCTCCAAATATGTAATGATCATCTCTTATTTTTCTCCACTTCTAATTATGCTTTTGAACATGGCTTGTTATCCATTTATTCATATTCCCAATGTCTGCTCTGTGAATGCAATGGATTATTTCAAAGTCAAATAGATTCAATTTGAATGGATTATTTAAATGAAGATTGTATAATCAATTGTAATTAAATTATTGAAGGTTATATTTTTTTTTTGAGTTTATTATGTGCACATTAGATCTGTTCACAGTTTGGATTACTCATAAGATTGGGTTTCCATCAAGAATTTTTGAGTATGAGTACAGTTTGACTCAGCATTTAATGATTATTAAAAATTTAACCATAATTCAAAAATATATTAAAACATTAATATTTTAATATATATTTTTAAAACAATGAGCTTTTTTGGCTCTACAAATTAAATTGAATTTTGATCGAATCCTTAAAAGGTTGATCAGGTCATGATCAAGCCCATGAGCCTACATGATATATTAATACATGTGATACATTTAATTTAGATTTTCAAAATCATAAAAATAATTAAAGAATTTAATTAATGTTAAAATATCAAAGTTAAATGAATTAAAAGTCATTTACTAATATAATATTAATTTTATCCATGATAAAAATTACTAATGACTTTTTATTGACTAATATTAATTTAAACTTTCATAGAATATTATTAATTGGATTACTATCAATTATTCATATTTATATTTTTTAGAACCGTACTCCACCACATTACTCATTAGTAATTATTTAAAAATGAGCAAATAACTAAATATTTATTGTATCAAGAAAATTCACCACTAAAAAATAATTGAATAATTAAAAAAAAGTAGTATTGACATCGATTACTCAATTAGTATAATGGTATACTCTTAGTACTTTAATTTTTTAATTAAATTATCAAGATTTTTTGATATAGTGTTAATTTAATTTTGATAATTGGGCTATTTGAATGGCAAATAGAACAATAGAACTCATCTAAATTAACCTCTTTAAATTAATACAAAATCATAATTTCGGCTTGAGCCATTATAAAAAAATTAATAAATCTCTCAATAGTAATATTGAGATTTGAAACTTAATGTAAATTTCAGTTTCTACTATCATATGAACTAATAATTTGATGAAAATACAAAATATACTACATAATTTAATAACTAAAAAAGCACTTCATGATGCTAATTTATAAAATTTACTATATATTTGAGATATTTTACTTCAAGAATTAGAAAAATAAAAAAATATATATATATTACCTAAGATATATTCAAAAAGAAATATTTAAAAAGCTTATCAACAAAAGTAAGATTTTTAAGGATATTTTTAAGGAGATTGAAGCTATAAAATAATATACGAAAATTGAATTGAAAATTTTACAGTGAAGTCGACTTTACTATAAAGTTAACTTATTTTATACTTATAGGCATAAGTTTACTTTGATTTCATGTTAAAAATATCATAAAATTAATAGTAATAGACGTAAATACATGAAAATAAAGACTTTATTTTGTTTCACAAAGAATGAATTTTAAAAAATAATTTCTGCAATTTCTAGGTGTTTGATAAAAAATTATATTATTAACAGAAAATTATTTCCTGGTCAACAGAAAATAAGATTATTTTTTTGAAAATTATCTTATATTTTTAAAAAAGAAAAACATTTTCTGAAAAATAGTTATTTATGCATAAGATTATTTACCAAACTTGTGAGCATGGTTTTACTCAAACCAGAATTTGGATATAATTTTTTTAATTCAGAATTAATTTGAATCTTCCTAAAATATTATTATTTTAATTTTTTAATTAAAAATTTTAAAATATTAAACTATTAAAATTCAAATTATTTTAATATTCTAATTTTAAATAATTTATTTTTTATTATTAAATTAAGATACTTTTAAAATTTCAATAATAAATAGTATTATATTATTAATTTAATAATAAATAATAAATATTAATATAATAAGTAATATTTTATTATTTAAATAATCAATATTATTTATTAAAGTAAAATTATTATTAATTTATAAACTGATTATTTTTAATCATTTCTTAATATTTTTAACTTAAAATATCTTGTTTTTATAACTTGGCAAATGTATTTATATTCATATTTTAATGATAAAAACTTTAAATAAAAATATAACTATTTTAATAGTTTAATATTTTTAATATTTTATTAATAAATATTATTATATTAATATAAATAATATTTTCATAGCAGTAATATTATTTTAAATATTCTAAAGTATTGATATAAATAATAAATAGTTTATATTATTTTTTTTAAACCACTAGGTATTTCCTACTCGTGCTGCGTTGTTGATACTGGCCGAAAAAAATTTGACATGACGAGAATTTGATCACAAGACCTCCCAATATAGATTGTCCTCACTCAAAAACTTAGTAAAATCTTACATCACTGAATCAACCTTTTGAATTATATATATTATGTGTTTAATAATAATATATTTAAATATTAAATATTATTATTAAAAAATAACTATTTTTTACAATATTAATAAATAAAAAGTTTAAACATTTAATAATATATAATTTTAATATTTTAATAGTTAGGTCAATATCATTTGGTAAAAAAAGATTTTCAAATAACAACCAAATAACAAAAAATATTTTTTTATTAACTCATCCAAATACGAGAATATCTTTAGTTTTTTAAAAAAAGAAACAATTTTATTTTAGAAATAAAAGTCATTTTTTGCTAAATGAATAGAGCCTAAACGCAAATTTAGTGTCTGTATACATAAACATATGATAATAACTATAAACACATTAAAATAAAGATAAATACAAAAAAATAATTATAAACTTAATGTCAATCTACTTACACATTTGCAAACACATAAAATAAACATAACTATAGTAGTAATAAGCATAAAATAGGTCACTAATATAATAAGATAGATCTTACCCTAAAATTCCCCATATTAAACCTACACAATTTGAACATTATTATTATTATTATTTTTTCCTTTTGACCAACCCAAAATCTTTCCAAAAAAAAAAGGGCAGCCTGCGTCCAAGTTTCCTTTTATTTCTTTTTCTTTCCATTTTCTCCTCATTTTTTCGCTGTAAATTTTCAGCATTTTGATCCATTGTTCAAGTAACAAAAATTTTCAAATAAAAAAAAGTTGTTCATTATCCAGAATGCCCATTTCAATACTTTCCCCTTTGCTTTTCATTAATCAAATTATAAAAATAAAAATAAATAAATAAATTCTTTTGTCTTTTTCTTTCACTCTTCCTGTCGGGTTCTTGAAGCATGCAAGTCTTATTGCTTTTTTTGTTCTTTTCTTTTTATTTTATTTTGAATTGAATTTAGTTTGTTGATAATTTTATTTTGATTTGCATCCGTCCTTAATCACATAAATCTGTCACTATTTGTTTTTGCAAAGTATGATCATCCAATAAGTTGTCCAGAAAGCTTTTCTTTTGTAATTCTTACTGCTATTTGCTTTTATGTTCTTGTTCGCCTTTGATTTATGGTACAAATGAAATGAGTAAATAATAAACATTTAATATCAACCCGGGTGCACATTATTCCTTTTGCTACTCATGAAGGTCAACATGTTTATATATATATATATATATATATATATATATATATATATATATATATATATAAGGTTTTTTTTTGTGCATTTTATTTCTCTCCGAGACATAAAGTAAGTAGTAAATGTATCTCTTTGTTTTATATAGTTTATCACAACTTTGCAAAGTTGCCTATACTTTGACAGGGAAATTTCAGTCTAAAACTATTGGTTTTATGACTTAATTTCTTTATTCAAAAAGGGAGAAAACTTAATAGATTTTTAGTTAGTATATGGTAACATGTGCGTAAGGTTTGGGTACTAAAGGATCTCAAGTTCGAACAACAGTGAGAACTCGAATTGAGGTATTTCTCTCGATAAAATCGTGATAGGCCTGTGGAGCTTTCAAAGCGGACAATACGGATAAGTATCGATGTCAATAATAATCGATGTCACAGTAATCGATATTGTAGACTCGAGAGGGGTGGTCATGATCGACTGGACTGGGCCGTTATACCATAAAACCCATATACAAAGATTTAGGATAAGAAAAAAATTAAACAATTTTTATTTTTTATTATATTTAATTTAAAAATTAATATTTATGATTATAATAAAAATTTTCATTTCAATTCAAAAAAATAAAATAAAATAAAATTTATCCGATGGCAATTCAATAAGAAAAAAATTTATTCAAACTTCAATAAAATAAAATAAATTGTATCGTATTGTATCAAAAGTATTGAATATCATATGATTCATTTACAAGTTTTAATTAAATATAATATAATATATCGTATCAATTTGTATGTGTATTGAATTGTATTGTGAAATTTTAAAAACTACGAAACATAGTGTATAGTCAACGACAAATAACACTTCTCAAATACAATTTGCACTTCAAGTGATAGATAATAAAGTTCATACTGTGTTAAAATAGAGAAGAGCTTGATTAAAACAAGAGATTTTAGAAAGGAAGTGCAGTATAATCTTGGTGTTGTTCCTCTTGTTGTTTTGCAGCATTTGATTTTGGTTTTGCTTTTCCTATACTAAGGCGAGAATTATATGTATTTAGAGGAAAAGTTCTCAAGCGGGAACATACAATAATACAAAGATATAAAGACATAGATATAGAGTTCATTTTTATTTCTTTCACTTTTATTAATTGGTTTAGAGTAAGTTTAAACAAAATATAAGGTGAGAGGTCTCAAAGTTGTTTTTAAATTTTTTATTATTTAATTAAAATTATATATTTTAATTTTTTTTAATTTTATGAAAATTAATTTTATTATCCATTTAAATTAATCTTCGTTTATTATTAAGCCGCATAAATGCATTTTCATTTCACACTAAATCATTTCATCACACTAAGTTAATAAATTAGCAAAAGTAAATGGTAATGTTTGGGAAGATAAATGAAGAAATTATTGAAAATTATGTATGTATTTTTTTTAAAAAAAAATTAATAAAAATAAAGCGAAATGTTTAAAAAGAGAGAACAAAAAAATTATCGAAAACTATAAATATGATTTTTTTTTAAAAAGAAATTGAGTTTGGCAGACAAGGTAAATCTCTTAATCACATTCATCACATGAGCTGAGAGGTATAACGTGATAAGATACTGAGATTAGCTGGGATAATAGATTGTGATCTTTTATAGAGATCATTAAAATTGAGAGAAATCAGGGCCATCTGTTAGCCAGCAGGTGGCACTATCCTATGCTCTACTTCTTGGAAGAAAACCTTCTTTATCTCCAAAAATGTACTCATTTGAACCGAGCAGTCTTAACGGTAGTGCAAGGTAAATGACATGTGAATTCTTGTGCAGTCGTCTCATGTATCTTTTATGTGGCAAACTTGCTGTTAAAAATAAATAAAATAAAATAAAAAGGAGAAAATCTTATTTGCCACGGGCAATTCTCAATCTATTTCCTTACTAGTGTTTGCATAACAGAAGTTTGTCTAAGCTCTGTTCTGCTATTAGCTGGATTTGTTGTTTTTAATTTTGTTTTTAGAGAAAGAATGGAGTAGAAATGCATTGGGAACATATTTCTATTTAAATTTAATAATCAAATATATTTTTAATTTTTTTGTAAATTAAATTTAAATTCTTAACTTTTTATTACATGTAAATTTATTCATAAATTTTCATTTTTTATAAATAAACTATCAATTTTTTTAAATCATATAGTTGAATCTAATTTATTAAATTATAAAAACAGTTATTTGTATTGCACAAGTATATCAAATTATTTATTTTTTTATTGAATCAAATAGATGGAATTTGGATTTAAGTAAATTATACAAATGTTTTAAGTTCGTATCAGCATTGTCAACCCCACCTTTAACTAATGGTTCATCATATAGTCAAAGAATTTGTTTTCAGAGTACTTTTAACTCCTTAATCTTCCATGAAAGCAACCCCTGCAAACATTAGAAATGCTGATTCTGTTCTATTGCTTCCAACAGATAGGGATTATATCCTACGAGAACGTCCTATTTCTTTATTAATTTTCCATAAATTGAAAGCTCAAATAATTCTTAAAGGATGAAAAAAAGTATATAATTAAAAAAATTCCCCATTAGCCTACCTTTCCATCTATTCTTCAAATCTCAACATAAATAAATATAAATTTTCAATATTTCATCTCATAAAAATCAATTCATAATTTTTATTTTATTATAAATAAACTCATAACTTTTCAAAACTATGAAATTAAATCTATATGTGTTATATAATACTAACTGTCATTTGAATATCATACTTGAAAACCGATGTGAATAACTTGGTTCATACCACATATGCAATATTAACTGAAGTTAATGTTATTTAATAAATTAAGATTTAATTATATTATTTTGAAAAGTTAAAATTTATTTACAATAAAATAAAAGTTTATTTATTAATTTTCATTGAATAAAATGTTAAAATTTTATATTCATTTTTTGCAAAATATTGAAAATATATTTAACTATTAAATTTTTAAAAATATGTTTATTATATTTAAAGAAATATTATTTATTATAATAATTAAATGATAAATATTTGATTCCATAAATCCATTAATTATTTTAATAATAAGTAATTGAGTACTTCTTATAATATAATTATTTAATATAATTTGACAGAAAAATATTGTTTATAGGCATCTTCGACGGTAGATATCACGTGATGGATGAGGCGGTGCACGTGTGTAGCGAGTACCGACAAACAACATGACCACTGTGGAAGCGGCCGGTTGGGACATTTGAGTTTGAGATAATTGGTTGTAAGAATTTGCTGCCAATGAAAACGATAAACAATAAAGGGTCCACCTATGCGTACACCGTGGCAAAATATGAGTCAAAATGGGTCCGAAATCGCACAGTATCGGATTGTTTGGATGCGAAATGGAATGAGCAGTATACATTGAAGGTATATGATTCATGTACGGTGTTGACAATCGGTTTGCTTGATAGTTGGGGAGTATTGGATATCGACGGTGGAAAAGAAGCCACGCGTTCTGATTACGTGTATCTACGTTGGAGACAGGTAAGGTGTACAGAAATATGTGTTCGTGCAGCTCCAACGTTAATTTTACACGTGTAATCTCGACCTTTGTTGTCGTTGATGCACCATATCAAGCCTGTAGACATGGCCCAATAAGAGATGCCAAGGACTCAGGAGCACAGCTATGAAAATCTTGGCCGCTCACTTGTCACGATTGGAATTCCCACTTAGGAGTGACGTGGTACGTTACATGCTCGATGCAGACTCACACACGTTTAGCATGCGGAAAGTAAGTGCGAATTGGTCAAGGATAGTCAACGTGTTTTCAAGTTTGATCAATATGACACGGTGGATAGAGAATACATGTCTTTGGAAGGAATCCAACGGCCTCAATACTTGTGCATGCATTGCTAGTGATGCTAGTGTGGTTCCCTCATTTGATTGTCCCCACACTAGCATTTTACGTGCGTACCTGTGAGAGATTGGGGTTGGAACTATAGATTTTCGGGCAGGGTATTCAATATCACACTTTAATTATAATTTTATTTTTTAAAATATTTTAATATAATATTTTTAATAATTATTTTATCATTTACATTATTATTATGTTTTAATTAAATTCAAATATATTATTATTTGACTTTAATTATATTATCATTATTATTTATGATTTTATCTGAACTAACCATTTAATTCATTTAAATTAATCTTAAATCAAGGAACAAATTACCCTATTTTTGTTTTATGATCTCATTGGCGGACACCATTGATCATGATGAACTTGATGAAGAATTCGATACAATGCCAAGCACCGATCCCCCGATATTATACATATGAGGAACAATAAGCTACATGCGATGTGTGCGGAATATATTGGGTGATGTTGCCACAGAATGCAAACGTGTACAAACTTTGGAGACGTGGCAGGACCCAAGTGCCACCGGGATTTTTGTAGGATTATGTTTCATTGTGGCATTCATGTTATACTTGGTACTGCCAAAGATGGTAGCAATGGCATTTCGATTGTATTATTTCGGAACCCACTGTTCCGGGACCGGCTGCCATCGCCGGCATTGAATTTCTTCCGAAGGTTTCCAGCTTTGTCCGATGGAATAATGTATGTTGATGGGAACTGGGAAGGGAGACTCTAGTTAAGTGAAAGCATCTGATTATATCAGTTTACGATTGTATGATAATTTAATTGCTTCATTATAATTGAATAATAAATCATTTGTAGAATTCCCCCATTGATTGAACTGAAATTTGACTAGAGGATTGAGCTCAAAGCCTACTCCAAGCTCTGCCCAATTTGTGTGCAGAAACCCAAATTTGGCTCCCTTGACAACCTGTTACTTTTCTTGGATTTTGACTCTTGATAGACATCCAATTTGTTCATCCCTTCCAAGCAAAAACTTGGGCCAGCTATGATACTTTGAAGACAAAAACAGCATAATCTTCGCCAATTATATGTCCAAACTGAGACAGGTTGAACAGGAACTGATCAGCTTAATGATATATATCAAATAGACCAGACAAAGATTGCTGATGCCGTCATACATGTTAGATTAAAACTTATCATGAAAATTGATGTCAAAGTTCAATTGTGTACGGATCAGCAAGAAGATTATTGATAAAATTAGATGTCAAATTTCAATTCTGGTTTGCAAAATTCAATTCTTTGTTTATGATAAGAATGCTTGATAATTCAACCATCATCATCGATGATTCATCTTCATCATCATCATCATCATCATCATCATCATCTTCTCAGTGTTTTACTCTTCTAAATTTCTTGGATTTGTTTTTATTGACTTTGAAAAATTGTAAAGAACCTAGCAAAAATGATTACTTTTAAGTTAGGCAAAAGGAGTTGGGCTCTTGCATTCAGCCATAGTCTAATTCATTAGCAATTTCTTTTCTCAATGAATTTGTAAAATGATTAGTATTTATAAATCTTTTAAAGATTTTGCTCAATTATCTTAATTGTAATACATGAATCATCCGTACAAAAAATAAGATTCAAATCTCTTTTTTTTTAAAAAAAAACCTCTAATTTCATTTTTCTTATGTTCTATTTGGCTCACCGGCTTGATGAGCCATGAGACAATAAAATCTTAGGGAAATGACAAAAATGGGTGGGGTGAATTACATTCCTACCCTCGATTTTGAATTTTTTAAATTATTTTATTAAAAAATAGATATCTTTAATAGTATTTTTTTTTAAATTTATCGAAATCAATTTTATTGTTCATTTAAATTAGCTCTTACTCAAAATCTTTTCAAAATTTTTTATTTTTATTTTAAAGATTCGGATGATAATCACCTTAAAATTTAAAGGCATTTTCTACATTTAAACCAAATTTTAGTGACGGAAACGAACCATTCATTCGAACCCGTATTAGAAACCGAGAATCCATGTTTTTCATAAATGTTTATAAGCATTTTTGAAAGTGAGTGATTACCTAATCCTATCCCTTAAGTAACATATTTTAATATAAGACTAAAGAAATTATTGAAAACAAAATTACTAATCTTTAGGAAACAAATCTGTCAATTAGCAATTAGCATATAACTCTTTTTTGACATTAGAAATATGCCTAGCTAAGCTCAGGACACCATGAAATAAAACTTCGAAATTATATCAAGAAATAGAGCCCCAAAGTGAAATGTTTGGTGGATAAATTGTGTTTATCCAAACAGATATCTTTTTTGATTACGTTTGAACAAAAACTCAACTCTTTTGATTTTTAAGAGTTACAGAAAAACAACTTACGTTGTATAACAGTTTTATTTTGCATGCAACAAAATCAGAAAATTCCTGCCAGTTTTGTATAACTAAATCATATAATTATGTTCTTATCTTGTATAAAAATGTCAAAGCCAAAGTTAATATTTTATGTGAAAAATCTAAATGTTTGACACGTATATTATTTTAAAATAAAAACATTTATTTTTTTGATTTTTTGAAAGATAAGAATTTATATATATTAAAATTATAAAATAATTCAATTATCTTTTTAAAATAATTATCTATTTTAATTTCTTTTTTAAATATATTAACTTAAATCAGTATAATAACAATTAAAATTTTTCAATTTTTCTAAAAGAAAAATATATATTAAAATTAAAGAAAAATCATATATAATTTATCAGTTAATTTATTTAACCATTTTTTTATCAATCTTATATAAATAATATATATTTATATAAGCATAAGCAGAAGCTTTTTGGTTAAAAAAATCCTACATAGATAGTTTAACTTTTTAATCTAGTATAATAAATTAAATTTATTTTTCTATCATGTAATCCTATTCAATTAATAATTAAATTTTAAAATATTTGAAATTTAAAAAGTTTTATCTTCATTTAAATCAAATAAAATTTTTTCTTAGAATTTGATTTCTTTTTTAATCACTTATTATGTCATTTTTATATTAAAAAATTATCCAAATATTTTAATAAAAATTATCCTAAAATTTTTAATCTTTTCTCAAAAAGTGAAATGAGTATTTAAATATTAAATTAAACTTCATTTCTTCTTTTTTTTTTTCAGTTTTCATTCTATTACTTTTTCAGATTTTGTCTTATTTAACCATTCAGTTTCTTCTTTTTGTTTATTTGTTTAAATATCACATATAAAATATTCGTTGATTTGTTCAATCATTTTATTTATTTATATTTTTATCAACCACTGTTAATTGTGTTTAAAATTATAGCTATTTAATATTTGTTATATTTAATTTTTTCTATAAATTTTTTAATTAGTATTTGATTTAAAATTATTTTTAAATTTGTATATTTTAATTCATTATTCAACCTATATTTTAAAATAATTTTATTCTATTTTAAAAAAAATTATTATAAATAAAATCTAGTATCCGAAAATTAATTTCATTAGTGCAAAACATAGTCAACCACTAGATTTAATTATATCGGGTTTACTGTTGAAAACTCTTTGGCACGTCATATATATATATATATATATATATATATATATATATATATATATATATATATATAATTGAAGATGAAAAATTGAATTTATTCGAAATCAAATTTAATTTTTATTGCATGCTATGAAAATTTTGAATTATTATTTTACATACTAAATAATTAACCGATAAAGATTAATAAAATCTCTAGAAAAATTACATTGATACACGTCTTTTGAAATTTTTTTCTTCTAATTTCTCAGATTTTTCTACCTGATGTTTTACATTTTCTTTTCATATTTTGGAACGTTTACTTTCTTATTTAGAAAAGAAAAAAAAAAAAACTTTTGACCATTTCTGTGGTTGAGGGCAGATAATACCATTTGGTAGAGACTGACAGTTAGATTACTTGTTTGACGCAAAAGTTTGGTTGGCATGCAATCAAGATGACAATAATATAACCTGTTAACTTCAAATCTTATCTCTTTTTCATTAAGTAAAAGAAGAATCACGTGATTATTGTATAAAGTATTTATAAATATATTTTTAAGAAAATATGATTATTTAAAAAAATAAAAAATATTAAGAGCTGGAAAAAGTGGAACATGTCCAATAATACGAGGGCAGTAATAAAATGGGTTTTGGTAAAGATTTTTGAGGATCTGACACGTAATTTTATGGGCCTACATATTTTTTTTTAAGAATAACAGGTTCTGTTTTTTGTCCATGATGTTGGCCACTTTGTGACAAGTTCATATGTATTTAATAGGGATTGAAATTTTATGGACGATTGGACAGGCCAAGTTGTAGCTTGCTTGCGCCACATTTTCAATCATTCAATCTTCTTTTCTTTTCTAAGATTTAATTGAGGAAATTTTAGGGAATGAGAGATTTGAATTTTTAATTTCAATCATGGAATAAAAGTAATTCAAAAAATTAATTTGATGGTATAAAGTTTTATTAAATTTTTAAGTAAATACAATTGATAATGAAAAGTTTCGTGTATTAAATTTTTTTATATCAGAGCTAATCACGCATCACGAATATGAATTAATTTTATTCTTAATATATTATGAAAATACATCATAATTTACATAAAAAAATTTATGAAAAAAAGTTAATTATAAGAATTTGTTCAAATTTTTGTTAAATTAAATACTAATCGTTTTATCAGTTTCAACCATGTAACAATTGATAACCATTTTTTTTTTAATTTTTGTTACATGATAATTTTTAAAAATGATATGATATCAAAATAAAAACCAGCACGAAAATTATCAATTAAAATTTAACATAAATTTGATAAAAATTAAAAAAATATCTTATTTTTAATATATCAACATAAATTTTAATATAAAATTTTCAAATTTTACATTATATTAACACAATTTAAATAATACAATCACAAATTATATAATCAAGAATACTAGTAAATATCATAAAATTGTATCAAGGGAAGAGAATTTGATAGAAGATTTAAAGAAGCCCGAGTGGCCAAAGCATACGTCATTATCAGGGTGATTCTTGCCTTTCTTACCGGTTACATTTCCAATTTTTGTCGTTTCAGTTCTCCTGTCTTTTCAACTTCTTCTTTTCTAATGCAAACGCAAAATGAGAAAGAGAAAAGAAAAAAAAGCTTTGACAATTGTTGAAAGATATCTTCTATAAATACCAACTGCACCTTATCCTCCCTCTCATTTCCACCTGCTACAATTTTAACAGTGTCTCCTTCTAAGGAACAGAAGCCATTGGAGTTCTGGGTTTTCTCTGTATGTTCTAAATTCTCTTAATTTTCTCGTTTCCTCTTGCTTGATGCTTTGCTTGCATTTATTTTCATTTTCTGTCTTTTAGCTGAGAAAATATTGAAGAACAGAACCGGCTATTGCAATATATTCTGTTTTCTTGGAAACTTATGCAGAATGGAAATATATCATTAAAGTCAACTTAACATGGAATCAGCAGTTTACATTCAGTTATATTAATTTACATTCATTTTCCAATTTTACATCTTTTTCTTCTCATACTAATTTATGTAAATCTTAATTTTGGAATAACATAATGTTTGTGGGCAACTTTCTAAAAAGTTTAGACTTGCTTTTCATCTAGCATCTTGAGGCCAGGGATCTTTTACAAGTAATTACCAGTAGATTTCATTGGTATAAGATAAAAATAAATTTTGATTTTCTGACTAATACTGGATTATTTGTGGTTTATGAATCTCAGTATATGCAATAAATTCTTGATGACATGATCAAACTAGATTCTCCTTATTATTGTTCACCTATATTTTTAAACTTTTTTGTTACAGGTAAAGGTCAACGTTTGGATGCATCATTATTGCTTAGAATAGAAGGCAACTGGAAGAAAGTCAAAATGGCAAGAGCAAGAAATCCCATGTTCTTGGTGGGACTACTGCTTTGGTTTTGCTTGAGAGCCTCTGGAAAAGCAGAATATATGAAATATAAAGATCCAAAACAGCCAGTGCATGTTCGAATTCAGGACCTGTTGAGCAGAATGACAATAGAGGAAAAGATAGGACAAATGGTCCAAATTGACCGTAGGGTTGCCTCAGCTGAGGTGATGAAGAAGTATTTCATTGGTGAGTATCATCAATCACTCTTCTTTAATTCTACCAGATGCAGCAATGGTAAGTAAGCCATACTGAAGAGAGAGGATTTTGCTTTGGCAGGAAGCATATTGAGTGGAGGAGGGAGTGTCCCAGCACCACAAGCTTCTGCAAAGACTTGGATTGACATGGTCAATGACTTTCAGAAAGGCTGTTTATCCACCCGGTTAGGAATTCCAATGATTTATGGGATTGATGCTGTTCATGGCCACAACAATGTTTACAATGCAACAATATTTCCTCACAACATTGGACTAGGTGCTACCAGGCATGTAGATGCACTTTGCTCATATCTTACATTCTCACCAGCCATTCTTTAGTCAATACTACAGTGTAACACTGCATTCTTCAGAAGTTTGGTTAGGAATTTTATCGTTTTTTTCTTTAGCTGTTGGGTTTAGGGTCTGGAAGCTTCGGAATCTATTAATACTTTTGCCTTATACACTGCTATTTCTGACATTCATGGTGAAACATTTTTCTCTCAACCAGGGACCCTGAACTAGTTAAGAGAATTGGGGCTGCAACAGCACTTGAAGTCAGAGCAACTGGCATTCCATATACTTTTGCACCTTGTATAGCGGTAGCTTTCATTTGCATTCTCCTGTTTTATCCATATACTTTAGCAATTTGAAACTACTCATCTTTGCTAAACCAAGAGATTCTTCTCAATTCTGATTTCTTTTACTACTTTTTGAACAGGTTTGCAGAGATCCAAGATGGGGTCGGTGTTATGAAAGTTACAGCGAAGATCCCCAGATTGTTCAAGAAATGACAGAGATTATACCAGGATTACAAGGAGACATCCCTGCTACATCTCCCACAGGTGTTCCATTTGTTGATGGAAAGTAAGCAATTCAGATTTAGACATAATCTTTTCATAATTATCTGTAACACCAATTCATGCCTATAATGTTTTGTTCCATCAAATGTCATGCAAAAGCACAAAAGGTCAAACTCTTGCATCATTGGCCTATGAAACAGGATTTGCTGGTCTTTTTCATTGTTGCTTGTCGATGTTGAATAACACTTTAGTGGAAGTGTTGTCTAACTGATGCCTATTTCTCCACAATATTCATATATGAAAACTACAACACTGAACTTTTATTTTTGAGTGATGAATTAATGAAGTGACCTGAATAAACAGATATAATATTGAAAAAGAAATAAAAGGAGAACTTGGTTGCCCTTCTTAATAACCACAATAATTTGGTGGTCACAGTCTAAAGGGAAAGAATGTGGGCAATATTAATCAAATCAAAGATTGGAAATGGCAGCATAAGAAATCATTTGACCAATTTGTCACATTTGATTGTATTTTACTAACAAGAAGAAAATAATAAACAGAATCCTTTTTAATGGATTTATTCCGCTGTTCCAGGAAAAATGTTGCAGCTTGTGCTAAGCATTATGTAGGTGATGGTGGAACAACCAATGGCATAGATGAGAACAACACAGTGATAGACTGGCATGGTTTGCTTAGCATTCATATGCCAGGCTACTTACCTTCAATCAAGAAAGGTGTTTCAACCATCATGGTTTCCTATTCAAGCTGGAATGGGATTAAAATGCATACTAATCGTTTTTTAATCACCGATTTTCTCAAGAACACACTTCGTTTCAGTGTATAACTCTTGCTCATAGGATTGAAATCAAGTTTCTCTATCACTAGGTAAGTATAGAAAAGAACCTATGACCATAACAGAGATTTTGCACATTGTCACAGGGCTTTGTCATCTCGGATTGGGAAGCTCTTGACAGGATCACTTCTCCATATCATGCTAACTATTCTTATTCAATTCAAGCTGCAATCCTTGCTGGAATTGACATGGTTGAAGTTTATTAAAATGTTGAATCTTATGCTTAACTTAATTTCATCTGTTTTTCAAGTGTTTAATCTTGTAATAATGCTTGCTGTTTTCAGGTCATGGTTCCATACAACTATACTGAATTCATAGACGGGCTAACCTTCCAGGTGAAAAATAAAATCATCCCCATGAGTCGCATTGATGATGCAGTGACGAGAATTTTGCGAGTTAAGTTTATAATGGGTCTATTTGAGAATCCTCTAGCAGATGACAGCTTGGTCGACCAACTCGGAAGTCGGGTAAGTTTATTAGCAACGCTTTTATTTAAACGTTAAGATGATTATAATGTCCTAACATTTCCAACCATTGCAACAGGAGCATAGAAAGCTGGCTAGAGAAGCAGTGAGAAGATCCCTTGTGTTGCTAAAGAATGGACAATCTCCAGGTCATCCATTGCTTCCCCTACCTAAGAAGGCACCAAAAATACTAGTTGCTGGTAGCCATGCAGACAATTTGGGTTATCAATGTGGTGGATGGACAATTGAGTGGCAGGGTTTGAGCGGCAACAATCTTACAATTGGTACAACAATCCTAACTGCCGTCAAGAACACAGTTGATTCAAGCACTAATGTCGTATACAAGGAAAATCCTGACACTGAATTTGTCAAGTCCAACGATTTCTCCTACGCTATTGTTGTAGTGGGGGAGCATCCATATGCAGAAACAGATGGTGACAGTTTAAATTTGACGATTGTGGACCCTGGTCGAAGCACAATCAAAAATGTCTGTGGAGCTGTGAAATGTGTTGTAATCATAATATCCGGTCGCCCTGTTGTGATCCAACCATATATTGGCTCTATTGATGCTCTTGTAGCCGCTTGGTTGCCAGGTACTGAGGGTCAAGGTGTTGCTGATGTTCTGTTTGGTGACTATGGTTTTACAGGCAAGCTTCCTCGTACTTGGTTCAGGTCTGTTGATCAACTGCCGATGAACGTTGGGGATCCACACTATGATCCCCTCTTCCCATTCGGGTTTGGCCTTACTACTGAACCTTCTAAATGCTATGAGGAAACCATTCCTCAGGTTATCTAATTGGTTGAAGTCATTTTCATCATTTACATTTGCTAGAACTAGCTTTAGCAATTCTTGATGTATAGCAAAATGTTTATAAAGAAAGTAATAATATTTTATTATTGTTATCTAAAACAAATGGTTAATTCTTTATGTCTATATACATCATTATCTTTTATGTATAAATCTAAAACTCTGTCTAAATGAAGCAATAGGTAACTTGAAAATTGCTAATTTTAAGTTATGCTAACTTAAAACAACTAAATCAGAATGATCATCTTCCTAGAAACAGTACCATCAATGCTGACAGGAGTCTTAATTACTATTATCATTAAAGTAATTCTGGAGTTCTACAAATCCTTTAGTGTATATTTGTAGCTATCTTTTCACATCAGAGTGCTGGATATATGAACTTTTGGTTGTAAAAGAAATCTATGAGCACATACTATTTATTATGACAAAGAAAAATTAGAAACAGAAAACATCTGCCACATAAACATGGTGCTATGCCACAGCCAATCCATATCTGTACTTACTCAGCAACTTCACTGCTCTTGTCCTCAGCTTCTTTGATCTGCCTCAGGATGTCTGCCTTTTTCTCAATTAGGGCTTCTATTTGGCTGTTAATTTTCTCTAACTTCTGTTTTAGCTTGCTCAGATTTTTGCTTTTGTCCTTAACCTCAAGTTTTCTTTTTTTATCAAATTTCTTGTCCTTTTCTTTCTCTTTGCCTTCTTTTGCTTTACCCTTCTGCTTCTCTTCCTCTCCTTCAGCTTCTTCTTCTTTCTCAATAACTACTATTTCAATCTCCCTGGAGGTAGTGTCAGTCTCACACTTCATGTCATTCGCTCCATCTCCGTGTTTCTTCTTCTCCTCCTCATCATCTTCTTTCTTCTTGCTCTTCTCTTCTTTCTCTTCATCCTTGTGCTTTGTCTCTTTCTTTTTATCTTTCTTCTTCTTCTTCTTTTCTTTCTCTTCACCTTCTTCTCCCTCATTCTCTGCATCCTTGAGCTTTCTTTCTTTCTTCTTCACCTTCTCTTTGTCTTTCTTCTTCTCTTTCTTTTCATTTTCATCATCTTCTACCTCATCCTCTTTATCCTCCTCCTTTTCTTTCTTCTTCTCCTTGGCCTCTTTGTCTTTTTTCTTCTCTATCTTTTTCTCTTCCTTTTCTTCATCTCCTACCGCATCCTCTTTATCCTTCTTTTCTTTCTTCTCCTTCCCCTCTTTGTCTTTTTTCTTCTCTTTCTTTTTCTCTTCCTTTTCTTCATCATCATCTTTATCTTCTTCCACCCCTTTTTCCTTCTGCTTCTTTTCCTTCTCCTTCACTTTGCACCCCTTGTCTTTCTTCTTCTTCTTCGCCCCTTTCTCTTCTTCTCCCTCCTCCTCTTCATCCTTCAGCTTCTTTTCTTTCTTCTTCCCCTTCTCTACTCCTTTCTCTTCATCATCTTCTTCCTCATCCTCCTTATCCTGCTCCTTTTCTTTCTTTTTCTCCTCATCCTCCTTTTCTTTCTTCTTTTTCTTCTCTGCTGTCACTTCATCTTCTTCTGCCTTCTGCTTCTTTTCTTTCTTCTTCTCCTTCTCCTTATCATCATCTTTATCTTCTTCCACCTCTTTATCCTTCTGCTTCTTTTCCTTCTTCTTCTCTTTGCACCCCTTGTCTTTCTTCTTCTTCTCCCCTTTCCCTTCTTTTCCCTCCTCCTGTTCATCCTTCAGCTTCTTTTCTTTCTTCTTCTTCTCCCCTTTCTCTTCTTCTCCCTCCTCTTCATCCTTCAGCTTCTCTTCTTTCTTCTCCTTCTCCTCCTTTTCTTTCTTCTCTATCTCTTCCTCTTCTTCTACCGCCTCTTTGTCTTTATGCTTTTTCTCTTCCTTCTTTTTCTTCTCTTCCTTCTCTTCATCTTCTTCATCCTTGCACAGCTTCTCCTCCTTATCTTTCTTATCTTTTTTCTCTTTCTTTTTCTCATCTCTATTCTTTTCATCGTCATCCTCCCCCTTCTTTTCTTTCTCCTTTGACTCTTTATCCTTCTTTGATTTTTCCTCATCTTTCTCTTTATGTTTCTCCTCCTTCTCACCCTTATGCTTTGGCTTTTCCTTCTCTACTGATTTGGTCTTCAGTTCAAGTTCCACCTCGACCTTCTCTCCCTTCTCTTGGTTAGGCTCCATATCCTTCGCCTTGACTTTCAAATGCAGTTCTTCCTTCCTGACCTTTTCTTCTCCTCCGACAATGGATTCGGATGTATCTTGCATATGTAGACCCTTTGCCACAAACTCAAACTCGAATGTAAACCGTTCTTGATTTTTCAAGCTCCCTGAAAGAAATGCCAGAAATAAATATGCAAGGACAGGAAAAAAAAAAAACCCGAAATTAATATCCAACCAACAAAGTGGATGGACTATAATCATGAAATTAAGAATTCATTGAAAAACACGGCACCATGGTTGGTATATTACAAATGCTGGCGTTACACCTAAAAGCAATTTGAACACAAAGCATGACGTTTCAAATTTCAACTGAAAGTTGGCCTGGCTTTTATGCAAGGATGAGCTTGTGCCCATTCAACTAAGTCCGGATTCCAACACATCCACCACCACCATATGTTGAAAGAGGAATAAATAAAAAAAAAAGCCCAGAAAAGTGTACTAATTTGATGCAACAGAATGTGAAATTAACATCATCAACGAATATAACAACAGAAAATCCAAGGCAGTAAAAGATGTGTTCATGATAAATTTGTCATAGCTAGGTTGTTTCTTACCCTTAATATTTTCACACTCTCACCTCCATGAAGGGATAAACAGTTAATATAGACAGGGAACAAGAAAATGTGGATAAGAAAAGAATTCTAGATATCAGAAACATTTGCGAACTCCTGTCTGACCTTGCACAACTAATAACACTGTACTACAGCATAGAGAAGAAAAACTGTCCAATCATCATGACAACTCCCGCAACCAAGAGCACAAGCCATTACAGCCCATCTCCAAGACCCTCAACACCAACTGAATCCCAATAGACAGAACCTGCACACCCGCGCCCCACCCCCCCCCCCCCCTCCCCCACCCCCCAATTTCTCTCTCTCAATTGCCACAACATTGGCCCATCCACAGCTCCACCACCAAACATAAACTCAAAATCCTAATTGAATGCATGTTTTTCTTGTTGACATTGTCACTGCCATTATCGTTACCATTATTTTCTTTTCTAAAATGAAAACATAGATACTCGCCAACAGGATACTAAACAATCCAGATCTTATTTAATGTATTTATTAACATGAAGAAAGCACAATCACCACTAAATTACCTTTGACAGATAACATTTCCGTCGTTGAAACTTCAGCCTGCCAAGAAACCCCCTATTTTCTAATTTCCAAGGATACAACTTGAATATTGTAAGAAGAAAAAAAAAACCAAGAAATTACTGCTATGCCAATAAAAACGAATTGTTATAGATGATATAAAAGGAAAGAAATATATGCTTGCTAAATGTTCAAGGAGGAGGTTTGAATTTGATGATCCTTCTGAAATCTAAGTTATTATTATGCTATTAACCAAAAGAATTTTTTTTTTTCTTTCTTGAAGGTTATTCTCTAGATCATTTCACAATCCAAGAAAAACCCAGATTCCATTTCCCACAGATAACATCAAAAAAACAGATCAAAACACCAAACAGTCTATAAAACCAAACCTTTATATGAACAAATATAAGAAAATGGATCATTTAAAAAGACCCAAAAGAAGGTTTGAATTTGATCATTCTTCTGAAATCTAAGCTATTATCATGCTATTAACCAAAAGAATATAATCTTTTTCTTTATTGGAGATTATTCTCTAGATCATTTCACAATCCAAGTAAAAACCCAGATTCGATTTCCCACAAATAACATCAAAAAACAGATCAAAACACCAAGCAATCTATAAAATCAAACTTTTTTTATGAACAAACATGAAAATGGGTCTTTAAAAAAACAAACTTGAATCATTAAAAAGCAGAAAAAAAAATACAAGAAATCTGAGCATGTATGTACCTGGAATTTGCTAAGATGGGCAGTTGCAAAGCTCTGCCTTTTAGGGTTTTTTTTTTTTCCTTTTTTTCTTAAAGAGAGAACCGATGTGAGAAAGCTACGGAGTTCACTAGAATTTGCAGGATGTTTAGTGTGTAGAAAAATGGAAAGGTTCACTTACTTTATATAGCAGAAATTGGGTATTGATTGTTTTACCCGCGAAGGGGCCAGAGTAACGCGCAAAGAACACTGACTGCCTGTGACTTTGAATGTTTATCTGAAGAATGCCACGCGTTGGAACCTTCTCTGCCATTCTGGTCTCTCTCCTCAGCTGTCACCTGTACCTCGTCGCTCTCTTCAGCTGTTCCTTAAAACTGTTGGGTCTCTTTTTTTTTAATAAACTTTTGGATGATTCTATTTTTTATATTTTTTTATTTTTCAAGATAAATATTAATTATTAATATTGAAAAAAATAAACATTTACAATTTATCTGAAAATAATATATAAAATTATTATTTTAAATATTAAATTTTATTATTATTTTCTTATTTTGTACCTCAATCATTTTATTAACAATTTTTTGTTTTTATCAATTAAATTTTTTAGTACGTGAAGTATGTCACTTTTATATATTTGTAAATAAAAAATAAAATCAACTTTATATTGAGTTATATTAATAATTATTTCAATGAACTTCATCTAATCTGAAGGAAAAAATTTAAAATCTTTAGATTCCATGATTAGGTTTCATTAAGGGTGAATTTTATCCAATAATATTATATATTAATTTGTTGATTATGGATTTAATTTGTTAATTGATTTTATTTTTTATGTACATTAAAATTTAATTGATTATAATATTAACTTTTACTCATATATGTAATTGCATAAACAATAATATCACATATAATTTAAAAATAAATAAAAATGTTATAATATCACACTATAAAATTTTTACTAATATTTAAAAAAAATAGGACATTATATTCTACCCACCCTATTTATAACAATTAAGTAAGCTCTCTGGTAAATTAATTTGTGGACACTTTATTGGTCAAAAGTCTCATCTATTGCCACACTTTGAAAAAAAAAAAAGAAAAAAGAGAAATTATCTTACACTTTGTTCATAAAATTTTTAAATTTCATAAAGAAAACTAATAAGATGACATAATATATATCTTTAAAGATATATTAAAACATTAAACAAAAATTTATGTGACAATATTTTAATCAGTTTCTGAAGTTTAAGATTCCATAGTCAATGTATTAAAAACAAACCCTAAAATATATGCATTATATTTTTTAGTTTTAGTGATATTTTTCATTATTTTTCAAAATTAAAAAAAAAAGAAATTTGAATGTCCTTTCCTTAGTGTAACATTTTAAGAATATATATATATATATATATATATATATATATATATATCAAATCATGTATGCTTGCCAATTAAGTAATAAAGCAAGAATATCTGAATTCTATGTTTCGAAACACAAAATTCAGATATTGTCGTAGCCATGCAGACATAAAACTCTCTTTTCTTTCTCTATCAGACGTTGTTTTCTTATTAAAAAATAAAATAAATAATGTAAACTTAATAGCATTTATTTTTGTTCCATTCTTATATTCTCCTAATTAGTTTTTCATAAAATGATTATATTTTCAATTTTAATTGAATTAATTCATTCAATTGATTTAATTCAATTAATCAGTTGACTATTGAATTAATTTTAGCCGGTTAACAAAAATGGTTTAAAAAATTTAAGTTTTTGATTAATTCAGTTTAAAAATCAAATTAATAGAATTAACCGAAATTTTAATCATATTATAAAAAGCCATAAAGATAAAACTAAAAATATATAAAACTAAAGATATAGGATTTATATTGGAGTTTGAATAAAATTTTAAATTTAATCTTATTAATAAGAGCTCTTAAGTTATTTTTTATATTTGAATATTTTATTGGATGATTTTAAGTGTAAAAAAATAAAATTCAAATATAATTAACTTAAATATATTTTATTATTGAATTAATTGAAAATTTTAAATATAATTAACTTAAATTAACCGAATTCGGTAATTAAATATGTGAAATTAAAAATTTTGTTAATTTAATATTCTATATTTATTATTATTCTCTAATTATACAATCAATCTTAATTTAGAATATTACAATTCCTTAGCTACCAAGGTTGCATAACTATAATAGGCTGATTTTCTTCCTAATTGGTGAGAATTATTTGTATTTAAATAGAAAAATCTTATAATCTTATATAGTTTTAGTTCAAGTCAATAAAAAGTTTTTCTAATAGGGTATTACAGTCATTTTATTTAGTTTTTTTACTAAAATTCTTTTTAGAGACCTATATCTAATTTTTTTATAAAAAAAATCAAATTCTCTAATTCTTAGATTTCGTGTATATATATATATATATATATACATATATATATATACATATATATATACTCACGTATTCTTCCACCGTCCTGTTACTCAGTATTTTTTGTGAGATGGCCTCTTTTACTATTTTGTGCGTTTCAATTTCATTTTTGACGTCTAATTTTATCAAATTTGCTTGAAAAATAAATTTGGTATCTTTAAACCAAAAGAAAGAAACTTTATTAAAATTTAGAAAAAGTCAATAAATAAAAAAGTTTTTTTTAACAAATTTAATTCGATTAATAAAAATAAATACTTATCCCTGTTTTATTTTTATGAAATTAAAAAATATATATTTGTTTTATTTAATATTAAATACCATATTAACCAATCAATCAATCAATTTATTTAATATTCTTTTAATTTTTGATGAGATATGAACTTATTTTCAGGTTTTGAAAGTGGAGAGGCGAAAAAAAAAAAAAAAAAACCCCAAACAACAAAGCGAAACCGTACATAATTTCTCATCTACAACCGTATCTAGTCACACTCCGTAAAACCTGACAATAATTGCCGTTAATCAACAACCACATATCCGGGCCCACAAAGTCAGCGTCAAATGATTAGATAATTCCCTAAAGCAGATCACACTGAATAACCTCTCACCACGATTCTGTAGCTTCTCCGCTTTCCATTTCCGAAACAGATCTCTCTTTAATTCGACATTTTTCTTTCTCTCAGGAAAATCACTGAAGAAAAACTTGAAACCGTGAAAAAGACCTGGTTTTAATTAAACCAGGTCTTAATAATAATCAGTTATAATAATAATTAATCGCATTTCAAATTAGATCTTTTAATAATCCCCTTTCTTTAGCTTTCTCGAGTTCCTTTTAATTTTGATGAAGTTTCAAGTTTTGTCTCTTTGAAGCTTCGTTGAGCCTCATTCACCTTTCCACAATGAACAACCTTCTAACGGTAACGTTTTGATGCGTTCTTCATTTTGTTTTTGCTTTTATTTTCTAATTTTGTTTGTTTGTGTTGGTTTTTGTTTGGATCTGAAGTTTTTGATTGCGATAGCTGCATTTTTGGAAATTTTATTTGGATCTTGATTAACTAGGAAAAGAAAAATAACATTTGGAGATTTTAAGTTTGTTTTTTTCTGTTTGGATGTTGTGAAAATGGAGGAAAATTAAGTGAATTGAGAATTTTGAATGCTGAATCTTATTATTTAGGACATTAGTGAGCTGGAAAAAAAAATTATAGAAAATTCTGTAATTAAGGAGGAATTGGATCAATTTTGAATTTTATTTCAGAAAAAAAAATTAATTAATTGGTTGTAAGAGTTTAAGACTGGATCACTGGAACTTATAGCTAAAGCTTGCAAAAGAAAATTCTTTTACATTTCATTTTAAAAAAAAAAAAAAAAAAAAAAACAACAAAAGCACAAACTTTTTCTATTATATAACTTTCCCCTGGTGTCAATAGAAATTTGCTTTTATTTATAAATAGAATATCTTATGGTGGCTATCTTCATACCTTTGTGAATTCTTGGTTTGCTTAGAATGACCAGATGATCTTATCTTCTTGAATAATGCTGACTAGTTATTATCATTTTTTATTGAAATTAGTTGTGCATACTTGTTTTGTATTTGTTGCAGGAGTCATTTGAGATCCCTCGAGATCAAGGATCCCGAGGTGGAGATATTGAGTTAGGAGCTCAAATGAATTCTGGAGAACTGGGCCTTCAAAATTTCTTTAAAAAGGTTCTCTAGACTTCTTGATGTAATAATTGTCCTTTTTGTAAGCTAAGCAGAAGTGTATTTGATGTGGTGGCAACTTTTATTTCTCCCTTTATTGTTCTGTCTCTTAATATTTATTCTGTAGATGGACTTAAATTCTAGGTTATGGTATAATCCAGCTTGAATCACTGCTCTCATGCTATGTTTTGTCTTTTCCAGGTTCAAGAGATAGAAAAACAATATGAGAAACTGGATAAGCTACTCAAAAAGCTTCAGGTATCTGATTTAATGTCTTTCCTCTACTTTGCATAATAGAAGCTGTATTGTTGATTGCTGTCTTGAGTTTTTTTATTTTTTTTTATTTTTTTATACTCTCTAGACTGACTGAAACCTTATGAAAGCACTGGACTAATACAGAAGAGCTATTTATTTATTTATTTATTTATTTATTTATCTTTCTAAAGCTTTGATATAGATGTTCTTTGCCCCAGTCCAGATTTTAAGTGTATTCATTTTTTGCTTTAGTATTGTTTCTAACTTTCATTGATTATCCAAAAGGACTGCGATGGTAAAGGATTAGGTTCCTACTCTCTCTCTGGCAGTTAGACCTAAAATGTGAGATATAATTTTGCCAAGTATATCCATTTCTTGTTTCGTGAATTCTTGTCCAAAATAATTGTACATTGGTTGATACTTAATAGTTGAAACTGGCCTAATATAATTGCGGGGATCATTTGTGAGTGATGAATCCAGTATGCAACAATATTGAATATTGATTAAGATGGTTTTGATGTCATTTTCTTTCAAATCTTGTATGCAGGCTGCGCATGAGGAATCCATGGCAGTGACTAAGGCTCCTGCCATGAAATGTAAGCAATAGCCTGTTTTTTTTTTTTTTTTTTTTGTTACATTCATATTTTCACTGGAGCTGCAGGAAAAAAAAAAAAGGATAATGGCTCTACTTGTAACTTTTTAATCACTTTTGTAGGGAGAATATGGCTAAAGCTTATTCTTCATGTAATTGATTTTTGGTTTCATTGTTTTGAACTTAATGCTTATGATGGATGCTATTATCATATGTAGCTATCAAGCAGCGAATGGAGAAAGATGTTGATGAAGTTGGAAAAATTTCTCGTTTTATAAAGGGGAAAATTGAGGAATTGGACAGAGAGGTAAGGCTACTTGCTGCTTTTATTTTGTTTATTTGCAGAGCTTAGGTTGCTAATGTCATTTTCTTGATATTTGCAGAATTTAGCCAATAGGCAGAAACCTGGGTGTGGAAAAGGAACAGGCGTAGACCGGTCGAGGACGGCAACAACTCTGTAATATACCTTTCTTTGTTTATTGCTTTGTATCCTTTTAATAAATGATCAAAGCTGTTATGGTTACTTGTAACATGGATCTAAAATATGCTTGGCAGAAGTCAGTTTATTTTGTTTTTCTTGTGGTGAAAAGTTTGTAGCTTGACAGAACCTGACACAAGTTTCAAGGATCCATGGCCACTGCTTTTTGTTGTTGATATTTTAAAAGAAATGATTGGTTCTAATTTATTGTTAGCAATGTGGGTGACTGGTGGTAGTATAAAAAGTGATTTCTGTTTTTTTTTTTGGTTAAATTAACTAGGATAAAGAAAAAAAAATTAAATCATATTTGTATTCATTCCTGAAGCTATAAAGTCTTAGCTTTCTGTAATATTGGAACATCTTGTTCGCATATTGTATGCGTTTTTATATCTTTTCTTGCAAGGGAGCATATGGAGCAAATGTAGGCTTCAAGTTAAGGAAGCTTGGCCATTTACTATGTTTCATGATAATTACATTGGTCATGGTGTTCAAAATAGTCACTAAATATGGTTCATTATTAAGGCAGTGTTAAAAAGAGTAGTGACTGGTTTTTAACTAATAGTTTAGTGTAATTCAATATATTAATGATTTCAAAGCTCCATTCCTCCCACCTCAGCTCCTCACAAAGAAAAGAAATAGTTAGGAATGATCTTAAAGTTATCCGGCCAATTTAGTTTCCGCCTTTATTGAGATGCTTTTTAAAGTTTTTAGGCTTGATGGGATTTTATCATATTTTCAGCTGTACTTGTAACAGCCATCTTTTTGTTGCAGTGCCGTGAAAAAGAAGTTTAAAGACAAAATGGCTGAATTTCAGGTAGGTTAGATTAGATATCTTAGGATTTAGTTTATTTTCTCTGCCGAAACTCTCCTATTTTCTTTACCTTACTATGTTCTTTACTATTGCAGACTCTGAGGGAAACCATCCATCAAGAGTATCGGGAGGTTGTTGAGAGACGTGTTTTCACAGGTTAAGATGCTCACCTGTTACTTATGTAATAGCTATAATATTGCATAATATGGAGCTAATATTTATCTTCACTGGTTATTGTAATATTCAGTGACGGGCACAAGACCAGATGAAGAGGTGTGATTTGCTTCACTCCTGATATTATTTGCTTCACTCCTGATATTATTTGAGTAATTCTGTATCCTATAGTATTTAGCATGTATCTGATTGTTCAAAAAT
Organism: Firmiana major; assembly: GCA_033439115.1. Taxonomy (NCBI): domain Eukaryota; kingdom Viridiplantae; phylum Streptophyta; class Magnoliopsida; order Malvales; family Malvaceae; genus Firmiana; species Firmiana major. The sequence goes on from CM065906.1 coordinate 65,783,709, forward strand.
GTACAGACAATTGAAAAATTGATTGATACTGGAGATAGTGAACAAATATTCCAGAAAGCAATTCAGGAGCAGGGACGAGGCCGGGTTTGTCTTAAACTTCCTTATTTCTTCCCTAATACTAATAGTACTATTTTCTTTGCTTCTTCATCAATTGAAGGAAGTTAACATTTTTTTTTTTATTTCATCTCTAAAACCTTCTTTGCTTTGTAGAGTTAATATGAAGTATATGATATAAACTACTTTATACTTTCAAAATTAAACTTTCATTTGACAGCTTGAGGGCTGATTTTCAGGGTTCTTTTCTATCCCATATCTTAAGCTGCAGTGTCCTTGTTGGACATTAGTGGGACTGTGATTTGATGGAAGATAAGTGATTAGAACTTGGTTATGGCTAAATTAATATTTGGTGTGTTGCAGATAATGGACACTGTGTCCGAAATTCAGGAGCGCCATGAAGCTGTAAGAGATTTGGAGAGAAAGCTTCTTGAGTTGCAACAGGTACTTAATCAGTTTGTTGCCTTGCAGTTCCCCAAATTAATCGAGAAATCAAAATATAAATTTAGGGCAATACCTTTACTAATATGTTTATTCCTCAGCTTCTTTGCTTTTGAATGTCGCGGTGAAAAGCATATATACTATTCATTCCAACTTTATATTGTTTGGGTATCTGTGTCCAATTTGTATGCCCAAATTTATTTTGGATTGCGGGTATTTAATCATCGGATCTTTGAATGCTTTGGAGCAAGTGCCCTTCAGAAATGTTTTGAACAAAGAATCATTTCATTTATGTGCATTTAGCAATATGAGCAGATGCATGAAAATACAGATAACCATAGAAAGGAAATTGCATCGAAGATCCTATGGAGATGACATATAATCTGAATGCATCATAAATAATGTTCCCTTTGCAGGTATTTTTGGATATGGCAGTGCTGGTTGATGCACAAGGAGAAATGCTTGACAACATAGAATCTCAGGTTATCCAACTCTTATATAGAATCGTTGATCAATGATGTGACACCAACTACATCTGACAAGCAGAGTATAGATAGTCCTTAGGAACCCTAAAACCTTGCAATTAAACTGTTTTTCGTCGTCGTTTCAAATTTTCAGGTCTCAAGTGCAGTAGATCACGTTCAGTCAGGGAATACCGCCCTCCAAAAGGCGAAGAAGCTACAGAAGAACTCCAGGAAGTGGATGTGCTTTGCTATCATCATCCTTCTCATAATTGTTGTAATTATTGTCGTTGCTGTGCTCAAGCCCTGGAGCAGCAACAAAGGTGCTTAGACTGTACGCGTTATTAATTTGTTATGTATAAAATATATATGGAATTCGCTCGATGATCCTTCCCTCGGCCGCTCCTGTTAATAATTTGAGGTCTGATATTACAAACCCCTTTTCCTTGTGTGCCTTTATTGGTTGAATACTGTAACGATTGAAATTTGAAAAACTTATAATATTCTTTTGATATTAATATCATGGACCTGGTTGATTTTTGGACATTTAGTTTTGTTTTAATGAAAATAACATTGAATCTATAACATTGGAGTCTACTTCAAAAAGTTGAAGGTCTCGAGTTCGAATCTTAATTCCGGGATTGAAGGTCTTTGAATCGAACTTCAATAATAATTATAACAATATTTGCATTTCATTACCAAACAAATAAAATTACTAAAGAACAAAACAATTGAAAAAATTCCAACAAATCACAAAAAGAATAGTCATAACAAAACTATCTCATTGACATCCTTTATCTATTATGCAGATTTACACTCTTAAAAAAAGCAGTGAAAGAGGCACAAGAAGGAAATATTGCAGCACCACAAAAATTACAGCACTGTGTTTTGTCTTCCCTCCCAATGCTTCAGCATCTCTGATGATAAAGTATCCTCAGCTCTAAGGGGAGACGAGGCATTTTTATGCCGCAGGCTGTAACTCATCACTGTATCAACTCTTTCCACTGTTATCATGTTAGAAAACTTTGATGCATAAAGGCATTGTATAACTCTTTGGTTTCTATGACTGACTAAAGGTTTGCTTGAATATACTCAAGAAGAGAAAACAATTGACTACTTATTTGTCTCAAAAGATTAGACTGAAATAAAAGAATGGCTTTGGTTGTTACCCTTCTGTTCCAAAACTTTCAGTCCAGAATAACTTACTGCAAACTGAATTCCGCCGGTTGATGATATAGAGGAAACTGTAACATCTGTAAATCCAATTAGTCATTAGGATCCCATTCTTCGTCGTGATCGATCAGCGAAGTTAAGCTACTTGTGACATCAGCACCATTATCAGCTTCTAGCTGTTCAACCACATCATTATCATCTTCTGCAGATTCAGAGTCATCGGTTCTATCCCTTTCAGCTCCAGCTGACTGCATCCATTTAGGGCACTCCTGTTCACCTCCATATAAAAATCTGCCGTCTTTGGCTTTTATTTTTTTTGTGATTTCAGCAGAAGAAATTCTACACGAGCATTCAGGAAGCGGATGCGACAGAAAAGAGGTTGGTTTTGACAACAGCGATTGCCTGATAAGGCTATCTTCACTCAAACTTTTATTGAGATGTTCCTTAGCTGATAGCGTCCAATTACGCTTAGGATGGTACAAATCATCCCGAGTAATGTTGAAAAGGGCAGCAATAATTTTCCTGTTTGAAGAAAGAAAGTCAGACAAAAATAAAAAGATGAACTAATTTTATTCAAGGAAATTTAGCTTGAATCCGGTGGCAGGCAAACTAACCAACAAAAGGGAAACAAGAAAGATCACTGAATCAGGAAGTTTATTGCTTTATTCAAAGATGCTAATTAACCAAATGATCTCAAGAATAGATAACTAAAAACTGAAATATATATATATATATATACACATACATAAAGGTGGTACATGTGGATTTGTCAAAATGCATGCATAGTGTAATTTATATATAACTTAGGAGTTTTTTTTCTTTTTCATTCTGTTTAATACCAGGAAAAAAACACGAAAGCAGTTTCAATGGTAAATTAAAATACTGCTTTAATCAATTCAAAAAATTCATGAATTTAGCTTTCTGCATATCAAACCTGTCCGGTCGATAAGTTCTAGAAGAAGCCTTCTCATACAACCTCTGTCCTATAACCAAGCCTGAGAAATCTGGCCATCCACTACCATCATTGTTGAAACCAGGAAAGAATGCATCAGCTTCCACAGAGACTATATAATCAAGGGCATCCCAAAGTAACCTGTGAGCTTGCATCCTAAGATCTATGGGTGAAGGGTCTGGTTCTTTGTCATTCTCAGTAATCCAACCATACCAGCCTTCTTTTTCATGCTGATATATAGGCCTATCAGGAGGTGGAGGAAGGGGCCGGGGCCGTGGACCAGCCCTGTTCCACTCTTCTTTTAGTTGTTCCTCACTTTTTGGACGAAGTTGTTGAAAAATATCCGGAGGAAGAGGTGTTTCAGGACCAACCAAGTCTGACAACTCAGTCTTGCTGCACAATGAAGTGCGATCCACTAGGTTAGCAAACATAGCACGTAGAGGGATAAGAAGACGTTGACCACCAAAAGTTTGAGAACCTGCCAGGTATATAATTGTTTTAGAAGGATAACCCATTGCACGAAGAAGAAGTCCAACCTGCAAAAATTAGGGAGTAAACAAATGTAAGTGAAGCACAACCATCCAATACTTTAACCATTAAAACATCCTGATGGAGTGCTACCTTAAGCCCTTATTATGCTTTATCTTTAAAAGCTTTAGATTCGATTCGCCATTTACATTAAAGGTAATGTTATAAAGACTTTGGATCATTGGTATCAACTCAGATTTTCTGTTACCAAGTTATTCTTTATTTCTGCCACTCTGGTTTTCTCCCCCTGTTCCCCATCTCTTTCAGTGTCTTTTTCTCTCCATTCTATTGCTCCTGCTGCCCAATGTTACTTTTATCACGAATGAATGTCTAAGTGATTCCAAGGCTGTTGCAACATATGCTAATTACAAGCAATTAGCATTTCTCCTTTTAAAAGCCATTTCCCTCGTTTTCTACATTGCTAGCTTAGATTGAATAATCAGATCCTTGAAAGATTGCGTTTTTAATGGATCACTAAGCTACTCACCATTCTTTCTAAACAAATTAAAATTCAGAACCAATAAAAGTATGCTAGAGAATCCACCTTTTATTGTAGTCACTCCCATTATTAGAGGTTGGGAAATTATAAAAACTCAACAATTAGGACATCTAAACTTTGATATATAAATTTCAATCGGCACAGCTAGCAACAAAGAAAGAAGCAAGGAAATTATTGGGATTCTCAAGGAATTGTACACAAATAAACACACAGTAGGCACAATATAACTTTCAAAAACATTACCACCCCCTGGTCTGCAACAGTGAAGTCTATTTGTAACATACCTCTTCAGGCATGAGAGGACATGAACCATTTTCTCTGTGCAAGTGTGAGTCAACGCTTAGTTCATCATTAATGATCCCTTGCTTGATCATCTGTGCCCTTCGATATTGTATAAGTTCTGTATGAACATCCTACAAGAAGCCCAAATTCCAAGATGAAGTAATAAAAATTACATAGAACTGGACAAAAATATCAATCTTGTTTTTTTTTTTTTTGGTTAAATTTGAAAAAACTTCAAAAGAATGGAAGAATATCTGATGTTGAATTTGTTATGGACTTGAGGAAAATAAACGATAAAGGGGATAAAGAAAAGATGCAACTTAGGCTAGACAAGGATGCAGGAAAGAAAAGGCATAAACAGCTGACCTGGAAGAGTTCAGCACAGCCATGATATGCTAAAGAGTCCCTTACTAAACCAGGATGATATGCTAGGAAAGGTTGTCCCGATGCTCGTAGCCTGCAGGAAGATTAGAAAGCTCAGATTCATTAAAAGTAGGCATAGGATACTTGTGTAAGTATAGTTGCAGATTTGTTGACAAATAGAAGATAAGAAACACAAGGAATCAGATAAATCTTGATTGAGCAATGGATTACTTTCATATATTTTACACTAATACTCTTGTCTTAAGACCTTAGAAAAAAAGGCAAATGGAAATTATACCTCTCCACCATCCTGCGGCCAAGGATCTGAATTTCAGGACGAAACTGGAGTGCATGAAAGGCAACCCTGCATCTAAGCCTCTGAAACTCGGACATACTAGGTGGAAGAATTGACTGAAAGGTGTATGGTTACTGCTTTAACATTAGTCTTATAGATTGTCATTAATTCAGAAAGTATGCAAATCACAAGAAACAGTAAATCTTTTTCAATAAATGAATATGTAACAGATAAGATCGTGCATGCTTGACCTCCCACAGCCACAAATGGATCAATAACCCCTAGATAACAACAAATGAAAACCACTATGAGTGCTGAACAATAACTTTGACTGCCAGAATAAACTAGACCAGAGAGCTAGAAAGTCGCTTTAACCCAGAAGCAATGAAATTCTCTCCAAGCTGAACAGATAGTAACTTGGAATGATGAGAAAAATCCTGATAAGATTGGTCAAATGAATCCAACACCGATGCAAACAACAGATAGAAACAAATACATCAGATTCACCTGTAAGATGCGACTATTTTCCCTTTCCAACATGGAAAAACCTAGGGTAGTTTACTTGCTTCTAAATTGAGGAATTTTTTTCATACTAGAGACAGAGATGCAATTATACTAAGAGTCTCAAGCATGGAAATCACACAAAGAAACATAAAATTGATAATCAGAATGTCCGTTGAAATTATTTTGCAACAGCATACTATGGGCTGACAAGGCCCGGCAGTTCCTAACCAAAATTAACTTCAAAATGTTTCTCAAGAAAAGAAAAGTTAATCTTTCTCCTAGAAAACATCACCCCCAGGCAAAATAATTTTTTTGCAGATGTTGGTCTCATGCACCTTCATAAAAATAATGATACATGATCAGATATGTTTTCATGCACATGCACACACAAAGTACCCTATGTTAAAGTAAATATATGCACAAATTAACAAGTAAAACTAATATGGAGCAATGAAGTAAGAACCAAGCCCCTCGAATTTAGAGAGAACAGATAGGTCACTCTGAACAAGACATGCACGTTGGAAAGCAATTTTTGCAGTTAGAGAGAATATAGAGGAACCTTGGAAAAAGATTTACACTTTGACAAACATTTTTTTTCTTTTGCAATTATGATAAATATATTAAGTACAAATATAAGACTTTGATATACCTGCAGGCATCCTCCATCCATAAGAATCAATCCAACAACCTTGGCTTTCTTTAAGTTTAGCAAAATTTCTTTTACATAAAAATTTGGAGAAGCGGAATTTTTGGGCTTGAAAGTAGCGAATTCATTCCTTTTTCTTGCAGCCTTCAAATACTCAGGCAGGCTTTTTACGATATTCACATCATTTTTAAGTGATGAAATGAACTGCTCCTCATCATAAAGATAGGAAAAACTCTTGAATTGGTTACTGTAGAAACACAAAAGGGGTAAGAGTATATCATATGAAAACTGAAACAGACTTTATAACAAATACATTAACCAACAATACCTGATGCCTTTTGTACGAGTACTTTCTTGTATCTCTGGAATTACAAGAGTAGCATTTAGGAGCCTGGATATGGTGACAAGATCACAGATCTAGAAATTTGACAAAAATGTTATGAATGACAACAAATAAAAGTAAAAACGATGACTTTAATGCTTCTAAAAGATCGTACCGAAGATCTTATCTTCTCGAATCCACCAAAGATTTTTGCATAGATGAAACCATTATTATTTTCATTTGGAACTGTTAAAAGAGAGATGATCAATTACTATTTAACAGACTAAAAGAATTATCTGGAGGTAGTCAATTATCAAGCAAACAAGGACAAAACCAAACAAAAAATAGTGATTTTGTTAGCAGACAGTAAAGAGAAGATTGCAGTTGTGATAAAATTGAACTAGTAAAAATCAAGAATATACTGAATTATCCTCAGATAGTTCATTTCAGATTACACATATCATAGAGACCTCAACCTTTTTTATTGGTTCATAAGTCATAACTTTTCTTATAGAAAACCTGTTAACAGTTATCATAGAAATAACAAAGCAAACTGCCAACAACCTCTTGATTCAGTGATTAAGAAAGAGTTATGGCATATTGAAAGGCTTGGGTTCAAATCCAACCAACACTGCCCCGATCCCCAATTATCAAATATTTCCCTTGTAACCAAAAAAAAAATTGCAAATTGTACTGTCAGCAACTCCTTAAGATTGCTTGCGCTGAACTATACTGCTTTTGTCACAAACCTAAACTTACACAAACAAAGATAAACCTAATTTGCACGTCTAATCTTCAACACCAAAGCAAAACTTCTTATACACACTCAAAATGTACATTGAGTGCTATGTTGGTATAAGTGCCATAAAGGTTGTCCCATTCCCAAGTCCAACTCATGAAATAGAAGAGTTTCACACTTCAAACAAGAACAATAATAATCTCACATACATCTCAACCATCAAGAACTGTTAATTTTTTTTTTTTTTTAAAAGAGTTCCTTTGCTGATAACAAGAAAAAAAATATAAATACATTTCTGGTTAGTCAACTTCATGTGGACACATTTAGCTGTCCTTCATAAACCAGTGAAATTTAATTCTCAACTGATTTGGAGATAAGAATCTACCAACTTGAACTAGAGCACTACAAAATATGGATGCTATTTCAAAGATTAACGGTGCTGTAACATTTTTGAAATTGCACAAATCATCATCTTCCCAGCTTCTTCTATTGATCAAGAACTGTCATTCAGATGACAATTTGGGGCAATATGATAATTAAGAATGCTCTAAATATGATCCAATTTAATCAACAACAAAGAGCAAGTTCTAGTTAGACTGTTATCATCACCTACACAACATGATAAATCTATCATTATTTCATTTTAAAATCATATCAATACAACAACCTCCTTAATGAAATGCACGGGCACATTAAGTCAAATTTCGGCAGTATAGAAGCATAATACATTGGGTAGTTTAAGCAAAACCCTTTACCAGGATAGCTGTTTCTTGGGTTTGCATATGGCTGCAAAGACTCCAAAGAGCTCACAGCACCCCATAGCCTCTTATTTCTGCCACCCTTCAACACACAAGAACAAAATAAAGATCACCGAATTAACACATCAAACATGCAAACAGATGAAGATAACACACTTGTAATATAAATTCAAAAAAAACTTACCGATGATCCAAAATTAGGAAAATCATGGCTTAAAGCATCTTTTGCGCTATACTGGACTAAATTCATACTTGAAAACTTTGTCATTGAAAGATGAACCACCAATGATCCCAAAGATAAAATCAACACAAATAATGCAACCCATTTTATCTTAGATTTGAACACCATCTTAGCTCATCAAAAACGTAACCTTTTGGATGTTGAATTTAACACCCAATTCTCCCTGCATTCCAAAAATCAAGCAAAAATCATATTAAACAAATCAAAGTAAAATAAATATAATAACAAAATACCTTTTTTTTTTATTACCTGGAAAGCAATTTTAAGCTCCCAGTGAAGACAACCCGATTTTAGAAATCCACTAAGATCATAAAAGAACCCAGATTTGAATCAAAGATTTCAACCTTCTTTTTTCTTTTTCTTTTTTTTTTCCTTTTCCCTTGATATGTTTGGCTGGCAAACAGGGAACTGGTAAACGGGCGGAGTTCAAATCTGGATAGGAAGCAAAGGATTTAAGACAAAATTTTAAAGACCCAGATTAAGATTTAAGATAGATTTGTCTCTTTGGAAAGGAAAAGAAAATTGTGAATATTCCTGGGAAAGTGACAAAAGAAACTAAGAAACAAAAAATAAAATAAAAAATAAAAAAGATAGATATATATGGAAGTTTAAATCCGAAACAAAGGTTTGCTTAAAGTATATGTTTTTCTTTTTTTATATTGTGGAAGCAGAGTTTCAACAGAACAGAACAGAACAGAAGTGATTCAAGTGAACATGCTGGACAGAGTCCGAAGGTTGCTGGTTCGGTAATCACGAAATGTCTGGGAGTTAAGATGAAATAGAAAAATTCAAAAAATAAATTAAAAATTCAAAAAATATGCTATTTTTTTATTAGAAAAAGTACCAATCAAATCTATGCTAAAATACCATTTTGTTTGTCATTTGTTCTGATTTTGCTTTTTAATTTTTAATAAATTCTTTTTTATTGGAAAAAATTATTTATTGGGTTTTATGGGGATAAAGAAAAAGATTAGATAAAACTATTTAACTTTTTATATAATACTCTGCTCCTTATTTATTTAATTAAATCTCAAAAGCGAAAGTTTGATATTAAATAATTTCTTGTTAAAAATTACAAATCTTTTCTATTATGTTTTGGGTCATCTTTAAATTAATATTTACTTTAAAGATAAATCTTAACATTAATTGATAAATTAGGGATATATAGTTTAGAAAATAGTTTGATTAAGTTTTGATTTATATAAGATCTTTTTTGTTTACAAAGAATGTCAAGAGAAAGATTGAAATGCACAATGCAATAAAGATTTACAAGACTTTTTTTCGAAGATTTATTGAAATTGCCTATAATTTTCATTTTGCTAGGTTAAATAATGAGAAATACAATTTTTTAACCTCAAAATCCTAAATAAAATATTAAAATAAAATAATTGTCTAGATTTTAAGATACTTCTAGTTATAAATTTGAACCAAGAACATTTAGAGCTCAAATTGATTCCAAATGTTATTTTGACAATGTCAAAAACTTTTTGATTTTATAATTAGATAATTTTTATTTTTAAATTACGATATTTGTATTAAAAAATAGATTTAATAGTTAAATATACCCTAAACTTTTTTTTGTAAAAAATAGAACTTTAATTTTTAATTCTACTGTGTAAACCCCTAACATTTTTAAAAAATGCATGTAAGTCCAAACCAATTTTAAATTTTTACAAAAAATAAAAAAAAATGATAACTTATACGACTTTAACCTGTTGTTTATTTTACTTAATTGTATTATTTAAAAAAGTTAAGTACTTAATTCAAAGAAAAATAAAAATTTATGAACTTTTATAATAAAATCAAAAGTTGAAGGTTTATATTCATTTTGTGTAGAAAATTGATGGTATATTTAACTATTAAACTAAAAAGTTTTTTTTTTGGTTATTTTAAAATCTAAACTAAAACTATTCTTATAACCTCATAAATGTTGCTGTCTCTTTTCATTTTTTATTTTTATTTATTTATTGCTATGGAGATTTAACGCCACCCACACAACATCACTATAGTATAAGCCCATTGGGATATTTTCACAATCAACTTATGTTTATCACTTCATTCCAGATCTATAGCTAAACAAGAAGTAATATCAAAGATTAATGATTTAATTCTTGGTCAAATCAACCTAACATCATATGATAGTATACATGAAATTAGCTGCCTATCACCTACTTAATTAGGACCCCATCTTTCCCGTACGACAAATTTTTGTTTCATATGACCACCGAATCCATGTTGGCCCCGGCTTCTCAGGTCATTGTCTTCAAAAATCGCATCCCATCCCATCTCAAGTCATCCACTGCATGACTGCATTTTAATGGTGAGAAGAAAAAGGTTTTAATCTTCAAAAGCATCGCATATAAATATGAACATCATATGTTATTATGTTTCAAAAAATTGATTTTGTAAATAATAATAATAATAGTTATAGTCTCGTGATAAATGATATCATAATCAACTTTTAACTATTTAATTTTATATTAAACGTTTAAAAAAATAAATAAGATAAATTAATGGTGACAAAATCGTCACAATACTAAATAAAAAAATGTCATAAACTATATAACCCTATAAATAGAGCATTCTCAAGTCATGACACTGTTTTTAATACCAATCCATTCCATCCCAAAACCAAACCAGTCTCTAACTTTCAATTAGTGTAGGAGTTCACCAAGTAGGATGATTGATAGCGAAAATCGAACCTAAATTTTATAAGCAAAGTAGATAATTCTTTAGGACCCTTTCCATTTCAATGCTTGTTTTTTAAGCATAATTATCTATTTCAATAGTACATCTTTCTTATATCCAAACAACTTTGGAAGATGTATTATCAAAATAATTATTTTTACATTATATCACTACATTTTTATGTGAAAAACAAAACATGAAAAGTGCTATTTTTCTTTTAAGATGTGTTTGATAGAGTGGAAAAATTGAAGAATGAATAAGGATATGTGGAAAAGTGGAAAGAAAATAATTTTTTGTTAATACTTGGTAAGAAAGAAAAATGTGAAAAAAAATAAAAATAAAAAAGATTACTATTTTTTCTTTATTAACAAAAATAAATAATTTTAAATTAAAAAGATTAGTAAAAAGAAAATAAAAGAGATGCGAGTTAAGAAAAATGAAATGCACAATGCAATAAAGATTCATTTACAAGATTTTTTTTATAACATTTATTGCAATTGCCTACAATTTTCATTTTGCTAGGTTAATATAATGAGTAATTCCTTTTTCTTTAAAACTTTCGAACCCCCCCAAAAAAATATATTTGTCTAGATTTGAAGATACTACTAGTTTATAAATTTGACCTAAGAACAATTAGAGCTCAAATTGATTCTAAATGTTATTTTGAATTTGAATCCAAATAATTTTATTTTAATCTCTAATTATTAAATATTTTCATTGTAATAATTTTTTTGATTTTATAATTATGTAATTTTTCTTTTATTTTTAAATTAGGATCTATGTATTAATTTTTTTGTTGTTATTTTAAAATCTAAACTAAAGCTATTATTATAACCCCATAAATATAGCCCCATAAATATAGCTCTCTCTTTTTATTTTTTATTTTTATTTGTTGCTATGAAGATTTAATGCCACCCACATTGATCAACATCAATATAGTTTAAGCTCTTTAGGATATTTTCACAACAAACATTTTTTTTCTCACTTACATTCCAAATTATCTATAACTACAAAAACAAAAACAAAAATAAAATCAATGATTAATGATTTAATTCCTTGTCAAATCAGTCTATTATCATAAGCCAGTATACCTACTCAATTAGGAACTCATCCTTAGTAGACAACAAATTTTTGTTTCATATAAAAGAGATTAAAAAAAGGGGGGGGTTTCCAGCAATTCTTTTATTTTGGTGAAAGGGGTTTACAGCAAATTTTGTCTACATAGAGCCCAACCAGAATGACCACCGAATCCGTGTTGGCCCCGGCCCCAAGTCATTGTCTTCAATGCGCAGTGCAAATGTCAGCGACTACACACGAGTGCATTCTAAAGCAGAGCAGAATGCAAAAGGAAAAAAAAAATATTTAGCATAAACTGTGAGTTTTACATGTTTTAATAATAAGTTGATTTTACAAAAAAAAAAAAAGATAATAATTTCGTGATAAATTATATCAAAATGAATGTATAATTATTTGATTCTACATCAAACGTTTCAACAAATATAAATAAAATCAATTAACCATGACAAACACATCATGAGATTGAAGAGATAATGTCGTCATCAGAATAAATATAGTCTTCTCAAGTCATTGCCTTCAATGCCAAAATCCCCTCCAACCCAAAGACCAAAATCACTCCCTCACTCCCAATTCAACCATTCCATTTCAATGCTTTGTTTTTTGAAGTCATTATTATTTATTTCAGTAACACATTTTATTTTAGTAATATATTTTAGATTTCGTTTAGTTCACTAAAAATAATTTTAGGAAAATAATTTTTGCAAAATGTTTTTTTTGGAAAAATTAAAGATTTTTCGTTATTTGGATAAGTAAATAAAAAATTATTTTATATTGTTTGGATTTTTTTGAAAAATTAAAATTTTTTTCCAACTAACATTACATAGCTAATAAAATATTAAAAATTATTTATTATTAGTTATATTAAAATTTATAAAAATTTGAAGTAATATTACTATTTTAATATATAAAAAATAATACTATTATATATTAATATTTATTTTTGAAATATTAAAAATATTTATACTTTTAAAATAATTATATTTTATACCTAAAGTATTTAATTGTAAAATCATAATAAAAGTATTATTTATTTGTATTTATATTAGAATATTAATAAATAAAATATAAAAACATTATATCTTAAAATAAAATATTAATAAATTATTAAAGTAGTAAATATATTATTTGCTAAATTAGTATTTATTATTTATTATTAAAATAATAATATAATATTGTTTATTATTGAAATATTAAAAATATTTAAGACAATGAAATCTTAAAATATTGAAAGATTTTAAATGTTAATATTTTAATATTTAAAACTTTTAATCTAATTAAATAAAAAAAATTTATTAATATAATAATATCTTATGTAGAGTTAAATTAATTCAAAATTTAAAAAATCTTATCAAATGTTTAACTTGAATAGAATTATACTCATGAACTTGGTAAATAACTTTATACATTTATATAAATTATTTTTTGAAAAAAATCTTTCATTTTCAAAAGTGTAGAATAGTTTCTAGGAAAATAATCTTAATTTTCGTTAATCAAAAATTATTTTTTATTGAAAAATCAATTTTTTACCAATCAAATACTAAAAAATATAAAAAATCATTTTTTAAAAATCATTTTTTAATAAATCTAACTAACCTTATTTTCAAACAATTTTCAAAGATATATTTTCAAAATAATTACTTTTATGTCATATTACTGCATTTTTTCTTGTTAAAAAAAGGGGAAAAGTGCTTCTTCTTTTTTTATTTTTGTCAAAAGGGTTTCCAATTTTTTTCTAAATATTCTGAATTTCAAAATTTTTTTGATTTTTTTCATAATTAAATTTTTTTGAAATTTAACTTCACAGTATATTATAACAAATAATAACATAAGCAAATAATTTGAAATACAAAATGAGATTTGACTAATAGCGTTTAAATTTGAGTCTTATTAAATATGACATTAAATTTAATTTATTAATATTATTAATATTTATTAATTTATTTAATTATCAATTTATTAAAAGTAAAGGAGACAAAACCCTTCTTATTTTAAAATATTATTTTACCCCTTTAACTGTTAAATGGAGTTAATCAGCCTCTTAATTTAATTAGATTCAATGTCAGATCAAATAAATTTTGCTACATCACCCCAAATTTTCTTTATAAAATTAAAATCATTATTCATTTATAAATTTAATTTTTAATTTAACTTAATCATTAATTTTTTTTTTTTAAAAAGTCCTAAAATCTGAACCCTCCCTGCGCCCTATTCTCTCTGCGAAAGTGCAACGGTTCAGAAAATCCATCACTTCTACTTCAATTTAACAATTCGGTCTTCTACTTCAAAAAAACGAAATTTTAAAATCCATCACTTTTTTGTTTTTTTCTCACTAGGATTGAAGGATCACTTTTTTTTTTTTTTTGTCGGCTTACTTTCAATTAGATGTGGTAAATTGTATTTATAATTTATATTTTTTTCATAATAAAATTGTGTTCATATTATATAAAATACGAAAATTTTGTATTAAAATTTATATTAAGATGTGATAGAGGTAATTTACCCCAACCCAGTCACGCGCCTGAGCTCCAAAATAAAAAAGACCCAAAATAATAAAATTTTAGGGCCCACACAAATATGAGCCCTGAGCTCATCAAAAGTAACTCAGAAATATCTATAAATACCCCTATGTATGATCAAAAAAACCATAATCTCTATTTTTTACATACAGAAACTCTGCTTAAACAGTTTTCTGATTTAAGGATCGGACGCCTCTCTGACTTTTACTGTTTTTGCAGAATATTCAAGACACATGGGAAGGATCACATCAGCATCACTTCATTGTTGTTTAGAGTAACAACAATTGGCGCCGTCTGTGGGAATCGAAAGAAAAAAACTATGATAGGGATATGTTCGAGAGGGACTAGAACCGATGAATAATATGAAAAAATCAAAATTCGAAGCCAAAACCACGTTTTTTAGGGAAAAATCCTGGGCAAACCACCTTCGGCTGTTTGTCAACACATAGAAACTCTGCCGCAACTCTATCACCCATATAAACACTCTGCCGCACACTCTGTCACTCTGGCGCGCACACGGTCGCGAGACTCTGCCGCACACCTGCGCACACTCTGTCGCGCATGCTGCAGCACACTCTGTCGCTCATATCAACACTCTGTCGCACACCTGCACACACTCTGTCGCGCACACTCTGCCGCAGACTCTACACACACTCTGGCGCGCACACTGTCGCGAGACTCTGCCGCACACCTGCGCACACTCTGTCGCGCACCCTACCGCGAACCCCTACCGTGCGATACTCTGCCACACACCTTGTCCCGTAGGGCACGGGACTCTGTCGCGCACTCTGCCACTCATCCTGTCACGCGAGACCATTCCGTGCAGTTTCAGATTCCTGTCACAGGGCTGAGGGAGCACTACCATGCGGCACATTTTCAGAACCCCGTCACAGAGACCAGTACTCAGGACCCTGTCCCCAGGGTGAGGGAGATAAACCCCACTGCAGAATTCGAGAGGCAAACCTCTGTCACAGGGTTTGATCGAAATTAATTCAAATTTCATCAATCTAGGGAGCAGGGGAGACAGAGCCCTCCCTCAACAACTAGAAGGCAGCAGGCTAGTGGTTAGAATAGTCTTAATTCTTTAGACTATTTCGAAGGTTCAAGGCAAAATTATAGAATGAGAGGTGTTGGAAGAAAGCATCCAGTGCAAAGACACGGGAGAAGGAGCTTTCATTCAAATGACTCATACTCTTCTAGAACCGAGGAAAGGGGAGCACATTCGACCCGAGAATTGAAGAAGAACATGAAAAAAGTCATAGAAAGGATTATGGAGAAGAAAAAACTGGTGTCTTCAGAAGGCAGCCAAATGAGGAGAATCTCATTTTGTCTAGAGATCATGGACAATCTATTGTCAAAGAAGTTCAGGATGCCCTATATGACTACTTATGCTGACAAAACCGACCCGTATGACTATATGCAAAATTACGAGTCTCCCTTGATACTCCATGGATGGGAGGATGAAATAATGTGTAGAGTTTTTTCGCTCACGCTAACGGGGCATACCTTGAAATGGTTGAATGAGCTAAAAGAAGGTTCCATCTCGTTTTTTGATCAGTTACGAAGCGAATTTTTGAAAGCCTTCATGATCAATACCCAACGAAAAAATGACGTGACCTACTTGCTTACACTCAAGCAAGGAAACAAGGAGTCGTTGAAAAGTTATGTTGATCATTTTCGGGATACGACTCTAAAAGTGAAAGATCTACAAGTTAGAGTAGCTATGGCAGCAATGCTACAAGGAACAAAAGTTAAAATGCTATAAGAGTCCCTTGATCAACCCACAACCATCTTAGATTTATATGCTCGAGCAAATAAGTATGTAGCCCAAGAGGATGTATTGAATATGGTACAGTCATGAGAAGTGAATGATGAAAGAAAAAGAGAGAGATGTACATAAAAGGAGCTCTTCTAGACCTGATAGATTGGATAAAGCTCCCAGGCTTAGGTACGAAAGCTATGCTAAGCTAAACGAGCCCTGCGCTGACATTGAAGGGACTGGACTGTTAGAATTCTTGAAAAAGAAAGTAGGAAACGTAGGCCAACACATAGATGCCTACTGTGACTTCCATTTCGCTCATGGTCATTTTACCGAAAGGTACAGAGAATTAGTGGACCAGTTGGAAAGGTTCGAGAGGGGAAGATTAATTGTTTCCTTTAGAGAAATGAAAGAGCTCATTACCCTCCTCGAGATCGAAGGGATAATCGCCCACAAAATAGGCAAAACAGGCCAAGAAATGAGGAAGAAGCTAGACCAAATCCCAGAAGGTAACCTATAAGATAATGAACCAACTAGACCAGCTATAAATGTCATAGCAGGTGAAAATTCAATGGCGGGAAATTCCTCTATCATAGCAGGTCAGCCTATTATGTTCACCTCAGCAAATCGGGGAGATAATATCATCCCCACGATGATCCATGGCTATCTCAGCAGTGGTGATGAAATAGTTAATCGAATCTTGGTAGACAACGGAAGTTTAGGGAACAAGTAAAGGTAGTCGGGAAAGCCCAAAACATGTAACTCGACAAGTGTTATTTATGATCGTAAAGTCAACTTCGACTTTTATAACATAATTATGGGAAGACCTCTATTGAATGCCATGAGGGTTGTCATCTCTCCTTACTACCTGTTAATAAAGTTTCATACCCCCAATGGAGTTGAACAAGTGCGAGGGGATCAAAAGAAGGCTTGTACATGTTATATCACCTCTACTACATGCAAAGGAATAGAGAGAAATGAGGCGTTATCTATAGTTGACCTTCCAAAACCCCAACTTCTCGAAGATCTGGTGTTGAAAAAGTCGCACATAACCTATGCTCTGAAAGAGAATGAAATTCAAAGCTAATCGAGAAAGTCAGATTAAATCAGACAGATGATTGGGTCCAACACTTGTAAACTTGAATTTTTGCAAGGAGGACATGGATTTCAAGTCACTCGAAATCATACTGGAATTAACCATTTACATTATATTTCCTTTATATATTTTTGCATTTTCACATTTTATCTGTTTATTTTGAATATGTTGTCATGAGATCCATATAATAGATGGAATTTCTCTATTCTTATATTTGTCTTACTGATACTCATAAATATGGATCTTGTGACAGACGAGCCGTAAGAGCCTGAGGCGCAATAGCGTCACGTGGCCAGGCGTAGAAATCAGATGAGCCGTAAGAGCCTGAGGCGCAATAGCGTCATTGTGGCCAGGCGTGAAAGACAGACGAGCCGTAAGAGTTTGAGGCGTAATAGTGTCACTGTGGCCAAGCGTAAAAAATCAGACGAGCCGTAAGAGCCTGAGGCGAAATAGCGTCACTGTGTCCAGGCGTAGAAATCAGACGAGCCGTAAGAGTTTGAGGCGCAATAGCGTCACTGTGGCCAGGCGTGAAAGACAGATGAGCCGTAAGAGCCTGAGGCGCAATAGCGCCACTGTGGTTAGGGGTAAAAAATCAGACGAGCCGTAAGAGCCTGAGGAGCAATAGCGTCACTATGGCCAGGCATAGAAATCAGACGAGCCGTAAGAGCCTGAGGCGTAATAGCGTCACTGTGGCCAGGCGTAAAAAATTAGACGAGCCGTAAGAGCTTGAGGCGCAATAGCGTCACTGTGGCCAGGCGTAGAAATCAGACGAGCCGTAAGAGCCTGAGGCGCAATAGCGTCACTGTGGCCAGGCGTGAAAGACAGATGAACCGTAAGAGCCTGAGGCGCAATAGCGTCACTGTGGCCAGGCGTAAAAAATCAGACGAGCCGTAAGAGCCTGAGGCGCAATAGCGTCACTATGGCCAGGCGTGAAAGACAGATGAGCCGTAAGAGCCTGAGGCGCAATAGCGTCACTGTGGCCAGGCGTAAAAAATCAGACGAGCCGTAAGAGCCTGAGGCGCAATAGCGTCACTGTGGCCAGGCGTAGAAATCAGACGAGCCGTAAGAGCCTGAGGCGCAATAGCGTCACTATGGCCAGGCGTAAAAAATCAGACGAGCCGTAAGAGCCTGAGGCGCAATAGCGTCACTGTGGCCAGACGTAGAAATCAGACGAGCCGTAAGAGCCTGAGGCGCAATAGCGTCACTGTGGCCAGGCGTAAAAGACAGACGAGCCGTAAAAGTCGGAGGCGCAATAGCGTCACTGTGGCCAGACGTAAAAAAGAGACGAGCTGTAAGAGCCTGACGAGCGATAGCGTCACTGTGGCCAGGCGTTGAAAACGAATAAGTCGTAAGAGCCTGAGGTGCGATAGTGTCACGACGGCTAGGCATCTGAAAAGACTTGTCGTAAGAGCCAGAGGTGTAAAGGCGTCACGACGGCCAAACATTTGAAAACAAACAGGCTATAGTGCCAGAGGCGCGAATGGATCGCGACGGCTAGACATTAGAAAAAGATGTGTCATGTTACGAGAGACGCGAATGCGTCACGGCAGCCCGCCATCAGGAAAAGATTTATATAAAAGGGCTTGAAACGAAAAATGCACGAGCTAAGCCACGAAGAAAAAATGCAAAAACTTGAAACGAAAAATGCGCGAGGTAAGCTAAGCACTCAAATAAGGGCTTGAAGCAAAAAATGCGCGAGGTAAACTAAACACTCCGATGAAAATTCGACTTCAGAATCTAACCTATGGACTTGACGTGAGGTTACGATGAGAACATATGTACTCTTCCGCAAGGTTATACCTAGTGAAAGAGTGGGGAGCAATTGTTGTGCATGATATTAAGAATAAAAAAAAAAGTGCTCCAAGTGACACACGAAGAAAACGAGTATAGGCATGAGAAAATCTGACATTTTAATGAAAAAGCATATGCGTAATTAGTGACAGAGAGAAACCCCAATAAATAGGGGCCAGTTCTTATTCATAAACTAGATCTAAGAACTCTATACAAAAACTCTGTCAAACTCCCTGTCTGACTTAAGCATCGGAGTGCAAATGCTGGGGAGAACCTCTTTGTTCCTCTAATCTTTTTTTTTTTTTTTACAGAAGCTCTCGGCAACAAGTGACAAGAAACCCGAAGAGAAGACGTCAGCGATTTGCCATCATTGTTTCAGGTAACAATTATTCTAGAAAGCCATAATCCTCCTATTATACTCTTACACAGGGAAATTCCCTATGAAAGAGTGGGGAGCAATTGATAGAGGTAATTTACCCCAGCCCAGTCACGCGTCTGGACTCCAAAATACAAAAGGAGGTAACAACTATTCTAGAAAGCCATAATCCTCCTATTATACTCTTACACAGGGAAATTCCCTATGAAAGAGTGGGGGAACAATTGATAGAGGTAATTTATCCCAACCCAGTCACACGTCTGGGCTCCAAAATACAAAAGGCTCAAAATAATAAAATTTTGGGGCCCACACAAATATGAGCCCTGAGCTCATCAAAAGTAACTCAGAAATATCTATAAATACCCCCAGGTATGATAAGAAAAACCCTAATCTCTATTTTTCACATACAGAAACTCTGCTTAAACAGTTTTCTGACTTAAGCATCGGAGTGCGCGTGCAGGGACAGATCCCTGCACCTCTCTGACTATCACTTCATTGTTGTTTAGAGCAACAACAAGATGAAAAATATAAAATTTTATTTTTAATTTATATTATATTTATATATATATATTTTATTTTATTTTAATTTTTGTAATATTTTATCTTCAATTCATGTCATATATAATATTATTAGATTTACTTTTAACGATTAAGTTAAGAGGAATTTATGTTATTGCCATTTTTTTTAATTAAGTTAACGACAATGGTAAATTCAAACTATTCGTTGGATCAAAAGGATTTTATTTTATTTTTTATAAAGAATTTTGATTTGGTATGAAGTGCTATGTTTCGTTAATTATGTTCAATGGTGTAAAACTTTAAAAAAATCTGGAATGGTCAGAGCAGGTAGAAAGCAGCATTAATAATACAATATTTCATTAAATGTAATGTTCGGTTAACAATTCAGTAGATTTTAGGGATTCTTTTTCTAATTTAATGATTAAATTATATTAAAAACTATATTATAAATAAATAATTATTTTAATTTTAAAATGAAAATTTGAACTAATTTGACAAAACTATGTATATACATAATACATATTTTATACAGGTAAATTATAAACATGTATTATCTTTTCTTTCAAATTTTATTTTAATTTTAATTTAATCCCCATATATGTAGTCATTTTTTTATTTGTACATGATATTTTTGTAATTATCATATATATATATATTTTTTCGATTAACAGAATGTCTTAATATTAAGTTAAAATTTTCAAATTCAACTCACGATTAGCAGTATATATAATATAAAAAAACGCTCTTTAATCTTTTTTTTTTTATTAAATATAAAAATACGTAAGGTTGATATGTCTGTTATTTTTCACGGAAGGGCAGTTTAGACAAGCCACGAGGTGTTTTAGTTTTATGGTAGGGGCGGGAAGGAGAATGTGGGTCAGACTGAGTCAACAAGAATGGCCTAAGGTTAGAAATGAGGAAATTTTCTAGTTCGCGGTATGACGCCGACGCGGCAACGCCAGCTGCTTGGAATCGCTCCGTTTTCTTTTTTTTTTTTTTTTTTTTTACACTCAGGTTTATTAATTTTTCTTCTCCTATCTTTGCCTTTTTTCTCGACACAAAGCACTCTTTTTTCGTGTTCACGACGACGGTCGCTTAGAGTAAAACCTAAAAGCCTGGAACTTTTTCATTTCAATTTCTTGCCTCTTTACTCTTTTTCTGTTGCTTAATTTGTTTGGAACCCTAGCTTCGGTGTTTTAATTCTTTGTTTCTTTGAAGGAACGAAAACTGTTCCGACTCTCCTAGAAAGAGAAAGAACAAAACTAAGCCTTGGGAAAGCCTTCATGTCTACCGATTCCATTTCCACTCAGTCCCCCCTCCTCCAGGAGGTCGACCTCATTTTGGTTGACCCTGAGCTGACTAAATTCGAAATCCTCATCTTTCACCTGATTTCCAAAGACCAAGACCAGGTTTCGCGAGCCAAATCTCTCTTCGATCTTGCTCTAAGAGATCGTCCTGATTCACTCTTACTCGCTCTATCTAAACTTCTCTCCTCTGGTGACTCTCTACTCCGAGCCGAAGCCGCCAAACATCTCGGCGAAATTTTCACTAACTTCTTCTCCTCTATCTATCTCGAGGAAAAAACACTTGGTACCCTCAAATCTCAAATTTTACGCGCCTTCGAAAACGAATTGTCAAAATCAAATATGAAAATCCTCTCCCGAACCATCTCCGACTTCTACGTTACTGGTGGTTGGCCTGAGCTATTGCCATACCTCTTCGAGTGTGTGAATTCTCAAAGTCACTATCTTCAAGAATACGCACTTTTGGTTTTTAAGACTTTAGCTGAAAATTCAAATGGTAGTACCGCCCTAATTCCTCATTTAGAAACTTTCCAAGAAATATTTTTAGAATATTTGGGTAATTGTTGGAGTTGGGATGTTAAGTTAGCCGCTTTGGATGCTTCAATCAGTTTTATTCTGTTTGTTCCAAATTGGAACGATCCTTATAGGTTTGATTATTTATTGCGGTTGATGATGAAGCCTTTGACTGAGGCTCTGAATTCAGGGTCAGAATCAAAGACTGAGGACTCCTTCTACTTGTTAATCAAATTAGCGAGGACTAACCCAAGGTTTTTTGTGAGGCAGTTAGAGAAAGTATGGAGGTTGATGTTGAAGATCACACGTGATGATAGTTTAGAGGTAGGGATAAGACATTTGGGGATTAAATTCCTGATGGCATTGGTGGAGAAGGCTCCATCGATGATAACCAAGGAGCCAGAATTTATAAAGAGGTTGTTTGATGAGTTAATATACATGTTATTCGATATCCACGGTGTGGATGATGCTGCTGCTTATAATACTGTTGCTTTTGTTGCTGGTTCTGCTGCTCGTTTTGCTGCTGGCATTGCTTGTGCCGCTGGCATTGCTCGTGCTGCTGCTTATGCTTTTGTTGCTATTACTGATGTTGCTCTTATCCATGTTCGTGATGATGCTCGTGCTGTTGCTGCTGCTACTGCTCGTGCTGCTGCTGCTGCTGCTGCTGCTGCTGCAGCTGTTGCAGCTGTTGCTGCTGCTTTTTTGGATGCTGACGCTACTCGTGTTACTGCTCATATTGCTTATTATGCTGCTCAACTCGCTGCTATTGTTGCTGCTAGTGTTACTATTCCTCTTGTTGATTTAGCTGCTGGTGAAGCTGCTGCTTTTGGTGATGCTGTTGCTGTTGTTATTGGTGATGCTGTTGCTGCTGCTCTTGGTGCTGCTCGTTCTACTGCTGTTGATGCTGCTGCTGCTGTTGTTGCTTCTATTATAGATGCTGATATTGTCGCTGTTGTTGCTCGTGATCTTGCTTGTCGTTATGTTGATTGTAGTCGTGTTGATGCTGCTGCTCGTATTGCTGTTAATCTTGAAACTCCTTCTGCTTCTTCTTCTGCTGCTTGTGCTACTGCAGCGGCTGCTGCTGATAGTGATGGGGATGAGGTTGACAATTTTTGGGAGTCGAGTAATTATATATTAGGCAAAGAATGTTTGAGTAAGTTGTCCATTTTGTTGGGTGAGAAGACGATCTTTCAGTGGGTTCTGCGCTTGTTCTCACATTTGTTGAGTACTTCCATATGGCAACAGAGACATGCTGTTCTCATCGCTGTTCCAGAAATTGCTAAGGGCTGTTATAAGGTTTGAAGTTACATTAGTAATTGATTTGATCATATTTATTGTTTTATATCTGTTTATTGTAAGTGAGCAATTTATTTCGCTTGTTATTATTGTAGAGTTCATAATATATGTTTTGCTCTTAATTAATTAAATTTGAGAATAATTATTTGTTGGATGAGAGTTACTTTTATAAGGCTACTAACATGTTTCATTCACTTCAAAGGTTTGAAATTGCAAAAATTATTTTGATTAGGTTTGATACATACATAGTTTTTTATTCTAGATGAGAATTTAAGTTTTTTTGTGTATTCGATATAACATAAGTTCTCTGTTGTTAATCGGATAAAGAATTCCTTTACACAGGCTTATTGATTTGAATGTACAGCAAACATTAGAAGATTGTTTGATGTTTAATTTACTTCCATGAGTTTGGCTTATGTTTTACATTTTTGGTGCAGGTGATGCTACAAAATCTAGATGAGATAGTGCCAGAGATTTTGAAGTCATTAAATGATTTACATCCTTATGTTCGATTGGCAGCTATTAATGCTATCAGACAGTTGTCTGTGGACTTTGGTCCGGAGTTACAAACACGATATCATGAGATAGTTTTGATCATATTATATAAGATCATGGAGGACTCCCTTACACCTAAACTGCAGGTCTGTGGCCCCATTTGCATTTGATAAGCATTAAGCATTGTTATTAATTTTTTAGTTGGATTTTCCTCTTTCTTTTTTTCTTCTTTGTTAATTAGTTGCATTACTATGTTTATATATGTTTATCAATTTTCTGCTTTCGAGGAGATGCCTGTTTGTTGTGTTTTGTTTTATTTGTCTTCTATCTGTTGTTGCATATACATTCAAATCAATGGTAGTTTTATGCTAGCTATTTGAACTCGTCAATAATTCATTTTTCATTGACATCACTCGGTTGTTGCTATTTACCTTCTGGCAGTCATGTAATTCGCAAATAAATTTGTAATGCAATCTTTAAACCTTTGAGACTTTCCTTAGGTTAGGACTTAGGATTCAGCCATTCAAGGAAATTAGACGGAACAGATGAAATAGACAAAGGTAGAGAAGTATTTTTGTGTATGTGCATGTGTCGGTGATGTGATCTAAAGAGACATAGATGGTGAAAATTGCTAAGAGAATAATTAACATTACATCCTCTGGTTATTTTCCATACTTTTTAAGTAAATTAAGGTGAATTTTCTTATCCTTTTGAGTGTATGTTCTCTATTTAGCTGTCCTAAATGAATAGTGATAATATGTATTGACTTCGGATACCACATATTAATTATGGAGCCTCCAACTACCATCCAAGACCAGTAAACATGCTACTGAAGTTTTAAGCGTTTCAATGCTACTCAACCGTTCTTCCCCTTGCCAAACAAAAAGAAGTAAATATTAAGTTCTTGGAATCTTTGTTGATGAAGGAATTATGTTTTCTAGAAGCAATAGCAAATGGTATCTTATCGTCATTCATCATTTTTATCCATTTATTTGTTTAATCGTAAACTGTAATTTTGTACTCATGTTTGTTGTTTGTCTGTGACATAGGTCGCTGCTCTTTCAGCGGCACTCACTTTTCTCACAAATGGCACAGAAAAAATCATAGATTTATATAAGTGGAGGATTATTGATGAATTCCGTAAATTCCTGCAGGTATATAAATCTTTCCCTCAAATATGGCATTTGTTTCTGGTAAATTATTTTGTTAACCGAGTTAAACTACAGCATACGATGCAATTATCATGAAAACTTTCTGGAATCATGAGTTGTTTCTTGCACTGCAGACCATACAATTGTTTTCTTAATCCAATCGCTAGAATATTCTAATTTCCCCATTTTTCTCCTCTTTAATTACTAGGGTAAATTCTAAAGCACATCTCAATTTTTATAGTTTTGATGGTGATGGCATACTTAAAATACAGAATATATTTGATTAATACCTGCGTTTTATTTTTGTTCTTAACTTCTGTTCTTATATTGCCATCTCATAAATTGCCTCCGAATCACACAGAGCGGTAAAATTTTCATCAGTGAAGATTTTTTTAGGTCGGAGTTTGTGAAGATAGCGTCCATGTTACCATGGGATATCACACAGAACGGTAAAATTTTCATCAGTGAAGATTTGTTTAGGTCGGAGCTCGTGAAGATCGATGCGCGATGGTCGGGGGAATTCAATGGAGAATATTCATCACTAATGGGATGGCTCCAGTCATTTAAATTTTACCTAAGAGAAAGTGAGATTAACAAATTTGATGCGATGATGGATAAGATAGGATGATGTATATCCTATTTTATGTTTGATGTACATCTTAAGAGAGAATTGGATTGCGAATAGGATTAATCATCTTCCTAGTATAGAATGATTCAATTCTCTCCAAAAAAGTAAGGATTATTTTTAATCCTATGAGATTAAAAATAAACACTCATATTTTATTTATTTTATCATTAAAA
Organism: Firmiana major; assembly: GCA_033439115.1. Classification (NCBI taxonomy): domain Eukaryota; kingdom Viridiplantae; phylum Streptophyta; class Magnoliopsida; order Malvales; family Malvaceae; genus Firmiana; species Firmiana major. The sequence continues at coordinate 65,809,349 of CM065906.1, forward strand.
TTTATATTTAAAAATTAATTTAAATATTTAATAAAATATTAAGGATCATTCTTTAATTAATTGATCCAATTTTTTTCTTTCTTTTTTACTTTTTATTTTCATCTTTCTTTTTTTTTTCTTGTTTTTGAATAAAGGAAAACTATAATTTTGTAAAATAATATTTTTTGAACAATTCATTTTTTCAAAAATTATTATTTTTGGATATTATCAAAATTTTAAATCATTTTTTAGAAAATAAATTCTTAAATAAAAAAATTATTATAAAATATATTTTTAAACTAGATTTTTCTTGTGGTTAAATTTTATTTTTATTCTTTTTTTATTTTTTTATTTTTAATTTTTTCTTTTTGGGAATAGAAAAAGAAGAAAAAAAGAGGGAGAAAGGAAAGAAAATAGTTGTTAATCATAATATTATTAAAAATTATATATATTTTTTAAGTTTAAAAAATTTGAGATATTAAATTTGACTCTTATTTTTTTCTTTTTTTCCCCTTCTAATTAGCAAAAAAAGAAGGATAATGAATAAATCATAAAAATAAAAATACGTTTAATTTTATTTTTCTTTTATATTTTATATTTTGGTTCTTAGTTTTTTTTTTTTTAATTTCTTTTGCTTGCAAGAAAAGTAAAGAAAAAAGAGAAAGGAAAGAAAAATAATTATTAACTATAAAATTATTACAAGTTATATATTTTTTAATTAAAAAATTTTTAACTTATTAAATTCAACTTGTTTTCCCTTCTAATTGGCAAAGAAGTATTTGCAATTGTCTTTTTAAGAAATTAATGTAATAAAATAATAACTTAATTCATATAAAAACTCATTTTTCTAAAATAAATATATTTAATTTACAATCAAAGAAATTATTTTAAATATGAATCATATTAAGAAATAAAAACAAAAAAAAAGGTGAAAAATTAAAGAATTTTTTTATATAAAAATTAAATTATAAGCTATTACATTTTTGAAAAGTGATTTATTTTTTTAAAAGAATAAATTTTTTTATTAAAAATCAACTAATTAATTTAAATTTTAATGATAATATTTAAATAATATATAAATTTTTAAAATTTGATTTTATATTTATAACAAAAAATTATAAAAATAAATTATGTTACTTTAAAAATGATTAAAAAAATATTTTATTCTATCTTTAATTTTATACATAGCAATATGGTGAAAAAATATCAAATAGATGCTATTTAATATTTGGCAGTCATGTAATTTGCAAATAATAACCAAGATATGGCATTTGGATTTTCTTAAAATTGTTTATGCAATCTTTAAATGCTATTCACCAAGTCTATTTGCCAACAAAAAGAAGCAAATTTTAAGTTTTCGGAATCTTTGTTGGTGCAAAATGTTTTGTAAATGTTTTTCATAAGTGATTATGTTTCTTAGAAGCTATTTTACAGTCATTCATCATCTTATCTTATTTATTCATTTAGTTGTAAACTGTATTTTGTTGTCATGTTTGTTGTTTGTATGTGACATAGGCCCCCCCGGCAGCTTCAGCAATCATCAGTTTCATCACAGATGGCACTCAAAAAGTCATAAAAAATTTAAAGTGGAGGATTAAGAAGGAAATCCGTAAACTCTTTTACGTGTATATATATAATCTTTCACCCGAATATGACATTTGTTTATGATAAATTATTTTATTAACTAAGTTCAACTACAAGATAATTAAGATGCAAATACCATGACTTGTCCCTTGCACTGCAGACTATAGCTTTGTTTTCTTAATCCATTAACTAGCATTCTAATTTCCTCTTTATTCCTGTTTAACTATACTAAAATATAGAACATATTTGGTTAATATCCTAATTTTATTTATTTATTTATTTATTCATTGCTGATCTTGTCTTCTTACATGGCATTGTCATCTGGTAACTTGCCTCCAAATCACTCTATAGTCTCATTTCCCCCATCTAGTGAGACATCCTCTTTGTATTGAGACGGTGTTAGATTTATCCTTGGGTATGGATCGGCGCTTGCGGCGGCCTCAAGAATTGTCCAATAGATATAGATATTAAGACTGTCCCACAAAACAGACTTATTAAGTCTGTGATGTGTCACTTTTTATAAATTCAATGACTTTTTTTCATATTTGATATAAGTTTGAAATATTTAATTTATAGCATATAACATGATTTTTTTTTTTCATTCAGTCTCGTAACATCTTTGTTATGACTAACTCTTTTAGGGTCTATCCTGCTCTATCTATTTAGGGAGTTCGGTGTGGAACTGGCGCATCTTGCTCTACCCTTGCTAAAAGGTGCTCGACATGAAGTGAATGGTTAAGGATTAACTATGATACCACTTATCACATAGTCATTGCTTTCTCCTCACAAAATCAGCTTAAGGGAACGTGCAACACCAATGCTTTTATGCCCAATGACCACTTTTTTTATTAAAAAAGAAAGAAAGAAAGAAAGAAATAATAAAGATAAAAAGAGGTAAAAAATAAAGAAGAAAGATTAAGAAAAATAAAGAAGAAATTTTTTTTAATAACAAATTAATTAATGACTATTGTTATCCTATTAAATGTTTAAGTTAATTTTTAAATATAAACTTTAAGAATAAAATATAAGTACCTAACACGTAATAACATAGGATTAGAAATAATCTTTACTTTTTAAAAAGAATTGAATCATTTTATATTAAAAGAATAACTAGTTCTCTTTGCAACACAATCTTTTATGTATCAAATATATGATAGAATGATAATTATTGTATTAAATCATTCATCCCACACAGTAAATATGTAACGCTCCGGAAGCGCGAAAAATAAGGCAAATTTTTTTTTATCTCTACTTATGTTGTATTGCTGTACAATGTATGATACTTCTTTCTTTCTTTATTTTCTAATTTTTTGTACATTCCAACCACCTCATGCATTAAATAGTAAATAACATCTACATATTAATTATTTTTTGAACGTTTACATACTAATCCATAAAAACAGTGATTACATCCCATAGTAATTATACAACCACGTATCTGTACTTTATACATGTCTGGAAATAAACATCTATTATTATACCTGAACAAGTACTTCGTAGATAGCTGCGTAACACTTACTGTAGGAAATCTGAAATGGAGAAAAAGGGGTTGAGCTTCTGGGGAAAAGCTTCATAAGAAATACATTTAGAATAATTCTGACTATAAAAAGCATGTGAAAATCATGCAAGGTATAGCTTTATACTTTACTTATGAAAAGCAAATCATAAGCTAACTTGAAAAATAATCATTCAATCGTACGTATAAATTCTATTTCGTACGTAAAACATTCATACAAGAAAATATCATATATGCGTATGCTTTCCTTTTTAATACCATGAATGTATTTTCATCTGAAAACATAAAATATATTTTCTTTCACTAAATCATCATGTAAATCTTTATCTGAAAGCATAAATCATACTTTCTTTCATGAAAACATCATCATGCATAGTTTTCTTTCATGAAATATTCATCATACATAATTCATTTCGTAAAATCATCATATAGATCTTTTCATATAAAAATGTAAAACATGTTTTCTTTCATGAGAATATTATCATTCTTTCTTTCATAAGAACATCATCATTCTTTCATTCATAATCATCATCATACTTTCTTTCATAAAGACTCATCATCAAAACATGGAGACTAGGCTATATCTGAGTCATGCAATATACGTCATCCTCTGTAGAGGGTCATAATCATACCGATAGCCATGGTGGGGGTTGTAGACTGGATCAAGATCGTACAGCAAATCATAATCATAAACATGGGTAGTATCTTCTCATTCTTATCATATACTAGCACATAACTAGTGCACGGGCATCGATGGCACTCGCCGTGCGGGAAACATTCTGACGTGCTGCGCGGGTACGAGATACTACCAGAAATCATCATAATAGACCACGAGTAGCGAGTCAACCACCACACAGGTGAAGACAAGCGCTATAAGGGTTCTACGTATCGGCATCTCAAGTGGCAAAGCCGGAGCGCCACGAGTAGTTGCCAGGCATATAAATAACCTTCTAGTCTCAAAATCTTTTTTTTTTTAAAATACTTTCGAAAAACATCAAAATTTCAGTTGAAACATGAATATATAGTCATATAGAAAACTATAAAATATTCATGTGTTTCATACTCTATAAATCATTTCATAAAACGAAACATACTTCATCAAATTGTTTCATGAGCATAAATATACTTTGTAAATCATTCATAAATCTGAATATACTTCATAAATCATTTCATAAATATAATTATACTTTATGAATCATTTCATAAACATAATTATATTTTATAAATCATTTCATGAATGTAAATAGGTCAGAATTAAGCTAAATTACACCCCTTACCTTGTAGACCTTAGGATGGTGCAAAATCGTTGGGTCTCAAGATTACCTCGATTTGCGTGCCAAATTCTCGACCTGTCGAAAACGATACCAATTCATCATATATTGATCAATTTCATCTTAACATACTCAATTTTAATTTATCTTCTTAAAGTTTGACTAATTTTGACTTTTCGATCAACTTTTTCGATTTTCTCGGTTTTACCGATTTAAGTCCCGTTTTTGGCCAATTTCATTATTTTAATTTCTCATTTCATTACTTCATTAACCTTATGACTCATTCAAGTCCATAAATCATGTTGGTCACTTTGCCAAATTTTCAATTCTTTCACTTTTCAGTTTTACACTGAGTTAAGCTATAAATCGAGCTTTCTCGGTAGAAATTTAACCGTTAACAACCTTAGATCCATCAAAATTTCACCACAAACACATCAACACTATGCTGTCCATATCTCAAATCCTTCATAGAAATTAAATCATCCAATTCCACTTAACTAAAAACCTTCCAAAACATCAAATAACAACATATATGAATTTTATCATCATCCATCAATTTTACCTCAGGTTTGACCAAGGTTGACCACATTTTTCTTCCAAAAAATTGATTCTAAACTGAAATTTAACATGTATATAGCTCAAAACCATGAAAAAGTAGCTCAAAAACCGATCAAAGAATGAAAAATCTTAAATTCCTCACTTACCAAAAACAGGGCAGATTCGTCAACCATTTTTATTTTGAGTTTTTCACCTAGTAAATGAACTTCTTTGTGACTGAATTTTTTATATGTTATAGAGGACTGGATGAGGAATATTTCATCCTTCTTGGACGACACCTGAATCTGGCCGGAAGGTGGACGGAAAAATCGCACAAGGAGAGAATGAGAATGACGCCTAGGGCAACTTGGAGGATTGATTGCTTTCGGCCTGGAAGTCTGATGAGGTTGATTTTTATGCCCAATGAAAGCTCCTTAAGTCTACTTTCCAACTTGAAAAACTTGGCTCAAATTGAATACCGGAACGTCTTCAAAGTTGACAAAATGTGGGAGTTGGTCAAAAATCTGAAGAAGGACAGATTTTTGTTCTCCTTTGAAAAATTCCAAAAAAATCATTCTAGTCCAATTTTCTCCATATTTCCACTTCTAAAGTATTATAATATGTCCCTAGTATGTTTCATAAAAATTTGGGGGTTACTTGTTTAAGAAAAATTCCCCTATTGAGCCCATTTTGCGCGATTTGGTCAATACCGAGCAAAATGGTTTAAAATTTTCAATTTACCTTAAAAATTAATTTGATCCCCGAAACCTTCATATTTCCACTTGATTTTGATTTCTCAAGTAAATTTCACTTTATATTAATTTTATATGGTTTCGAAATAAATTTTCGTGAATTATATGAATTTAATCCGAATTTATTTATAATTTCGAGCCCATTTGTTCGGTTTAGTGCAAAACCCGAATCTTACTAACTTTTTCACTTCCAATACCTTAATTTTCATTTCTAAACATCATTGCATTATCATACATAAAATTCTTAAGAAATTTTCGAGTTTCACAAAATATGATCTAAATGATTACGCTTCTACAAGTTAACCTTGCCAAAATTTGATTTTTGCACCATGAGGTTTTTATTTAGTTTTCTATGTGCTAAATTTTCATTATAAAAACGTGCATATATGTTCAACAATTTAACATTTTTGATATTCAATGACTCCATTTGAAGTTTTTATTTAAATTTTTCATTACATCTTATTTACTATTTTATTTTTATTTTTTATTTTAATATAATATTTTTAATAATCATATCGTGAATTAATTTTGTAGCAACTATTTTATCAACTTAACCCTGTATCAAATGGAGATAGGATACTGCAGCCAGATTCTAAACCGCACTCGTTGTTGCCTACTGGTTAATGTGTCTTTGTAGAAGTCTGACGCCTTGGGTTCGAGTGCCGACAGGGGCAGGAAAATGAAATTGATAGTCGATGTTTTGTTTATTTTTTACAATCCTGGATCAACCAATGAACAAAAAGGGTAAGCAAAAAAAAAAAAAAAAAAAGGCAAGAAAATATCAAGCATGCCCCCACTTCATGGGTCTGGGTACTTTGAAACAGAATGAAATCATTGCAAAAAGAATCTCTAATAAATGCTAATTAGATTTCAGTCTATTAATACATTTCAACATGCGTTGCTGACCAAAAATCCTCTAAAAAGAAGGTTTTATCTTAAAATTATTATCTTATCTACAATCAATTGAATTAAAAAACTTCACAAGCATATCTCTACATGTCATGTGCCTTTTTCAATTGCTTATAAAATTTTTCAACTCCATTAATAATAGATGAAATAATAATTTTTTATTTTGCTGCATAAGTTCTGATGGTTGCATTAACCTTGAAAATAGTACTTCACCTCACGATGAAAAGCGAATGGTATAGACAGTCTCTAATTCTGGGAAACTAATCACTACATCTGTAAGCTGCTGGTAGTGACAGAAGCAGAAATATGAAGTTTAGTGAATATTGGGGCATAAGCCAACAAAGCTAACTGCAATGACTGTATCTCTTATGATTACTTATGTAGCACCTTGGAAAATATCCAACTTGCATTTAATGTTTGCTGAAGAAAGAACTTCGGTTTCCAATCAATCACTTACATTTCAATTTGGAGCAAAATATTTACTGACCCACCAAACAGAAAAAAATCTGTGGTTTCTAGTTATTTCTATTTTTTAAGTGGTGCAACTTGAATTGAAGTCAAGATCCTTATCTAATTGCTTCATGACCCATAAAATATAAAAATTTTATGTTAAATTTACGTCTTTAAGAAAAATATAAAGTTTTATTTTTAATTTTTATTATATTTATATATAATTTTTACTTAATTTTAATATATATAATATTTTATCTTTAATTTATATAGTATTATCAGGTTTACTTTAACCATTAAGTTAAGAGGAATTTATAGTATTGCTATCTATTTTTTAATTAAGTTAACGATTATGGTAAATTCTAACTATTCGTTAGATCAAAAGTACTTGCCATTGAGACTAAAATATTTAAAAAAAAAAATCACTTCTCTCTTTCCCTTTCATGCCTTTTTTTTTTTTTTTTTTTTTATTCTCTCTTTTGGTCCTTATTTTCCTTTTCTTCAAAATCCCAAAAATGAGGATTGCAATTTTATTTTTAATAAAGAATTTTGATTTGGTATGCGGTGCAATGTTTCGTTAATTATGTTCAATGGTGTAAAACTTAAAAAAATTGGAATGGTCAGAGCAGGTAGAAAGCAGCATTAATAATACAATGTTTCGTTAAATGTAATGTTCGGTTAACAATTCAGTAGATTTTAGGGATTTTTTTTTTCTAATTTAATGATTAAGTTAAATTAAAACTAAATTATAAATAAATAAATATTTTAATTTTAAAATGAAAATTTGAACTAATTTGACAAAATTTTTTCTGATGTGACATAAAGACTAATTAAACTAACAAATTAATTATTTCACATAATATTTTAAAATAATATCTTAAAACAAAAGGGATTTGAGTCCTCTACTATTTTACATAACGATTTTGTATATATTATCTTTATAAACTCTGTATACTGCATAATACATATTTTATACAGGTAAATTATAAACATGTATATTATGATTTCTTTCAAATTTTATTTTAATTTTAATTTAATCCTTATATATGTTGTCATTTTTTTGTTTGTACATGATATTTTTGTAATTTTCATATATATATATATATATTTGATTAACAGAGTGTCCTAATATCAAGTCAAGTTTTCAAATTCAAGTTTCGATTAGCAGTATATATAATATAAAAAAACGCTCCATAATTTTTTTTTTAAATATAAAAATACTTGATGTTGATAAGTCCGTTATTTTTTACGGTAGGGCAGTTTAGACAAGCCACGAGTTGTTTTAGTTTTATGAAAGGGGCGGGAAGGAGAATGTGGATCAGACTGAGTCAATAGTAGAGGTCTAAAGTTAGAAATGAAGAAATTTTGTAGTTCGCTGTATGACTCTACGCGGCAACGCTGCTGCTTTGAATCGCCCTGTTCTCCTATCTTTTTTTTCACTCAGGTTCATTAATTTTTCCTTCTATCTTTGCGTTTTTTTCTTTCATTTCTTTTCTTCAGTCTCCTTGACCTTTCGTCATTCCTGACCCAAAGCACTCTTTTTTCGTGTTCACGACGACGGTCGCTTCGAGTAAAACCTAAAATTCTGGAACACTAGCTTCGGTGTTCTAATTCTTTCTTTCTTTGAAGGAACGGAAACTGTTCCGACTCTCCCAGAAAGAGAAAGAACAAAACTAAGCCTTGGGAAAGCCTTCATGTCTACCGATTCCATTTCCGCTCAGTTCCCCCTCCTCCAGGAGCTCGACCTCATTTTGGTTGACCCTGAGCTGACTCAATTCGAAATCCTCATCTATCACCTGATTTCCAAAGACGTAGACCAGGTTTCCCGAGCCAAATCTCTCTTCGATCTTGCTCTAAGAGATCGTACTGATTCGCTCTTGCTCGCTCTATCTAAACTTCTCTCCTCTAGTGACTCTCATCTCCGAGCCGAAGCCGCCAAACATCTCGGCGAAATTTTCACTAACTTCTTCTCCTCTATCTATCTCGAGGAAAAAACACTTGATACCCTCAAATCTGACATTTTATACGCCTTCGAAAACGAATTCTCAAAATCAAATATCGATATCCTCTTCCGAACCATCTCCCACTTCTACGTTACTGGTGGTTGGCCTGAGCTATTGCCATACCTCTTCGAGTGTGTGAATTCTCAAAGTCACTATCTTCAAGAATACGCACTTTTGGTTTTTAAAAGTTTAGCTGAAAATTCAAATGGTAGTACCGCCCTAATTCCTCATTTAGAAACTTTCCAAGAAATATTTTTAGAATATTTGGGTAATTGTTGGAGTTGGGATGTTAAGTTAGCCGCTTTGGATGCTTCAATCAGTTTTGTTCTGTTTGCTGCAAATTGGAACGATCCTTATAGGTTTGATTATTTATTGCGGTTGATGATGAAGACTTTGACTGAGGCTCTGAATTCAGGGTCAGAATCAAAGACTGAGGACTCTTTTTACTTGTTAATCAAATTGGCAAAGGCTAACCCAAGGTTTTTTGTGAGGCAGTTAGAGAAAGTATGGCTGTTGATGTTGAAGATCACACGTGACGATAGTTTAGAGGTAGAGATAAGACATTTGGCGATTCAATTCCTGATGGCATTGGTGGAGGAGGCTCCATGGATGATAACCGAGGAGCCAGAATTCATAAAGAGGTTGTTTGATGAGTTAATGTATATGTTATTCGATATCGAGGGTGTGGATGATGCTGCTGCTTATAATACTGTTGCTTTTGTTGCTGGTTCTGCTGCTCGTTTTGCTGCTGGCATTGCTCGTGCCGCTGGCATTGCTCGTGCTGCTGCTAATGCTTTTGCTGCTACTACTGCTGTTGCTATCCCAGCTCGTGCTGCTGTTCGTGCTGCTGTTCATGCTGTTGCCGCTGCTGCTGCTGCTGTTGCTGCTGCTTTTCTTGATGCTGACGCTACTCGTGTTGCTGCTCGAATTGCTTATTATGCTGCTCAACTCGCTGCTATTGTTGCTGCTAGTACTGATAGTGTTACTACTCGTCTTGTTGATTTTGCTGCTGCTGCTGCTGCCGATGAAGCTGCGGCTATTGGTGATGCTGTTGCTGCTGCTCTTGGTGCAGCTCCTTCTACTGCTGTTGATGCTACTGCTGTGGTTGCTTCTATTCTAGATGCTGCTACTGCCGCTGTTGCTGCTCGTGATGCTGCTTGTTGTGATGTTCATGCTGCTGGTCGTCTTGCTGTTCATCTTGCCAGTACTTATGCTTCTTCTTCTGCTGCTTGTGCTACTGCAGTGGCTGCTGCTGATAGTGATGGGGATGAGGTTGACAATTTTTGGGAGTCGAGTAATTATATATTAGGCAAAGAATGTTTGAGTAAGTTGTCCATTTTGTTGGGTGAGAAGACGATCTTTCAGTGGGTTCTGCGCTTGTTCTCACATTTGTTGGGTACTTCCATATGGCAACAGAGACATGCTGTTCTCATCGCTATTCCAGAAATTGCTAAGGGCTGTTATAAGGTTTGAAGTTACAGTAGTAATTGATTTGATCATATTTAATGTTTTATATCTGTTTATTGTAAGTGAGCAATTTATTTCACTTGTTATTGTTGTAGAGTTCGTAATATATGTTTTGCTCTTAATTAATTAAATTTGAGAATTGCTTCACTTGATAATTATTTGTTGGATGAGAGTTACTTTTATAAGGCTACTAACATGTTTCATTCACTTCAAAGGTTCGAAATTGCAATAATTATTTTGATTAGGTTTGATACATACATAGTTTTTTATTCTAGATGAGAATTTAAGTTTTTTTTGTGTATTCGATATAACATAGGTTCTCTGTTGTTAATCTGATAAAGAATTCCTTTACACGGGCTTATTGATTTGGATGTACAGCAAATATTAGAAGATTGTTTGATGTTTAATTTACTTCCATGAGTTTGGCTTATGTTTTACTTTATTGGTGCAGGTGATGCTACAAAATCTAGATGAGATAGTGCCAGAGGTTTTGAAGTCATTAAATGATTTACATCCTTATGTTCGATTGGCAGCTATTAATGCTATTAGACAGTTGTCTGTGGACTTTGGTCCGGAGTTACAAACACGATATCATGAGATAGTTTTGATCACATTAGATAAGATCAAGAAGGACTCCCTAAGACCTAAACTGCAGGTCTGTGCCCCCATTTGCATTTGATAAGCATTAACCATGGTTATTAATTTTTTAGTTGGTTTTTCCTCTTTCTTTTTTTCTTCTTTGTTAATTAGTTGCATTACTATGTTTATATATGTTTATCAATTTTCTGCTTTCGAGGAGATGCTTTTTTGTTGTGTTTTGTTTTATTTGTCTTCTCTCTGTTGTTGCATATACATTCAAATCAATGGTAGTTTGATGCTAGCTATTTGAACTCGTCAATAATTCATTTTTCATTCACATCACTCAGTTGTTGCTATTTACTTTCTGGCAGTCATGTAATTTGCAAATACATAATCAAAATACGGTGCAATAGTATTTGGATTTTCTTAAAATTTTTAATGCAATCTTTAACTATTTGAGACTTTCCTTAGGTTAGGACTTAGGATTCAGCCATTCGAGGAAATTAGACGGAACAGATGAATAGACAAAGGTAGAGAAGTATTTTTGTGTGTGTATGTGTTAGTGATGTGATCTAAAGAGACATGGTGAAAATTGCTAAGAGAATAATTAACATTACATGCCCTGGTTATTTTGCATACTTTTTAACTAAATTAAGGTGAATTTTCTTATCCTTTTGAGTGTATGTTCTCTACTGTGCTGTCCTAAATGAATAGTGATCATATGTATTGAAGACCAGTAAACATGCTACTGAAGTTTCAAGTGTTTCAATGCTACTACTCACCCGTACTTCCCCTTACCAAACAAAAAGAAGTAAATTTTAAGTTCTTGGAATCTTTGTTGATGAAGTAATTATGTTTTCTAGAAGCAATAGCAACTGGTATCTTATCGTCATTCATCATTTTTATCTTATTTATTTGTTTAATCGTAAACTGTAATTTTGTACTCATGTTTGTTGTTTGTCTGTGACATAGGCCGCTGCTATGTCAGCAGCACTCAGTTTTCTCACAAATGGCTCAGAAAAAATCGTAGATTTATACAAGTGGAGGATTATTGATGAATTCCGTAAATTCCTGGAGGTATATAAATCTTTCCCTCGAATCTGGCATTTGTTTCTGGTAAATTATTTTGTTAACCGAGTTAAACTACAGCATACGATGCAATTATCTTGAAAATTATCTGGAATCATGAGTTGTCTCTTGCACTGCAGACCATACAATTGTTTTCTTAATCCAATTGCTAGCATATTCTAATTTCCCCATTTTTCTCCTCTTTAATTACTAGGGTAAATTCTAAAGCACATTTCAATTTTTATCGTTTTGATGGTGATGGTATACTTATAATACAGAATGTATTTGATTAATACCTGTGTTTTGTTTTTGTTCTTAACTTCTGTTTTTATATTGCCATCTCATAAATTTCCTCCGAATCACACAGCATGGTGAAATTTTCATCAGCGAAGATTTTCTTAGGTCGGAGTTGGTGAAGATAGCATCCATGTTATCAGAGGATATCGATGGGCGATGGTCAGGGGGATTCAATGGAAAATATTCATCACTAAGGGGATGGCTCGAGTCATTTAATTTTTCCCTAAGAGGATATGAGATTAACAGGTTGGATGCATAAGGATGATGGATAAGATAGGATGATAATCATTTTATTTTATGTTTGATGTATATATTTGCGAGAGGATTGGATTGCGAAGAAGATTAATCATCTTCCTAGAATGATACAATTCTCTCCAAAAAAAATGTAAGGATTACTTTTAATTCCATAGGATTAAAAATAATTACTCATATTAACAAGTTTGATGCATAAAGATGATGGATAAGATAGGATGATAATCATCCTATCTTATGTTTGGTGTATATATTTGCGAGAAGATTGGATTGCAAAGAAAATTAGTCATCTTCCTAATATAGAATGATACAATCCTCTTCAAAAAAAGTAAGGATTACTTTTAATTCCATAGGAGTAAAAATAATTACTCATATTTTATTTATTTTATCATTAAAATTTAAATTTAAAAATTAATTTAAACATTTAATAAAATAATAAGGATCATTATTTATTTAATTAATTCATTTTTCTCTTCTTTTTCACTTTTTATTTTCTTTTTTTTTTCTTGTTTTTGAATAAAGAAAAACTATGATTTTGTAAAATAATATTTTTTTGAGCCATTCATTTTTTTTCAAAAATTATTATTTTTGGATATTATCAAAATTTTAAATCATTTTTTAGAAAATAAATTCTTAAACATACAAATTATTATAAAATATATTTTTAAACTAAATTTTTCTTATTTCTTATGTTTAATTTTTTTTTTCATTTTTACTTTTTTTCTTTTTGCCTATAGAAAAAGAAGAAAAAAAGAGGGAGAAAGGAAAAACAATAATTGTTAACCATAATTTTATTAGAAATTATATATTTTTTAAGTTTAGAAAATTTGACTCTTATTTTTTTCTTTTTTTTTTTTCGTTTTCCTTCAAATTGGAAAAGAAATATTTATAATTGTCTTTTTAAGAAATTAATGTAATTAAAACATTACTTAATTCATGTAAAAACTCATTTTTCTAAAATAAATATTATATTTAACTTACAATCAAAAAAATTATTTTAAATATGAATCATATAAAGAAATAGAAAAAAAAGAAAGAAAAGAAAAAATGTGAAAAATTAAAGAGAATTTTTTTCATAAAAAATAAAATTTTAAGCTATTATATTTTTTGAAAAGTAACTTAATTTTTTAAAAGAATAATTTTTTTTATTAAAAATCAACTAATTAATTTAAATTTTAATTATAATATTTAAATAGTATATAACTTTTTAAATCTTGATTTTTATATTTATAACAAAAAATTATAAATATAAATTATATTACTTTAAAAATGAGTACAGCAGAAAAAAAACATTTTATTTTATTTTTAATTTTACACATAGCAATATGTGAAGAATAAAATATCATTTTATTTTATTCTTAATTCTTAAAAAACAACAAAAATTCCTTCAAACATAAATGTCTTATGTTCTTATATAAAAGCTAAATTTCTGACAAAAAGATAATATCTCATATAAATAAGCTAAAGTTTTGACAATTGTATTATTTTAAATTGTTAAATAGTTTTGTAATATAAAGTAAAGGAAAAACAATCTCATATTGCTTGTAAATTAAGGATTCGTTTGGTTCACCAACATGACGCGGGAGCCATAGAATGATCAATTTTAGTAAAAGAAGACTTTTAAATTAATTTAAAAATTTTAAAGATTAGCATTTGTTTGGACTTTTAAAATAATTTTAAAGAGTCAAAAGTGGACACTTGGATTCTTGATTTTTGAATTATCAAATTTGTTTTTTAATTTTCTTAGAAAATATTTTTCTTTTAATTCTTTTGAGTAAAAACGGTTTCTAAAATTTAAATTGTTAATAGACATTTTAATAATTATGTATGGAATAATTATGTCTATAAAATAAATGATTATCCATTAATAAAAAATTACAACCATATAGAATATTAATATTATTCTTATATAAATATATAAAAACCAATAAAATTAAAATATCTTAGTTAAATCTGAATACAATCTGAAAGAACTAACGCTATGACAATGTCTTAAAACTTATTCGAACATGTAAATTAGTCATTTTTAATTCATATTTATATGAGTTGAAGCTGAGAGATTCTAACGTTAAAAATTATTTTTTTTGTAATTTAGAGATCATGAGTTCAAATAAAAACAACTTTTATTAATGTAGAAAGAATATTGCGTATATATAACTTTTTTTCAAAATTTCACAACGGGGGAGTTTTAGCAATTTTTTTTCTTTTTATCTACCAGTTGATGCTATTTAATATTTGGCAGTCATGTAATTTGCAAATAATAACCAGGATATGGTGTTTGGATTTTCTTAAAATTGTATATGCAATCTTTAAATGCCATTCGCCTATTCTATTTGCCAGACAAAAAGAAGCAAATTTTAAGTTTTCGGAATCTTTGTTGGTGCAAAATGTTCTGTAAATGTCTTCCATAAGTAATTATGTTTCTTAGAAGCTATTTTACAGTCATTCATCATCTTATCTTATTTCTTCGCTTAGTTGTAAACTGTATTTTGTAGTCATGTTTGTTGTTTGTACGTGACATAGCCCCCCGCAGCTTCAGCAGTCATCAGTTTCACCACAAATGGCACCCAATAAGTCATAAAAATAATAAAGTGGAGGATTAAGAAGGAAATCCATAAACTCTTTGTCACGTCCGTGACCTAACCTCGAACTAGTCGCTCAATGTTAAGCGGAATCGTATTTAAATGTAACTTAAATATTTCTACGCGAATCATTTTACTTGTCGTTTGTACCTGATGTAGGTATCATTTTACTCTTTAAATATATTTTTATGCGTGATAAATTTCTAATCTTAACTTATATTATTAAAAATTTCGATTTATTTTTTTCTTTCTATTTAAGCAACATGACTACAATATATAATTTAGTCATTCATACTCAGTACGACATATTTATCACAAGTTCTCAACATCAAATGTATTAAACTCGAGTTCCAATCATATATCATATAATCCACTAACCCGACATCAATCCGACTCACATAACATGCTATACTGTTCGTCAACTTTTAAACCGAAAAGAAGAAACCTAAGTACAAAACTTAGTAATCGAGCTTGCACATCAACCAACTAAATACATCTCACAAAATATAACCGTGTGTACATAGCTGAAAATAGAAATGCATATATATATACATATACCGTCCATCGCATAATACCTCGAGTACTCAAGAAAAAGCTGCTGATCACACTCAAGAGTCAGCGAAACGTGGAGCTCTTCCCGAAATACTAATCTGAAAAATGTTTGAAAGAGTGGGGTGAGCAACCACACGCTCAGTAAGAAGCCTATATAACCGAAGCTAGCAAAAGACCATGCAACACACCATGCAATGGTAAACCGAGATAATTACGTAAAACATCCTGCATATATCGAATAAACAATACTGAACATGCTTCGGTTTAAACAAGTTTACATATTTGAAAATCAATGTATCATTAGTCAAAATCAGATTTTTTAAAGAGTAATTATAAGTCCACAAAACTGAGATCATAGTCAAAGGGCAACTTATTTAAATACATGCATGGGCATACTTAAAGCATTCGATACAATAATACGAGTAAGTGGCAATAACTCAAACCAATCATGGATCCAATATTCAATAACCTCACCAATATCAATGCAAATATCAATACACCTATGGCCATAGTGACTACCGCCCTATCCTAACTGAGCAGGTTCCGAACTAGGGTATTGTAGACGGGCTTAGGGTCTCACAGTATTAGGTAGCAATAAAATACTCGATGTCACGAAGACATCCCCGTGAAGCACTTGGCACCGTAGGGCAATCACACAGAACCTCCTACCGGGTGCTAGAGATGGCTCTCACGGACATGACTGCCACACAGGCATAAATTGGGTTGCCAACAGACTCAAAAATCCCTCGATGGGTAAACGATAAAATCCAACAATTCATCCCAATTCATTATATAAAAAATTGGGGAAAATCACCCATCGAAAATAAAACATATATAAATTGTATAAAAATCAGCATGTATATAAATCGTGCAAACTCATGCTTACTTCAAAAATACAGTTACAAATAGTGCCCATGCAACATCTTCAAAATCAGTAATCATCATGGAGTTACAAAAATATTGTAATGCATCACACGCACATACTGTTATCATGTAGAAATATTAGCTTATAAAACAGTAACTCCATGCTATGACAGAATTTAAATCAAGACACTTTATAAAATCAATGGGTAAAGGAATTTTAATCTAGGCTACTCTATTAAATCGGCTAACCTATAATCCTACTTTAAAAAAATAAGAAATCTAGTCTATCCTAAGTATTTTACTAACGTCAGCTATATAAAACCCCTTACCACACAAGCTACGCGCCCGATTTAGCCTTTTCGCCTACCGCCTTAGACGCGCATATATGCGTCTAAGCTTCCTTTGCGCCTTCTGACATGCTTGCTGTGAAATATCATTTAAGGTATACGTCATTTACCATTCGCACATTAACGAATTAAATTTCAGCACACGCACATTCGCAAAAACAATTCTAGACTAACTACTATTAACGCAATTTATCGGTTTTAGGCCTTATGCTTATTCATTTCCAATCATGCTCTCATGGCCTAATTTTCACAATTCCTATTTGTTAATTTTTCTCAATCTATATAAATTGGCCAAACACCTTGAGCATAATTTTAATTTCACACTACCTTTACGCAATACATTTTTGTATACAATATTCATCACTTATATTTTTGTTTAATTTTTGCATTTTCAATCATCAATTTCACCAACATTCAACTAATCGAAACTCCCATAATCATCATTATTCATTGCCTAAATCCGAATTTTATCCTTATGGGACTATATTCCTTTCAATTCTAATTGATTATTTTCATTCCAAATTTTCAGCAAGTATTATCATTCCTAAAATTTCCATTTGGCCGAACCTAGCTCCTTTTATGCTCATCCAATCATTTCCATAATTGTTTGACGCAAATTTATTAACCAACCATGTCTTATAATTTTCAGCCAAGGATTTACATTTTCTGCATTTCAATTGATCATGGCATCATGAAAATTCTAGATTTAACTTACTCCTTACTTATATGCATTATATAAATTCTGGTTTTAATTCTCTATTGCAACCGAGCCTATCCCTATCCAATTCAATTTTTTCTCTTCAAATTTTTTTTTTTTTAATTATAAACATCTACAAATGCATTATCTCAATTCAGCAAAATCAATTTAACTAAATTCATCACATGCAGAATTTTTTTTTCTTACATTTTTATGTAGCCGATTATATTGTTCTATTTTTCCTATTTTTCCTTGCTGAATTTTAATCCATACAATTTCACATTGTACATTGAAATTTCAGATTACATATGCAAATTTTACCTTGCCATTTCAACAATTTCCTTACACACTTCTACATGGCCGAATATCACAACTTAATGTACCCACTCATATAGTTTAATTCTTCAATTATGTATCCTTATTATAGCTTATTCACTTACAATTTCTGCATTAATCTACATGTGGCCGAATACCCCAATTATGCCTACTGAAATTTTCTTCTTCTTCAATTGTTACATTTCATTCATGGTTGCAATAATTTATACAATTTAAATTTTCAGAATTAAATTTCATTAGCTAACAATATCAAATCCTCATGCATGTTAAATTTTTGGAAATTTAAACAAACCAATTACAACTATGCATTAACCAAACAACAAATACATTACAATTTCCATAAATTAAAAGTGTTCTTACCCCAATTGCACTAGCCAAACTTCCTAGAAATTTCCCCAAATTGTTCTTACAATTTTCTCAATTTCTTGATGATTTGCTACTGTCCTACCCGTTGGCCATACAATTGGAGGAGCTCTCCACCTATTCAACTCACCTAAGCTCTAATCTCACACTTACAGCTCTCGGTTCCAGCTGCTGTGCAGGTTTTCATGGCTGTTTCAACGAGTTCTGATATGTGGGGAGGTGCAAAACGGGATTGTGGGGTTAAGGGCTGATGGTGGCTTGAGGAAGAGGGTGAAGGGCTAAAGAGTTTTTCTAGTTTTGGCTTCACTTAGCAGAAAACGTGAGTGAGAGGGAACCCAGAAAAAGCCATTTATATTTTCTGTTTTTTTTATTCAATTTTATTTAATTTAGTTTAGTTTAATCATTTGATAATTTAATTTCCAGAATTAACAACTTAATTATACATGCCTATGATTTAGCTTATATTATAATTTTAGGAATTAAATGCCAAGTGCAGAATTTGTAACTCAATCTACATAAAAATCTGGTTTTCTTTCTCTAATATTTATGGTTTATCAATTTAAATTACTCAGTTCCAGATTTTATAGTTTAATGTTCATATTTTACTCTAATACATATATATATATATATATATATAAAATTGCATTTCAAATACATTGTTTATCAATTTAATAACAAAAGTGCAGGTTTTTACGATTTTAATCTAAATATAATCAATCTTTTATTTCTATTGTATATGCAACTACATTTTCAGATTTAATGATCATACAATTTTATGGAACCTGACTTGTATCTTTCACAATTATATAAAAATGTTTCAAATAAATCTTTACACAAGGTTTACATATAAATATATATATATATATATATATATATATATATTTTCAGATTTTTGTAATTTATACTTAAGTGTATTTTTATCTTAGTGTTAGTAGCTTAATATTTCAAATTTTGTTACATTACATTATAAATAAATTTGCTTCCTAATTAACTAAGTTAACTTACTTAAATTCAACAATTTCACTACAAACTTCTTCATGAATGTTCCATTTAACTGAATTGTTCATGATTTCCTATAGATTTTTGGTCACACCTTAATCTACTTACATTAATTAAATTTATTTCTACACTCATGAATATTTAGCTTAATGTCTAATGACAATTTATCTTAGTCTATCTTAATTTAATCCCATAAATATATTTCAACTACATAAATTACGTTCATAACATAATCCTAACATTACTTAACTAAAATTACACCAAAATTATTATTCTAAGTGGTATAAACCAAAACAATCCTACTCTAATTTCTATTTATTCTATCTCTTAATTAAATTAAATCTTCCTATCCGTAACTAATCCCGACTTAATAATACGATAAACGAAACATTGGTATAAGAAATTTGCGGTCTTACACTCTTTTACGCATATAATCTTTGACCCGAATATGGCATTTGTTTCTGATAAATTGTTTTATTAACTAAGTTCAACTATAGGATAATTAAGACGCAATTACCATGACTTGTCCCTTGCACTGTAGACTATACTTTTGTTTTCTTAATCTATTTACTAGCATTTTATTTTCTTTTTTATTCCTGTTTAATTATACTAAAATACAAAACATATTTGGTTAATATCCTAGTTTTATTTATTTATTGTTAATCTTCTATTTTTACATTGGCATTGCCATCTGGTAACTTGCCTCTATAGTCTCATTTCCCCCGTCTAATGAGACATCCTCTTACCACTGGGACGGTGTTAGATTCATCATTGGATATGGATCGGCTCTTGCGGCGGCCTCAAGAATTACCTAGAATTACCTAAAAGATATCGGTTATTATGGCTATATCACAAAGCAAGCTTATTGAGTCGTGAAGTGTCACTTTTCATATACTCAATGACTTTCTTTTTCATATAAAACATTCAGTTTACAGCGTATAACATGAATTTTTTTTTACACCCAGTCTCATAACATTCTTGTTATGACTAACCTCTTTAGGGCCCATCCTACTCTATCCATCTAGGGCGTTCGGTGTGAAACTGGCCTACCTTGCTCTATCATTGTTAAAAGGTGCTTGACTTGAAGTTGAATGATTAAAGATTGATTATGGTACCACTTATCACGTAACTATTGTCCTCTCCTCACAAAATCGGTTTAATGGGGCGTGCAACACCAATGCTTTTATGCCTAATGGCCTCATTTTCTTATATTTTTCTTTTTTGAAAAATAAAAAAGAGAAAGAAAGAAGTAATAAAGAAAACAAGAGGTAAAAAATAAAGAAGAATTTTTTTTTTTGAATAACAAATTAATTAATGACTATTGTCATCCTATTAGTGTTCAAGTTAATTTTTAAATATAAACCTTAGGAATAAAATATAAGTATCTAACACTTAATAACATAAGATTAAAAATAATTTGTACTTTTTGAAGAGAATTGAATCATTTTATATTAATAGAATAATTATTTCTCTTTGCAACTCAATTTTTTCTTTTATGTATGTGTCAAATAGATGATAGGATGATAATTATTGTATCATATCATTCATCCCACACAGCAAATATGATCTAAATGATTATGCTTCTACAAGTTAACCTTGCCTAAATTTGATTTTTGATCTATGAGGTTTTTATTTAGTTTTCTATATTCTAAATTTTCATTATAAAAACATGTATATATGATCAACAATTTAATATTTTTAATATTCAATGACCCAGTTTTTATTTAAGCTTAGTGAATATTGGGGCATAAGCCAACAAAGCTAACTGCAATGACTCTATCTCTTATGATACTTATGTAGCACCTTGGAAAATATCCAACTTGTATTTATGTTTGCTGAACTTCTTTCTTTAATGCTTAGAAAGAACTTCTGTTTCCAATCAATCACTTACGTTTCAGTTTGCAGGCAAATATTTACTCACCCACCAAACAGAAAAATGGGAAATCTGTAGTTTCTAGATATTTCTATTTTTTACTGGTGCAACTTGAATTTAAGTCAAGATCCTTGTCTAATTGCTTCCATGACCCACAAAGTCAACTTCTTGGTAGCATACTTTAAACCAATGGAGATAATGCTGATGGGAAAATAATAGCAGAAGCATTTATTTTCTTTAGTCATACAGCTTGATGATAAGGCCTACCAAACGTCACCCAATTGTTAAGATGGAAGAGGATAAGGTCTAGATATACTCCATGCTATGTTCTTTAAAATCATTCTGTGGGATCGGCTAAACAGATTTGATTACAGGAAAAAAATTCCCTGTGCTCAAGATATTTTCTGGTTGGCTCATCTACATGTTATATCTAGACAGTACAATTTTATGGGAAAATGCTATTGATTCCATTGAATTCTAAGTCATGGCACACGGCAGAAGCTTTATAGAGATTGAAAGAGGCCATATCTCAAAGGACAGAAACTTAAAGCCACCCAGGTTCAGAGCCAAGACATAAAATGGTAGACAAATTCAAGAGATGAAGTACATGGACAAATTTATAACAATAAAAATAGCTGATGAACTGAAATGAGATGAGGAACATTATAGGCCTTTAGCTGCTGCTTTCATGAAATATAGATCTAGTAATCTTCTGGTTCTTCTTCATCTTCAGCGCCTTCTGCCCCAACTTCCTCATAGTCTTTCTCGAGAGCAGCAAGATCTTCACGAGCTTCTGAGAATTCACCTTCCTCCATTCCTTCACCAACATACCAGTGAACAAATGCTCTCTTGGAATACATGAGATCAAACTTGTGGTCAATTCGGGAGAAAACCTCGGCCACGGCTGTGTTATTGCTGATCATACACACTGCGCGTTGTACCTTAGCAAGATCACCCGCTGGTACCACTGTGGGTGGCTGATAGTTGATACCGCACTTGAAACCAGTAGGGCACCTGAAACAAATTAAAGGTGCATCACAATCATTCAGACAACAAAATGAAGGAAAATCCGATTTTTTCACTTTGGCAAACTCTATGTAATAATGATAATCAGATTGCTTATGCATAATTATTTGGAACTGAAATATAAGAGGTGTCTACTAACCAGTCTACAAACTGAACTGTTCGCTTAGTTTTGATGGTAGCAACAGCAGCATTGACATCCTTAGGTACAACATCTCCACGGTACATTAAACAGCATGCCATGTACTTCCCATGCCTTGGATCACATTTAGCCATCATGCTTGATGGTTCAAAAACAGCACTTGTAATCTCAGGAACTGATATCTGCTCATGGTAAGCCTTTGAAGCTGAGATTACTGGGGCATATGATGAGAGCATGAAATGGATACGAGGATATGGTACAAGGTTAGTCTGAAATTCTGTGATGTCCACGTTTATGGCACCATCAAACCTCAATGAGGTGGTCAAAGAAGAGATAATTTGGGATATCAAGCGGTTCAAGTTTGTATAAGTTGGCCTTTCAATGTCTAAGGATCTCCTACAGATATCATATATAGCTTCATTGTCAAGAAGCACAGCAACATCTGTGTGCTCAAGGAGAGAATGAGTTGAGAGCACGCTATTGTAAGGTTCCACAACTGCAGTAGAAACCTGCACAATTGGGGATAATTCTTCGGTGAATTGCGCATATAATTGTTCAAGCATGGGGGAAAAAGCAACCTATACTTTTCCTTGAAGTCTTCAAGGAATTACCTGAGGAGAAGGGTAGATGGTGAAGCCAAGTTTTGACTTCTTTCCATAATCTACAGACAAGCGCTCCAAAAGTAATGAGCCCAAACCAGAACCAGTTCCACCGCCGACAGCATTAAATACCAAAAATCCTTGCAAACCAGTGCAGTTATCAGCCAATTTTCTCACTCGATCAAGGCAAAGATCCACAATCTCCCGACCAACTGTACCATACAACACCCAAGAAGTTTAAGCCAGTTATCAGATCTAAGTATCTGACAAAACTACTAGTATTTTGGAAATGCAGAAAAGATGCTTGTACCTGTATAATGTCCTCTAGCAAAGTTATTAGCTGCATCTTCCTTGCCAGAAATAAGTTGCTCCGGATGAAAGAGTTGTCTATAAGTCCCAGCTCTAACTTCATCAATGACAGAAGGCTCTAGATCAACAAATATAGCTCTTGGTACATGCTTGCCAGACCCAGTCTCACTAAAGAAGGTATTAAAAGCATCGTTGCAAGCACCTATAGTGGTGTCACTGCAAGCAAATACCAATTAGTTTTATTAGGTTCAGATCAGATGAAATTTGTTGCTATTACAGTTGTACTTTACATTTGAGTATGATAAGCAGAGAGTAAGACAAGATAATGAAGTTAAAGGCACAATAGCACAAAAGAAATGACACGTCACCGAAAAAAGAAGAAAACATTGCAAGGCAAGAAGTTTAATCGAATTGTAGAAGAAAACACAAGAGGAAATCTATAGGAACATAACTACATTGCTCTATATGACAAGGAGAATAATGGAAAACAGAGATGCATTGTATTAGAATCATGTCAATTCATTATAGATTCAACGAAATCTTTTGAATTTCAGTACATACAATTCTACAATATGATCCTATTCATGTAAGATGTTCAGTCAGAGCAGACAAGGCAGCTAGCCATGCCAGTTCCCCAAATGCTGGAAGATCAACAGAAAATCCTGCACCAACACGGGAGATAGCGTTGGTGACTTCGCCATCTGAGCATAGTTTTTAAGTCAACGACTCAGGATCTTATATCGTAACACTTCTGGCTACCATTTAAATCACAATATACAAACAATTTATTCAATAGACAAATTGGAAGGAAATAGGAATAGGAAATGCAAATCAAATGGAAAATTATGTTAATGTATTTATATTCTATGCTTTTCACTTAAATTCAAACCAAATGTCCCTTTTTCCATGAAACAAAACTCACTTTCAAAAGACTCTCTAATGCTTCCAATTCAAAAAGAATCACAAAGAAAGACCAGCAAGAAAAGAAACCCAGTTCCCAAAATCTTAACAAAATTCAGTTCCAAATCAAAGAAAAAGACCACATTCAACAGTTACACATAAATGATGATGATGATCATGGCATGATACATGCAAAACATACATAATCCACCAACATACATGTACAATGCTCACCTGGGCATCATCCCATCAGGCTGAATTCCATGTTCAAGGCAGTAAAGCTCCCAACAGGCATTTCCAACCTGAATTCCAGCTTGTCCTATATGAATGCTAATCACCTCCCTCATCTTTTCCTTCTTTCAACACTTCAAAACCCAGATTTCAAACAAACCTCTCTCTCTCAACGCTTTTCTCTCTAGAATTCGTGAAGGAAAAGTTGAAGAGACAAGAAGAAAGGAAAGGAAGAGAATGAAGAGCGGAACGTTACGGAAAAAAGGTTAAATAGGGTATCAAAGAACGGCAAAGAAAGGTTTGAATTTTACATAAGCCATGAGACGTTGAAATTAATAAAGAGTTAGCTGGGGCCCCTGCCCGCCATTTGAATCCAACTGTATGGTGGGGTTCAACCAGCTCGGCAGTCGGCTCCCTTGTCGGTTCTCTCGTGCTCCAACGGTTTGGCTAACACTTTTGATATTTTTCTCTCATTTCATTTTCATGATTAATAGTAAAATATCTTCATACAATAGTAGAAATTAAATAATATTCTTTTTTATTTATCTTGGGTAAATAATAAAAAAGAAAGTAAAGTGATAAGGCATAAACTACTATAAAAACATCCATGTGAAAAATTTTATTTTTTTTAAGGAAAGGAGCTTTTTATGTTAAAAAAAAAAAGAGATTTTAATTTGGATTCTTATCTATAAATTATTTTTCCCATTTTAATTAAATATTGCATGAGCCTTTGAATTTATTACATAATTTTCATTGAATTTTGTTAAATTTTCCACATTTTTTATATATACAAATACTATGACTAACATATCAATCAACATACTGTTGTTGATGATAGTAAAAAAGAAGTTCTGAGTTTTACATAAAATGAGTTTGAACCAGAGATTTCAAAAACAAAATTAATTTGTAAAGAAACTTTCAAGATTCTAAAATAAATTTCCTATTTAATGTAATAAAATTTTAAATTATCAAAATCTTTAGAATTTGAAAGAGGGTTTTTTGGAGGACTCAATTTTTTTTTCTCAGGTTTCACGTGGATAGATGAAATTTGTAAAAATCCTTAGTTGTTTAATAAGAAATTAACATTTATTTACCCAATATTTATTTTTTCCGTAACCCTAACAAAAAAATTTCATTTCAAAATTTATTTTTTGTTATTTTCATGCTATTTGTATTATTTATGTATTTTTAATATATAATGTCACTCATATATATTGCATATTAATTTTTTGAATACTATTTGTATTTTATCTATAATATCATTATTTTTCTATTACAGTCATTTTTTAATCTCATCGAATTCTAATATAAAATTTCTTTTTTAAAAAAAAAAATATTTATTCATAATAATGTAATTTAGAAAGCTATATTTTAAATTTATACATTTTAGAATACTTTTATTTTAATTTTTTCTTTCAAATACACTCTTAAAAACCTGTATAATTTGTTGTTGCGTTTTAGTTGACTTAACTAGCTTAGCTGTTGGCTTTAGGCTCATATACCTTCTTTTAAAGAGGACTTTTGCAAGGTTTAAAAAGCTCAAATTCTTACATTATTTAGGGTTACATTGATTTACATAAATAGTTATTTATTATACTCGAAGTCTGCAATATCTATTATAATGATGTTGTCAAGATTTTAGATAATTTTTATAAACCTTTTAATTTAATTAGGTACATACAAATTGTATTAATTAACTAAGCAGTTTGTAGTTCAATAAATGGAAGAAAATAATTTTAAAAAGATTGTTCAATAAACAACAAAAATAATTTAAGGGACACTGGCCAAAATTATTGGGTATTTCGTGTCTGGCTTCTTCAATGATCCTAGAGCTCCTTGCAATAATGAACTTCAAACAATTAATCAACAAATTTGTGTGTGTAGATGATGATGATGATGATGATGATGATGATGATAATTGAGGGTAATATATTATAATTAAAGGCTTATGCTTACTAGTGGTTATACCTTAGTCCATTACTATCACTTTAATTAAGTTATCAATTTCTTCAATTATAATTACTTCTTTTTTTTTTTAGAACAATGCAGGTGTCCCTTACATATTTGTTAAATAAAATATGCCATGCAAAATCACTTGCCCAAAAACAATACATTAAAAACAAAGGAACAGTAAATCTTTTTGCATTGTTATGCCATACCATGTTTGAGTTGAGTGTTTTTCGGACAGTTCTTGATTTGTCATTAAATATTAAAATTGTTTTTTTTTTCTAAAATAGCTATCATTTTTATATTACAACTCCATTTTGATAATCAAATTTTTAGCATAAGAAGTGAGATTTGCTTAACACTTATTTTGATACTTGTGCAATTTATAAGAGAAATTATTTTTTATACTGTTAATGAAATTTTTAAATTTTTTTAACAAAATTCGTAGAGACATACATTTTAATATATATTAAAAAATAATTAAAAAGTGGAGCATGTTACCGTTTCTTAATCATATGTATAATATTAATAATTTTCATTATTATTGTATACACAAGATTTGATTGTGATTGAATAATTATACAAAGTATAATAAAAAAAGAATTGTAGCTGATATTATTGATCAACTGTGGAAACTTTGATATTCATGTGGCTTGATTGTTTCCCAACTTGGCATGAACTAAGTCCGGGAAGTAGCTAGGCTGCCTTTGTGGTTACTTTGCAACGAATCTTGTAGTTTTTTATTTATATTGTTGTTCTCTCTCTAGATTTCGCTTTTTTTTTTTTTTTTACTTCTACAGAAAAATCATAAACACATATAATAATAAGATAAATTTAATATCAATATATGTAAAATATATTAAAAATATCTTAAATATAAAAAAATAAATGTAAAATTAATATCCATAGAAGTAAATAAGTGATATTAAATGTAAATGATAAAAGAAAACATAATATTATACATCTGATCTAATAACTATGGTCTCATGTTGCTTTACGGAATCCAAAAGGAGAACCTCCGGGGGATGTCGGTTTGGATTTATAAATACCAGGTAGGAAAGGAATCTTCTTGGGCAAGTTCAGGGGCAAGTAATTTTTCGTTGGAAGGCTAAATAAAGAATTAAGGAAAAATAATAAAATAAAAAATCCATCAATCAATAGCATTACACCACATTAGCTTACCATGATACCGTCATGGTATCATTTATTTATACCATGGAGCTTGCTGGATTTCAACACTTTCAATTTCCTTAAAGTGGAAGTTAAACTAAGAATAATTAGTACAAATGAACTAAATTAGAAGCAATTGAACAGTTTTATTTTCGGGCAATAACAGCTAGTAAATGTTGGTCGCATTCAAAATCATTGGAATATATTGTTTCCATATATAGCTGCCATGGAAACATGACTACAAAATGGCTGATCAAATCCATGGATAGGGAGATGGAGCTGGTGGCGACCACGGTTCAGTAGGAGCTGGTGTAGAAGGTTCAGATGGAACCGGTGCCCAAGGTTCTGTTGGTGTTGCTGGCATCGAAGGTTCGGGAGTTGGTGCCCAAGGTGAAGATGGAACCGGTGCCCAAGGTGCAGGAAATGGTGTCCAAGGTTCTGTTGGTGTTGCTGGCATCGAAGGTTCAGGAGCTGGTGCCCAAGGTGAAGATGGAACCGGTGCCCAAGGTGCAGGAAATGGTGTCCAAGGTTCTGTTAGTGTTGCTGGCGTCGAAGGTTCAGGAGTTGGTGCCCAAGGTGAAGATGGAACCGGTGCCCAAGGTGCAGGAAATGGTGTCCAAGGTTCTGTTGGTGTTGCTGGCATCGAAGGTTCGGGAGCTGGTGCCCAAGGTGAAGATGGAACCGGTGCCCAAGGTGCAGGAAATGGTGTCCAAGGTTCTGTTGGTGTTGCTGGCGTCGAAGGTTCAGGAGTTGGTGCCCAAGGTGAAGATGGAACCGGTGCCCAAGGTGCAGGAAATGGTGTCCAAGGTTCTGTTGGTGTTGCTGGCATCGAAGGTTCAGGAGTTGCTGCCCAAGGGGAAGATGGAGCCGGGGCTGGTGCCCATCCATATGGATATTGGACAGTGATTTTAAGCTTTTGGCCGTAAGCGGCACAATGGTTGCTAACACCGCAGATATACCACTTGTTACCCGGGGTCTTAAGGACTATAGTGTCATTACCGGAGGTGAGAGCTTCGTTTGGCGGTGGAATGTCACAGTTCTGGAAGGCGGTACCATTTACTTTGAACACATTGTGATTTCCTTGAGGGTATTGGAACACTGTAAAATTGAGGTGAAAAAAAATTTATTATATGACAAATTTGGCTGTTTAAATGAAAAGTCAAAGAAGAAAATAAAGAGAAGTTAATGAACTTCTAAATTAACACATTATACTTAAAAAACTTAGCGAATAATTCATGTTATGATCTAATTTCTAGCGTAAATTTTAAATATTTCATTATTGCTGTATACATAAAATAATACTTCTTAATTTACTTTATAATTATTTTTTTTCAGAACAACGAAAAATATCCGAAATTTAAAATACGTATATACCTAATTTATCACCAAGACGAAATACTTTATCCTTTGCCCAAGCTTCATAATCAAAATTGATGGTCCATCCGCTTTCATCTCCGACGAGGAAATCTGCTGCCAAAGCCATTGCAGGAAGAAACATGGCAACAATGGTGAGAATGAGAAACTTGTTGGAAGCCATTTTGAAGCTTATGAAAAAGATTTGATCAAACCGTTATACTAAGCTATTTCTGATTCTCTGACTGAATCTGGTTTGGCTAATTAGCTTCAATTAAGGACCTATTTATATATGGTTTGATTTACCAGCTAGCCTTGGGAAACTTCAGGAGGGCTTCGAAAAATTGTGGGAAATCGGCCAGGGTCAGCATGTAACATTGGGTTATTCGTAGGACTGCCAAACTGAGAAAATGATGACTTTGGTTTGCTTGCCTAATGAGATATACAATTAAAAGTAATAATCTTGAATGAAAAAGTCCAAAATGCAAGCTTACAAGATTGGAAAAAGGAAAACGAAAACTATTAACACATGTCACAGCTCACAACCTAAACACATGCCTGCACTACTTAATTATATTAGTATTTTTTTCATTAGTTGATTTTTTTTTTTAATTTAAATGTGGTTTTTTAGGGATTTTCAATGTTGATTGTTGCCGAAATGGAAAATTCCTTCGTCCGACTTATTTGTTTTCTCGAAAGATAAGAGTCCTCGGGGTTGCATAATACATACATAAGTATATTATAACTCGATCATAGTAATATTTTAATATAATAAAAAATAGATTTATTTGAACTTTATTAGGAAGAATTTAAGAAATCATTTTATTAAAAACATTTACATGAAAATAATTGAATATGAAAATAAAAACAATATGTTTTTTTCTTCTTTTTTTTGGTTCAAGATATATATATATATATATATATATATATATATATATCTTTATTCCGGAGTCGAAATTTATTTTTCTTTTCTCTTAATAAGAAAATAGTTAGTCCTTGATTAATTAAAATTTGAATTACATACAAACCTTGTATATATAACTCTCAAAACTGATTTTAATTAGAAAAATCTTTCAACCCATTTAAAACCAATATAATTTGATAAAAAATATAGTCATGAAACTAAACTCATCCAACCCAAAATTAAAATGATTTGCATCCGAATTAATCTATTGAAATAATTCAAAATTAAATGATCTAAAATTGAATTGACTTGAGTTTATAATTTAACATGATTTTAAATAAATCCAAACTCGAATAATTTAAATATTAATTTTAAAAAATTTAAATACAAAATTATTTAATTCAAAATGCAAATGCAAATTTGAATCCAAACTCAAATTCAATAAAAAAATGCAAGTTTACAAAGATTGGGAAAAAGACAAAACGAGAACTACAAACACGTCACAACCGAGAAATATGCCTGCAGTTGTAATAGTTTCCTTTGTTGAATTTTTTTTTTTAATATGTATTTGTTATATAAAATTCAATTGATCTCTAAGTCCAAATAAAAAAAATGATCGACAGTAGATCAAGACGATCAATCAATTAAAATTCGTCAGAAGGTTGCCTTGGATGAAAGTTGTGGCCTGAAATGAGCTCCAAGCAGCTTCTTTCCATGCAGGGGTTGTCTCCCAAAAGTCAACTTGGCAGCTCCAAAATGACTAATTTTCTCCCAAAAGGCAAAACCTCCATAAAAAGTCATTCAACAGATTTCACTTCCAGAAATGGTAAGGTAAAATGAAGATTTGGACAGAGATTCTAAAATTGGGGATAGGGTGGGGTTGCTTGGATTTTAAATTAAATTTTATAATATGTCGTAATTTTTTAAATTATTCAGTTAAGAGGTTGTTGGTTAGAAATTCTAAAATTAAATCATACATACCAAGACTTCTTCTCATACAAACAAATGTTTGAAAAAGAAAAGAGTTTTTCAAATGAAATTCATTAATCTTATTGATTAATTAAGGACCATGGCACAGCTTCCCATTACATGAGTATTTTCTGAATTTGATAGGTTTCAACCATGTGGTAAATTTGAAGTACTTGAAATTAACTCCATAATCCATATTCATCCTTATATTTTGGATAACAATCTATATTAAAACTTGTTCTATAAACAAATGAAAACATTTCATTTAGGAGTTGATTTTAACATCAGAAAAACACAATATTAAGATGAATTTCAAATTTTTTTATAAAATTCATTTATTCCAATGTCTCTCAGACGTTCAGAATACATACTGCTAGTAAATTGTTCTGACCCTCTTAATTATACATATCATTTTGGATTCTCATGGTGACTCAATATATGGAAAGTGTACAGGCCAGCAAGGCAAAAATAATTGACTTGTAAGTAATGGAACTGGGCATTCTACCATTGTCCTTCCGAAGAAAGAGTGCTTGGTATACAGGCAAGTTGATTGTAACCAAAACCAAACAGAGGAGAATTTGCAACCCGAATTGATTCAAAACCTTGGAAAACTGATCAGCGTCCACCATGACCTTCTTGATTGCACCAAAGCTACTGAACAGATTGAGCATTGCAATTGTTGCTAAAATATCGAACATTGGTGAAGTAGCACCAAACTCTATCAGCTCTTGCTCGTATCTTTTCAACACATCGTCCTCAGCTACTTTGGCCGTGATGACAAACGCTTCTTTAGAGTATCCTAACAGCTTCAAGATGGTGTCAAAGAAGGCAAAGAAGTATGAAGTTGTTCTCTTGAACATCCACATCCTTTGCTCGTTACACCAACCCTGGAATGTGCCTCCGCACCATAGGAATTCTCCAAGAATATATGCATGGTGTGCCAAGGCGACATATGCAAATGGGAGCACCCAAGGGCTTGATGTCTGATTGCCAACTATTGTTTAGTCATTCAATTTCGCGTTGATTGGAAATACTTGGGAATAATTAAAACCAAGCTATGTCACTCAATCATAAGTAGTCAGGAACTTCATACCTTAGGAAACAATGAGATGCCTTTAAGCAGGCAGAGGCATGGCACAGCAACATAGTACAACGTAGGCAAGCAGTTTGCAGCCCACAAGTTGTAAGGACAATAAGCAAGTTGAAGCTTTAGAGGAATCCTTTTATGTCCATACAACAGGGAGCAGTATCTTGATAGGAAAATTTGTAAGTGACCTTCCGACCATCTCTTATGTTGTACCAATGTCTGCAATAATGTTGTTGGAGCGAGTCCTAAGAAGGCTTCTCTTTGAGGATTTAAGTAGATGGATTTCCAACCTTTACATTGTATACTCAATCCTGTAATTATATCCTCCACAGGGCAGTCATATTTCAAACCCATCTGCCAGCAAAAACTTACTTTCATCATTGAAAAATGTTACGTATGGGTGCTAAGTAAAGATGATCTTGGAATTGATGATAAGAATGCATCAAATGGGAAAAAATTAAATAATATTCCAACTATTTTTTATCGGTGTTTATAGGACTTCGCTAATTATAATGTGTATGTTTGCATGCACATGCGTACATATGAGCTTACAAGTAGCGTCACGTACCTCTTTTCCCCATAATGTGTTTTGTTCAAAGGTACAGCTAGCAAGAATTTTACATTTTTCTTCAAGGACGCTTGCACTTTCTTCAACCTTTCTATTATTTACTCTTTTCCAATCAACCTTACAGTGTTTGTCATATTTCTTCCCCGAAAGAGCCTCTCTCCTGTGAAAGCATCCAGAACCAATGTAGCATGGCCCTCCATTGGCATCAAGTCCCAGAAGGTCCAACTTGATTGTTGATGGCCAAACACAGAGACATATCGAATAAAAAAACCACATCAAGATATATATAATCTTCCTTACTAGATCAATCACCAGCTTTGACTACATTAATTAGAGTAAAATATGTCTACTAATAATGCTTAATTACCTTTTGTGCCAGTAGAAGAGAACTACCATAAAAATCATTTTTGGTGAGATTATCGAAATTTTGAGGATACTGTACGTAAGCAATTTCATCTCCCTTCTCTTCGTCCATGAAAAAACACAAAGAATATTTGATTGATTCTGAATTATTCGAATACATGTCGCAATCCATGTTGAGAATAATCGGAGCATTGCTTATTCTTGATGATACCCTAATCTATTTTTCAACATAAAAAAGTTATTTCCGTTTATTAAAACTTGTAATCACAAAAAAAAATAATTAAAAAATAGTTATAATGTTACTTACTAGAGCATTCATAGCTCCAGCTTTGAAATGGTGCTGATGCTGAGGTCTTTTCTCTCGTGCCAAATACACAAGAGTTGGCAGAGGTTTTCCTTCAATATCCACAGCATCTGGGTCTCTCCCATCAATTATGATCTAAGAAATTAATTTAAGACACAGTCAGCTATAAGCTCAAGCATTAATCAAGTTTGCGAAGAATGGTTTATGAAATAAATTACTTGAAGAATGGTTCCATGATCACGCTTGCTTGAAA
Source organism: Firmiana major (assembly GCA_033439115.1). NCBI lineage: Eukaryota > Viridiplantae > Streptophyta > Magnoliopsida > Malvales > Malvaceae > Firmiana > Firmiana major. The sequence continues at coordinate 65,842,748 of CM065906.1, forward strand.
CAAAGTCCCATTCACGAAATCCTTTGTGTTGTTTACGAATGTCTGCAGGAATTCGGTCAAACTTCGTGGTCCTTTCAATCCTCATTTTCATGTCCTCGTATAGTTTCTGCATAATAATTGAGAAAAAAATAATAATTAGGATTCACATCTCTTACACTAAGGCGCTGGAGCAAATAAATGTTGACAATACCTAATCTGATATCAATGTTTTCTGATCAAATACCAAAATACGTTTAATATCTTTTATTAATGTCATGGGAACTTTTGGATTATTGATTAAATTTTAAAAGTAAAAAAATAATAATACTAAATCAATCACCAGCTTTGACTATATTAATTTGAGTAAAATGTCTATTAATAATGCTTAATTACCTTTTGTGGCAGTAGAAGAGAGCTACCATAAATATCATTTTTGGTGAGATTATGGAAATTTTGAGTACTGAAAGCTCTTGTCAATTTAATAAATGATAATACAGTGACTTGTCACTGAACACAATGGTGGATAGTTGCCTGCCACCTTTGACACCTATATAACAAAGCATAAGATTTATGCATAGAAATCCCTTTTAAGGTTTTGGAGTTGGACCTAGATGAATTTAGTAGCGTTCAACTGCTTTAACAAAGCAGTCCACTGCCTATGCAAAAATAAAATTGTATTTTAGTTTTATTAATAGACAGTCAAATATTATTTTCAAATATTCGATTATTTATATAATTAAAATTTAAAATAAATGTAACAACACAGGATTAAATATAAAATTGTAAAATTGATGAGAATAAAGATAAAAATATTAGAATAAACACAAGATTATGATAATAAATCTTAAAATTTACGAGAATAAACCTAAAAATACTAAAATAAATATAATATTAAAATAATCAACTGCAAAATTTTACTAAAGTAAATGCAAAATTAATGAGATCAAACGTAAAAGCTTTATAATACTTATAAAATTATGATAATAAACCTTAAAAATTGATGATAAAGGCGTAAAAATATTAAAATAAACATATCATTAATAGTAAAATTATCATATAATAAACAAAAAATTATGATAATAAACAAAAATAATGAAAATAAGTGTAAAACTATTAGAATTAGCTTAAACCCTAAACCTTCTAATTATTATACAGAGGCATCAAATTGATTAGACACATAATAGTAAATTGGTCTAGTAAAGCAGTCAACTGCTAGAAAATAGAAGTTGACTACCTACTACTTTCTAAGGTAAAAAATATTAAAATTTAATATTAATATGTCACCATATTTTTTATATTTTAAGTGGATAAAAATATAATTTCAAATATCTTGTTGTTTTTTGAATGATTAATATGTAATTTAAATTATATTTCATTAAAATAAAGTTTGCTTGTTTATTTTTTATTCTTTTTTTACATAATTATTTAAATTTTATTATTTACATTATCTCATGACTTTATAATAAAATCCATATTTTTTCTAATCTTATAGTAGACAAACCCAATGTAGGAGTTTGATTAAATATTCACAATACATGAATTTTAGAAAGCAAGAGAAAAAATTAATCGGGGAGTGGACACCATAATTAGATAATTTCAAAAATGATAAAGTCGCACAATAAAAAATTATATAAAAAATATATGAAAATATTTTGAGTTAAAATTTTGATAAAAATTAATAAATTTAATAAAATTAAAAATATAAATATTTTTTGTATTTGAGGTATCGATATAATATGGTAAGAACATTTTTAATGTTTGACCATGTTTGATAAAAAAAGACATTATAGAAGTATAAGTCTAGACGCAATAGTATTACTCATAAGAAACGACAGCGGCAAAATTCAAGGAAATGGGAGAAAAACTCTCATTCGACTGTAAAGCGTTCTCTTTTGTTCATTTCAATGGTGGGGCATCTACTGTAGCCTTATATTTGCAACCATAGGAGGACAGTTTTTTGTTTGCAAGTCTGATAGCAACCATTTTAGATGCCTAGCTTTCTCAAATTCAAGTGGGTGGTCCAAGGTCGAGAAATACCTCAATAATTGCACAAAACAGCAAACAGAAGCAAATATTACATAATCCATGATTGATGTTAGAAACTGGACCAACAAAAATTACCTTGACTGAAAGCCAGTCCTCGACATTGACAGGATCATCATCAACGACTGGTTCAGAAGCTGTCCTGAAATAAGCTTCGGGAGATCTTGGTTCCACTTTGAACTTCTTGCAAAAGGGCAGCCATTTCTTTGAGAAACTTGCAGCTTCTAACATGGCATAAAACGTTAAATCTGACCCTCCATCGTCTGACAAATAGACGCTTAACTTCTCAGGCGGATAATCATAAGCCATCAACGATAACACTGTGTTTATCACCATGCATGGCGGCTCTATCAACGGATCCGCCGTGCATACAAATATGTCTATGTCCGGTAATTCTCGCTCATCAAACCTGTTATCAATAATATATTTCTCGAGATTAACAATCGAAAATTACTGAGTTTCGTATAGCTTCTACCATGAACAATACCTTTGATAAAGCCTGTCTTTGTAAGGAAAACGGTAGACAGAATTCCATCTACAAACTGTGGTAAGAAACCAATAAAAACTGAACCATAGCTCAGCAAGAGACAATCCAAGCCAAGTCCATCTCTCAGCTTTTCCTGATTCCACTGGGAAAAACCTGACTCTATAGACAAAAATGAAGCAGAGACCCGCCAAGATTGAAGCTGCAAACAACCAGTAAAAGATCCGACCCTTAACTGGCCTTGTTTCGAAGAGTGGAACATAATTATTTTCTGCCATTTTCTCCCTTTCTCAAGAAGAAATAGATAGGGAAAAGAACCAACTCTGTGAACTTGTTATAATGGCGAAAAGCCTATCCATTTAATCGTCAACGTATGATGACACTGTTGTCAGATTCTGTATGGCGTTTAAAATCAAATGTCTTTTCAATCAAAATTTTTACAGAAAAATGTAAAATATATATATAGTGATATTTAATAACATCTATTATAACAAAATTATCCAATATTCAGTGTGGAAAAATATATACTAGCTCTGTCTCTTTTTTTTCATTTCTTTCATCCTACTTCAGGACAATCCTAATTTTATTGAAGAAAAATTTGCCTCCTGAATTTACATGATGCGTAAAATATTTGAGTTTGATTGTAGTGAATACTCAAGTTTACTCATTCATTATAAACAAAAATTGAAATCACGAAAATTAATCTCATTTTTAATATGATATAAAAACATATTTTGAGTTATATTCAAAAAATTTATTGAATTTTCATTTTTTAAAATTTATTTTTACTATATTTAATATGTATATACAAGTAAAAAGAAGGATCTATCAATAATCTCTTGACTGAATGATTAAAAAAATTATAAAATTTGAATTTAAATCTAAACAACTTCATTTTTATATTCAATTATCAAATATTTTCAAAAAAAAAAGATCAACTTGCACTAAGTGACATCGTCAGACATTTAATTAGACATTTTCGATTAATATAAAATTTAATATGCATTATCAACATAATTAAAATATAAAATTAAAAGGTCGAATAAAAAAATATGAAAAAATATAAAATTAAATTATTTTACACTAATGTATAACTAGATTCCTCTTGCATTTTTTTTATAATATTTTGTTACTAAATACAGTATTGAGAAAATTAAATATAGAAAAAATATTTCACAATATAATACAATTTTATAATAGGCAGCTTCTTACAATTTATTTATAATGAAAATTTATCTTAATAGTTACATTAATGGCACTACATAAAACTTTTTTTTTGACAAATTAAAATATTAAAAATAAAAATTAATTGCACTTATAGTCTTTATAATTTAAGCCGTATAATAAATTAATTATTAAATTTTAAAACGTAATAAATTGGACCTCATCGTTACAATATTATAAATATTTCTTTCTATCGCTCAATCCGTCAATTCAACTACTAAAAACCAATCGGACTACACATAGACTTACACATTTGCCCAAACACCTCTTGCATTTTGCTGAGATCGAATTCTTTTGTGATTCGTAAATATTAAAAGTTTAACCAGAATTCCTAAATTGAAATATTTCAAAATTAAAAATGACAAAAAACCCTAAAATTTTTGAAAAAAATTACTCAACTGTTTCTTTCCTCGACAAACTCAGAATCGAATCTGACAAAAAATCCTAAACCCTAAACCCTAAACCTTGAATTCCCGAATGCAACCTAATTTGTCGAAATCCCTCTTTTGATTTTACCCATCAGTTTTTTCATAATTCTATATGAAGTTCGAAGATCACAAAAAGGAGGAGAAGTAGATTGGTCTGAAATTGTTTCATCCCAACACCAAAATTCTTTTCCAATCCCCTACCCCATCCCAAAAACCCTCTACCTCCCTCTACCACTTAACCGGGCAAGCCCGTACCCGACAAACCTCGTACACGCCAGACAAGGCAATAACCACCATGACCCACCACCTAACACCCACACTGCGTCAACCCACAAGCATCTTTTGCAAGCGCATTTGCATAGAAATTTCCCCTCAAAATCGGCTATTTATAAATTATATCAAAATCATATATAATATATACTACAGAAATGGGTAAATGGTTAAAAAGAAAAATTATAGAAAAAAAAAAGTGTAATCACAACAAAATAAAGTGAAAATTTTAATAAGAAGCAAGAAATAAATCAAAATTAAAATAAAGTTAATAATATAATCATTAAAAATCAATAGAACTATAGGAAATTTTTTTTTTTCGAAACTCACGAATTACAACTTTACTCAAGTGAAAGAAAATTGTTAGAATTTTCAAATTAAATTGAATATAAAAGTAAAATTGAGATTAATTTTGACCAATTTCTTAAAAATTTTAATAAATTTTTGTGGTGTAATATAGTATAATTACTAAATTTTTAAAACTAATTACATACATATATTATACATTTTAAAATTAAGCAAAGTCAATTGATCCCACTCAATGAAAGGTAGCTACTGCTTGTACAGTTGCATTAGTGTAAAACAAATTTAATTTTATAAATTTTAATATTTTTTATATGATTTATATTTTTTTCATTCAATTGTTAAATTTTATGTTTTATTCACACAGATCATGTATATTAAATTTTAAATTAATCAAAAATATCTAATGATTAGTTCAATAATAATATAAAAGTTTTAACTATTATTATATATTGAAAAAATTTTATTTTCGATTAAAATAATAAAAATATCAATTCGACTCGAAATTTTACATGCAATAACATATACGAGTAACTAAATTATAAAATCTAATAATTAATTTGTAAAAATATTAATTTTCATGAAGTTATAAATATCATTTAAAACAATTAGTTTTAAACTTTGTAATTTGATCCTTCTTTAGAAGTAAATGATAAAATATAATGGTTAATGCCTAGTTATAATTTTATTAAGCTTAATTGAATCTATTAAGTTTAACTTAAAATGTTTGAATAAATTATATAACCAAACTCAAATATAAAAAATGAAATTCAATCAAACTCAAATTAAATATCAAATTTTAAAATTTTTTATCTTGTCAAACTCGAAATTAACTTTGTCAAACCAAACTCGAACCAATAATTCAACTCTACTTAGGGAGAAAGGCCGAGCAAATTTAGGAGCATTTTATTTCTTCTTGAATAGTTGGTTTATGGAAACTTCTAACATTTCCTTCAACAAACGGAAAGTGTACCGGTAGGTTGTATATATAGACCTAGATTTGGGTGGCACACCTCTCTTTTCCAAGTGTTCTTTATTCTATGATATTGGCCGAATGACCCCGTTATTCACATCGTGGACATTAAACTTGACAGACTTCTATCATCAAATTAGCCTGATTGATTCACTTATAAAAACTACTATGCTTGAACTAGAATTTAGAAGAAATACAAAGAAGCGCTTCTACAGGCATTCGACAAAGATCTAACCAACTACGCACTTCAGACATAAGCAGAATAAGTCGTTCATAAAACCAACATAGACTCCAGACTAGATGTCATCACTCTCATCATCTTACAATTCAATTTAAAGGATTCTCACAATGATGATATTTAACATGGTTCCCCTGTAAAAAAAGTACAGGATCAGTGAAGGACCTCGAAGAAGCAGAGATATTGAACAGAACGGTCTTTGAGCTGTTCCCAATCCACTTGTTTTCATCAAGTATCCAAGATACATCTACCCTCTCAACCATGTGTTTCGATATGACGAGTTGTCACGCAAAGATGCATCATGGGGCTTGTACTCCATAACATAGCTGTGGGGAAGCTTTAAGTGCCGTTTAATTGAATCTCTTAGGGCCATAACAGCCTGGTATAAACAAAACATGGTGAAGATATTATGCATAGAAAGGAAAGCAGAGAAACACAATAGGAAAATTGGCTATTGTTAATTGCTAACCTGGCGATCCGATGCATTACGATTCCATACACTCAATATATCCTCATTGAAGCGAATGCTTAGAACTGCACCACAAATATTATCGCCATAATCAAGTTGATCACCGACCAGGGCAAGAACCTGCAAGCACATGCAAAAGTAAATGACAAATATTAAATGTCCATCATCTGGTGCCCAACACAAGGCACCATTTCAGACAATCAATCACAGACTAATTAGCACATTTCACACGGGCAACAAAGGGAAAAAGAGATTATTGAGGGTCCATAATTTCACAGTACACAGTAGTTCAAACAGAAGCAAATTAGCAACTATGAAATCTTAAGCTCTATCTATGTGTATGTTTAATAGTTTAAACCTGGGATGCCCCTTTAAAGGAGCAGTGTAGTAACATTCAGGCTATACCTTAGCCACAGTAAAATCTAAATGTCAATTAAAAAAAAAGGTAAAAATGTGCTTCCCCTGGTGAAATTTGAACCACAATTCATGAACCTTTTGACGTGACAAGAACCTACTAGTTTTCAGACCAAAGGTCGGTGAGTTACAAATATGACCAGCTTCTTTCCACTCTAAGCAAAAAAAAAATTGTACATTATCAATATCATCATATAGATTGGGAATTGGTATTAAATAGCTTAGGGACAAAATTTTTCTTTGATAGTGGGACCCATGTGTCTCAACAGAGGTACATGTATCTAGCTACTTTATATGAAGAAATAATGACCTCTATTTGTCTGAAAATACTTATTAAAGTGTTGCTGCATCCTTTTTGAAAACCTCCTAACAAGAGGTAGACTTAACACAGAAGAATAGCTCACATGGAGGCAGCGAAGAGACAGAAATAGTGAACTCAATAATTTTTCAGATTTCTATCTCTCATAAGCTTAGTCACAAAAGCCAAGGAGTTCTACCGTTAATCAAAATCATCATCATCATCATTATCATCATAGCCTTTCTCCAATACTGAGGTAAGCTACTTTACTGTTTATCAAGATCCGAGTAAAATATTTGCTACGAAAGAGGAATAAAATTCTGAACTTCCATCCTAGCATCCCACTATACTATTATGAAACAGTCTACAGAAGTTAAATAAACCATAAAATTTTTCATTTAGTCATAGAATGGGTCAAAATGAAGTATATGCTTCAATCAAGAGGAAGTTCCATCATTGAGATTAGCTCTGACTAGAAACCATTGCAGAAATGCTGATTTAAAAGCGACTTGTGAACTTTGTTCATACAACAAAGCCAAATTAGAATATTACAAAGGAAATCAGTATATGCAATTATTATGCACCATTCTTTCTTACCAGATCTTCCCAAAAGCGACCTGAAACAACCTTTTTGAACCGAATTATCCACTTGCCACCATTGCAGTTTGCAGAGTCCTGAGATATAAAACATTTCATGACATAACAAAGGAATCATATTATATAAAATGTTCAAGATTTGACAGCATCAAAGCAATGATATAGCTCTATGCCAAAAATAATGACTGTTCTTGGCAAGCAGTTTCAAGGTCAGGTATTCAATACGTACCTCCCATAGTGGACGGATTCCCTCCTTGAATAAATGCAAATCTGTAGGAATTGGCAAAGTAGAAGGACGGGCTAAATGACAATAACAGACCCAAAAGCCTTCAACCTGTATACACATTATGCTTAAAAGTTAAAACCCAGATCAGCCAATTGAATTTGAAACACAAATTTTTTATATTTAAAAAAAAAAAACTTATACCAAAGTCAGGATTTACAATCAATAAGATTTAGCTTCATGCTCTTATAAATAGAACTTACTGTGCTGAACTCCACAATTTTCTTTATATTGTCCTCATAGGCTGTTTGGTTTCGAACTCCAGGTGCCCGACGAGTGTACCAGAACACATACTTGTGCTGTCCAAAGGATTTGAGAACAAAATAAGGGACTGCTAGGTAATGATTTTAGTATTTAACTAGAACATAAAACTCCACCTAGATCAAAAGGTAGCAGAGTGGGAATAATTTTGTTTTCTCTTTAATTGATGTCGACTCATTTTGAACTTTAGTTAATTGGGATCAGTTATAGAACGTGTAGAAAATTAGTAGTAGTTATATATTACTACAACTGAGATAGCAAGCTATCTACAAAACAAAAGAGAATCATTCCAGGTATAGTTTAATCATTTTTCATGGAGTCTACTAATGTTTTGACCAGAACTTCGACAGCCTAATCCAATATAAAATCCGTAGGCATCAATGTGAATTCTGGCAACTAAAAATTAGCATAGATATAGGAATGGCCATGACAGTATCATCGATACTCATTTGCCACTTCTCAGTGAAAGCATGTGCTTTTGTAACTAATATGATTAACTTAAAAATTACACACTGCAGAATATGAGGCATTCTTTATGATAAAACAAATTCAAATAATCAACTAAACACTTCAAAATAGCCTTTCCAAATAAACAGAATTAAAAAAAAAAAAAAAACATAGAGCTTTTCAAATTTCAATTGCAGAAATTCTTTCGCTACATGGTCAAATGGCTCAATCGAGCAAATCGATTCAAAATTTATCAGTTTTGAAAGAAAAATATCAACGTTCCCATTACGCAAAACTGAAAATAAGAAACAACATTTTAGCAAACTGATATAAATTTACTGAAACAAAAATCCCGTGTCTGAAAGAATAATGAAAAATTATATCTTTATAATGTAAAATAAACAGTTCTTTTAATAAAACAAAGAGCTATAATCCCTCATTAAACCTAACCATTTCCAAAAAAAAAACTACACAGATCTATCCACACGAACAACAAAAAAACTTTTATTCACAGATACTAAATCAATAAAAAAAATACCTTGAGAGGATGCAAACCGGCTTTGAGTTCACGAGCTTGGCGTTCTTCAGCTTCTTTATTCATATTACTATTATCAGAATCCGAAAATTCGCTGTTATTATTATTATTATTGTTCGAATCTTTGCTGCTGTTAATGCTCTCTGCTTCCTTTTTCTCCGTGGTTTCCATTTTCGATTTTTTCCCTTCTCTTTGAAAAAGCCCTAACGTTGCTTTCTATCCTTTTACTCGTTTTCTTCGTTTCTGGGGCCAAATCCAATCATAAGAGAAGAAGGCCAGGAGAGGGGAGGAAAACAGATGAAACGGTGCGTTGCACCTTCTTTTTCTTTTGGAGTCGTGTTTGGCAAGTCGGTCGGATATGACCGCCAAGGGTTGTTTGGCATCTTTGATCGGGATAGGCTTATCCTACGAGATGGATTGATTTGTGCCATAAAAAAATTAAAATAAATTTAATTTTGAATTTAAATCCAATAAATAATAATTTTATTTATTTATAATATACAATATTAATTTATATAATCAGCGAGCTAATTTAAAGGTATTGAAGTTGAAAAATTATTGTTTTCTAATTTTAAGAAATTGCAAGATTGTCGTACATTGCCATTAAATTCAATAAATTAAGATCACATTTTCTTTTTCACAGAAGAAGTAAAAAAACAGAAAGAAGAAATCGATGGACGAACTTTCCAGATTAATTGACATAAATAATTTTATATGATAAATAAATTAAGTTTTAATGGGAAACTTAGAGCCCAAACATGATGATTGACTAGTAAGAACTACTTTCCATTAAAATAAATAAATAAATAAATAAATAAATAACAACAACAACACTAGTGAAAGCTACTCAAACAATTTTTTTTAATTAAAAACTCAAATTTTGAAATTGAAAATTTGCAACTAAATTTTATCTTTCTTATGAAAATTCAATCTCTATTGGATCTCTTTTGATTAAGGATTCGATTATAATGCTAGATTATTTTAAATTTTTTCCTTTGATTTTGTATATTTAATTTATAATTTATTATACAAATTACAAAATTTATATCTTTTAACATGGATTAATCCTATTTGGATTAATAAAAAAATTTTGATATAAATTCAAATAAATGATATCATCAAAAGTAATTGATTCGAACATTGATTCGAATGTAAATTGATTTAAATATATTTTTTATAAATATTTTTTTAATAATTGTATTATTTAAATAAAAAATTTAATATCTCAATAAGGATCTAAGTTAAAATTAAATAAAAATTTAAAATTATTTAAAATAAAAATTCAAATAATCAATCCAATGGATTCATAAAGAATATTTTTTAAATTTGAATAAAAATTTTAAAATAATAAAAAAACTTAATAAATTTAATCGGTCCGAAACAATGTTAACTTAAAATGATAAATTGTCGCATAAATAAATATATATATATATATATATATATATATATATATATATATATATAAACCTTTCTATTAAAAAGGATAACAAAATGAAAAAAATAAAAAATAGAAAAGGACAACAAAATAAAACTTAAGCCCAAAACCAAGAAAGCCGACCAACCCCTTTCGGCCCTCCACAGTGTTTCTTTCTTGTTGTTTACCTAAGCCGATCTTCTTAACACCGCACAGCTCTCAGGTCTCAGCCCACCATCATCAAATAAGCTTCAAATTCAACTGTTCAAATCTTAAATTTCGTATCCCCAATGAATGGTTTCCCAAAAAGCAGTACAATTTTTTGGAACTTTGTTTTTTAAATAAAAATAAAATTAACAGCCAACGAAGCCAGCCAGAGATATAGTTACTCCAAGAAAATAGCCCACACCCACCACCTTCCCTTCCGTTTCTCCCAAATTCAATATATTTTTTATTTCTTTTTTTTTTTTCTGGGTTTCAATCTGCTTGTTGTTTTCTGCTTCTTGCTCTTGTTGTTGTTGTTGTCTTGAATTTTTTTTTCTTGTTTTATAAATCAAATCCGAATGAGTTCTTCTTTTCTTCTTTTGTTCTTCCATATCATAGCTATTTTTTCAATACGCTGCGTTCTGGGTTCTTCTATTTGCTCTCATGAAGCGGATGTGTTCATTAAAAACCTTCAATATCAATGCTCTCCTTCGATCTCTCCAGTTCCCCCTCTCAAGGTACCTTTTTAGCTTAATTTTGTTGTAATATTTATTTTTAATTTTAGATTGATTTGTTAATTGCTTTAGGAAAAATGGATTCTTCGGGTTTAATTATTTTTGTATTTTAGGAGTTTTTAAAATTTTTAGTTTCTTTTTAATTCTAGGTATTCGATTTCTCTAATTCTGTAAAAATTGGGGTATTATTATGGATTTCTTTCATGGCTGTAAAAATTTGAAGAATCAGAATAAAGGTTTATTCTTGACTTTTTGATTGTTTGGGGGTATTGGGTTCTTATGGTATAATTTAATTTGAAAACATAAATAAAGGGGAGAAAATAGAAATGAAGTTGCAAAATTTATTAGCCATTCTAAAATATTGATCTTGGTTAAGGGCTTTGAATATTTCTTTTCTTCCAGAAGCTTTTGACTTGAGATATTATTATGTGTTTGAAACAAAAGCATCTTTTATTTAAGGCTACTAGGGCTATGTGAAAGCAATAGAGCTGGGTTAAGTCTTATATTCTAGGATTTAGGCCTTATGCAATTCAGCTGGAATATAAGCCGGATTGGTGACATATGCTATCTGTTTTGTAATGCTTTAATTGAAGATACAAAAGATTATATCTGTTTTTGCTTAAGTGACATCCTTGTAGCTCTATGCTGGAAGCATTATGTTGATTAGATTGTGGCTGGAAAATAATCTATATGGCATGTAAATTTTTATCTTTTGATGTTTTGATCTCCTGACTTTCTTCTAGGCATAAATGACAGAAAATATTGCAGCTTAATACATGTCCCAATCTTTGATTAGAAACTGTTATCTTTTTACTTTAGGTTAAGGTAGAGGCTTACCATATCAGTAGGTATAAATGTGAAAGGATCATAAGAATCAATAGGTTGGGCTTCTTTGTTCTCCAAATGCTGGGTTTAGAGATATTTTGATGTCTATAGCTCAAACCATCATACATCCATCCTCTTATTGCCTCTTTCAAATGTAATAGTAGGAAAGCAAGCAAACAGTGTTTCTTTCATGAGGAACATATGCACCCATTCAAAGCATTATGTTTTGAAGTGCTTGGTTGTATCCTTGTGTGTCTTATGACTCTATAGTTAGCTAAATTCTCTGTGCAACTGAAAGTATTGGAAACTTTCCTGTTAACTATTACAAAAATTTGTATCATTTGAAAACAAAATTTACTCCTTAAAACTTCATTGATTAAAAAAAAAATGTGTTTTTGAAAGGGACTGATATTATGAGATAAAAATACACTAAAAGTTGTGATGTGGCTGGAACTTCAAAGTCAAATCAGGGTTAGGATACAATTCCCTCTCCATTTACTAGCCTTTTCCTTTCTACCTTCAATGGCAATGTTTACTTTTGCCATGAGAGTTTGTTATAATTTTGTTAAATGAGACCAATCTTGAGCATATGCCATTTCCTTGCTTAGGATCCTCTAATCATCACATTTATGGTTCATGGATTTGTCATCTTTCCTGTAAATTAGCTTAGATCATTGTGCTATCTAATTGTAAGATATGTTGCAAGGATTAATATTTCGCATGACTTGCTGTTTCTTAAAGCCAAGCATTCTGATAAAATTGTGTTTCTCATTTTGTTTGCAGGCGGATGGAAACTTCATGGACAGAGTATTGACTTCTAAACAGAGAAATGGTTACACTTCTGTGCTCTTTTATGCTTCCTGGTGCCCATTTTCACTCAGTTTGCGTCCAAAATTTGACATTCTCAGTTCCATGTTTCCTCAATTCGAGCATCTGGCAGTTGAAGAGTCTTCAGCTTCTCCAAGGTGTGTAGCTACTTATCCTGCTTTTAATGTTAGTGTTTGTGCACAAAGTATTGAATTGCTTTTTCTTGTGTTTATATGTTCTTGACTACAAAGACTGCCAAGCTTAATGAAGGCATATTCTTGGATAAATGCTACAAGGAGAAAGAATTTAAACTTTTACAATTGGGTTGCTTACAGTGTTCACCATGACTTTAAACATGCAATTAATTGGTATTTTTATGGTTGCACCCTTATATTCAAGTCATTTTAGTGGTATTGGTTTGGTGCACCATGACTAAATGTACTTGAAAGCTTCTTTAAGAAAAAGTTATGTGTGCAGTGTGAGTGCGTAGTGCACGCATTCAATTGAATTGATTTGTCTGCTAATGACATTTGGTATAACCGTCAGTTGTGGAAACAAACATTTATGTCCTCATTCCAATACTTACAAAGTAGTTATGCCATTTGAAGTAGTTTCCTATCAATTATATATTTTTGCTGTTGTTTTATCCCATCTGTTGTGGACATGAGATGCTTATCTCTGCTACTGGAGGAAAAAATTGAATATTTTAATTCTACAGTGTGATGCTTCTTTTGTGCTCAATTTTAGTTGTGAACCAGACATCGAGGGTACGATATCACAGTATATTTTTAACTAATACTTACAAAGTAGTTATGCCATTTGAAGTAGTTTCCTATCAATCATATATTTTTGCTGTTGTTTTATCCCATCTGTTGTGGACATGAGATGCTTATCTCTGCTACTGGAGGAAAAAATTGAATATTTTAATTCTACAGTGTGATGCTTCTTTTGTGCTCGTTAATCATGTGTCCTTAACTGATGCCAGAATCAGTTCTTTTATGAAGAATCTCCTTTATGGTGACATTACTTCATTATTATTAGTACATGATAGAGAATTATCAATCAAATAAACTGTTCTTTTGCTGCCCCTTGGAATCTAATGACAAATGTTTTAACTAGTACCTTTGATATGTGTTGTTTCACAGTATATTTTCAAGGTACGGAATTCATAGCTTGCCGTCAATTTTAGTTGTGAACCAGACATCGAGGGTACGATATCGTGGTCCAAAAGATCTCCCCTCAATTGTACAATTTTATGAGAAAACAACTGGTATTTGCTCTCCCATGCCAAAGATACATGTTCTACTGCTTTTGCCTTTTTAAAGGAATTACTCCTGGACATTGAAAATGTCAAGTAGTTCTCTAGCAGCACAAAATATGATGACTTTTAGAGGGATCTCTAATGAGTCCGCACTGGGTCTTGCTAGCTCCTTGTAACTAAGCTTAGTTTGCGAGTCAAACCTAATTACATGTTTCTTAACACGAGTGTCTGCATTTCAGGATTTGAACCAGCTCAGTATGTTGCTGAAAACGAGCCAGTTATATCAGGAGACAACAATAAACATATGATACAGTTGCGGAATAAATCGTCCTCAAAGGAGATAGTAAAACGGGAGCCCTACTTAGCATTTGCCATGTTGTTTCTCTGTTTAAGAGTACTTCTATCCATATTCCCTGAAGTACTATCTCGTCTCAAGGCTTTCTGGATTTCATATGCTCCACACTTGAACTTGGAAATATTCGGTGAGACAAGTCAGTTGTTTGCACGAGCGCTTCACATGATAGATGTGAGGAGAGTTTGGACCAAACTGAGGCTATGCAAGACCAGGAATTTTCAACAAGGTGCAAAGAGTGCCCGTGTTTGGGCTTCTTCACTGGCTTCTGTCTCTTTGGGCGAATCTTCTTCCGGTAGATCATCATCATCATCTTCTTCATCCTAGGTTGGAGTTTTATGGAGCTGTGCTAAAACGTTGAAAAGAGCTTTCCATCTGATAGTGTATTACAAATTGCTGTGATGCTTTGGGACATTTAGTCCTCTCTCTCTCTCTCTCTCTCTCTCTCTCTCTCTCTCTCTCTCATGTTAAATTCTATTGATAGTGTTGATGATACCTAAAGCTGTTGACCGTGTTTGAGTTGGGTCTTTTTGGGAGGAAACCAACTAGTATGTAAATCCGAGAACAGCTCTCTTTTTGTGTATATCACTTGTTATTTGGAGGAACTGCGTTACACTTTAGTGGAATGTAAGCTCAACTTACTCTCTCATTCTCTCTCGATTGTTGTGAAGATTATGAGTAGACACAATATAATAACTTGACATTAAAGGGATATAATTAAAATTTTATAAAAATTGTATTTAAATAAAATAAAAAAAATCAGTTTTGACTTATGTATATAAATTTAATATAATTTTTATATTTTATATGATACGAAAATAATATATGCATAATTTTACGTAATTCTTTTAGATATAAGAGTGATACAAAAATCCACTCAAAACAATAAAGTGAATATTATCAAATGTGGGCGAGTTTAAATTGACGGTACTATTATTTTTTGTGAGATTGAAAATAACAATAACAATAAAATGAGTGTTAAAATGAATATTAAAAATATTATATTAAAATTTAAAAAAAAAAACAAAATGATAAATACGGTGAGATTTGTTACCGCACCATTCGCCACGGGGCTCTCAAACGGAGCCGCAAAAAAGGAAAAAGCAACGCTAGAGAAATGAAAGTGGAAGTTTAATGGAAGTGCAATTGAAAAAGAAAGAGAGAATGAAGTGTAACTGTGCAAGGGTTCATGAAAATTGCCGTTACACAGAAGTAGCAAGGCAGGAATTACTTTGTTAGTCAACACCATTATGTCATCACCGTTACAAGATCAAATGTCGCACCCCCTCCTTCTCTCTCTCTCTGACTTTTGGCCTTTTCCGTGATTTCATCAATCAGACTGTCATTTGGCCTTGGGTCGGCAACTCCACGCTTACACAACTGTACAAATTCGCTTCTTATTATTTGATTTCCTGGACCACTTCAGTTTTATCAATGTTCGCTTGCCGACTCAATCCTCACTCCCTCGATTCCCCAACAGATTAATCCCAATTACGATGAGTAATAGCGGCGAACATCTCAGTCGTTAGAGTTTAAGATTTTAGATTAAATCCAATTGTTGTGACTTTATTTTATATATAAAAAAGATTAAGATAGAACCGCTGGTTTCATATTAAATATGTAAAATAATTATATCATAATTATATTAAATATTAAATATTAAATATATTTTTTAATTTTTATAATTTTTTGTCAAACTTAAATTCATGTCATTTTTTTATTTTAATGTTATTTCAAGCTACTTTGGGGGGTAACCTTCACATCGCTTTAGGCAGGCCATAGCTACTTTGGGGGGTAACCTTCACAATCAATTTTTCAGCTTCTAATTAATTCACAACAAATCCTCCAAATGCTATGAATGAAGCCTTTTGCTGCAACGTGTTCGGTTTCCTTGGAAAAGGACTTGCCAAACAGACAAAAAAGAATTCTTCCTTGATTTCTTGCAAGATAAGCGCACCCCTTGTAACCATTACAGCAAATTGATGTTGAAAATGGAAGCAAGTGTTTGGTTGTCATCGACCTAAACTTGCTATTACATTTACAAGAAATTAGTCTGAATTTCAGTTCAGTTGTTGCATTTAACTATTTCATACAACCTTAACATTGCTGCAAAGGGTGTAATTGAAGATAGATATTTGAAGGATTTTCGGATAAAATAATAGGATCTTAAAATGATAGGTTGTGACATTTGATTGTGTGTGAAAATTTTAAACACAATATGATGATACGATACGAAAACGACATTAAAAAATATGAAAGTAATGAGAATTAAAATTTAATAAAAATTGTATATGAATTTTATAAAAATTTTTAAAAAATAATGTTTAGACATATTGATATAAAATTTTTAGGGGTCGTTTGGTATCGTTTCTTGTTTTCTGTTTTGTGTTTCTTGTTTCTGAAATTTTTGTTTTTGTTTTAGTTTGTTTTGTTTTCGATTTCTAAAAACAGAAAACATGTTTGGTTAAAATTGTTACGTATTCAGAACAAATTTTTAAACTGATTTAGATATAATAATTCAATCACAAAATAAAATTTAAAAATTGAACAAAAATAATAATATATTTATTATATAATATTATGTACATATTATTAAATTATATTATTTATAATATTTAATACTAATATGAAATATCTACTTTTAATCATATTAAAATTTAATATTATTTAAATTTTATTATAATTAAATATAATATTAAATAAAATAATTACTTAAAAAATAATTCAATTAAAATAATAATAAATAAATTTTTAATATTAATTTTATTAGATAATAATGGAGATTAATAAACATTTTAAATTTTATATATTAAATAATAATATGAATTAATAAATTATTACCTATATTTAATAATATTATTTACTTTAATTGAAATAATATTAAATTACTAAAAAAATATATTTAACTAAGTAATTTATAAAAAATATATATTATTAAAACATGTTATATTTAATATAAATAATTTTATTTAATGTCAAGTATTCACTTTTTAATAATATTAAATTATTTTATGTTAAGAGTGATATGTTTTAAATTTAATTAAAAATATATAATATTAAATAATAATATCATTTAATAAAATATTTATTAAATATATTATATAATAGCAATTAGCAATAATATTAATTATTAACATATCTAAATTATAATAAATTATATTATTTAAATTTATAATATATTCAATTAATTATTATACAAGTTTAAATTAAAAATATTATGATTTTATAGTTTATGCTATTTCTTGTTATTTTTTACATTTTTCAATTTTTCTAATTTAAAATAAATATATTAAAATTAAAATATTTTTTAATTAAATAATATTTTATATTAAACATTAATGTTATTTTTATTTTACAAAATTAATTAATTTTATTTTATAATTTTATTATGAAAATATATTAATATTATATTAATATATAAATACTGTTCACTTATTTATGAACAGTAACAAAAATGAAAACATGTTTCCGAAAACAATGAAAATATCAAATTCTTGTTTCCAACAATTTTGAAAATTTTCATTTTCATTTTCGTTTTTTTAAAACAGAAATCAATACCAAACATATTTTCTGTTTTTGTTTTCCAAAAAACTGAAAACAAAAACAGAAAACAGAAAACAAAAACAAAAACAAACGACCCCTTATATTTTCAATGATACGAATACGATTTGACATAACATAAAAATGAATTATATATACAGATAGTTAAATCTATCTTTAATCATAATTATTTTATTGTATTTTTTTAGGTGACAATATGTTATTCGTTGGAAAATTTTTTGTCTAAAAATTTGTTCAAACACCCAACCTTTTTAATTTGCAACTATGATCATTCAACTTTTAATTAATGGTTATTTAATAATTTTTTTACCATGAAAGTATTTAATTTAAGAAAAACATAAATATACAAAAATTTAAAATTTGAATTTATAAAAATCTTGTTCTTTTAAAATAAAAATATAACTATTTGAATTAATATTTAAAATCATATTTCATTTCTTTTAACTTCTGGTTTGGAAAAGAAAGTCTTAACCCTTAAACAGAGACTATGTAATGGTTTTCTTGTAGTGCTGTCTAGGACAATATCTTTTAATATTCCTTTTCTGAATTAAGAGGTAGAGTGCTTGTGACAATATGTCTAGACAATAAAGGTTTATGAGATAAATCTAGAAATTTTAAATGAAATTTAATTTTTATTTTAACCAAAAAAATTGATTTGTTGATATAAAATCTTATTGAATTTTTGAATTAATATGATTTATAATAAAAAATTTAATATTTAAATTTTTATAAGATCAAGAACATAAATAAAAATTATTCTCATGATAAAGAGGCATTGTAGTTTTTCTTAAAAAAATTAACTTTTATCTTGCTTTGTTATCATAGTAATAGGAAAAACAATCAATAAAGAAAGATAATAGTCCATGGACAGTTGTATGGGGCTTTCACTCTCATCTTTTTTTCCTTTTTTTCTTCTTCAAAAACCTGCAACTACAAGTCATTTGTCATTCCAATCAAACTCCTACAAGCAACCGAAACCCTTTTTCCTCTCTCTGTTCATGAGAGTGAGACTAATTGAGGAATCTCTACTTGTAAAAAAATGGGCACCATGCATGCTTTTTATCCGTAACTTCTGCTAAAGAGGCCAAAAGAAGAACATCTATATTGATTTTGAACAGCTAGAATTAGACTGTTGGCTTGTATTTTACCAAAGTACTGGTAGTGTAATCAAACTTTAACTGTTGAAATAATAATAATAAAAAAAACCAATAAAGAATTGAAAAGAAAAATCCTGGAACCGCTTGAGCAAAGGCATTCTCCAGGTGGGTCCCTTAGACCACCTCCATTTGTCATCTGCTTAGGAGGATAAGCACTCAAAGTCTCAAATTCTCTTATTTTTCTTGCTGATAGGTTCAATCTCTCACTCTAAAGAGCAAGAGGACACCGCTTTGGTCATGGCCTTGGCTCTCATCAGTGAAAATTCCACAGAAAACTCCATGTGAAGCCATCTTAGTTGATCAATAATTCAAACCCCCTGCCCTTTCTCAGTTCCTATATCAACTCCCCATTTGGTCAGATTTCCATTTCCCAAGATGATTCACCAGGAAATGGATATTGATCATGATTGGGTTTTCCTGCCTGATAATGGATTCCTGGAGATCAATCAGGATGGTGAAAGGAAAGTCCATGGAGGAAAAAGAAATTCTGAAACAAAAATTGTTTTCCTGACAGACTACTTCAGGGAGCAGCCTCCACCATCAGGGAATTCAAGGGGGGTCCCTAAACAGGTTGTTCCAGTTTCTTCTCCATTGGAACCCAGAGTCCATAAGGCTCCAGGAAATGAGCAGGGGAAGGAAACTACCACTAGGGTACCTATTGGTGTCACTTCTACGCCATCCATGATCCCTGAGAAGATCAAAGAGCCTGATATTGGATCAGTTGAAGGTGATAAAGAAGTGAAGACACAAGTTTCCTTTAGGAAACCAACTTACAATGAATCTGTCGACATGACCAACAAGATGGACTCACCAAAGTCCACTACTAGGGGAGTTATTCCTCAAATTGATGCAGCAACTACGTTTAATTTTGATGACAAAAGTGAGGTTTTGGAGACCAAGAGTTCCCCAAGGAAGATAGATTTGGTCGAAAAGAAGGTTGAAAACAAAGAAGATGTCATCTGGGAGGAGAACTCTGGTGGCCTTAATTTATGGAAATGGAGCTTAACTGGTATTGGAGCCATCTGTTCTTTTGGTTTTGCTGCTGCTACCTTTTGTTTCATCGTATTGGGCAGTCAACAAAGGCACAGAGAGCAACAACAGAATCAGAAGCTTCTTTTCCAGCGTTACACTGATGACAGGGTATGAAATTTCTTACAATTCTTGAAAATTTTAGTATCTAATCTGTTTTGCTTACCCATGTTTATGCATAATTCTATCCATTTTTTGTCTGTGTCATGATCCTTTTTAGTGATCTTTGTCATAATTCATCGGATGCATAACAAGAGAGAACATGCATATCAATGATTTGTGTTGGAGATCTTGGTAAATTTTCAATTTTAACTGATCTGATAAAGAAATTTTTGAAATTAAACATGTTGATGTGAACATTAGAGAAGATATTTCTCTCCACTATTCCTAACTAAAATGCTAACAATATTGAAAAGAATATACACATTTTATCATTCAGGAATCCAGATTTTTGCAAATTACAGTAGAGCAAAAGAACTAGAAGGGGGACAGAAATTCTTTGCTCCCTTTTTAAGTCATACATGTAGTAGCTTAAGTAACTTAATTATTGTGAATTGTAATTGTAGAGAATGAAGCTAGCTGTTCATCATACAACCAAACTCAATGATGCAATTTCTGCAGTTAGAGGAGTTCCAATCACCAGAGCTCACATAACATTTGGTGGTTACTATGATAGTGTTTAAAGCACTGCCTTCTAGAGAATCTGAACTGTTCACCGGCTTGATCAACTGTTTGTGAAGTGTGATGGATTTGCCATGCCAATTCTGCAAGATTTATACAGGTCTCTGTTTTTGTGCATAAAGGTATATATATATATATATGGATGCTTATTATATAGAATCTGAAACCTGTTTGTACTCCTAAATTTCTGTGATCTTTTGTCTATTTAGCCACTTGATAGATACTGAGCATCCTCAGTCATCTATAATTATAGTTTATACTGTGAGTTGATCTTAGTGAAATGTCTACATGTTCAGTGTTTGCTATAGTACATTATCAAAGGAATCAAACTGAAGGCAGAAATTGTCATGACAATGAATCTACCTGTATTATCATTTTGGCAAGTTGTTTTCTATTTGGATTTCTTCTCTTGTATTGTTTCTGCCAAGAATTTTGTGCCCTGGCAAGAAAAATTTTACAGTACTGATCTCATGCTTGATTTAGGGGACTAGGAAGGAAACAAAGAAACAAAGAAATGGAATGGCAAAACTGACATTCAAAGGTCAAGAATTTGCTTACGATGGATTTTACATATATATATATATATATATATATATTATTTTTCTGAGTAAAATAATCCTGACAATTTAAAAGTCATGCAAGGAGTTGTATTTTCTGGAAGGTAGTTTCCGGTTTATGTGTCTTTTCCTTATTTGGGTTGCCTCATACATATAACATCAAACTAATAGTCAATCTTTAAGAATACTTATCTTCAAAGGCTGAATAGTTTTGTCCATAATCCATTTTTCTTGATTTCAATTCACAAGAAGACAAATCTTCTCATTAAAATATCTTGCTTAGGTGGTTTTAATCATCATGTGCAGGCCAAAATGGATCAAACTTAAATCCTCCATAGATAAGCTGTCATATGAGAATTTTTTTTCCTTAATTACAATTAATCTCATTAAATATTTTGACAGGCCATGAAAAAAGAGACAATGACTGATTGAACAGCCAAGCCATCCAAACAAATAAGATTTATTGAGTCATGTCCCACCTCAGAAAAAATGCTGTATTTTCTGCATATTTATCAAAAATAAAAAAAATAAAGGGAAATGGGGTTCACTAGAAATTGGTGATGTGATTGGTTTCTTGGAAGGATGGGTCAGATACTGTGTATTATTTGCCCAGCAATACCTGCAAATAATGCAAGTTGGGTGAGCTGGGTTGCCTGCATGTGTAGGCAACCTTCATAGAAACAGTCAATAGTAGTTCCAAAACCAAAATAAGATTCAGAATATGCAAAATTGTTTTGTCATTGATTGGAATCTTGATTTTGAGTTTTCTTCCATGTGAATTTATTGCTTTTGGTTTTGTTGTCAAATAAATAGACGACAAACAGCATCTTTTTTTTTTGTACATTTAAGTTTAAGTGAGAAAAAAATTATATTACGTACAAACTTCAATTAATTTGACTTTCTTTAATGGAAGACTTCACAAAAAAAGTATGTAATTGAATGATTATAAAACATGGTGAAGAAGTGATTAGTATATTGTTAACACAATTAATCTACAAAGCAGGATTAATAAAACACTACTACATCATATATTATTTAATTATATAAAAAAACTATTTCAGCTTACTAGAAAATAAAAAACATAAATATTGGTACTATAGGATATTAGGTGCAAGTTAATCAATTTTCTTTTTATTTTACTTGTAGTTCTTACATTTCTTCTTCTTTTTAAGGTATTTCAGTGTTTTAGTAGCTTCTTAATCACTCTAAAAATATAGTAGTAATGTTTAAACAATTTAAGATATTAGACAATGTAATCAAGTAAACTGTTTATAAGTTAGAATCATTCAATGAAATTGACAAAGTTGTTGGTTACGCCTGCAACACAAATTGTATTTGGCTTAAGTTAGTTTCTTGACGCTTTCAAACATATACGTAACTACTCAAATTAAAACTCCCATGTCTTTTCTCTTCTTGCTCGCAATCATTTTGTTATAATAATAATAATAATAATAATAATAATAATTAAATTTATCAACAATAAAGATTTGGGTTGTAATTGTTCACGCTCTTTTAAGAGAAATTAAGTTCAAAATTTAAAATAGGAAGAAACTCTATCCTAAAATAAATAATGAAAAAAATTAAATTATTTATCATTTTGCTTAAAATGATAGCTCAAATTTACTATTGTAATTTGATTTTGAAACATAAAAAAATTAACAATAAAAGAATCATAAATTTGGCCAATCATTTTTCTTAATGATATTTTTGTTATTTTGTTTAATGACACAAAATTGATATTTTTGTTTGCAAAGTTGCAAGAATCGAGAGTTTGAGGTTGTGAATAGCCCGGAGTACTGGACCATCTGATATTGGGCTGTTCTCTATTTTCGTTTAATATTCATCTCCAGCCCATTAACACATAAATGCATTATTTCTTTTCTAACTAAATTATATTTTGTCTAAATTTTGTGAACAAATTCATTTAATCATTTATAAACTTATTACTTTGAGCCTATTTAATTTAAAGATAACAAAAAAAAATCTATTTAAATGTTTTATTAGATAGTTTGTTTTATTTGGTATTTCTTTAAATATTTTTTTAATTACATTGGCCTTTGTTTTCTTTTATCTTGAATTGATTCCGACTGTTTTTAAATTAATGTAGTGTCTGATTAATAGAAAATTCTCAAAAATAAATTCTTATAAAAATAAAAAATAGGAATAATTAATGTTGGAATGTTAATAACAAGATAAAAATAAATTCCTAATTTATTGCTTTCTTTTTTTTAAGAAAAACTTGAAATGACTCCGAAATAAAAGGGTAAAAAGGGAAATATACGAAGACATCTAGGAAAGGAGCGTAGGAAAATCGTTCCTCACCCTCAAACGCATTCGAGTTGCTCTAAGCCTCTGTCTGAACCAAACGGCGTCGGATCTTAATCTAACCTTCTGGTTATTCTGGAGGCATTATTCGATAGTTCTATTGTAAAGATTCATCCACAAAAAATAATAATAATAATAATAATTTAGAAATTAGAAAATGGAAAAGTGGAAAGTATGTCCAAGGCTGCTTGGGGGACAATCGACGAAGAAATAACGGCAAAGAGTCCCCTCAAAAAGCCTGAGTTAAAGTGGCCAAAAATATCTGAACCGATATCTCTGGTTTTCCAATTGATTTCTGCCTCCTAACTAAGCCAAATGCGAAACTTTGATTTCATTCACATGGCTACTCAAAGAGGCAAATCGACAAGCCAAGAATATTAAGAGCGAGAAGAAGAGAATTAATTCAACATGAGAAAAAGAAACTGCAGATTGCAAACGTATAGAAGAGCCAAGTCTAGGGTTTTAAGATGGGAGATCGGTTAGGGTTTTCTGTGAGAGGGTTATTATAATGGTGGTTTACAGAATGACACAAATGCCCTTTTCCTTTATATATATATATATATTATATTTTTTACTTTTTGTAGTTACATGAATTAAGACTTAAGAGGTGTTCAGAGTGGCCCGATGGGCTCAAACTAGACCTGTCCATAAAATTTTTGTCCAGTTAGATGTGATCATTGATCCTAAAATATTAAAAATATATATTAAAATATTAAAATATAATTATATTTTATCTTTGAAATTAAATAAAAGTATTTTTGTTAGTTAAATAATATTTTGGATTTGAGTCTAGATTTGAAAAGTATTATCCAAGAGTCAAGCCAATTAAATCCAACAAATAGCTCAATTCATGTACAAATCTTCAAATCTATAGAAGATTGGAGGCTCTGATTTTTAAAAATTTGATTGAATATATGGATATTTCAACTGTAAATATTATTATTATTATTATTATATTTTTGTTTGTTAGATGGGATATCCCCAAACGTTGCCTTCGGTACATTCTTTTTTTTCAAACAATTTTAAGATCATACTAAGGATTATTTCATATATTATGATAAAATATTGCAAGTAATATTAATATGTTAACACATCCTAATCCGCCATTATAATAATGTTTTATAAATAAATAATATAATTAATGGATCATGAATCAATTTTTTTAAATTTTTATTTGTGAAAATTAAAAATACCACTTTTTAATTGATTAAAATAATAGAAATTACTCTTATATTTTAAAACTAAAATTAAATGTTATACACTGTTTAGTCTGTTTTTATTAATGTTTAATCCTAATACTTTGATAATAGAACCGTGACACAAGGAGTGTGCCCAAGCGTCACAAATGGCAAGTAAATGCAATGACAAATAATTAAAAAAAAAAACTACAGAAATTATGAGAGTACATTGTAAAACAGGGGCATTTACCATTCATCGATAGATTTTCTACTATATTTTCGAAAGAAGATGGTGACTGATTAAGAATTAAGGATGATGTTTCTTTCTTGTTGACATAAAAGTTCAATGAGCTTTGGCCATTACAATAAAAGTTTATTTTTTTTTGTTATGCGAGGAAAACAATTTTTAATTGACTTTAGAATTTGAGAAATTTAATTGAAAAGTAAATGCAAATGATAACTCTATTTTATTTGTCAATTGTACTATTAAGGTTGGGTTTTTGAATTTGAATGTCAAATTGAGAGCAAATCATCCACGAGAAAAAAAAAATTATGAAACCCACATTTTTCAATATTGCTTTTCAAAAGTCATTTCTATTTGTCCATAGTTTTATTTAATTAAAGAATGGATTACAATCAATCCTTTTTTTTAAAAAAAATTGATATTAAAATTTAAAATTTAAATTTATAAAAAATTTTATTTTAAAAGAATTGCATCAATCAATTAAATTAAACTTTCAATTTAAGTCCAATCACTTTGTTCTTTCAATTTATAAATTCAAGTTATGGTTGCAGTAACAAAAATTACCTTAGCCATCCATATCTTCATTTTATTTTATTTTATTTTAATTTTAAGAGTAAGTTTTGAAAAGTAATTCCCATTTTCTTGAATAAATTGTAAAGAGATGATGATGATAAAAATGATTGGTGTGATAAGGGAACAAAATTAACTACTCTCCCAAAAAACTAAAAGAAAATCATAATCAAACAAATACTTCATTAGGTCACCCACAAACAAATCACGTCAATTATACATTAATATGAAAACAATGGAAAAAGTATGAATACAATGACCAATAGTCACAAGGATAAAAAAATATATGTAGAAATTAATAAAATTCCTCAAGCTTTTCTCCCTTCCTCATCTATAATGCACTGATAAGAGTGGTAAACCCTTCTTTGCAGAGAAAGAATCAAAAATAACTTGAGACTACGTAAACCCCAATCAGAAAAAGATACTGTAACTCATCCAACACTACCATCTTAGTAAAGAAGGCCAAATGCAAGAGCAACAAGGGAAACAAACACTGTTGGCACGAAGGCGGTGGCATCGGAAGTAGGGCTAGGGGCCGGGGCATCGGCTGCCGCGACATTTTGGACTGCAGACATCGCCATCAACACAATTACCATGGCAAAAAATAGTCTCACCCTCAATGCCTCCATTGTTGATGTAGTCTTAGTAGATTTTCCTAGGAAAATTTTGTTGCAATGAGAGGGGATTGAAGGTGTGGATGGAAAATGTTGCTAAAAGCAGATTGAGACAAGAAGCAGTGGCGTAAAATGTGACTTTATAGGTGATGGGGAAAGAGAAAATTAAGGGTTACGGGCAGGCTGTCCGAGGTGACCGTTGGTCCAGCCATATGCACAAGGCTCTCCTTTTTGGGGCTGCCCGTTTGTTGGGACAGGGTGGCTTTAATCTTTAGGTGCCATACAGCTGTTGCTAACGTGCTTTTGTGGCCATTCTTTGGAGGGTCCCTTGCCTTAACCACCACTTTTTATTGGGGCAGTGTGGGCAGCTCAATTTCCATCGAAACGTTTATTTTATTAACTCATAGACTACTTTAACCCTAAGTGAAATCATGTTCTGTGGTTTGAGTTCAATTATTTTATGGTAATTTTGGTATTTCATGTGATTAATTAATAATAAAATATTATTTTAAGGTATTTGGTTCTTGGGGTTTAGCAGAAAAGAATATATTTTGTGTGTTATATTATTTAATCAAATTTTGAACTCTTTGTTGGAAATAGAAGGTGGTGTGAGCTGTTGGGACCCTTTGATTCACTGGCATTCAAATATCATATCATTTTGCCTCAATTATGTATGGCTTTTGAAAGGATGGTATTGGTGCTTACTTGTAACCATTTTTTAATATAAAAAATAACCTAATTGAGCTTTACCAATTGCAAATTTGTGACACTAAAAACGTCGGGTACAACAGTAGTTGATATTTTCTTTTATTATAGTTTTTTTTCAGAGAAAATCCAAAATGTATACTATGATTACTCTTTAACATAAAATTAAGATTTATTTTTAAAAATTTCAAGTAGGAAATGAAATTATTTGAATTTGAATTTAAATTTTATAAAGTTTCACAATTTTTTTAACTACTTAGTTAAAAGATTGTTATTTGTTGACAGATAAATTAAAATTGAATATATCTCATATAATTTGATCTTGAATTTTAATTTAAATGCTCATATATTAAATTTTAAACTATAAAAATTATGTAAATTTAAATTTTAAATTTCAAAATTTGTAATAAATATTTTTTTAAACTACGACTAATTTATATAAAAAAAATATCATAGGTAATACATGATTAACACCAACAAAAATTACAGTAAAATTTGAATATGAAATAACTTATTGTGGAGACATGACACTTATAAATTTTGTGGTGGAAACATTGTGCACAAAATTGTGTGAAATAACATTTAAAGAAAATTGTTTTTTTTTTTTTTAAGGTCAAGGTTTAAAACTTATAATGCAGAAGAGGTTGATCCATTTCATATTAACAAATCAAGAGTCCCATAATTACAACCTTAAAATTGCTACATTTCAACCTCACATTTACATTTTCGTCTCTAGAAGTTTTTTAACAATAGGACAATAAGGTTCACGAGCAATGGTTTGGAGCCATGCATCACTCCAAAATTCATTGGCTAAGAGACAAGGGTCACCAAATTATTTCTCACTTTCCCCCCAATTTCTCCGAAGCTACCATCTCCTCCCATTGTTCAAATCCAAAATAACAAAATCAGGCAAATAAATCGTGGAGTATTTTTTGTGTGTAAGACCTATTTCCTTTATTTTATTTTTTTTAAGCAAAAGGGTCAAAAAAAAGTCATTGGAAAAAATGTTTAACAATTAAGTCCTATATTTTTTCGTTATTAGTTAAATCTTTATATATTAATTTTCATTTAATTGGACATTTTCTCTAACAAAAACAGTTACTAAATTGAAATGTAAATGTTCAATTAAGTGAAAATTGAAATATAATCACTCAATTGTAAAAAAAAATTAAAAATTCAATTGATAAAACCATTTTTTGAAATCTTTTCTTAACATTTTTTAGATAATTAATGTAGTTTTACTTTTCCAAAATTTAATTGATTATTTTTTTTTTGTAATAAATACATTTTCGAGAATCATATTTCTTTTTCATACTTGTCAAGGTAAAAATTGCTTCCAACATCGATCATCACTTTATTGGTCCAAAATTTAATTGATTGCTACCATCACACGATTATAACATTTTATCTTCTTGTCTTATCACATGACTATCACTTAATTTACACTTCAAACCGATTTCAGTTGTTAATTAGTTAAATCATATTTTCACATCCAATCTGTTGTTAACTTTGTCACTGTGTCCAGTTGAGGGAATACTTATTATAGCTAGCAATTTTTATATAAAAAAAAGCTATAATTTGGAGAAATTTTATATGCAATCACATTTTTTTCTATACAATCATTTTACTTGTAAAAATATATTTTTTTGTTAGTTTGTTTTGTATCCGACATAGCGAGGGTAGGCTGTCTAATTTTAATCTTTATCAAATGCTTTTTTTTTTGTTATAAAGAAAATATTTAATAACTGAAAATAAAGATGAAGTTATTTGAATTCGGATCTAAACCTTACAATATACAAACTTTTCTTTAACTACTTGATCAAGAGGTTAATCGATTTTCTTATCCAATTTCTTGCTTGTTTCAATACTTTTTATGTTAAATGCTTCAACTAATTAAGTGTTAATTTGGATTGAAGGTGCAATTAATTTTGATAAGATTTAAATATATATATATAACTTTTAAAGATATCTATTTTTTTAATAAAATAATAATAAAAATTTAAATTTTATTTAGGTTATGAACTTTTAATTCCTTTTGAAAAAATTTGTTGCCTTCGATTACAAAATGATTAAAACAAGGGAATAATATGAGTCATTATTTTTTTTTGTCTTATTTATGAGATTTTGTATGAATTGAAAGAGAGAAAAAATTACATGTTCGAACATTTGATCACTTATAATTGATACAGCGTACATGTATTTTTTTATCTATTGATTTGGATTCAAATTCTAATAAAAAAATGCATATATTCCTATGCAAATATATATATGTTGCAAATATATATATGTTGCAAATATATAATTCTTTTTCGCTCTAAATGACATAAAATGTAAGTCTTCTTCTCATTTTGTTTGGACTCAAATTTGATAGAATAAAACATGTGACATATGTCAATTGGTTGCCTCTTCTTCTTTTTTCCATTCTAAGCAATCCAACTTATTCTCTCTTACCTTTTCTTTTCCTTATTTTTCAATTAATACAGGCAGAAGTTGTCACCAAACATAACAGAATTTAAGATAAAGTACCATTAAGATGAAGTCAATGATCAAAATGATGTGTTGAATAGTGCCGTCTCTAACGACCAATCTTCAATAAAATTTCGTGCCTAGCCTACCGACTACTTGTTTATGTCATGCTTTAAATTGAAACTTCAAAAAGTTTAGGCACTCTTTTGAGTTGCCATATTGGCATTGGCAAATTCATCAATGGCATGGGGTCCCTGCTTTTTTCTTAGTCTGCCTTATGTTTATGTTATCATTCCAAATGCAACGGTCCAATTAGCATCAACTTTTTCAAAGAGGGATTCAAAATTCAAATTTGAACCATCTTACAAGAATAAAATATAAGGATATCTATCAATAACTTCTTAATCGAGTAATTAAAAAAGAGTTGTAATATATTGTAAGACTTAAATTTGAATCCAACTAACTCTATCTCTATCACATTTACGAGAATATAATGATATGAAACTTGATTTGTTATTTGTGATTGTAGATGAATTGCATTTGACATCCTTTGAGAGAAGATTTTAGTAAGTAATCCAATTTTTTCAGATGTTATTTAATTTTTTAATAAATTTGTTAATCTTAGACAAAATACAAATAGAAGATACGAAATCGACACAAGATGATATGAGTTAAAATTAGGTAAAAAGTGTATATAAATATAATAAAAGTTAAAAAATAAAATTGTGTTTTTATGTTATATGAATTTCGATACAAAATTTTCGTATTTTATATGATACATATATAAATTATAAATACGAATTGTCAAATTTATTTTTTAACAACGGTCATTTATTGTTTACCAATTGAAGATTGTCACCAGCTATATTGACAGATTTCTCTTAAATTTGAAAGTTCAACATACCATGAGGAAGGGGACTGCAGTTCAAATTCTCAGAAAAAACAGAAAAATAATAAATATCTTCTTGTGTTGACTGCCGAATGCCTCCTTGGCTTGTTTCTCATTGTTAGTGCCAGCAGCGTGAGTTCGTGCGATTTAAATATGTTCCTGGACCGCATTAGATCGGTTCGAAATTAGATTTAATTAAGTGTTAATAGATTTTAAATGAATATGAATTTAGTTCAATTCGGTTCTTCAAATTTGAATTTTTATCTAATTTTTTTTATATAAGAAAGTAAAAAATATTCAAACAGCATCAACTTTTTTAAATAAAAAATAAAAAATAAAAAAATTAATGAGTATCACATAAGAATAAACATGATCAAGGACTTTGTTTTGGATGTGGCATGATAATACTTTCAAATTTTATCAAAATACAATATACAATAATTTAGCTTTCGCGTTTTTATTAGATGATCTAAATCAATTTTGCAATTGAATCATAACTATTTTGTCATTATACTTCATCCTGTCTTGATTTAGCTCAAGTTATGAAGATAGAATTTGATTAGAAGTCATGACTTTGAATCATGTTTTTTTTTTTCTTATAATACAATCAAATATATTTTCTTGAATTTTACTTGTATATGTCATTAATTTCTTAGAGGTGATAAAAATGAGTGGAATTAATGTATATTGTTTTCCATCATCTCTAGGAGGGAGAGAAACAGAGCTACCCATCGGCTTAGTTCATTGTTTTTCAAGTGCTCATATGGAGAGCTAAAGAGCGGTTGGAACTTGGAAGATAACCCTAGTTTCTTGAGAAAAGAAATTACAACACACACAAAAAAAATGAGATCAAAATTTTTGGTATAGCTAACAAAATCAATGGACTCCTACCTTGCCTTGTTAAATTACAAACACAACTAAAGAAGTATTCTTTTTTCAGAATTCACCATAATCAAAAGCTTCAATCACCCAAGTTCATGGCAGCATCCCAAGAAATCAGAAAGAAGTTAATATAATCCGCATCTTTTCATTAGCTTTAGTTGACTTAAAATGCCAATTTTCTAAGATCAAGGGGGTTCCCAAGATCCCAGCTACTAGTTAAAAATGATTGTTTTCCTCTATATTTTAAGGTAGAATTTCAAGGCCACATTTTTCAAATTCAGATGCTTTGAAATCCAAAAAGGGAAAAGAAATTTAGGGGCTAATTGGATAAGAGGATAAGGTTAGGAGTAGGATATATATATATAGAGAGAGAGAGAAAACTATTTTTGAGTTGATTTAATGGCTCATTTAGGTTTAATAGTCAAACAAAATTCTTAGACTTTACTCATAATGTTGTTATGATATCTTGAGGTTGAATGAATGAAGATGAATAAACTTGAACTTCAATTTAGACTTTAAAATTTTTAGATTTTAAGTTCTTTAATGAAATTTGAAATTCAAATATAATCAAAACCAACAAGCAATTATAGCAAGACATGTTGCAAATGGTACTTATCTTAAAACTTATTTCACCTTATCAATTATAGAATGCAACAAGGATTATTGAAATAGCCCTAAGATATAATTAAATCTAATCATAAGCAGATCGTGTTGAGTTTGGATATAATATTAATAGATTTTATTTGCGCTCAAACCTGACTTGGGCCGAAGTTCAGGCTTGAGTTTTTAGTTTAGGCTCATCCAAGTAGGTAAAATAATTAAAAAAAAAACCCAAGCCTACCCAAATAAATTAATAAATTTTGTTAACCAAAAAAAATATAATTTTGATTCTATTATTAGGTTGAGTTTATTAAATTAGGCCATTTAATATAAGCTTTTTTAATAGTTAATAGGTTAGCATATACAATGGGTTTAATAAATTTTATTGATTATATTTAATTTTATTGGATTTAATTGATTTAAGACATATTGAGAACTTATAAAAATATTAGTGGGTCGAGCCGAGCCAACTTGGGCTTTTAAAGTGAGACCAAGGTCAAATATAAATTTTGATTGAGTCTATTTTATTTGCCCAAACCCATTTTAGTAGATTTAATATTTTGTCCAAGTTCGATTATATCAAATTGAAACCACATGTGAAAATTACTGATAACACATGTTTTATTTTATTTATTTTTTATTTTTTTATTTTCAAAAAATATATATCATTATCTTAATTTCACTTGTAGAATCAAAATCTCCACCAACGATATATTGATTATTAATCCATAAAATTTTACATAATACATGATCAAGAACTTAATGGTAATCAAGAACTTCATGGCTTTTTTACGTGAGACAATAAAAGCATCTTTTTCTGGACCTAAACTGAAGCCCATCACAGCAAGATTTTAGGGCTTGTAAAGCCCAAGGAATATACTCATAGCAGTCAAGGCCTTACTTAAAATCTCAAAACCAAAGCTATAGCCCAAGCTCTGTCCAAATTACATGGTTGTGGTTAACCAACTCACACAATAATTTTGTTTGCTAAACTTTTTGCTTCAACTAAAGTGGGACCAAAGTTCCATCAAACCGTAGATTGAAAATCGGACGGTCATTATAAGATCTCTATTTTTTAAAATTATTTTCAGGGTTAGCATGGAGAGAGATGATAATAAATGAAAACGGAGAGAAAAAAGAGAGCTCAGAATTCATAAAGAAAGGTTAGAGACTGAAGAGAAACAGAGAAACAGAGAAATAGCAAGATTAGAAGCCCTCACCAAATTCTATAGACGAAAATTGAAGCAACAATTTAGGCCAAAAAATCCAACTTTTATTTTTCTCTGGGATGATACTATTTAACTGTAAGATTTCTTATTCTTCCCAAGCATTTGTTTTTCTTACTTTGGTAATTGATACCTCTTCTATATGGAATTTCAAGTCTTTTTTGAGGGAAGATTATAGTGTATTTGTTTAGATCTTAAAGGTCTGGCAACCGATTCTTCTCAAAGTTCCAGTTTTCTTGCTTCTCTTATTAACATTTCTTCTCCTTTGAAGACTCTTTTCTTACTTTATCAAAAACAGCAAAAACCCATGCTTTATTTTCATTATCTCTTTGATTTTCTCGACATAAACCACCCAAATGGGTTTCTCCGAAAATCCATGTTATTTTTTTATTCTCTTCAACAAAAAATCGATTTTGGGTCTTTCATAATTTCTTCATTTTCTTCAATTTGTTTCTTTTGGGCAAAAATTGAAGCTTCTTTTGATTTTTTTTTGGTTGTTTTTGATGGCAGAGATGGAGAAAGAAGAGAGGAGCCAGAGAACAAGCAAAACTATAGAGCCAGAGTTGTTTTTACAGTGGGGAAATAGAAAGAGGCTAAGATGTGTGAGAGTTAAAGACCCTCAAAATATCTCTCATAAATCGAATGCTATAATTCGCAGGAAAGTCACTTCTCGGCTTTTGGATAAAGAATCCTCTCCTTTTTCTCAATCCAATCTTCGTCTCACTAGGTAACAAGATCAGTTTTTTTTTTGGAATTTAAAAAAATTCATGATTTTTCGTGGCACCTTTTGTTTGTTTGGAGAAAGATGAGATTTTCTTTGTTTTTTATCATATTTTTTGGGAAATTTTCTTGTTATCTTTTTGTTAGATTTGTGAGAAACTGTTGGCTTGTGGGGTGGGGGAGAAAAAATTGAATTTCGTCTTAATTTTTTCAGCCAAATTAGCTGTGGATGGCTATGGATTTTTTTTTTGTGGTAAAAAAAAAAAGAAAAAAAATCTATTTCTTAAAATGGCAGTGTTTAAGGAATTTCCGAGAAAATTAGGTTGGGCACTCTGTTTGGTTGCTGGGAATAGAGAGAAGGGAA
This sequence comes from Firmiana major, assembly GCA_033439115.1. Lineage (NCBI taxonomy): Eukaryota > Viridiplantae > Streptophyta > Magnoliopsida > Malvales > Malvaceae > Firmiana > Firmiana major. The sequence continues at coordinate 65,877,140 of CM065906.1, forward strand.
GTTTGAATTTGTCTGTTTTATGACTACTATTTTTTGGTCAATTACCACCCAAGCATGGTGTTGAGAAATTTCCCGAGTAAAATTTTTATAATAAATAAACAAACTGGTAAAAATGTGAAATTTACTCTTTTATTTTGTATGTTTGATTGTAGGAATTCTGAAGCAGCTATACTCCGATCAAGTAAGACCGAGCACCGGAAAGCCTTGTCACCGGAGAAGGAGGATAGGTACTACACAACAAGGGGATCAGCAGTGGGATTGGTGGATGAGAATGGGAAGGTTGCACTGGATGGCAATAATGGAGAGGATAACAAAAGGCTAGTGTGGCCAAAGCTGTATATCACTCTGTCAAGCAAAGAAAAGGAGGAGGATTTTATGGCAATGAAAGGGTGTAAACCCCCTCAAAGGCCTAAAAAGAGAGCCAAGATTATCCAAAGGAGCTTACTTGTAAGTAACATTGCCGGATTTATGCAAAGCTGTCAATAATTGAAGCATATGTAGTGATATCTAATAATTGAATTGGTTTTTGGGCTGCTTCTTTTGGAGGGAAATAATTCTCTCTTTGGATTAAAGCAAAAGATTGAGATTTGATGATTTATCTCGTGGATTTCTTAGAATTTTTGGTTTCCATTTTTGGTCTAATTTTGACATCTTGTGGTGATTGGCAGCTGGTGAGCCCTGGGGCCTGGTTGACTGATATGTGCCAAGAGAGGTATGAAGTTAGGGAAAAGAAGAGTTCTAAGAAGGTACATCATTGAATCTTTCCTGTAGATTTCTACAATTATTTAATTCTTGAATTTATTTATTTATTTGGGGTTTTCAATATATCCTGTGGATTTTTTTTTCTTATGTGGGTTGGAATGATGCAGAGACCAAGAGGATTGAAGGCCATGGGGAGTGTGGAAAGTGATTCAGATTGAGATTGTATGCCATATACATCTATGGCGGCATCTGAGGCTCTTTTTCTTCTGAATTTTTGGGATTATTTTTGCAGTTAATGTTAATGGGGTTGTTACTTGTTAGAGCATTCAGGGAGGAAAAAAAAAAATAGAAAAAAGGGTCTCTACCGCTCTGTTGTATAGAAGTTAAAATTTCATTTTTATAAACGAGAATAATCATCTTTCTTCTCACTCATTCCCATAAAAAAATTAGTTGCAATGCTTGTAGTTCTCTTTCTTTCTACCTTTTTCATGATCAATTTGTGTAATTTTGGTAGCAATGATGGTAAAGAATACAAGATTGAGATCCGTAAGGGCTTTTTCCTTACCATTATGCATGTGATCAAATGAAGCAGTACATAGGGTCAAAAATTTTGTCAAATTTGATGGCTGGATTGGCCTGATTATTATGGTGGCAAATACCATTTGACAAAGGTTCTGTCTGTGTAATTAGAAGGTAGCATTTGTCAACGACTGCTCTGATTGGATTCTCCAATCTCAAGGACAATCCTTTATCTCCCTGGAGAAATCAAGAATGTAAAACTTGACTTAAATTTTGAATCCTAGAGGAGCATTTGGATGGAAATTCTGCAACCTTTCAAGAATAGTAAGCAATAGAACAGAATCCATTCAACAGAAAATATGTATCTGAATACACTGAAAACAGCTAAAAGGTTTGAACAACTGTCGAAGAAAAAAAAGTAAAAGTAGGCTGCATCAGCGGTCTGCAAAATCAATCTAATGAACATGAGAAGGATCTCCAATTTTGGATCTGACGGCCAGTATACAATTCATAATAGGTGGTAATTTAGAATCACCTAAACATTTAGCAGTGAAGCTAGATGGCTTTTGCAGTGCACATAATTCATAAGACCATTTTAATAGTTTTCTATTCAGACAAGTTTCCTTTATAATGCTAAATAGTTGACTTTTTCTAATAATTTGATTACATAACATGGTCTGAATAGAAAAGATAAATGTTATTCAATAATTTAACAATGGTAATCGAAAGGAAAATGCTGTTCAGTTTATACAGACAAAAGCCCTCATCTATTGCTTGGTAAAGGCAAAAATAGAGCTGAAACAGAGACTTGAGAAATTGGAAACTTTCTCACGTCTTAGGTCTCTTGTAGCGGTGTGGTTAGTTGATTTGAGACTGGCCAGCTTGTAGCATATCAAACATGGGTTTCACATGCCTCAAACATACGTAAAAAACCAGATTGAACAAGAGTAAAATGCATATAGCACAGTCAAACATCACAAAGTGTTCCCATAAGCTACTGTTCTTCTACAAGAAGTCTTAACCCGTCAGAGAAGAACCCAGATGAAAAGACAATCGCGTCATTCCCATTTAAATTACAGAACCCAAGAAAAGAACGTGCCTTGTCTGTCCCTCGTTTGTTTCAAAGTCTTTTGCCTGGATGGCAGAAATTTCATTTTCATTGAGAAAGATAATTAAGAAGAGAATCTCAGAGCAGATGCCTTACATAAAAGACCAGTAATTAACAATAGATGACAAAGTAAAATATCAAGGAAAGTTTCTTCAGAGACTAGAAATTCTTTGATATAAGATATCCCACTTTCTATCTTCTGAACGTCTAGGAAAAGGAATTCAAAGCTTGAATGAATCTCCTAGATAACTAGCATGCAGGGAAAAAGGGAAAATTAAAAAAAGAAAAAACTTATAGCAAGAATTTGAATATGGTAAGAATTGATTCATAAGGAAACAGTGAAGAAAATTTTCGATATTAGTTGGCTTCCTGCAATGGCAAAATTACTTACCATAACAGAGATTGAATATAAAAAATTAAAAGTTATCAGAACCTTGGCATTGAATCCAAGAGTATCCAAATCCAGCATGTAAACATAGTTCGCCTCGAGAAAGACACAAATCAGCTAGGGAAAAGAAAAAAAATAAATAACAAGATATATTTAACTCCCTATGAATAAAAGGTCTTCAATATGAAAAATTCAGAAAAGGAAATCATCACATTGAATACTAGTGAAGTAGCTTGAGAATAAATGGATCTGCAAGTCATGTTTTGAGAAGACAACAGCTAGCGAGAAGCTTTCTAATTTTATCATAGAAAAGATTGGCAGATTTCTAAAGCGGGGGAAGCAGTCGTCGGTCTCCAAAAAAGAACGATTCAACTTTTATCCAACTCTTTATAACGGAAATAAGGGGAAGGAGAAGCTATAATATCATGGTAAAGTATATACAAACAGGAATCACCCACCAGTTTCATATCTCATAATTTCAATTTTCATGGCAAAGTATATATGTCCCACTCTACTTTATAACGGCAATAAGGCAGGTTGGCAACTAGAACATAAGCAACTAATCCTAATCTCAAGAACACATGCGTAAATTAGAGCTTTCCTAGCTGTCATCAATGGCTTTGTCAAAATTTGAAAACTTGGAAATATCCATGCATAAGACTAATCTCAACATCTATTCTATATCATTTCGCTGTTTTAATTCCCCTTCTCCTAATTCGTTTGAGCCAGGGCAATGGATGGATAAATTCCAATTCAAGCACTCATTTAAGTGACATGTATAGAACAACATTTAAACAATACATACACAAAATTCAAGAAACCTGGTGAGCTTGAATTAACTGGAACATACTGGTTTCCTTGTTAACATCACCTGACTGGTAAAATAAACAAAACAAATAAATACGAAAAAGAAAATCCAGTTTTTCTTTTGTTTGTACATATAGTGAAAAAATTGGTTAATCTCGTGTTATTTACGTTAGTCTTATAATAAAGTCAAAATTTATGATCCGAAGAATTCGGCTGCTACAACTAGATAAATCCTACACTAAGGTAGAAAATGCTAGATTGACACTAATATTTACGTTGATTATCACGTATTAACGATAGAAAATTTCTAACGTATTTTATGTATAATAATTTTAAATTTAAGTTTAATCATATGTTATTTACATTGATTTTACAATAAAATCAGAATTCGGCTGCTACAACTGGATAATTTCTACACTAAGGTAAAAAATGCTAGACTGAATCCTTATGTCTTCTACTTCTACTCAACCTGCTAGATTGCTACAGAGTCCTATCATATAAAACTACCTTAATTTTATTTTATTTATAATTTGTTTATGAATTTTCTCTTATAAGTTCAAAAACTATTTTAGAAGCCGATAGGAATTTAAAATGTAATAGCGAAAATAAAGACAAAAGAAAGAAAGAAAGAAAGAAAAAGCCAGCTTGCATATTTCAATAATATATATTAGTGCGGTATTTCACAACATAAATTGCTTGTGATTGTGATGGCATCTCCCATATGCAATTTACTCATTTGATGCAATTTACTGAAGCCAAAAGGAACTTTTGTTTCCCGACGGAAACAAAATTTACTTTTGTCATGTTCCCATTTCTTTACTAGTGCCGGCTTTTGATGCTCTTTTGCAAATTGCAGAAAACGCGCAATTCTTAGTTTTGATTCTCTGTTGTCTCAACTACCATCCCTCAAACGTTATTCACCATAAAAAGAAGTCTCTGCTCTTTTGGCATGATCGGTACTCAAAGTGAGAATAGAAAGAAGCTCTAACTAGCTGATCAATCTTTTGATATCTAAGAGGAAAAAGGTATGTTGGTTTATACTCATTTCTACGGTTTTCATCTGTGATTGTTTGGTTAAGATAAACTACGTTTTTTGGTTTTGATTATGGCGTTTTTCTTGTTTTGTGTTCTGTTCAGTGAGCGTTCTTCCTGGTTGATTTATTGTTTGTTCTGCTTCATATCATCAATTTCAATTAAAAAAAAAAATCTATGGAGGTTGTTATTTCCATTGTTGGATCCATTCTTGGCTCTCTTGCTGGGAAAGTGGTGGAGTACACAGTTGATCCCATGGCACGACAAGTTAGTTACTTGTTCAAGCATAAAAGCAAGTTTCAAAACCTCAGGGGTCAACTTCAACAACTCAAGGATGCGAGAGAAAGAGTGCAACAGGATGTTAATCAGGCTAACAGACAGGGAGAAGAGATATTTAGCTATGTGGATAAGTGGTTGACTGAGGCCAATGGGAAGATCTGCGAGGAAGCTACTGCGCAGTTGGATGAGGATGAAGAGAATGCGAAGCAGAGGTGTTTCGTTGGGTTATGTCCTAATTTCAAGTCTCGTTACCAGTTCAGTCGTAAAGCGGAGGAGGAGGCTAACGCCATCGCTAAACTCCTAAGAGAAGAAGAAAAATTTGAAGGAGTATCCTACTCACCTGCTCCAGAAGGGATAGCTACTATACCTGTCAAAGAGTACGAGAACTTTGAGTCAAGAATGGGTGCTTTTGATGCTATCATGGAGGCGCTTAAAGATGCTAATTTGAGCATAATTGGGGTATACGGGATGGGCGGTGTGGGTAAAACCACACTAGTCAAACAAGTTGCTAGACAAGCCAAGGAGGAAAATTTGTTTGATGAGGTGGTCATGGCAAATGTAACCCAGAGTTTTGACATCAAGAAAATTCAAGATCAGATTGCATCTGAATTGGGTTTAAAGTTTGACAAGGAGAATGACGCCGAAAGAGTAGGCAAACTACGTAACAGGCTAAAGAAAAACAAGGAGGTTCTTATTATTTTGGATGATATTTGGAAGAAACTCGATTTGGAGGCTCTTGGAATTCCTTACCAACGATGCAAGATCTTGTTGACGTCTAGAGAGCTCAATGTTTTATATTGGATGGATTCACAGAAAAACCTTGCAATTGAAATATTAGAAGAAGAAGAAGCATGGAAACTGTTTAAAAAGGTGGCTACTGATATCGTCCTAAGCCCTAACTTGCAATCTACCGCAATTGAAGTGGCCAAAAAATGTGCTGGATTGCCGATTGCCATTGTAACAGTTGCGAAGACTATGAGAAACAGGAACCAGTTGTTTGAATGGGAGGATGCCTTGCGACAACTAAGTTTCCCTTCTGAAAGGAACTTCAAAGAGATGCAAGAAGAGGTATATTCAGCTATAAATTTGAGTTACAATTTTTTAGAAGCTGGGGAACATCAACCAACTTTTCTACTCTGTAGCATAATGGGACATGATGCTGCCATCGATGACTTGGTGAAATACATCATGGGTTTGGGTTTTTTACATGGAGTTAACACAATCAAAGCAACTCGAAATAGAGTATCCACACTGGTTAACAACCTCAAAGCCTCTTCATTGTTACTTGACGGTTCTACGTCTGAGCATTTTGAAATGCATGACGTTGTTCGTGATGTTGCCTTATCAATCGCTTCAAAGGACCACCATTGGCTTGCTTTGGGAAGGGAGGATGTATTCCAAGAGTTGTCAAATGAGGAAACACTGAGAAAGTGCTGTCTGATCAGCTTAAAGAATGCTGAGGTTAGTAAGCTTCATGGTCAGTTGGATTGTCCAAATCTTAGCTTTTTCTCTTTCGATAGTAAGGATTCTTCTTTGAATATTTCAAACAACTTCTTTAAGGGAATGCAAAAACTCAGAGTCTTAGATTTTGCCGAAGTTCATTTTTCATCTTTGCCTTCCTCAATTTGTTTCTTAAAAAATATTCGTACTTTGCGTCTTTTTAAATGCATGTTAAAAGATATAGTCATCATTGGAGAGTTAAAGAGTTTAGAAATCCTTAGCCTCCGAGAATCTGAAATTGCAGTGCTACCTTATGAAATAGGACAGTTGACCAAGCTAAATTTACTAGATTTGAGTCATTGTTGGCGTCTTGAAGTAATAGCACCAGATGTCTTGTCACGTTTATCCAAATTAGAAGAATTATACCTATATCATAGCTTTGATAGATGGGAGGTTGAGGGACATGAGAAGCCAAAAGCCAATGCTAGCCTTGTTGAGTTGCAACATTTATCCCATTTGACAACTCTGGAAATACATATTCCTAATGAGCAAGCCCTGCCAGAAGAATTGCTTTTTGAAAAATTGGAAAGATACAAAATTTCCATTGGACACAGTTGGATGCGGCGTGATAAGTTAGAAACCTCAAGAAACTTGAAGCTCAAGTTGAATAATAAAAGTATTCATTTGTACGGTATTGGGGTGAAAAATTTGTTGAGAAAAACCGAAACTCTAGTGCTGGATGGAGTGAAAGATGCCATGGACATGCTTTATGATTCAAATACCGAAGGTTCTTCACATTTAAAACATCTTCATGTTTACAATGTTTTAGAGGTTGAACATATCATTAACTCCATGAAGTTGGTTTCTTGTAAAGCTTTTCCTCTTTTAGAGTCATTGATTCTTCGAAATTTGATCAATTTGAAGACAATATGTTATGGTCAACTTAAAGCTGAATATTTTGGTCAACTAAGAATCATAAAAGTCGAAGAGTGTAATATGTTGAAGAATTTGTTCTCATTAGCCACAGCTAGAGAGCTCAGCCAACTTCAAGAAATTGAGGTATCTTACTGCAAGAATTTGACAGAGTTAATTGTAATGAAGAGAGAGGAAGAGATCAGTGATGATAATATTTTAGAATTCAGTCAATTTCACTCCTTAAAGTTACAAGAGTTACCAAGTTTGATGTGCTTATTTTACTCGGAAAAAAAGCTTTCCTCGTCTCAACAAAAAAGTGTTCAATCCATTGATGAAAGATCAACTGTCACATCACTCTTTCACCAAAAGGTATTTATATCAATCTATTTTTCTTTTCATTAAATTCTCGCTTCCAAGTTCAACAATATTTTTTCCTTTAAAGTACTTTAATTTTATTAAATTTTATCATTATACTTTCAATTTTAGTAATTTTTAAATCAAAACTAATGAAAATGTAATATTCTACAATATTTGATAAATATATTTAAAATAAGTTTTCACTAAAACTTAAAATAAGATATTGATATTTCACAAGTAGTGAAAATATACAAAAAAAATTATTATTTATTTTTATGAAATTTTATACTAAAATAAATACTTTTCAAAAATTAAATTTAAAATGAATTTTCAAAAAAATTAATTTTAGTTCATCAAATAAATTATAATCAAAACAAGAGTTAAAATCATGTTTGGCTTTTGTAATGAGTCATAACATGTAGCATTTTATGTCACCCGTTCCAAAAATCTCATTAAAATGCATATGTAACATTGATATGATAGTATATTATTCATATTGTTACCGTCTAATCAAACGATAACAATAACATTTTATATCACATCATTCCAAAAATCTCATTAAAATAAATAAGTGACATTGATGTAATATTTAAGTGGATGTTATGTCATAATTTTTTATAATATAAGAAATTTAAAATAAAAATTGTTTTATAAAAATATTAAGAAAATATTTTTTCTTTCTTTTCTCTTTCACTTCTCTTTTCTCTCTTTATCTCAATCCCATTCTCTCCCCCTTTAATCCTCTCATATGGGTGAATCTGGCCAAGCCCATGCTAGTCTCAATCAAATTTCTTGTTTTTTTTTTTCTTTTTCTAAATTAATTAAATGGTTAAAGAAAGTTTTTTTTTCCAATTATAGTATCTTATTTGATTTTTAACTAGTTTTCTATTTGGTTGCTAAGATAAAGGAGGAAATGTTCGAGATGTTTTAGCCTTTAGCAGTATGTCTACAGTTGATGTTTCAATATTGTTTAAAACTTCATTTTATAGGCATTAAATATAATTTGTAAGAACATTTTGAAGCAATCAAGAAATAAAGTGATTTTTTTGTATTTCTGTGTCATATCAATGTTCGAAATTATGTTAATTCTTTTCAATATTTAAATAATAAAAAATTATTGATTGTCAAACGTGACTTTTTATTTGTAGGTTGTGTGCATAGGCATAAAGGAGTTGTTTTTATACTCAATCCCCGTTGAAAAATTATGGCACGATCAATTTACAGTGATGTCTTTCGGGGTTCAAAATTTAACAAGTTTCAATGTATGCGAATGCCATAATTTGAAGAATCTATTTACTTCTTCTATGGTTAAAAGCTTTGTGCAATTGAAAACACTTGTTGTTGATAGTTGCAATAAAATGGAAGAGGTCATACTAGTCACCGAAGGATTAGTAGAAGATCAAGAAAGGAACAGGAAAATAATGTTTCCTAAACTAGAATACTTGGAGCTCAATGATCTTCCTAGTTTCAAAAGATTTAGCTCTGGAAATCCAATAGAATTCCCCTTTCTAAGGGAACTAACGATGGTACGATGTCCTGTTTTGGATACATTCCATTGTGATTCTACAAGTGTGGGCACAACTGTTGAAAATGAAGCTGGAAAGAACAGCATTTCAATGGAAAACCTCTCTATCGAGATACCAAAATATCTATTCAATGAAAAGGTATTTTTTTTTTTTTAAATTTCTCTCCCCATTTCTTTCTTGAATATAAACTTAAAATTATTATTTCATACATTGTTAACTTTGATTTCCTTGAATTATATTTAGTAACTGATGCATTCAAATGAATTTGTGTATAGGTGGCACTTCCTATGCTAGAGCATTTGTACGTACATGGCTTGGAAAACTTGAAAAGGGTATGGTCTAACCAACTCGCTGAAAATTCCTTTTCCAAACTAATCTCCTTTGAATTGAAAGAGTGTAATAAGCTACTGAATGTTTTTCCGTTGAGTATGCGGACAAAACTTCAAAGGCTTGATCGACTGGAGATATGTGATTGCGATTTACTGGAAGAAATATTTGAATCCCAAGAAGAAGGCAGCAGTAGTGCTACACAATCTCTTTCTCCCAAACTCGTTCAATCCAGTTTGGCACAAGAAAAGTACATTGCATTTGAATTCCCTCGACTGACTTTTTTAACACTCAGAAGCTTGCCAAATCTAAAGGGTTTCTTTCATAAAATACATACTACGAGTTGGCCATCATTGAAAGAGATGAGTGTAAATGGATGTCACAAAGTAGAGATATTTGCTTCTGAAAATTTGAGCTTTTGTGAAACAGACAGAAAGGATCAACAAGAAATCCTAATTCAACAGCCTTTGTTTTGGATGAATAAGGTATGATCCTATGTACAAAATTATTATTCAATTTTTGTTATTTTTTTCATAGTCTTGTCCACCATCCATCTAAATATTCTTTAATTACAAAATAATAAACTATTTCACTTTTTAATGTTCGAGAATCTAATATAAAAGATTATTTAATGGAAACAAAATAAATATTTAAAAGAAAATATGTAAATTAACAATCACAATATAATACTCGAAATCTAAGATTTTGAAAAATGTTAAAATCTCTCTTTATAGTCGATCAGATTCCAATTATTCTTTTTTATCCTTTTCAACAACTGATCCTCCCTGCCATTAACACTTTCATGAATTGTGCAGTCAATATTCCCAAATCTAGAGGAACTGACGTTGGAATGGAATGGTGGGATGAAAGAGATATTGCATGGCCAACTACTTGCATCGGACTACTTTTACAAACTAAAAGTTCTCAGACTTAAAGACTATCCTCGACAATTAGCCATATTCCCATCTTACCTTTACCAATTATTGTCCTTGCCCACTCTCCAAAGCCTTGTAATATCCAATTGTTACTTTAAAGAGATGGTGTCCCAAAGTGAAGGAGCTGGTGCTGAGAAAAAGCCTGCATCGACATGGATGGTACTCTCTCGCTTAACTGAATTACGGTTGTTTAATCTTGAAGAATTGATGCATCTATGGAAGGAAAAGGAAGCATTCCAAAGTCTAAGGATTTTACTTGTGTAAAGGTGTCCCAAATTAAAAAGTAATTTAGTTCCATCATCAGTATGTTTCCGAAATCTGATGACTCTTGAGGTAAAAAGATGTGATGGGATCACAAAATTAGTTACACATTCAACAGCCAAAAGTCTAGTTCAGCTTAGAGAAATGAGGATAAATGATTGTAAAAAGATAGAAGAAATAATAGAAGGTAGTGATGGGGATGATGATGAAGTGAAGGATGAAATCAGTTTCCCCAAACTCATCGTTTTGAAACTTGCTGGGCTTCCAAAGCTGGAAAGCTTCTGCTCATCAGGGAATCATACCTTTGGATTCCCATCCTTAGCAACTGTAATTGTGGAAGATTGCCCAAAGATGAAGATGTTCTCTCAGGGAGGGTTAAATGCTCCAATTTTACACAAAGAACGACTGCATAGATGGGGAGATGAAATGGACTGGATTTGGGAAGGCAGCCTTAATAGCACCATACAACAACTGTTAAAGGAAAAGGTATGTTTTTTTCGTTCCTTATTATTATTTTTTATTTCCCAAATTTTCAACCATCATCTTTGGAGTTTTGTTTTACATTTTACTGCCCATTCTTTTCCGCAATCAAATGACACAATATTTGAGGTTAGGGACGGTGATGGTGACTCCAATTTAAACCAAAACTAATTCATTTAATTTTCGTCTTCATGACCAATTAAAACTAATTGTTGTTGGTGATTATTATATGTATTATTATTTAGAATCCCATTGAGGAAATGCAAAATTCTATAGAAGATCAAGGCAGTTCTTCAATTTCTAGCACACAAGTATGTCAAATTTCATTCTATGAATCTTCAAATAGCATTCATATATAATATTGCTTTGGTTTCTTTTACTAAGATTGTTGGTTGTGATTTCTTAATCCAGCCGACATAATCAAGAGTTCTAAAGAAGATCAGATTAATATTCCTTCAACGGCACCAAGAAACAGAGTAAGCCAAAAATTCTTTCTATGTATCTTGAGATACTATAGCTTTTGTAATAGTCTAATGCAAATGATATTTCTTTCCTTCAATAAGCTAGGTTCTTCATCTGAAGGTGTTTTCTTCATTTCAAGTTCGAAAATGCAACAATAACATAAATTTGCCTTAGCACAGCAAAGTAAACTGTGTATGTATTTTGAGACACCATGATTGATGTTGCCTCATTTGGAATCAAAAGGTTATAAGCTGCTCTTTATTATAATGCTGGGATTCTTTAAATTGAAAAAAATGGTAATCCTTTTTTCATCTCATCATTAGGTTAGGTAGCACTTAGCTGAAGGACCTTTAATCCTAATTAATTTTCTTGTCCTTCCTGAACATGGCATATGTTAATTTTTTAAGTACCTCTAATCTTAATTAATTTTCTTGTCATTTCTGAACATTGCATATGTTAATTGCCTTCTTTTAGGCTCTTATGTTTTTATGATGACTAATTATGCTTGCCAAGTATATTAATCAATCTTGGAAATGTTAAAGTATTTACTTCTTTTCTATCTTTAATGATTTGTGTACTGTGAAGTTAATGATGACAACTATTCTGAAAATCAGAGGATAAGTAGAAACATTCTGAAGTGGCTTTCATTTTGAGGATCACATATTTATTTTGAACAAGAGGATGAAGAATTTCAAGGATTTGCCACTCTCCCTCTTTGGGAAGGTACGTTGAAACTTATGTTGAAACTTGAAAGAAAGTCCAATTCAGATTTATTTTGCAGACTCAAATTGATGGTTTTTTTGGGCTGGTTGATGGTTTGTCTTTATTTACAGGTGATTTCTGCTGCATTGAACCAATGGCAAATTCTGGTCCATTGGATGACCCATTGTGTACTGTGCCTACACCAGCTTTTGAATGGGCAAATTATCCATGCTGCCTACAACATGTTCTATTCTACTCGACCCATGTGTAGAGTTCTTCGGTGAAAATTTTGTAGCCCAATTGTGTTGTTAGTGGGGCTGTTGGGAAGCATGAGTTGATTTTATGGGCTTAGGCAATATATGGGCTTATAGATGTTAATTATCATTGCTTTTATCCCCATTCTCTGTGATTGACATTTTTTTATGATCAGTGTGAACTGTGAATAAAGCATTGAACTGTTAAGGAATGCCGCTCCTAGTTTTCGCACATGATGAGGGCTAAGGCCAATTAATCCTGTGGATATTGATAGGGAGAATGGGAAGAATCCAACTCCATTGAAGTTTTACGAAGTGTTTGCCTTAGGTCAAGTTTAAGAAGCTGGTTTTTTTTATCGAACTTCAGCAAAGGCTTACTGATTTTATTGTTTTAAAAGGGCATTTACTGTTTTTGTGAATGATTAATTTGTTTGAATAACTTAAAGCCTCATGATGCTGTTACTGTGAAATTCATTTCTACTGCCTCAATTCATTTATTTTCTGCAGAGAATAGATTATATGTCACTCCAATTTTTTGCATAACAAAATTTACATAAATGAATTTTAAAGAGCCATGGATATGAGAATCCCCTGAATCTATTGAATTCTTGAACAGATACGAGAATGTGCAGTATCTGTTAAAATTACTATTTAGTCCTAAAGCTTTCTTTACTTCAGATATTTTATACAAAAATTTCATGCTAAAGGAGATATTTAGAGTTCAGTCAGTGTGCTGCTAAATTGGTGTTATTCAGTCAATAAAATCAGGGAATCAAAAGCTAGATAAATACCAATATTGACACTGGTTTTCACTCTACCCAATTGATTATTCTTTTTCTTACATAGCTTTCGGTAGCACGTGGCATAAAAATCGAAACGAAATCATCAGTAATATATCATCATAGAATTTGTCAACAACACTAGTTATAGTAGCTTGAGAAGAAATGGATAAGCAAGTCATGTTTTGAGAAGACAACAGCTAGCAAGAAGCTTTATAATTTTATCATAGAAAAGATTGGCAGCTTTCTAAAGCGGGGAAGCAGTCGTCAGTCTCCAAAAAGAACGATAGGGCAATATTAGATGAAAGCTGAGTTTTATAACAGTGGATCTTCTAGAATGAAGATTCAGTTTTCTGGATTTTCAAGAGTACTAGAAAATTAATGCACTTTGGGTTGAAGAAACATTCGGACGGATTTCAGTATACATGGCAGACTGAACTGAGAGACTGATAAAGTCAACAATTTTAGCCTAATTTGTTAAACTATAAATACTACCTAATGAAATATTCAGCATAAATTATTAATTTCTGTTACTCTGATTTTAGTTCTGGGTCTAGAAATAGCTACTGAGGCATGTTCTACAGTTTTCCACCTTAACCAGCAGGGGCTACATTTCTCTCTTCAATACCATATGAATAAAATTTTCTATTTCCTATAAGATATAGTGTTAAAAAGTAATATTTCTAATTACCGGGACTGATGTTGAGGATTGCACAATGACTATTGTATCTTCAGCATGATATTTTTCATGTGAGACTAAAAAGAAATGCTGTAACAGTAAGTTTAATTCCATCAAAATAGTGTTAAAAAGTCGTCATTTTAATTCCATCCAAAGATTTTCACAATTAGTGGTTTAGGACTCTACATTGTGGAACATCTTATTTCCATCATATAGTTTCTTTATAGAAAATATTAGTTGCATCAGCATTCTACTTTTTGACAGCATGGTCTAAGGTACCGTAACTGTAACTAGGAACGATGATAAAAGAGAAAAATTTGTAAGTTCAGATTAAAGCCAGGGGTCTTCTGCAGCTAGTTGATTATGTTTTTATTGATTATGAAGATGTGCAATGGGTTAATAGATTCAGTTCTCAGTCTTAGAATTCACTGCTAGCTGATGAGATTATGATCTGCATTACAGACAAGAATCCTTCAAAATTCTTCATTCCTAATCATCTCCAGTTCCACAGAAAGCGTAGAGTGACTGATAAAAATCTTTCAAGAAGTTCTCAAGTGATTGGAAAGTGCCTTTCACTATTAAAACTCATGAAGTAGTAATATCTTTTAAGTAGCTCTCATTTCTCTCAACAAGATAACTATATAAAGTACCGGACAAGCGTCAAAAAAACAAAAACTCTAGGTCAGTATTCAATAACCATCCTCAAGCTTTAAAAACTCTTTTTTTGGATAAATTATTTTATCAAAATTTTTATCTCTTCTTTGTTGGTTTTTTTATGCACGACAAATTTGTGGTAGGTTTAAATTAGGGTTTAAAGGTCTGATTTGGGGTTAATTATGCAACTAAAACAGTAAAAAATAAAGCCTAAGAGTCTCACTTAGGGTTTCTTAGGGGTCACACTTAATAATGGTTGAGTCACACAAGTAAGGAGCAAAACTTTGTTGAAAATTTCTAATATTATTATTCTCTATCTTTAAAAGAGGGTGTAAAACTAATTAATAGACAAGCAAGCAAGCCTAACCCTAATAGAATACAACTCTCTATTAAAACTTTAATAACCTAATCTTATTAGTTACCTAATCCTCCTAAATAAAATAAAACAACAAAAGACTTAAATTAAAACCCTAAATCATAGAAAAATCGAATTTCTAGTAAACCTAAAAATTACAAAATCACCCCTAGCTTTAAACACATAAATAACTAAATCTAATATATTTTATGTTGCTATGGTTCTCCATCATTCCCCCGAGAAACACTCGACCCCAAGTTTAAAACTGATCATGGGTGTCGTTTCCATTTCACAAGAAACCCTTGATAACCACTCTTCAAATTTATCTTGAAAAAGATAGTAGAACCAACTGTTAGATCCAACATATCAGAGAACCTATACTTTATGGTTATCTTGTTAATTGTGCAACTATCAACACCGATTCTTCAAGAACCATCTTTCTTGGGTGTTAACAATGCCAGGACAGCACATGGACTCAAACTTTCATGAATGAATTCCTTGGAGAGCAGCTCATCTACTTCCTCATTTTCGTTAGAGTTGATACAATTGGTTGGTAAGTTTAGTTTTTGGACTTTTGGTAGTTTTGCTGGCATAACATCAAAAAAATCACACAGCAATTCATGAGACACTTTTGATGTAGGGATAGAAGCTGACTTTTGAACCTCTTTTACCACATCTATTTTCGCCTTTTTAGTGATAGTTATAGCATAATCATGGGGCTCGACATGTTCTCCTTCAACTACAGGTTGAACTACATGTAGTTGAGTAACAAGCTGGACAAGAGCACCTTGAGGGGCCTGATTTATAGATGCTTCTATTTGTGCCCTGGAAGCTACTAATGTTTCAATAATCTATTGTAAACCCGTAAAGCACTCGGGCTTGGGCTCTAACTTGACCCTTTGAAGCCTGAGCTCAGGCCCAGGCCGAACGTAATTATATTTAAAACTTTTTTAATTTATTTATCTAGTATAATATAATTATATGTATATAAAACATTATTAATAAATAAACATGATTATATATATTTAATATTAAAATTAACATGTAAATTTTAACAAATTAAATTAAATTTTAAAGGGGTTAAAATATAAAAAATAAAGAAATATATTGGGGTCAGGGTTGGGCTTGGACCTTGCAATACAAAACAAAAAGGGGCCTAGAAAAAAAGTCAGGTCGGAATTTTTGAGCCAGGCTAGGCTTGGGCTTGTATATAATTTATAGTCTGGGCCCGAGCTTGCTCATGAGCAGGTGTACTAATAGAATACAAGCTCTCTATAGAAACTCTAATAACTTAATCTTATTAAGAATCGTAGTTACCTAATCTTCCTAAATAAAATAAAACAACAAAAGACTTAAATTAAAATCCTAAATCATAGAAAATTTAAATTTCTAGTAAACCTGAAAATTACAAAATCACCCCTAACTTTAAACACATAAATAACAAAAACTAATATAAATTTTGGTTTTAATCGAAATGTGGTTTAAAAGTTAGTTTCAAACCCTTTAGATTAAAAATATAATTGTTTTCTATCAAGATTATTTGGTTGTCCTTTTTTTTTTCAATGATGATATTTAATTTTTATTGTATTTTTTAATAAGTCATTTGTTCATTTTGACCACAATTAATATGAGTTAATTGAGTTGTTAATAATAATAATAATAATAATAATAATAATAATAATAATAATAATAATAATTGATTTGATGAAAATGAGTTTATGATACTAATTACATACCTTTCAAATAATATGATGTGACATTATTCTAATAATACTTAGTATGATCTTAATATAAGTTAATATCATTATATATTGTTATAGATCTTCAACTGCACTTTTTTTTTATTAGTGTCAATGACTCGTACTCAAAATTTAATTACTTCATTTACTTGATTTCTGTCTAGTTATCTCTTTAAAAATTATAATCCTTGCAGAAGTTAATATTTCAGCCAAGCCGATTTCAAGAATCTAATTAAAGATGGTAGAGCTGTAAAAATTTATAGTCAATGTTAATCATATATTTATTTGTATCATATTAATGTTCGAAATCATTATTAATTCTTTTTAATATTTGAATAATTAGAAATTGTCGATTGTCAAACATGATTTTTATTTGCAGGTTGTGTTCCCGGATATAAAGTAGCTGCTTTTAGTCTCAATCGCCTGTGAAAACCTATGGCATGATCAACTCTCAATAATCTCTTTTGGTGTTCAAAATTTAACACGCTTGGAGGTGCAGTACTGCCATAATTTGAAGATTTTATTTACTTTCTCTATGGTTAAAAGCTTCCTGCAACTGAAAACACTTGTTGTTGAAGATTGTAATAAAATTGAAGAGGTAATAACAGTTACCAAAGGATTAGTAGAAGAAGAAAGAAACAGGAAAGTGGTGTTTCCTAAGCTAGACTACTTGGTGCTTGAAAATCTTCCCAACCTCAAGAGATTTTGCTTTGGAAATCCAATTGAATTCCCCTTTCTAAGGGAACTGAGGATAGAAAGATGTCCTGTTTTGGACACATTCCATTGTGATTTTTCAAATTTGGGCACAATTGTTGAAACTGAAGCACGAAAGAGCATCATCTTGATGGAAAACCTTCGCACCGATGTACCAACATATCTATTCAATGAAAAGGTATTTTTTAATGTCCCTCTATTTTTTCGAATTTAAGTTTAGAATTATTATCTCATACACCGTTGATAGAAATTTTAAATTCTACAAGCGTGATTAAATTATTATTTTTTATTATATTAATTTATTAAGATTTTAAATATATCTTAATAAGTTCTGTAACAATTCTCTCACCTCGTTGGTGGAATTTAAGGGTGTTTTTGGATGAGAAATTTTAAATTTCTTAAGAATTTTAAAATAAAAAGATCTTAAAATGCATTAATTTAAAATACTAACAGTTGTGATTGTATTTTTTGAATATATATTTCTTAAAAAGAGTTTTCGAATATTATAATTTGATGAGATAAAAAATAAATATAATAGAGAAATAATGATACTACGAAAAAAATACAAAAAATATTGAGAAAAATATGCAATATGGATGCATTAGATTTGTAAAATGTATAGATAATACTAATAACATTAAAAAAAAAAAGAATAAATTTTGAAATGATTCTTTGTATTTAGAGTTGACAAAAATAAAAGTTATGTAAAAAAAAATTATTGATATTATCCTTCTAAGAAATTAATTGTTTCAACCAACGATTTCAAGAATCTAATTAAAGATTGTAGAGTTGTAGAAATATATAATCAATTGCAATCATATATATTTCTTTGTGTCATATCAATATTCAAAATCATTGTTAATTCTTTTTAATATTATGATAATACAGAATTGTTGATTGTCAGACATGATTTTTATTTGCAGGTTGTGTTCCCAAACATAAAGGAAATGTTTTTAGACTCAATCGTTGTTGAAAAACTATGGCATGATCAGCTTCCGATGGGGTCCTTTGGTGTTCAAAATTTAACAAATTTGAAAGTGCAGCACTGCCATAATTTGAAGAATTTATTTACTTCTTTTATGGTGAAAAGCTTTGTGCAACTGAAAACACTTGTTATTGAATATTGTGATAATATTGAAGAGGTAATAACAGTCACCGAAGGATTAGTTGAAGATGGAAGGAATAGGAACATGATGTTTCCTAAACTAGACTACTTGGAACTCAGCTATCTTCCTAATCTCAAAAGATTTTGCTTTGGAAATCCAATTGAATTCCCCTTTCTAAGGGAACTAAAGATAGCAGTATGTCCTGTTTTGGACACTTTTCATTGTGATTCTACAAGTGTAGGCACCATTGTTAAAAATGAGGCAAGAAAGAGTAACATCTCAATGGAGAACTTCTGCACAACTGTACCAAAAAATCTATTCAATGAAAAGGTATTTCCTTGTTTTATGATAATTTCTATTACATTTAGTAACTAATGCATTCAAATGAATTGTCTGTAGGTGGCACTTCCTATGCTAGAGCATTTGCATATTTTCTGCTTGGAAAACTTGGAAAGGCTATGGCCTAACCAACTTGCTGAAGATTCCTTTTCCAAATTAATTAACTTTAGTTTGGAAAACTGTGATAAACTGCTAAATGTTTTTCCATTGAGTATGTTGACAAGGCTTCAAAGGCTTGATCGACTGATGATATGGAATTGCAATTTGCTAGAAGAAATATTTGAATCCCAAGAAGAAGGCAGCAGCAGTGCTACACAATCACTTTCTCCAAAACTCAGTCAATCGAGTGTGGTAAAAGAAAACATTACATTTGGATTTCCTCAACTGACGTACTTACAACTTGGAGAATTGCCAAATCTAAAGAGTTTCTTTCACGAAATACATAGTACAAATTGGCCATCTCTAAAAAAGATGAAAGTATATGGCTGTGAAGTAGAGATATTTGCTTCTGTGCGAACAAGTTTCTGTGAAAAAGAAGGAAGATCAAGATATATAAGTTATCAAGAAGATCAACATATAGATAGCATATGTTTTTAAATTTTTGTAAAAGTTGATGTGCTTCAAAAGTTCGTGATATGTTTGGATATACTCAAGTTAGCTGGTACTCTCTCTCTCTCTCTCTCTCTCTCTCTCTCTCTCTCTCTCTCTCTCTCTCTCTATATATATATATATATATATATATTTCAGTGCTTAAAAAAAAAACACATATGATTCAGTAAGAAGAGAAGGAAGATTAAGATATGCATTTTCTATCAATTACCAAGTGGAAGATTTTGAGAATTGTTGAATCTCTCTTGATATTCAACCAGATTCCAATCATTCTTTTTGATCCTTTAAACAACGCATCAGCCGTGCCATTAACTCGTTCATGAATTGTGCAGTTGACATTCTCAAATCTGCAACAACTTACTCTCGGATGGAATGCCGGGATGAAAGAGATATTGCATGGCCAGAGACTTGCATCGGACTACTTTTGCAAACTAAAAGTTCTCCGACTAATAAACTATCCTCAACAATTACCCATATTCCCATCTTACCTATTCCAATTACTATCCTTACCCAATCTCGAAAGGCTTCAAATAGAATATTGTTCTTTTCAAGAGATGGTATTCCAAAGTGAAGGTGTTGGTGGTGAGGAAAAGCATGCATCTGCATGGATGGTGGTCTCTCGGTTAACGGGATTACGGCTGATTGATCTTGACGAATTGATGCATCTATGGAAGGAAAAGGAAGTCTTCAAAAATATGAGGATTTTACATGTGAGCTTGTGTCCCAAATTAAAACTTTATTTAGTTCCATCCTCAGTATGTTTCCAAAATCTGATGACTCTTAAAGTAGAAAGATGTGATGGGATCATAAAATTAGTTACACATTCAACAGCCATAAGCCTAGTGCAGCTCAGAGAAATGAGGATAACTGGTTGTAAAAAGATAGAAGAAATAATAGAAGGTTCTGATGGGGATCATGATGAAGTGAAAGATGAAATCTTTTTCCCCCACCTCAACCTTTTGGAACTCGTCAGGCTATCAAAGCTAGAAAGCTTTTGCTCATCAAGGAATCATACATTTGGATTCCCATCCTTAGCAACAGTAGTTGTGGACGATTGCCCAAAGATGAAAATGTTCTCTCAGGGAGGGTTAAATGCTCCAATGTTGCACAAAGTACGACTAAGTAAATGGGGAAATGAAGAACATTGGATTTGGGAAGGCAGCCTTAATAGCACCATACACCAATTGTTCAAGGAAAGGGTATGTTTTTAAAATTTCCTTATTATTCTTATTATTTAGTATTTCCCAAATTTTCAGCTATTGTCTTTGGAGTTGTGCTTTACATTTCACTACCCTTCATTTCTCCGATCAAAAACCAACTGAAACCAACAATGATTTTTGGCGGGTAAAGTTGACACATCCTGACTAATGTATATATAAGAGCACAGTGAAGAGAGAATTTGACGTACTGATGTAAGTTTTAAACATTTTTCCCCTTTTATTTACATACAGGTTTCTGTTTAATTTAACTCCTTTTAGGATTTTCTAGAGCAACTGAAATAGATCATTGGATGATGTCACATTTTATTTTTTTCCTAATGACAAATTTTTTTGCATAATTTGATTTTTCCATTTTTTAAACTATTTTTTCTTTTCAGTAATACTGTTCTGTGGTTAGAGAATGTTTAAATCTATAATAAATATGTAGTAGGGGGATTTTGGTGATGATCTTCAAGTGTCATTCATGGTGGAGTAGAAAATTGCTGAATGTGTATTTGAGATACCATGACTCTTGTTTCTTCACTTGAAAGTAGATGGTTTTGTTTTCATTCATTAGGATACTGATTATTGAGATAGTAACAAAAGTAATTTTTTAGTTATTTCCTTTTCACCTTCACTGATATTGTTCATTGTGATTTCATAATCCAGTCTACTAGTCAAGAATTCTAAAGAATATCAGATCAATCCTTCAACTGCCAAGAAACAGGGTAAGCCAAAGAATTTTACTATGCATCTTGAGACAGTATAGCTTTCGTAGTACTCATCTATTGCAAATGATTTTTCATTCCATCAATAAGGTGGGTTCTTCATTTGAAGGTGCTTTCTTCATCTCAAGTTCAGAAGTGCAACAGTAGCATTTATGTGCCTTGGCAGACTGAAGTAAACATTGACGTTGGTGCTTCTTCATTTGAAATCAAAAGGTTATAATTTTTCCTTTATTATAATATTGGGATTCTTTAAACTGAAACAATGGTAATCCTTTTTTCATCTCATCATCAGGTTGGATAGCAGAAGGACCTTTAATCCTTTCTTGTCCTTCCTGAAAATTCAATATGTTAATTTCCATTTTTAGGCTTTTATGTTTTTATGATGACTAATAACGCTTGCCATGTACTTTTATCAACCTTGAAAGTAATAAAGTATGTACTGTTTTTTAATATTTTTAATGATCAGTGTATTTTGAAGTTAAAGATGACAACTATTCTGAAATGAGGATAAGGAAAAACGTTCTGGAGTGGTTTTCATGTTGAGGATCACATACTTATTTTGAACTAGAGGATGAGGAGACTTCTTAAATGGTGAATTTTAAGGATTTGCTGCTCTCCCTCTCTTGAAACTTGAAAGAAAGCCCAATTCAGATTTATTTTGCAAACTTAAATTATGGTTTTTGTTTTGGCTGATTGATGGTTTGTGTTTGGTTACAGGTGATTTTTTGCTGCATTGAAGCAATGGCAAATTCGGGTCCATAGGATGCCTCATTGTGTGTTGTGCCTACATCAGCTTGCGAATGGGGAAATTATATTTTTTTTTTTTTTTGGATAAATCAAATTATCCATCCCGACTAAACTATGTTCTATTCTACATGACCCTGGTGCAGATTCTCTGCTGCCTCGGGGAAACTTTTGTAGCCTTATTGTGTTATTAATGGGACTGTTCGGATGCATGATTTGATATAGCATGGTGCACAAGGTTAGTGGTGTTATTGGGCCAAAGGCAATTTATGATATGTGAATGAAATTTTTTATCATCAATGTGAACTGTGAACAGAGCATTCAACTGCCAAGGAGGTGGATGGTACAAGGAAATTAGGCAGCAAAACGAATGCCCCTGTTCTAGTTTTCTCATATTGTGAGGTCTAAAGACCAATTAATCAAACGGATATTGAGTGGAAAAATGGGCAAGAATCCAATCTCCACTGAACTGAACGTTTCCAAAGTATTTGCCTCATGTGAAGTTATGAAGCTGGGCCGTATCAAATTATAATAAAAATTTTAATTTTAAAAATAAAATGATAATTCACTTTAATTTTTTTTTTTTATCATTTTGTTGCAAAACTATACCAATCGACCAAATGAGCCCTAAGTTTCAAAATTTTGTCAAAAGCAACATTATTTTTCCGACAAAAACAAATGGCTGTGATTAGTTGTCCTTGAGTTTTATTCAATAATGAAATAAATAAAAAAATTTCAAGCACAAATTTGAATTGAGTGATATGAGAAAGGGAAAATTTCGTTAAATTTTTTAAATTGTTACCCTAATTCAAATTCAATCTATTAATTTTAAAACAAATAAAAAACATTTCATATTAAAATCATGAACCATGTTATCATATAAAATTGAAAACATAAAATCATCATTTATTCATTCGGCCCTTCGATAATTTTAAAATTATAATTTATTTTATTAATTTTATAATATTTAATTAATATGATTCCCTAATGCCTTAATTTTTTTAATTTTTGTTTTATAATCAAGTTTTTTAAACTTTTTTTATTTAGTTTTAAGTCTTTTATTTATCGAAACAAATTTTTTGACTACATTTTTTTCGTATATATTTTTGAACTCTTAACAATACTCTTTTTTAAAAATTAGTATGATTTTTACTATTTATATTTTAACATTGCTTTTATTAACTTGTTTTATTCCTTTTTTTATATATAAAACAATCATATCAATTACAACTTTAAAAATGAGAAACTAAAAAAAAATAAGTACAAAAAATCAATAATATCATCTTCTCATATATTAATAATGAATTTTATTAGTATTTATTATTTTATGCTTTTTAAATTATTTTATGATGAGTTTTTATTTTTTTTAATTCCAAAAAAATAACATTATGAACATTACAAGAGAAAAATATGCTTAGGTTAGCAAGTTTTTTATTAATGACTTAAGGAAAGAATTTTTTATTGTCAAATTGATAATTTTAAAACAAAATATTTATTTTTTAAAGTAATAAATTAATGTCAAATTAAATTAAAACCAAATATATCTAAATGAAATTTATCATACGAAAATAGTACTAAATTTTGTAGACTAAGCTTACTTCATTTAATAATCATATATCTTCTATCAATTCAATCATTCCTCAGGACTTTTTGGATGGGTACATCTTGAGAAGAAATTTTCTTACTGTTTAAAATAAAATAAAAAATAAAAAAACATTACAGTCCAAAGTCATCAAATTGACCAACTGTGATCTATTATCTTTATCGTTTAGGACATTTTGGATGGGTACGTTTAGAGAAGAAATTTTCTTGCGGTTTTGTTTTCAAAAATAAAAAAAAATAAAAAACTCTTCCAGTCCAAAGACCAATTGGGACTTACGATCTTTATCATTTAAGACTTCTTGGATGGCTACGTCTAGAAACGAAATTTCCTTGCGGTTTTGTTTTCAAAAAAAAATAACCCTTACAATCCAAAGTCATACGTGATAACCTGAAATTTTCATTCTTAAAAATTTATTTCGAAAGAAAGAGATAATATTTTTAAAAATAAATAGCTATATATATTAAATAAAAAACATATATATAAATATATAAAATATATGTGTAGATATTTATATATATATATATATATATAATATTATAATA
This sequence comes from Firmiana major, assembly GCA_033439115.1. Classification (NCBI taxonomy): domain Eukaryota; kingdom Viridiplantae; phylum Streptophyta; class Magnoliopsida; order Malvales; family Malvaceae; genus Firmiana; species Firmiana major. The sequence goes on from CM065906.1 coordinate 65,901,424, forward strand.
ATATATTTTTTATATAGATATTTAGTTATATAATATATTATATTAATATGTTAAAAAAAAAGAGAAAGGATCCCGAAAGACCCGATCTCTTCTCAACAGAGAAGAACGAAGGTGAGGGGCTACGACCAAGAGACAAATGGCGTCAATCGACCAAGGGAAGGAAGAGGAGCGGGCGCTGGTGCCAACCCAAAAAGATCGGTGAGGAAAAGTCGGCAAGAGAAAGAGAGAAACGGGCAAAAGAGAGAAGACCAAAAGAGGGAGTCGTCACCACTGATCTGCCTCCATCGCCCTGATTGAAGGTTCCTTTGCATGGCCCGATGCTGTTGGAAGCGAAAATCAGTCGAGAACCGACTGACGAGGCTCGATCGACAAAGATATAGATTGAATCGGTTCGAATCGATTCAATAGAAAGAAAATGGGCTGAATCGATTCGAACCTGTTAAAAAAAAAAAATGAAAAAAGTTTTGTGATATATCTGTTTAAGGATAAATTGCACAATAATAGTTAAAAACACGAGTTCGATCAAATCTTAATTTGAGTATCATCATGGTATTTTGCGATAATTTTTATACATTAAAATCATTGTATGACATTGTATGAAGGATTTATTTACATGTACATATTATTTTATAATCTTATTTTGAATTTATTTTGGATTAATTGAAGCATATAACTTATTTACCTTATGTTAAATATTTTTCGACATAAGCATAAACTTCAAATATTAATTATTTTATGAGGAAAAAAATCTTTATCACTTAATTAAATTTCATTGATAAAACTCAAAATACTTACTTTAATTATTGGATTCAATTTTTTAAGAAAATCAATTATTTAATCATAAAATATGTAATAAATTTTCATAGGAGTAGATATGAATATGACACTAAATTTTGTAGGCTAGGCTTCCATCATATAATATTATTATATCTTCTATTAACCCAATCATACATGCACCCCCGACACAGAAACTCAGACCTCAAAATTGCGGAATTCATGATTATTTGAATTAATACAAGAATTATAAGTAGTAGCAACACAATCATCGGTCAAAGCTTTTGCATCACATCTGAAGAATTCGAGATTGCGGGTCCTGGTGGAATGGAAACGTGTAAGAGATAAGAGAAAACAACAGGAAGACGAAGACTTATGGAGTCTTTGTCTGCCATTAAACCGAGCCAACACAGTGCAGTGCAAGTAAACTCTCCTTTCTCATTGGTTCCTTGCAGCTTTGAATTTTCCAATATTTATCTAGAAGTACACCTTTATTCAATGTTAAACATCTACTAGAAGGGGAATTGTCCGTCCACTCTAACCTTGTAACGTTTGTCTAGGATAAAATTATTTTGATTTGACAAATTTGGCTGAGACTTCGACTCATCTTCTTCGTCAAGCAAAAAGAAAAGAAAATCCGCTCATATTTAAACTTATCCCGATGCTAGATAACTATCAGTAGATTTCAGAACAGAAATCCATCAAAGATCCCGTAGCTATTCACCATGTTTCTGCAAATCCTCCTCTTCGTAGCCCTTTATTCAATCACTGTCCACTTGTTCCACAAGTTTCAGAACCATCCTCCAATCCCTTTTCCCAGTTTACCATTCATTGGCCACTTGTATCTTAATCCAGTTGTCGGTGGCAATCAGGGATCAAACACTCCTATCTAAACCATTAGTTAACCGTAACCTATGTGACACTCATATCGCTTAAAAGTTGGCGAACTGAATTCTTTCTTCAAACAAAATTGCCTTCATCTCTTTCCTGCCATGGTCATATCAAATATATTGTTCAAATCTAACAAAAAATTCATTATCACATATAAAAAAAAAAAAAACTAAAAAAGAAAAAAAAGTAGAAACCCAGGAAAAAAAATCTAGAAACTACCAATTATTTTAGAATTTATAAAGAAAATATTATGCAAATAAAAATCTCAATTCTCAAATAATTATAATAAAAATAATAAAAAATTTGTATGAAAATGAATGGCTTTTTTCTCAGGAAATAAAATTCTGAAACACAAAATAATTTAAAACCAAAATCCGAATCAACACCATTCTCAAGTAATTCCATGCAGTAAACCAATGGTTCCCATCTCAATAACCAAAGAGCAACATGTTTTTTTGGGATCAATCTACAATGTTCTCCAATTTCAGAATAACATTTATTAAAAGAAAATGTAAACCTTGTCTAAATTAATTATGTTTAAGAATGTGATGTGTAAAAAATTTGAACCAACTATACAGACTAACAGCGGCTGATTTTCAGTTTTCTTTTTTTTTTTTTTTTAAAAACAGCATAACTATCCATAAACTAAATTTTTTGATTAAATTTTATTAATAAAAAAGAGCTCCTTTAATCAGGATAACTTGGCAAAAACGAAACCAAGTGTGAAACAGATTGCGAAACGTGCTTGGCTTGGTTGCTGGGTTACATCAATCGAGATTTTGAGATAAGAATAAGGGATTTATGTATTTCACCAGAGAAGAAATACTGCATCAATATAGTGTTAAGATGTAAACAAGAAGACAAACTCTAGGACAATAATCAATGAAATGTAAGCTGTTTTGGAATTTAAAATGTAAATTACATGTGAATGCACAATTGTTTGTCGGCTAAAAAAAGAAAGAAACACAAACTCTAGGACAGTAATCAATAAAATGTAAAGCTGTTTGGAATTTAAAACGTAAATTGCATGTGAAGGCACGATTGTTTGTTGGTTAAAACTTGGGAGAAGAAGCATGCATATGTTGAATAAGCGTGTAGGCATTAAAAAAATAATAATTAATTAGTATTATTAGTTAATTAAATTAAATATTTAATTAATTAATAATTTTTAATAAATTGGTGATAAATAAAAATTATTAACCAATTGTATTATCTCTAATTTAATTAGAGATAAATCCTGGAGTGATCGAGTCCCTTTAGAACTCTCTACCATCAAGCATTATAAATAGAGAGCTCTTCCACACTCAGAACACACAGAAGAAGACTCAGAATTCAGTCAGAAGACTCAGAGAATAGTCAGAAGACTCAGAGCACTCAGAAGAAGCAGACGGAAAGCACTGAAGAAAAGAAGTCTCAGCCTCCTCAGAGAATTGAAAGCCTGCAGAATTCCGGCCGTTCTCCGATCAAGCCTTCTCTTCAGTCAAGTCTTTTCTTCAACAAAGCTGTCAGCAAATCCACGAGAGGACAACAAGTCAACAGACCGTTCTCTCAACGATCAGCCATGCCGCTGCAAACTCAAGAGGAACAACAAGCCTTTCGGCCGTTTCTCTCTCCGTCGGGATCAAGCGTCACGCCCTCGACAAGTGCAATCAGGAGACCGAATCAGAAGATTATAATTCTTTTTGTAAAGAATTCAAAACAGAGAATTGTACTCACACATAAATACAAAAATTAAATTTTATCACTAATTCGTGTTTTAATTTTACAGACGCGAAAATTTGTGTATACAAATTTCTGGCACACCCGGTGGGACATCTTTGCCTCTCATCTCGCTCTCCATTATCAATCAAGATCAACCAATTGATCAGATCTATGGCTCCGAAGACTGCTGCACCAAGTCACAAATTCAACCCTGCTACGACCGTGCAACCTGGTTACACCGGACCGACGACTCGTGCTAGAGTACGATATCTTGCAACACAGGGTCAAGACTTAATGGGGCCAATCAACAATGTTGCTCATCAACCTGTCATCTCGATGGATCTTTTGGCAGGAAGAAAATCTGCTTCGCAAGAACAATCAGCGTCTACTCTCCAAACCATGTCTGCGATGGTTACTAATGCGACTACTCTAGAGGAAAGGATCTCTGAAATGGAGAGGATGATGTCGACCCTGCACAAGATAGTCGAAGAAAAGGATGTTGAAATTGCGATGTTGAAGAGTCAACTAGAAGCTCAACACGATGAAGAATCCAACGATAATCCAGCACCAAACAGACCAACTGCTGAAGCCGCTAGGAAACTGAAAGCAGTTCATGGTGCTGAAAACCCGAAAACGGATCATCACCGATATCAATTGGGTCTTTGTCTGTTCAACAACTACAAGAGATGATTGCAAATACCATCAAGCCTCAGTATGGTGGATCGTCATCTAAGTCTTATTATGCATACATTAAACCGTACACGAGGAGAATTGATGATTTAAGGATGCCGGCAAATTATCAACCTCCTAAGTTCCAGCAGTTCGATGGGAAGGGAAATCCAGGTCAACACGTGGCCCATTTTGTGGAGACGTGTAACAATGCAGGAACATACGGAGATCTTCTGGTTAAACAGTTTGTAAGGTCGCTGAAAGGAAATGCCTTTGAATGGTATACTGACTTGGAATCCGAGTCCATTGATAGTTGGGAACAACTTGAGAGGGAGTTTCTCAATCGTTTCTTTAGTACTCGTCGCACAGTGAGTATGACAGAGCTAACCAATACCAAACAAAGGAAAGACGAACCAGTCGTCGACTACATCAATAGATGGAGAGCGTTAAGTCTTGATTGCAAAGATAAGCTCTCTGAAATTTCTGCTGTTGAGATGTGCATCCAAGGTATGCATTGGAAACTTCTTTACATTCTCCAAGGGATAAAGCCGCATACTTTCGAAGAATTGGCCACCCGTGCTCATGACATGGAGTTGAGTATTGCTCATTCTAGTAACAAAAGTTCTTCGATTCTTGATCCTAGGAGAGACAAGAAGGATTTCAAGAAGGTTGAGAGGCCTTTAAAGAGTACTGCTAAGGAGTCTCTGTTCGTTGAGACTAAACCTTTAAAATTTTTCTCCAAAGGTACTAAGAAGGCTGAGGAAAATATCAGGCAGCCTCAAATGAGAAATATACAACGCCTGAGCTTCGAAGAAAGAGAAGCAAAGAAATATTCTTTCCCTGATTCAGATGTGCCTGACATGCTGGATCAACTCCTGAAGCAAAAGCTAATTGAACTTCCAGAGTCCAAAAGGCCAGGAGAAAAGGGAAAAGTTACTGATCCAAAGTATTGCAAGTATCATGTAATCATTGGTCATCCCACTGAAAAATGTTTTGACCTGAAAGATTTGATAATGAAGCTAGTGAATGAGCGCAAGATTGAACTCGATATGGACGACATAGTAGAGTCAAATCATGCTACTTTCACTTCTTTGCCTACAAAAGGCATAACGTATCGACTGATTCAATTTGGCTGCTTGGAACCTGTTGCTCTGCCAGTTGCGGTAACAAGCTCAATTGCTAGCTCTTTTAAAGATGTTGAATCTACTGCGGATGATGAAGAACAATGGACCCTGGTAACGCGACGAAGATCGCGAAAGCGATATGTCCGATCCGTAAACCTTCCTTTTCAAAAGGGAACTCAGCAGATAAATAACTCGCATCCACGTTGGGGACAGAAGAAAACTATGAGGCATCCCCAATTCCAAAATTTTTTGAGGCAAAAGCCTCGAAAATATATAACACTAGAAGAATTCTTTCCTAAAGGTTTTCTTAGGGAAGAACAAGTGAGTGTTGGTGTTCATACGGTTTAGTTTAAAGAGGAGTCAGAGGGAGAAAGCTCAAAGGCTATTAAGGCTCGAGGAGATGGCCAGACTGAAACAGTCCAGGAAGAATGCCTTAAGATCTTGAAAGGGATCTCTTCTCATCTTACCATCTACGAGTTGTTGCAGTATCCAAAGGCAACACGTGACGCAATTGCGCATGCTTTGGAAAACTCAGAAATTTACGCTGCACATCTCCCAGCTCCCACGAAACCTGCTTCAGATGATGGTTTTTGTGATTATTGCTTGACAACTCTTGCATTCACAGATGAGGATCTGTTGTTAGGATCAAAACCCCACAATCGGCCACTTTATGTCTATGGATACATCCGAGAACAAAGGGTGAATCGCATGTTGGTCGATAATGGGTCTGCAGTTAATATCATGCCCAAGGCAACAATGGAGGAACTTGGCATAACAATTAATGAATTGTCAAAGAGTCGACTTTTGATCCAAGGTTTCAATCAAATGGAGCAACGTGCTTTGGGAATAATACGAGTTGATATCGCCATCGGTGAATTGATGTCGAGTACAATCTTCCATGTCATCGACGCTAGAACTACATATAAGTTGTTGCTCGGGTGACCTTGGATTCATGCAAATGGCGTTGTACCTTCTACACTGCATCAATGTTTAAAGTTTTATCGAGACGGACCGAGAAAGGTTGATGCTGATTTAAAACCATTCAATGAGGTCGAATCTCACTATGCTGATGTGAAGTTCTACTCAGAGAACTGTGATATAAAAGAAGTTTTACCCACTCAAATGCCAAGCACCGAAAAAATTGAAATTAAGGGTAAAAAGAAAATAGATCCTAATGTGATGAAAGAGCCTTTAGATACATCCCTTGAAGGTGTTCCCAAGCTTACATTGGAAGGTGTTGTAAAGGACAATCCAGTCAAATCTTCACCCAGCGAGGCAAAAGAAACTCCAGTTCTTCGCTATATTCCAAAGGCTCGTCGCAAGGAAGGTCAATCGCCATTCTTGGAATGCTCAGAAATTAATCAAGCAGAGTGTTCTCCTGACAAGATAAAAGAAGACATAAAACTGTTGAAAGATGCTTGCACATTGCCTCTAACTAACATGGCTCATAGTCAAGCCAAGAAACCGTTGAAAGGGTTTGTTCGACCATCCCAAGGTGCAATAGAACATGGGACTTTGCCTCAAGGTCGTACTGTTGAAAATTACGATCCAAAGGCTTATAAACTAATCGCTAAGGCTGGGTTCGATTTTTCCAAGTTATCATCCATGAATGAGTTGCATGATGGGAAGACGACTGCAAAGTTGCAAGGGATCATTGAAACCCATAAAAAACTGATAAACAAGTCGGATGGGAAACCTTTTCCAAAAGATGGATTAGGATGTGAATCCCAAAACCCAGTACGAATTCGTGTTGGTAGGAAGAATAAATCAGTCAGTACTCAACACATTTCGGTGGAGGTTACTGAAGAATGTGATGAGCCAAAAGCATCCCCAACTCATCCTCCTCAAAAACACTACTCGTGTGTCAGTATTCAATCGTTTGGGAACGTCAGCAACTCGTATTTCAGTGTTTGATAGGCTCAATGTCCCTCACCCTGAGTTACGTGAAGCACCTAGAAGACGCAATTCAGTTTTTGATAGATTGAATGTTTCAAGCAGTGAAGTGCAGCAAGAAGAAAGTCAAAACTGCACCGAATTAAAGGATGATAAAGAAATTCGAAGCTCGATTCCATCTCGCATGAAGAGGCGTTTAGAGCTTGAAATCTCGGCAGAAGGGCCATTGAAAGTGCGACGTCATACTGTTGTGGACACCAGTTCATCAGTACATCTCAAAGAAGATGAGACAAAGGTTTATTCAACATATCATGTAACCATCCAAGAAAGTGCAGATGATGAATCATCAGAAGATGAGTCTGAAGAGCCATCTGAAATCGAAGAAGAAGAAGCTCCTGCTGCTTTAGAAGATGGAGGGCAAGCAACTGTGGACAGGCTGGAAGAGGCAAATCTTGGCACTTCGGATGCACCACGCCCTATATTTTTGAGTGCACTCCTTAGCTCAGAAGAAAAAGAAAAGTATGTCGCACTATTGTTAGAATACAAAGATGTCTTCGCCTGGACATATAAAGAGATGCCCGGACTTGATCCGAAAGTTGCAGTTCATAACTTGGTTGTTCGGAAGGGAGTAAAGCCAATTAAACAGCCCCAAAAGCGCTATAGACCTGATCTTATCCCGTTCATAGAAGCTGAAGTCAACAAGTTGATCGATGCAGGATTCATACGTGAAGTGAAATATCCATCTTGGATAGCTAATATAGTGCCAGTCAAAAAGAAGAATGGACAACTTCGCGTCTGTGTCGACTTTCGCGATCTAAACAATGCATGCCCAAAAGATGACTTTCCACTGCCCATCACCGAAATAATGGTTGATGCTACTACAGGGCATGAGGCTTTGTCATTCATGGATGGATCATCTGGTTATAATCAGATTCGAATGGCACCAAAAGATGAAGAGCTAACCGCATTTCGAACACCTAAGGGGATTTATTGCTATAAAGTAATGCTCTTTGGTTTGAAAAATGCTGGTGCAACTTATCAACGTGCTATGCAGAGAATTTTTGATGACCTACTGCATAAAACAGTAGAATGTTATGTTGATGATCTTGTGGTCAAGTCAAAGAGAAGAAACGACCATTTAGAAAATCTTCGTTCAGTGTTTGATAGGCTGAGGAAGTACCAACTGAAGATGAACCCACTGAAATGTGCCTTCAGAGTGACATCTGAGAAATTTCTTGGTTTTATCGTGAGACACCGAGGCATTGAAATAGATCAGTCCAAGATAGACGCTATCCAGAATATGCCAGAGCCTAAGAACTTAAAAGAGCTCCGAAGTCTGCAAGGTAAATTGGCATACATTCGAAGGTTTATTTCAAACCTAGCTGGAAGATGCCAACCATTCAGTCGACTAATGAAGAAGGACGTACCATTCGAGTGGGATGAATCTTGTAGCAATGCTTTTAATGCGATTAAGAGATACTTGCTTAATCCTCCAGTTTTGGGAGCACCAATTCATGGAAAGCCATTAGTCCTTTATATTGCCGCACAAGACAAGTCCTTGGGGGCATTACTCGCACAAGAAGATGAGCAAAGGAAACAAAGGGCTTTATACTATTTAAGCCGAACGCTTGTAGGGGCAGAATTAAACTACTCCCCTATTGAGAAAATGTGTCTTGCTTTGTTCTTCGCCGTTGATAAACTAAGACACTACATGCAAGCATACACCATCTATTTAATAGCACGAGCAGATCCTGTGAAATATATTTTATCCAGACCAGTTCTTTCTGGGAGATTGACAAAGTGGGCGGTAATCCTTCAACAATATGACATTGTTTATGTTTCCCAAAAGGCGGTGAAGGGACAGGCCTTGGTAGATTTTCTAGCAGATCATCCTATCCCGTCTGATTGGAAATTGTCAGATGATTTACCCGATGAAGAAGTCCTTTTTGTCGACTTAAAGCCAAGCTGGAGGTTATTCTTTGAGGTGCTTCAAGACAAAGTGGAGCAGGAGCGGGGGCAATTCTCGTTAGCCCTTACGATCAAGTCTTGCCATATTCTTTTATCTTGAGCGAATTATGCTCTAATAATGTTGCTGAATATCAAGCACTTATTTTAGGCTTAGAAATGGCACTTGAAATGGGGATTAAAGACATCGAAGTGTATGGAGACTCTAAGCTGATAATACATCAACTCTTGGCAGAATACGAAGTCAAGAAAGAAGATTTGATTCCATATTTCAAATATGCTAAACGGTTGATGGATAAGTTTGATTACATAACGTTAAAGCATATCCCAAGAGGTGAAAATCGGCAGGCAGATGCTTTGGCCAACTTGGCAACAACTTTGGCTATCAATGAGGATGAAAAGTTGAGTGTCCCAATATGTTGCAGATGGATAGTGCCTCTACAAGACATAGTTCATGAAGAAGTCAGTGCGATATCGGTATGCACAATTGAAATTGAAGATTGGCGACAACCTATTATTGATTATCTTCAACATGGCAAACTTCCGAATGATTTACGTCACAAGTCTGAAGTGCGACGCAGAGCAACAAGGTTCATCTATTATAAAGATACCTTGTATCGTAGGTCATTTGATGGGCAATTCTTACGTTGCCTAGGAAGTGAGGAAGCCAAACAAGTGTTAGAAGAGGTTCATTCTGGAATCTGTGGCGCACATCAATCTAGGCCGAAAATGCATTACAAGATCAAGAGAATGGGGTATTATTGGCCTACAATGGCGAAGATGCTATAGATTTTGCAAAGAGATGTCAACCATGCCAGTTCCATGCCAATTACATACATCAGCCACCAGAGCCTCTTCATCCCACAGTTGCATCGTGGCCTTTCGATGGATGGGGTCTTGATCTTATAGGACCATTGCCTAAGTCTTCAAGAGGACACTTATACATTCTGGCTGCAACAGATTATTTCTCCAAGTGGGCAGAAGCGTTACCTTTCAGAGAGGTCAAGAAAGAACAAGTGGTAGAATTCATTCGTGTGCAGATCATCTATCGCTATGGAGTTCCTCGGTACATCGTCACTGACAATGGCAAACAATTCTACAATAGCCTCATGGATAAATTGTGCGAGAAATTAAATTTCAAACAATACAATTCTTCCATGTATAATGCCCCAGCAAATGGCCTTGCAGAAGCATTCAACAAGACACTTTGTAATTTGTTGAAGAAAGTTGTTGCAAAGAGCAAAAGAGATTGGCATGAAAGAATCGGAGAAGCACTCTGGGCGTATCGCACTACATATCGAACACCCATGCAAGCTACTCCATATGCTCTTGTTTATGGTGTCGAAGCCATTCTTCCATTGGAATGTCAAATTCCTACTTTAAGAATTGCCATCCAAGAAGGCTTAACACAAGAGAGCAATGCCCAATTGCGCCTTCAAGAGCTTGAAGCGTTGGATGAAAGACGTCTCCAAGCACAACAACATCTTGAATGTTATCAAGCACGCCTCTCTAAAGCTTTTAACAAGAAAGTCCGCCCACGTTCCTTTCAAGTAGGAGATTTAGTGCTCGCCATGCGCAGGCCAATTAACTTTCATCACCATCCTGGTGATAAGTTTACCTCAAAGTGGGATGGACCTTATGTTGTGCAAGAAGTTTATACAAACAATGCTTACAAGATAGTCGACAGTGAAGGATTACTAGTCGGCCCTATCAATGGGAAATTTTTGAAACGCTATTATGCGTGAAAGCTCCAATTTCTTTGCACAACATCAAAAAAATAATAAAAAAATAAAAAATAAATAAATAAAGCCTGCTAGATTGAAAACCCCATCGGGGCGGTCTAGGCAAAAGTTAAGGCAAAGCCTGCTAGATTGAAAACCCCATCGGGGCGATCTAGGTAAAAATTAAGGTAAATAAAAAAAATAAAAGGCCTGCTAGATTGAAAACCCCATTGGGGCGGTCTAGGCAAAAATTAAGGCAAAATAACAAAAATGAAAAAATGAACTACGTAATGACTTGATCCTTCTCTTAGAAGGTACGTAGGCAGCTTAGGAAATTCATCCATCCTAAGTTCAGTCACACCAAATAAATAAAAAATCATTATAATGATTAAAGTCCTATATGACATAGCTGAAATGCTGAAAATGTCTATTACAAAAATAAATAAATAAAGTAAAATGCTCAAGCAATATCTAGGACTTGCTGCTCCAACTGTCGACCAAAGAGTCTCGATGAGTCTGCAATGCTCTCCTGAGCTCTTCAATGTTCTCCATGTCTTCATCAGCAATGGAAACTGTGGCCTCTAATTCAGTCATCAGCTTTTCGAAGGAAGCAATTTCATCATTGGCCTTGCTTACTTCAACAACTCGAGCATCCAAATCAGTCTTCACCTTCAATTCCTCTTTTTGAATTAAATGCAACTTCTCTTCTAGTGCAGCACGTTCATCTTGCAAAGCTTGAAGCTTTGTGGCTTGTGCTTCATAATGTTGTTGCTTCGACGTCAATGAAGACTTAGCGCATTCCAGCTGTTCTGTTAGTTCAGCCTTCTTCCTTTCTAAAGTTTTTTGAGAAAGACGACCATCAAGTTCTTTCTCAAGACACAACAATGCCTTCATCTCCCCAACATAGGAGTCAACAATCTTTCTTAAGGAAGTCGAATCACCGTGCAAACTTTCAATGCCTGAATAAACAGTGGAAGCATCTTCGTAAAGCTTGCTAACTTGAGAAAAAGAGGCATCTCTAAGTCGAAGTAAGAAATCATGTCCGATCCCTTTAATGGCTTTTTCAAAAATCTTGGAAGAATACTTACCAGGATGATAAGTCGAAACAGAGATAGTATCTCGTTCAAGAGAGCGATTGATTGGCAACTGGGGCGAATCCTGATTAGGAGGTTTATTCCCAACTGTGTCGTCACCTCGAGCTCTCTTAGTCGATGAATTGATTGAAACAGACTTAGAGCTATTTTTGGCTGAAGATGTGGAGCCTATTTTAGCAGACAACTGTTTCACTTGATTTCGAACTTTACCAGCATCACTTACAGATTCCTCACTTTTTGAAGGCTCATCATCGGGCATGATGTTTTTAACCTGGTCATCAGTGTTTTTCTTTAACATCTCTGTAAGAGGAATTGCATCATCACCAGTCGAATCAACAACTTCTTCCTGTGCAATCGGAGTCCTCTTCTCAAACTCCTCGCGATCAGTTTCAGGACATCTCCTCTTTAAGGAAAGACGAAGCCTACCATGACAAGATTTCTTAGGGAAACCAACCCTTGTTTCTTGACTTGAAATCTTTGGTTGCTCGGAGACCATCACTTTTCTTTTCAAAGAAGATCTCACACCCCTCCTAAGCCTTCTGGGATTGCATCTGTCACTATCATGATCACTGATAGGTTCCACAGGTCTATCACTACAATCATCACACTGACGAGGTTGTTCATCTCTGACAACGAGAGCCTCTTTCCCATCCACAGTAGGGGTTAAAGAACCTTTGCTTTGTTCGAATTGCCCCATGTCAAGGCGTTGCGTCATGGTAACATCATCAATATCTTCAGCCTCAAGGTCAGTAGTTTCAATCAAAGGCTGCACTTGCTTCGATAATCTTTCTTTACAAGAGCTAGAAGAAGCAAGTCTGAAATTTGTACTTGTGCTATCTTTCAAGATGGGTATACTAGTACGATAGTAATCTCCTATTTGACTTTGCCACCATACAAAGAATTTTCTTGTAACAAACAAGTGTTCATTGGTGCTACTCCATTTAGGAATAGTCACTTCACAGCTTGGACCTCTCAACACGCTACATCGCCAATAGCGCAACAACCCTCTCAAATTGGCAGTTCTAATAGCAGTTGTCAAAGATCCCGGAACATCTTGACAGTATCCAAATTGCCTTGCAAAGCGATGAGGACTATATGATTCTACCAAGTGAAAATTGCCTCTTCGTAAAGTCAAAAATGAAGATCGAAGGCTGACCAAGTATTCAAAATCATCGATCTTAAGTCGGTTCCCAGGAGTGTCCAAGAGTTTAGTCTTACAAGTGTCAAATATGCTAGTGGCTTGCCAATATATGCCGAGCAATTGTTGAATAATTTCTCAACTTTTGACCTCACCATAAGATTTGTGACCAAAAGATCCCCCAAACTTGCACATTTTAGGTCTTCTTGGTGCTCTATTTGATCCAGGATGAGTCCCAAAGTAAGATGCCATCCACACATGCACAAAATGCCAAGGAAGAGCAACATTGCATTGACCAGGGCCATCAACGCAAGTAGCAATTTGATTCAGTCCATTGTATATGCTTGCCAAGACAGGAATAGCAAGACTAAATCAGGTACCTTTTGCTATGAAAGAAGCCACTTTGAAAGTCTCAGGCCGAACGACATCACCACGGGTACTCGGAAGAATAAAAGAGCATAGCCAGACTGATAAGAATGCGGCTAAGAACACCTCATCTCTATCAACGTCAAGAACACCCAGATCAAGGAAAACTTCATTTTCCTTTCTAGTACGAAGTCGGTGTCTGAAACGACCATCGGGAGTATATAGAGAATTTTTCTTGCCTTTGATCGTGATCGAATCATAAGGATCATTGTATTTGCTTTTGCCTCGAAACCAAAATCTCATCCAAGCAAAAGCAGAAACTTCATTGCTTTTCGAAGCCCTATGATCCTCCTGCAGCCTGATGAGGTGATATGCAAGAAAAAGGTATCGACAACTGACCGAAAGAATGGGACATGAAGATTCATCAAGACCGGTTATTTCTTCTAAACTGGGGGTAACCTCGTCGTAAAACTCTCCAACAATAGGAAGGCCTCCTAAAACCTTCAGATCCCACAGTGAAATAGAAATCTCCCCACGAGAAGATAAAAATGTATTGGTGGCTGGACACCAAGCTTCGCACAAGGCATGAATCATATTTCGACCTTGGTCATAAACAAACAGCGAAGCAAAGATCGATTCATAGACTTCCGCTTGCTCTAAAATCTGCTTGTGCTGACTCAAAATAAGCTCTGACCATTCCCAATATCCAGGAAGAGGAACAAATTCTCCACGTGGTTGAAAGCCATGCCAAGAAACTTCGCGTCTACAAATACGGTGACCCAAAGTGGTGAGGGCAGTGTATTTGACGCTCTCTTCATGGTGACTATCTTGCAACTTCAGTACCGTCTTAAAGACACCCTTTTGAGCAATGTGAGAATTGCAAGAAAATACCTCATCGACCTCTTCAGAAGTCCAGACATCCAAATGGTAAAGAGTTGCCACATCGGAATCCCAGTTATTTGCATTACTACCAATTGCTGGAGTGTGAATTAAACACCTAGTAGCTTTCCTTATATCCTCATTGGGCTTGTCTCGGATAAGTAGAAAATCACGTAGACGACCTTTATACTCCTCTTGAGTCTTTGAAAAAAGAGGTCTACCCTTAACTTCATCTTGATAATTCTTGACGATAGATGACCTTGGAAGACGATACAAAGGAAGTTCGTCCATGACTAAAAAAAAAATGGTAAAAAAAAAAAAGAGGATCAAATAACTTTAAAAAAAAAATCAATCAATCAATCAATCAAAAAAAAAAGGAATATATATATATATATATGTATATTCATAAAAAAAATCAAAAAAAATAAAATATATATGTATATTCATAAGAAAAAAAAAAAAAGAGGGACGCGTTATCACAGCAACCCCTGTGCCCAGGACTCTTAGGCAACCGTTCTTATCAACATGGCCAAAAATTTGTGTATACAGCCACTTCCTCCATCTGAGCTTTTAGAGAACAAGATTGCTTCTCAGGATACAGAAATTGAGAGACTTGCTGGGGACAATCACAGATTGGTAGCTACTCATTTTGCCTTGAGAGAGGACCGTGTTGCTGCTCAGCACGAAGCACAGAAACTCAAGGAATACATCCGAAGCATCCAGACTGAGAGTGATATTCAAATCAGGGTTCTGCAGGAGAAGATTGCAAAAATGGAAGCATATGTGCAGGTTGGTGGGAGTGTGAAAAAGGAGTTACAGCTGGCACACATTGAGGCCCAAAACTTGGTCAAAGCCAGACAACAATTGATGGCCCGGTTTCAACATGCCTCTCAGGAGTTGATGAAATCTCATGCTGATGATAAGAGTTTGCCAGAGTTGTATGCTGAACTTGAAGGTTTGAAGAAAGAGCACTAGAGATTACGGTGAGTCAAACAAGCGATGTTGTTGCTTGGTGTCCTCAAACCTCTTATGTTACATTTCAGTATGAAAAGGGTTCAAACATAGAGCAAGTGGAGCAAATGCAAGCTATGGAGAAGAATCTAATTGGGATGGCAAGAGAAGATGAAAAGTTACATGCTGAAGTCTCGAGTGCTGAGAAGAGAGTGCATGCAACAGGTCCAGCACCATATGCTGGTGGCTACATGAATTTTGATCCTTCAAACGCACCACGTCTCCAAGGTGGTAGCACCTATTTTGACGCATACAGTTTGCCTGTAATGCAGATAGTTCTTAATCTAGCAGAGGGCATGATCTCATACGGTAATGGTGCCAGTGTTATAGCTGCTACTGCTGCAACTGGCAGTCAAGCTGTTCCTGGTCTGGTTTGGCGAGCACCATATGATCCATCACTTTTCTCAGAGGTAAACAAGGAGAAGCTGTCATGTGAGCTGTCCGTAATCTATCTTGCCTCGGCTCACTATATCTAGTTTATAGGACACAGGTAGTTAATTGGGTTATTGTGAAAGCTATAAATTGTTTGCTTTATGCTGTTAAACAGTTGTCAGTAGTAATCAGAGCACCACGAAATCCTTGCCCGCACACTGTTTGTTGGATTCTCAGTCTCGGGTCCATTTGACCAAAGCACGTGCCTTAACAGCCTCTCCCCGTCGTCACCCATGAACTTGTCCGAGACAAATTCCTCAGATCTCTCGAATATTTTCTGGTCTTTTGTCGCAAAAGGTTGGAACCCAAACAGCATCTCCCCTTCTTTCACTTCGAACATGGCGTCATGGCTCTCGATCAAAAAGTCTTCCTTTGCTTTGGCGTACTGTGCCGTGACAGGAGGTTCGATCCTGAACCCTTCGTATACAACAGATTTCATCAATGGCATCTGTTCCATAGCAGCCATTGCGAACAGAAGCACAAGGAAGAGTAGCCAATGCCATTAGGACGGTGGTTAACAACTAGTGATTTCTTCCAATATGGTTAATGGCGGTCAGAGTGTAGTCTATTTATAGTAGTGGCCAACAACATCGATGGAGAAAATAATAATAACTTGGTCCACTCCTCCACTTGCCAAAAGACACTTCCTGTTTTGGCTGAAATGCAATCAGTTCACAAGCAAAGTCAAAAATGGGGCATGCTGTGATGGAGAACTAGTTGCCGCGAAGAGGATGAAACAGAATGCTTGCTGCTGACAGAGGGCTAGCTGCTGTGTTGGGGAGCTAGCCGCCACAATGAAGATGACAAAACGAAAGTTGCAGAGACTGCTGTGATAGAAGTCTATAGAGGCTGCTGGAAGGAGGTGCCACGCTACCCACCAGATGTATTGCTGATTAGCATAGAAACGTATAGATGATAGCCAAGCCTATGTGAAATAGTCGAGCAGTGATTCTGTGACAGTAGCGTGATTCACTGCATAAGATTGTTGTGAGGAAGATGATCACGGTGGCAGAAGCGCAACAACAAACGGAGAAGATGATGAGCAATCGTTGAGGACAGCAGTGACTCTACGGCAGCAGCAAGGCACCGCATGGGCTCGGGGAAGATGACGGCCGCAGCAATAGCACAGTATAATAACAAAATTCAAGCATGCAAAAGAATAATACAGATGGCCACATAACAATAATTCAAACATTGACATATAGATGATTTATCATGGGCGTACAAGCATACATTCACTCAAAAAAAAAAAATCTTACCTAATGATCCGCAGAATTGATGAAAAAGGACCTGAGCTGCTTGAAATTTATGAAGAGAAGTTATAATTATCAGTTAATATATATAGTTGACAGAAGAATTTAAGTTGAACTCTACTTGAAGAGATGTAATTGTAATTTATCTCTTTAGTTTAATTTGTGTTGAAAATAAACACAAAATTCAATATATATATATATATATATATATAAATATAAAGCACAAAAAAAAAATTTGCGCTATTCAAAAAAAAACAAAAAAAAATTCAAGGAATTTGTCATAGCACGCATCCTTTTGACATTGATGGACTTCAAGTTCCATACGTACTTCATGCCTAGCATACGCACGCCCGTATCTTGAAGTGGGGGCATTTGTAGGCATTAAAAAAATAATAATTAATTAGTATTATTAGTTAATTAAATTAAATATTTAATTAATTAATAATTTCTAATAAATTGGTGATAAATAAAAATTATTAACCAATTGTATTATCTCTAATTTAATTAGAGATAAATCCTGGAGTGATCGAGTCCCTTTAGAACTCTCTACCATCAAGCATTATAAATAGAGAGCTCTTCCACACTCAGAACACACAGAAGAAGACTCAGAATTCAGTCAGAAGACTCAGAGAATAGTCAGAAGACTCAGAGCACTCAGAAGAAGAAGATAGAAAGCACTAAAGAAAAGAAATCTCAGCCTCCTCAGAGAATTGAAAGCCTGCAGAATTTCGGTCGTTCTCCGATCAAGCCTTCTCTTCAGTCAAGTCTTTTCTTCAACAAAGCTGTCAGCAAATCCACGAGAGGACAACAAGTCAACAGACCGTTCTCTCAACGATCAGCCACGCCGCTGCAAACTCAAGAGGAACAACAAGCCCTTCAGCCGTTTCTCTCTCCGTCGGGATCAAGCGTCACGCCCTCGACAAGTGCAATCAGGAGACCGAATCAGAGGATTATAATTCTTTTTGTAAAGAATTCAAAATAGAGAATTGTACTCACACATAAATACAAAAATTGAATTTTATCACTAATTCGTGTTTTAATTTTACAGACGCGAAAATTTGTGTATACAAATTTCTAAATCCACGAGAGGACAACAAGTCAACAGACCGTTCTCTCAATGATCAGCCACGCCGCTGCAAACTCAAGAGAAACAACAAGCCCTTCGACCGTTTCTCTCTCCGTCGGGATCAAGCGTCACGCCCTCGACAAGTGTAATCAGGAGACCGAATCAGAGGATTATAATTCTTTTTGTAAAGAATTCAAAATAGAGAATTGTACTCACACATAAATACAAAAATTGAATTTTATCACTAATTCGTATTTTAATTTTACAAACGCGAAAATTTATGTATACAAAATGCTACTTTCATTTACCATAAAAAATACTTTCTCAACAGACTCCAAGGCTGTGCTTACTTGTCCTTTTGTCATGTTCCCATTTCTTTACTATTCTTGGTTTTGAGTTTTCTCTGTTCTCTCAATTGGCATTGGCCTTCAGTTTCTCATGTTCCCATTTCTTTACCAGTCTCGGCTTTATTCTTGGCTATGATTCTCTGCTCTCTCAACAAGCATTTATAGTTTGTCATGTTCCCATTTCTTTACCAGTCTCCGCTTAATTCTTGGCTTTGATTCTCTCAACTAGCATTTATAGTTTGTCATGTTCCATTTCTTTACTAGTCTCCGCTTTTCATGCTCTTTCGCAGAAAACACATAGTTTTTTTGTTTTGATTTGTTCTATCAAACTCATTCCACTGCTAAAGTCCTCAAACTTTATTCACCAAAAAAAGAAAAAAGATTTCCTCAAACTTTTCATTTAGATTCTCTGCTCTTTTGGCGTCAGTACTCAAACTGAGGATAGGAGAAGCTTTAGCTGACCAATCTTTTGATATCTAAGAGAAGAAAAGAGGTATGTTTGTTTAAACTCATTTCCTCTGTTTTCATCTATGATTATTTGATTAGGATAAACTCTTTTATTATTATTATTTTTTTTTGGTTTTGAATATTGATGTTTCTGTTGTTTTGTATTTTGTCAGTCAGCGTTCTTCCCGAGTGTTTTAGTGTTTGTGCTACTTCATATCTTCAATTTCGAAGCAATTAATAAAAAACTCAAAAAAAAAAATCTATGGAGGCTGTTATTTCCATTGTTGGATCCATTCTTGGCTCTCTTGCTGAGAAAGTGGTGGAGTTCACAGTTGATCCCATGGCACGACAAGTTAGTTACTTGTTCAAGCATAAGAGCAAGTTTCAAAACCTCAGGGGTCAACATCAACAACTGAAGGATGCAAGAGAAAGAGTGCAACAGGATGTTAATCAGGCTAACAGACAGGGAGAAGAGATATTTAGCTATGTGGATAAATGGTTGACTGAAGCCAACGGGAAGATCTGTGAGGAAGCTGCTGCGCAATTGCATGAGGATGAAGAGAATGCGAAGCAGAGGTGTTTCGTTGGGCTATGTCCTAATTTCAAGTCTCGTTACCAGCTCAGTCGTAAAGCAGAGAAAGAGGCTAACGCCATTGCTCAACTCCTGAAAGAAAAAGAAGGATTTGATAGAGTATCCTACCCACCTGCTCCAGAAGGGATAGCTACTAGACCTGTCAAAGAGTACGAGAACTTTGAGTCAAGAATGGGTGCTTTTGATGCTGTCATGGAGGCGCTTAAAGATGCTAATTTGAGCATAATTGGTGTATACGGGATGGGCGGTGTGGGTAAAACCACACTAGTCAAACAAGTTGCTAGACAAGCCAGGGAGGAAAATTTGTTTGATGAGGTGGTCATGGCAGCTGTAACCCAGAGTTTTGACATGAAGAAAATTCAAGATCAGATTGCAGATGAATTGGGTCTATCGTTTGTTAAGCAGAGCGACTCCGGAAGAGCAGGCGAATTACTTACGAGACTAAAAAATAAGAAGGCTCTTGTTATTTTTGATGATATTTGGGAGAAATTCGATTTGGAGGCTCTTGGAATTCCTTACGGAGGTGAACAGTACCAAGGATGCAAGATCTTGTTCACGTCTAGAGAGCTCAATGTTTTATCTTTGATGGGTTCACAGAAAAACCTTGCAATTGAAATATTAAAAGAAGAAGAAGCATGGAAACTGTTTAAAAAGGTGGCTACTGATATCGTTCTAAGCCCTGACTTGCAATCTACCGCCATTGAAGTGGCCAAAAAATGTGCTGG
Source organism: Firmiana major (assembly GCA_033439115.1). Classification (NCBI taxonomy): domain Eukaryota; kingdom Viridiplantae; phylum Streptophyta; class Magnoliopsida; order Malvales; family Malvaceae; genus Firmiana; species Firmiana major. The sequence goes on from CM065906.1 coordinate 65,921,512, forward strand.
ATTGCCGATTGCCATTGTAACAGTTGGGAAGGCAATGAAAAATAAGAAGTATTTGTTTGAATGGAAGAATGCTTTGCAAGAACTAAGAAGGCCCTCTAAAAGAAACTTCAAAGGGATACCAGCAGGTGTATATTCAGCTATAGAGTTAAGTTACAAATTTTTAGAAGCTGAGGAACATCAACCAACTTTCCTACTCTGTAGCACAATGGGTCATGATGCTGCCATCGAGGACTTGTTGAAATATGGCATGGGTTTGGGTTTATTTCATGGAGTTAACACAATAGAAGAAACACGGTACAAAGTGTCGACTTTGGTTAGCAACCTCAAAGCCTCTTCTTTGCTACTTGATGGTTCTACCATTGACCGCTTTGATATACATGATGTTGTTCATGATGTTGCCATATCGATAGCTGCAAGGGACCACCACTGGCTTGCTTTAGGAAGGGATGATGTATTCCAAGAGTTGTCTGATAAGGAAACAATGAGAAAGTACAGTTTGATCAGCTTAAAGAATGCTGAGGTTAGTGAACTTCTTGATCATGATCAGTTGGATTGTCCAAGTCTTAGCTTTTTCCTTTTGGATAGTAAGGATTCTTCTTTGAAAATTTCAAACAACTTCTTTAAGGGAATGCAAAAACTCAGAGTCTTAGATTTTGCCAATATTCATTTTTCATCTTTGCCTTCGTCATTTTATTTCTTAAAAAATATTCGTACTTTATGTCTTTTTAAATGCATGTTAAAAGATATAGTCATCATTGGAGAGTTAAAGAATTTAGAAATCCTTAGCCTCACTGAATCTAAAATTGCAGTGCTGCCTTGTGAAATAGGACAGTTGACCAAGCTAAAATTATTAGATTTGAGTCATTGTCCGGGTCTTGAAGTAATAGCACCAGATGTCTTGCCACGTTTATCCAAATTAGAAGAATTATACCTCTATTATAGTTTTGATGGATGGGAGGTTGTGGGACATGAGAAGCCAAAAGCCAATGCTAGCCTTGTTGAGTTGCAGCATTTATCTCATTTGACAACTCTGGAAATACATATTCCTGATGAGCAAGCCCTGCCAAAAGAATTGTTTTTTGAAAAATTGGAAAGATACAAAATTTCCATTGGAGAGAGTTGGTCGAGATATGAGAAGTTAGAAACCTCAAGAAACTTGAAGCTCAAGTTGAATAATAAAAGTATTCATTTGTACAGTGCTGGGGTGAAAAAATTGTTGAGAAAAACCGACACTCTAGTGCTGGATGCAGTGAAAGATGCCATGGACATGCTTTATGATCCAAATACAGAAGGTTTTTCACATTTAAAACATCTTCAGGTTTACAATGTTTCAGAGATTGAACATATCATTAACTCCATGAGGTTGGGTTCTTGTAAAGTTTTTCCTGTTTTGGAGTCATTGATTCTTAAAAATTTGATCCATTTGAAGGCAATATGTTATGGTCAACTCAAAGCTGAATATTTTGGTCAACTAAGAATCATGAAAGTCGAAAAGTGTTATATGTTGAAGAATTTGTTCTCATTAGCCACAGCTAGAGAGCTCGGCCAACTTCAAGAAATTGAGGTATCTTACTGCAAGAATTTGACAGAGTTAATTGTAATGAAGAGAGAGGAAGATATTGGTGATGATAACATTTTAGAATTCAATCAATTTCATTCTTTAAAGTTACAAGAGTTACCAAGTTTGACGTGCTTGTTTTACTCGGAAAAAAAGGTTTCCTCGTCTCAACAAAGAAATGTTCAATCCATCGATGAAAAATCAACTGTCACGTCACTCTTTCACCAAAAGGTATTTATATCAATCTATTTTTCTTTTCATTAAATTCTCACTTCCAAGTTTCCTTTAAAGTACTTTAATTTTATTAAATTTTATCATTATACTTTCAATTTTAGTAATTTTTAAATCAAAACTAATGAAAATCTAATATTCTACAATATTTGATAAATATATTTAAAATAAGTTTTCAATAAAACTTAAAATATGATATTGATATTTCACAAGTAGTGAAAATATACACAAAAAATTATTAATTGTTTTTTATGAAATTTTATACTAAAATAAATACTTTTCAAAACTTTAATTTCAAATGTATTTTCAAAAAAAATTAATTTTAATTCATCAAATAAATTATAATAAAAACAAGAGTTAAAATCATATTTGGCTCTTGTAATGAGTCATAACATGCAGCATTTTATGTCACCCCATTTCAAAAATTTCATTAAAATGTATATATAACACTGATATGATAGTATATTACTCGCATTGTTACCGTCTAATCAAACAATAAGAATAACATTTTATATCACATCATTCCAAAAATCTAATTAAAATACATAAGTAATATTGATGTAATATTTAAGTGGATGTTATACGTCATAATTTTTTATAATAGAAAAAATTTAAAAATAAAAATTATCTTATAAAAAAATTAAGAAAATATTTTTTTTTCTTTCTTTTCTCTTTCAGCTCTTTTTTCTCTCTTTATCTCGATCCCATTCTCTACCCCTTTAATCCTCTCATATGGGTGAATCTGGCCAAGCCCATGCTTAATCTCAGTCAAATTTCTTGTTTTTCTTTTTCTAAATTAATTAAAAGGTTAAAGAAAAGTTTTTTTTTTCAATTATAGTATCTTGTTTGATTTTTAACTGATTTTCTATTTGGTTGCTAAGATAAAGGAGGAAATGTTTGAGGTGTTTTAGCCTTTAGTAGTTTATCTATAGTTGATTTTTCAATATAGTTTAAAACTTCATTTTACAGCCATTAAATATAATTTGTAAGAACATTTTGAAGCAATTAAGAAATAAAAATGAAATTTTTTATATTTTTGCATCATATCAATGTTCGAAATTATGTTAATTCTTTTCAATATTTAAATAATAAGAAATTGTTGATTGACAAACATGACTTTTTATTTGTAGGTTGTGTTCAAAGGCACAAAGGAGTTGATTTTAGACTCAATCCCCATTGAAAAATTATGGTATGATCAACCTACAGTGATGTCTTTTGAGGTTCAAAATTTAAAAAGTTTGGAAGTGTACAGATGCCATAATTTGAAGAATCTATTTACTTCTTCTATGGTTAAAAGCTTCGAGCAACTGAAAACACTTGTTGTTGAATGTTGTGATAATATTGAAGAGGTAATAACAGTCACCGAAGGATTAGTAGAAGATGAAAGGAATAAGAAAATGATATTTCCTAAACTAAAATACTTGGAGTTCAACAATCTTCCCAATCTCAAAAGATTTAGCTCTGGAAATCCAATTGAATTCCCCTTTCTAATGAAACTAAAGATGGTAGAATGTCGTGTTTTGGACACATTCCATTATGATTCTACAAGTGTAGGCACAGTTGTTGAAAATGAAGCAAGAAGGAGGAGCATTTCAATGGAAAACCTCTGGGTGGAGATACCAAAATATCTATTCAATGAAAAGGTATTTTTTGAATATTTTTCTCCATTTTCTTTCTTGAATATAAACTTAAAATTATTATTTCATACATTGTTAATAAAATTTTTAAAATTTACAAGCATCAATAAAAATATTATCATATTTTTTTTTTTGTATTATTGTAAGTTATTAGTTTTTCAAATATATCTTATTGAGTTATTTATGTAATATTTTTATAATTTTCACCGTGAAAATTTAAGACTTTATCAATAGTTAGATTATAATTTCTCTATCAACTTAATTTGAAAACAAAGTGATTATATATATATATATATATGTGTGTGTGTATGTGTGAATGAGGAAAATGCACTTATATCAGTGTAAAACTAATTTAGTTTTACGTACTTTCATAATTTTTTATATGATTATAATTCGATTGTTTGATTTTATATTCTATATATGTAGATCATGTACGCTAAATTCAAGCTAATTAAAGATGTCGAACTATTTGTTTTATAATAATAAAATTTTAACGGTTAATATATATTAAAAAAATGTTATTCTCAATTAAAATGATAAGAATATCATATTGACTTAAAAATTTATGTGCACGATATATACGAGTTGTTTGTTATATTTAAATGTTGGCTTGCAAAAATATTAATCTTACATGAAGTTATAAAAAGTATATAAAACAATTTGTTTTACATTAGTGTAAGTACAAAAATAAAAATTTTATTTTAACTCATTTCATTTTTTTTATACAATTTATATTTTCCTTAATTCAATCATCGAGTATTATATTATATTCAAGTAGATTATGCATATAAAATTTCATATTAACAAAAAATATTTAACTATTAGTTTGATAAAAATAAAATTTTAACCATTAATATTTTTTTTGGAAAAAAATGCTTTTCTTAGTTAACATGATAGGAATACCTGATTGATTCAAAAATTTACGTTTATGATCGATACGAGTAAATTATTAAATCTAACAATTGATTTGTAAAAAAAATTAATTTTGCATAAGTTATAAAAATAGTGTAAATTTTAATGTGCATGAACTACATGAATAGAACATAAAATTTAACGGTAAAATTAAAAAAAATATAAGTCTCATAAAGAAATATAAAAACGTGTAAAATTAAATTAGTTATATGTAGTGTAAGAGAATCCCTCCTCTATATATGAACATATTGCAAAACTAGAATATCTTTCTAAAGGTTAATTTTCTATCTTTTATGTTATTTTCTTTGAGTCTTTTATAGTTCATGATTAATTCTCATTTTTATATACCTTTTTTTTTTATCTCATAAACGTTCCGAAGTTTATTGTCTCAGACTTATGTGGATATTATGCAATGTAAGTTCTTATAATATAAAATTTTAAAAAATATGTTTTTTCATAAAAAAAAAAAAACAATTTTTTTCCCTTTATTTTCTCTCCTTATCCTGATCTCATTCTCTCCCCCTTTATGGGTAAATCTTGCCAAGTCCATGCTAATCTTAATCAAATTTCTTGTTTTTTTCCTTTTTCTAAATTAATTAAATGATCAGAGAAAAGTTTTTTTTTTTCAATTATAATATCTTATTTGATTTTAACTAGTTTTTTATTTGGTTGCTAAGATAAAAGAGGAAATGTTCGAGATGTTTTAGCCTTTAGCAGTGTATCTATAGTTGATTTTTCAATATAATTTAAAACTTCACTTTACAAGTATTAAATATAATTTATAAGAACATTTTGAAGCAATCAAGAAATAAAAATGATTTTTTTTTATATATTTCTGCGTCATATCAATGTTCGAAATTATGTTAATTCTTTTCAATATTTAAATAATAAGAAATTTTTAATTGTCAAACATGACTTTTTATTTGTAGGTTGTGTTCACAGGCATAAAAGAGTTGATTTTAGACTCAATCTCCATTGAAAAACTATGGCATGATCAACTTACAGTGACGTCTTTTGGGGTTCAAAATTTAACAAGTTTGAAAGTGTTTAGATGCCATAATTTGAAGAATCTATTTACTTCCTCTATGGTTAAAAGCTTTGTGCAACTGAAAACACTTGTTGTTGAATGTTGTGATAATATTGAAGAGGTAATAACAGTCACTGAAGGATTAGTAGAAGATGAAAGGAACAGGAAAATGGTGTTTCCTGAACTAGAATACTTGGATCTCAACGATCTTCCCAATCTCAAAAGATTTAGCTCTGAAAATCCAATTGAATTCCCCTTTCTAAGGGCGCTAACGATGGTACGATGTCCTGTTTTGGACACATTCCTTTGTGATTCTACAAGTGTGGGCACAACTGTTGAAAATGAAGCAGGAAAAAGCAACATTTTAATGGAAAACCTCTCTCTTGATATACCAAAGTATTTATTCAATGAAAAGGTATTTTTTTTAAATTTCTCTCCCCATTTCTTTCTTGAATATAAACTTAAAATTATTATTTCGTACATTGTTAATAGAATTTTTTTTTAAATCTACAAGCATGATTAAAAATATTATCATATTTTCCTATCTTTTATGTTATTTTTTTCATGTCTTTTATAGTTAATGATTAATTCTCTTTTTATATAGTTTTTTTAATGTCAGAAATATTATAGTTTAGTCTCTTCAAAGATTATTCCATCATTGTAGAATTAAAACTTCAAAATTAAGTCTTAATTATTTGAATCATGGAGAGGGCAAGATTAGATTTATGAAATAAATTAATTATGGCTTATTTTTCGCCTTAATTTTATAGTTCAAAAAAAATGTATAAATTTTGTAGTTTCTTAACTTTGATTTCCTTGAATTATATTTAGTAACTGATGCATTCAAATGAATTTGTGTATAGGTGGCACTTCCTATGCTAGAGCGTTTGTACGTATATGGCTTGGAAAACTTGGAAAGGCTATGGTCTAACCAAATTGCTGAAAATTCCTTTGCCAAACTAATCTCCTTTGAATTGGAAGAGTGTGATAAGCTACTGAGTGTTTTTTCGTTGAGTATGGTGACAAGACTTCAAAGGCTTGACCGACTGCTTATAAGGTATTGCGATTTACTGGAAGAAATATTTGAATCCCAAGAAGAAGGCAGCAGCAGTGCTACACAATCTCTTTCTTCCAGACTCATTCAATCGAGTTTGGCACAAGAAAAGTATATTACATTTGAACTCCCTCAACTGACTTTTTTAGCACTCAGAAGCTTGCCAAATCTAAAGAGTTTCTTTCTTAAAATACATACTACGAGTTGGCCATCATTGAAAAAGATGTCTGTAAAGGAATGTCACAAAGTAGAGATATTTGCTTCTGAAAATTTGAGTTTTTGTGACATAGACAGAATGGATCAACAAGAAATCCTCATTCAACAACCCTTGTTTTGGATCAATAAGGTATGATCCTATTTACAGAATTATTATTCAATTTTTGTTATTTTTTCCATAGTCTTGTCCACCATCCATCTATATATTCTTTAATTACAAAATAATAAACTATTTGACTTTTTAATATTTGAGAATCTAATATAAAAGATTATTTAATGGAAACAAAATAAATATTTAAAAGAAAATATGTAAATTAACAATAATAATATAATACTCGAATTCTAAGATTTTGAAAAATGTTAAAATCTCTCTTTATATAGTCTATCAGATTCCAATTATTCTTTTTTATCCTTTTTAACAACTTATCCTCCAACTCTTTCATGAATTGTGCAGTCGACATTCCCAAATCTAGAGGAACTTACGTTGGAATTGAATGGTGGGATGAAAGAGATATTGCATGGCCGATTACTCCCTCGCTTAACTGAATTACGGCTGATTGGTCTTCAAGAATTGATGCATCTATGGAAGGAAAAGGAAGGATTCCAAAATCTAAGGGAGTTAAATGTGATTGGGTGTCCCAAATTAAAAAGTAATTTAGTTCCATCCTCAGTATGTTTCCAAAATTTGATGACTCTTCAAGTATACAGTTGTGAAGGGATCATAAAATTAGTTACACATTCAACAGCTAAAAGTCTAGTTCAGCTCAGAAAAATGAAGATATGTGGTTGTCAAAAGATAGAAGAAATAATAGAAGGTAGTGATGGGGATCATGATGAAGTGAAGGATGAAATCAATTTCCCCCAACTCACCTTTTTGGAACTTGTTATGCTACCAAAGCTAGAAAGCTTCTGCTCATCAGAGAATCACACCTTTGAATTCCCATCCTTAGTAACAGTGGTTGTGGAAGATTGCCCAAAGATGAAGATGTTTTCTCAGGGAGGGTTAAATGCTCCAATTTTACACGAGGTACGACTGCATGGACGGGGAGATAAAATGGACTGGATTTGGGAAGGCAGCCCTAATAGCACCATACAACAACTGTTAAAGGAAAGGGTATGTTTTTTCAATTTTTTATTATTATTTCTTATTTCCAAAATTTTCAATCATCATCTCTGGAGTTTTGTTTTACATTTTACTGCCTGTTCTTTTCTCCAATCAAATGACACAATATTTGAGGTTAGGGACGGTGATGGTGACTCCATTTTATACCAAATTTAATTCATTTAATTTTCGCGTTCATGACCAATTAAAACTATTGTTGTTGGTGATTATTACATGTATTATTATGTAGAATCCCATAGAGGAAATGCAGAATTCTATAGAAGATCAAGGCAGTTCTTCAATTTCTAGCACACAAGTATGTCAAATTTCATTCTATGAATCTTCAGATAGCATTCATATATAATATTGTTTTTGTTTCTTTCACTAAGATTGTTGGTTGTGATTTCTTAATCCAGCCAACATAATCAAGATTTCTAAAGAAGCTCAGATCAATATTCCTTCAATGGCACCAAGAAACAGAGTAAGCCAAAAATTCTTTCTATGTATCTTGAGATACTATAGCTTTTGTTATAGTCAAATGCAAATGATTTTTCTTTCCTTAAATAAGGTAGGTTCTTCATCTGAAGGTGTTTTCTTCATTTCAAGTTTGGAAATGCAACAATAACATATATTTACCTTAGCACAGCAAAGTAAACGGTGTATGTATTTTGAGACACCATGATTGATGCTTCTTCATTTGAAATCAAAAGGTTATAAGCTTCTCTTTATTATAATGCTGGGATTCTTTAAATTGAAAAAAATGGTAATCCTTTTTTCATCTCATCATCAGGTTAGGTAGCACTTAGCAGAAGGACATTTAATCCTAATTAATTTTCTTGTCCTTTCTGAACATTGCATATGTTAATTTCCTTCTTTTAGGCTCTCATGTGTTTATGATGACTAATTATGCTTGCCAAGTATATTAATCAATCTTGGAAATGATGAAGTATTTACTTCTTTTCTATCTTTAATGATTTGTGTATTGTGAAGTTAATGTTTACAACTATTCTGAAAATCAGAGGATTAGTAGAAACATTCTGAAGTGGCTTTCATTTCGAGGATCACATACTTATTTTGAACAAGAGGATGACAGGTCTCTTTAAATGGTGAATTTCAAGGATTTGCCATTGGGAAGGTACAACCTATTTTATGTTGAAACTTGAAAGAAAGCCCAATTCAGATTTATTTTGCAGACTCAAATTGATTGTTTTTGTTTTGGCCAGTCGATGATTTGTATTTATTTGCAGGTGATGTTTTGCTGCATTGAACCAATGGCAAATTCTGGCCCATTGGATACCCCATTGTGTGCTGTGCCTACACCAGCTTGTGAATGGGCAAATTATCCATCCTGCCTACAACATGTTCTAAGCTACTGTTGGGCAAATTTTGTAGCCCAATTGTGTTGTTAGTGGGTCTGTTGGGAAGCATGAGTTGATTTTATGATAAGTGTGAACTGTGAATAAAGCATTGAACTGTCAAGGAATGCCCCTCCTATTTTTCGCATATGCTGAGGGTAAAGGCCAATTAATCCTGCGGATATTGATAGGAAGAAATGGGAAGAATCCAATCTCCATTGAAGGTTTACAAAGTGTTTGCCTTATGTCAAGTTTAAGAAGCTGGCTTTTTATCGAACTTCCGCAAAGGCTTACTGACTTGAATTGTTTTAAAAGGGCATTTATTGTTTTTGTGAATGATTAATTTGTTTGAATAACTTCAAGCCTCATGATGCTGTTACTGTGACATTCATTTATTTGCTGCAGAGAATAGATTATATGTCACTCTAATTTTTGCATAACAAAATTTACAGGCCACAAAGATATACATAAATGAATTTTAAAGAGCCATGGATATGAGAATCCCTTGAATCTATTGAATTCTTGAACAGATACGAGAATATGCCGTATCTGTTAAAATTACTAATAAGTCCTAAAGGTTTCTTTACTTCAGATATTTTATACAAAAATTTCATGCTAAAGGAGATATTTAGAGTTCAGTCAGTGTGCTGCTAAATTGGTATTATTCAGTCAATAAAATCAGGGAATCAAAAGCTAGATAAAAACCAATATTGACACTGGTTTTCACTCTACCCAATTGAAAAAAAAAAAAAAAAAAGTTTTTTTAAGGATGAATTTCGTTAATCAAGGGGTTAGGGTGTTGGGTTAACCATTCAAGAGAAAAAGAGTGAACTCAAACCCAAGACCAACAAACATATATTAAACCTTTTGCAGATCTTAATATCAATCTTGCCAGCACACAAAACACAACCTGGCCAAAATAATGTTTTAGCAAAGAGCAGCGTAGATAGATTGGCAAAGGGTCTCTAGACCACATATTCAACCAGGTTCTCCTACAGCCAAATCCAGTTGGCCACAATTGATGTGCAAGATACTCTATTCTAGTTTTCCATGATAGACTATTTAAGATAGATGCCGACTGAAGTTCAACACCTGGCATGCAAATAACAGAAAAAGTCATTAACTGAAAAAATGGCATGTTTTGAGTTAGGGATATGAAGGGAGAGATTATCAAACTCCGACTCTCAACGATACGACAAAGATGCACCAGCAAAAGTATACCAGGATGAAACAGATGTAGAAGCAGCTTCAGGCTTAACATCTTGACGTCGATGCATCCAGTTACAATCTAGTAACGCGTCAGAAGCATATATGGAATATAATCTATCCAATTGGTTGCTGTCTCACCTCCTCAAATGATCAGTCTCAATCAGGTGTGCCTCTTCTCTTGGATGTGGCAGGTTAGAGTCCACCAATGAAGCATCATAATGACCACTATAATATGGATCCCTAGCATAGGAATCCAAAGTAGAAGCAGCAGGTACATATGTATTAGCAGTTGCTGCTGAAACTGTTGATTGCATTTCTTGTGTAGCACCGAAATCATAAGTCTGATACTCTCCCTCACTCAAGTTAGGAGGATCAGAGTGAATCATATCTCTCTGCATAAGCACAGATTCACCATATATTGCGCCTGGTTGGCGTAGAGGTAGCTCTCTATAATCTCTCTGGTAAAATCTTAATCTAGGAGCAATATTATGCTGAAGAGTCAAGTTTCTTCTCTCTCCATGAAGACCGTAAGTCCTGTATTCCTTCTCACTACGGTATAAATCACGATGAATGTGCTCCCTCCAAGTAGATGCCAACTCTCCCTGTGCAATTTGCTGATCCCTTTCCGGAGATAAAACAGGATAACTTCTAGTACTAACATTGGCAAAAGGGTCTCTAGTAGATGCTTTTCTGTCAGAAGGGGGCCTTGCTTCCCTTGGTCTACCATGAGTTTCCCTATTTTCAGGGTGTTCAATGATTCGAGCCACTGCCCTAGATTGGAAGTGGGCAGGCAGTGCAGTTGAATGAACTGTAACTGGTCGGAAAAGTTCTGTGAGCTTCCGAACCTGAAAGGTAAATTTCATATGTCATTAATGCTAAAATATAAAATGAAACCGTGAACACCAAACTTCCAGGTAAGAAAACTATTCCTTACTTGTCTAGCAGTAAGTTCAATTTTAAATTTGTTCTCTTCATTATAATTTTCCTCGATTGCCTTCTTGAAAATACTCTCTGCCAGAGGAAAACAATCAGCATGGACATTGAACCGCATCTGAAACAGAAGTCATTGGTACAAAAATCTCTTAAAGTAAGGAAGAGGAAGAGTTGTAACCAAAGGAAGAGGGTTAAATACCTGAGCAGGGAAAGCCCCACCAAAAGCCTTAGGCTCAAGTTTCATGCCACCAGACGAGGATGCCTTATAAATCCCATACATAAGCTTGAGATCATAATCATATAGAAAAAGCTTAAGCCCCGGTTTGATACCCAACACAAGATCTTTTTTACCTGTTGATATCCCCATTACACGGTACCGGAAACAATCTGACTTCGTCTTAGCATTGCACATTAATATTAGACCATCAATCTTTTCTTTCTTTTTGTTTTCCTGTTTCTTTCCCTTAACATTGTGCATTTCTTCATTCTTATTATCTTTCTCCGAATTACTATGCTTTTCCTTCTTCTCATTTTGTTTTCTCTTTTTCTTACCTTCCCACTTTTCTTCATTCTTCTGGTTCTTATTTGAAAGACCAGACTGCTCTTCCCTTCTTCGTTTCTTGGGACAAACATTTGACTTGCTACTCTTTTCCTTGCTATGTAAGCACATGTATTTTCTTCATTCTTTTGGATCTGCTGGCTCTTCTCTACACGTTCCGGACTGGTGGTAGTTTCCTTTTGTTGGTTTTCTTCCCTTGAATTTAGCTTCTTATCATCATTTTCAGTTGCTTTACTCCCTTCTGATACACTTGTGTTTCTTTCTTTTGCTTTCTCCTCTGAACCTTAGAAGTAACAATGGCTTTTCTTGTCTTCAAGAAATTCTTGGCCATTGACTTTGCAATATCAGATTTGGCCTTCAATAAATTTGGGCTTTTCTTTTCAAATAATTGTGAGTGTTCAGCAGCATTGTCAGCTTCATTTTTGTTATTTTCTTGCTCCATAGTCTACTGAATCACGAAGTGTAAAAAGCCAATTGCGTTCCCGATCAAATTAGCAGGCAAGCAGATAAGATTCTAAACTAGGAAAGGAATGTCCGTGCATGCGCACGTGTGTGTCTGTGTGTGTGTGTGAGAGAGAGAGAGAGAGCGCTCCAGAATGTTTAAAGTGAGTCAAGCACATTGAGTAATCTTTAAGCAAAAAAGAAAACATGGAGTAAACCAATTTTGATTTTTTTAAAAGTACTGTAGGTTCTTCTAAATCAAAGATGTACGTTTTTAATGTTTAATAACATTATTGAGGTAAATATGTTTACGGAAACTAGAATCATTCATGCAAGAAACTCTATGGTCTTTCTAACAAGTGGAACTTGATTTATAGAATTGCCTCCAATGCAGACATAAAAACATAGTATGTCCTAAGCACCCACAGTAGAGTCACATATTCAGTATTCACAAGTACAGTCTATATGGAATCAAACCAATATTGCTTGGTTATAACTTCTTAGTCATGCATTGGTCTTTGAATAGGATCAAGAAAATATCACCCGAAAGGAGAGAGTTCTCCCTCTTTTCTCCTACTTAGAACATGGAAGGAAATTAACTGGAAAGAAATGAAGCTTGTCCGCTTTCTCTCTCACATCACATTATCAAGGGGCAGAAAAGAAAGTAACAACAGCCCAGAGTAAATCACCATCCCATTTAACTCTTTTCTTCCCGTCCCCCATTTCAGAAATCTCTTTTAACATGCTCAATTTCATTTCCAAATAACTCATTATTCTCTCATTCTCTACATGTTTTCTTTAATACCCCAAAGAGGCAAAGCATATCATTAATGTATTTCCTCTGGATGGGCATACATCTAAGTATATCCCATACCATTGTCTAGGGACTATAGCATTTAGTTTGAAAAAAAATGCACCATAGTAAATTCAAGTTCTAGCTAAACGACTAAAGATCTTTAAAAGGGTCAAGCAGAATAAAAACAGACCACACACGTATATCAGATCAAGCAAAACATGCAACGATAAATTCAAATTGGTTCAATCTCAGCTCTAATCATGCAACAAATTTTCACCAGTTATTGATAGACATTTAATTTCTTTGCTTTTACAAACACCTAAAGAAATTAATACACATGAAATTCCAACTTTTATCAGTTAAAAAAAAAAAAAAAAAACTTAGCTTCTTGAAAAGCTTTGGAATCTAAAATCCAATTAAGCTCTTGAAAACGCATTAGCATCATCAATCACAATCAATTACTCCAAAATAATGAAAAGAAAAAACAGAACAAAAAAAATTCAAACTTACGTTACCTGACCTTTTTTCTTTCGCTGCAACCAAGCAGAAAATGACAAAAAAAATTACAGTCCGAAAAACACTGCTATGAAATCTGATTAGACAAACATATTAGGCTTTGAATTCGGAAGGTGAATATGTAGAAGCAGCGAAAAAGGATAGACTTTCATTTACAGAGATTTTTCTTTTCCCTCTGTTTCTTATCTTCTCTTAAGGGGGTAAAGAAGGAAAGAGAATTTTTTTTGAAAGAAAATCTAAATAAATGGGCAAGGGATGCGTTCAGAGTTCATCATAGCAACATGATATGATAGATAAGAAAAAATATACTTGAAAAGAGTAGTGGCAGCTTTTTTTGAAAATACTTGAATAATATTTGAATTTAAAAATCGTCATTTTTAAGGGGCACACGTAAAATAGATCAAAATCCCGACGATTACATTAAAAAAATAAAAAAAACTATTTTTTTATTTTATTTTAAAATAATATTTATATATATTATACAAATGGACATAGGCTTTTTAAAATTTTGTTAAATAGAAGTAAATTATTTTATTGTAAATAAATTAATAAATTTTTATTTTATTGTAAATAAATTTATATTTTTTCTAGTAAGAAAATATAAAAAAAAAGAAAATGGAGGATTTTGAACTTATTAAAATTATATAATTAAATTTAAATTTATTAAATTATACTTAATTTCGTTTATATTTATATTGCACTAGTAACAAATAAAATTATTTATGAAAGAACAATTGATAAAAAAATATTCAAATAATAATTATTGTAATCTAATATTTTAAATTTAATTAAATAATTTAAAAAATTAGAATCTTATTTAAAATAAAATAATATTTATAAATTGATTTTTATGCTGATTGAAAGTTTGTATCACTTTATGTAAAAATATTAAGAGTATATAATTATATATATTATTGAGAATATTTAATCATTTAGTTTTACAAGATTACTTTTCTTTTAAACTGAATTTACCATAATTATCTTTTATAGGTGTACTTGATAGGTAGAAAAGTGAAAAGATGAAAAAGAGTGTATGAAAAATAAAAATAAAATGAATTTTATTAGTACTTGGTAAAAAAAAAAGTGTAAAGAAAAAAAAGGAAAATTTGTTATTTTTTTTTATTAACAAAAATAAATCATTTCAAATTAAAAAAATTAATGGAGAGAAAATAAGTGAGTCACATATATATATATATATATATATATATATATATATATATATATAAATATTTATAAAATTATCTTTTAATTTTTTAATTACTAAATAATGATATAATAATAATTTATTACAATTTTATTTTCTCTCCTTTCATTTTTCAGATCTACCAAAAACTAGAAATCAAAAAACTTATATTTTTTTTCACAATTTATCTTTTCAAAGCTAAACACACTTAAAAAAAAATTATTGTTTTCAATCTTTTCACAGCCTATATGTTTTTGGTAGTGCAAACCGGTAAAATGTGTTTCTGTTTTCATTTTTTTTTATTCCCAAAAAATATATATTTATTTTGTGCGAGATTTTATGTTAGAATTAAAATGCCCATTTTAAACTCAACAATAATTGAAATGGTTGCTCAAGTATTTCATATTTGTTATTTGGGTAAATCTCCTTTAACTTAATAATTTTAAATATAATACAATAAAATAATATAAAAATGATATAGAGTACAATTTTGATAATATATAAATTTGATAAAATTGATAATTTATTTAACGGGAACATATCTATGAGAATTATACAAATTAAAATTTTAACAAAAATTATACAAAAATTTGATAAAAATAGAAAAATCGATTTAATAATTCATATGTCTACACAAATAGTAATACAATATTTTTTATGTCTAAAGGAAAAAAATACAATGCATACAAAAATTATCAAATATTCTTTTATTCCAAAAATTCTTTTAAATCTCTTTTATTTTTTTAATCACAGATATTTTTATCCGTTTACAGTTTGAGAGTAACCTTATTCGGACCAAAGGTAAATTCAGGTATTCGAATCTTGTCCAAATACCTAAAAAATAAATTCGCCTTCGCTTCTTCCAATCAATTGTTGGTAAATCTTCTTTTCTCAACTAACGCCCTTATATATATATATATATATATATATATATATATATATATATATGCTTACACACATACACAAGCATACATAAACATACTTTCAAAACTGTTAAACATGTGATAATAAACGAAAAAAGGCATAGAAACGTAACAGTCACATTGTTTTCATACCCAGAATATGTTAGCGATTTCAATCATATTCATAAGCTAAATCACCAGAAAACATTTTCCACAAGGTTTGAGTAAAGTATAAGATCAAAATTGAATTCAACTCTTTCAATCAAGATAAACTTTAATATCAATTCCATTATCAATGAGGGACTGAACCACTGCTCTGATTTTTCCTTCAAATTTGTCCCTTTCCCTGGGAGTATAAGAAGCAGTGTACACATCGGCTTCTCTTGCTCTCTCAGCTAATATCCGCCCAATTGCCAAGCAAGCAGGAATATCTGACCTTGATCTAAGTACTGCTTTAATGTCTTTAGAGTTTGTGCCGGCAACTGCAACCTGCTTACATGTCACCCTATGAGTAAGGGAAGCAGAAACAAAGCGCTTTGAGATGAAGACATCAAGCGTAAACGGCTCCATGTACGCTACAGTGCGTTGTTTAAATGACACATGTTTAGTTGGATTCTTCGACTTTTTCTCCTTCTTATAAGTGTATGGCCTGCTGTTATCATCATCAAGAAAATCCTCTACCCCAAAAAAACTTCTTGGTGCAGAAAGAACCTGTAAAAGGGAAATGTTGTATAATAGTCAATTAGTCACTACCAGAAACAAACCCTTTAGTTTGAGTCAGTCATCATGATTTCTATAAAGTTTACTAGCAAATGAAGCAACATTTTAGCACAGATTGAATAACATGAATTCGATATACTAGGGGATTGAGAACCATCAGAAAGAAAGTTACATGCATCAGCAGGGGCTTGATAACTGTATATTCAGCACTAAAATTACGAAAGAAGGAATGAAGTAGATATTTTCAGGGATAAAAACATCATCAAACTAGATTTACATGACCTTTCCATCAACATATCAAAAATAAATGGAGACGTATGAACAGAAAACGTACATTCTCTCTTTCATCATTTCTCTTCTCTTAAGGATGGAAAGAGAGAAGGATGAAAAATTGGTTAGGTTTTGTAACCACCTTCCTAATCTGTAGGCTGTAGCTTAACCATTAGATTTGTAAGTTTTTCATCCTAACCCTTTTTCCTCATTCCTATCCTATCGAGTAAAGCCTTTAAGTTTACCATATGGTAGATGTTACAATAAGTTTTAAATCTCTAAACCCATTATGGAACGTTACTAGTATCATAAATGGGCAAGAAATTTGGTCTGGACTCCGCTGTATGCAGGTAATTAACTTAAAAGTGATTCGGAAGATATGTACATAATATATACATATAATATATATATATATATATATATATATATGATTATCAATTTTGAAAGTCGGAAAACCCAGCTTTTAAAGGGAACTTAAAACTCTCAGATAACTGAATTTAAGTTAAAATTCACTAATTGAATTCCTTTATGCATTATACACATAGAGGATGTGTGTCTGCTAAGTGCCTAAACTAGAGACCAAGGTGGGGTGTCTCTACAAGGTGCTGCACACACAATTTTCCCTTGCAATAAAAGAGTCTAGCTTCCCTAGCTAGTTTACTCAGTCGCCTCGTGTGTTCAAGGCTTTTGCTTGTGCAAACAAGCTAGAATTTTTGGTTGAGAGGAACACTCACTCAATCCGGAGAAGGCTGACTTAAGAACGGGCAAACTTAAGTTACACAACTTTTAAAACGAACTTTAAGATCTCTCAGATAAATAATTTCAGTAAAAATTCACCAATTGAATTATTTTATGCATCATACATAGAGATCTTGCCAAAAACATGTTGCTGTGTACTTCATTTCTTGAGCGCAACTTCTGGAGTCTGAACATCGATATGTATTGGGTTTTGGTTTTGATTGACAAATCCATGGAGAAATGAATTGGATATCCATAAAAACTGAATAAAATTTAAAAGAAAAAAACGAATTACCTGGCCAGCGTGAAAACAACTAGTTGGCAAGTACAAGCAAAGCGAAAGAAGCTTATTTCCAGAATCTGAAACTACCCTTTTGCTCAAAACCTTCCCTATTACCTGCGTCAACATCTTAAAAAGAAAACCCTGAAAAAACAAAAACAAAATTTCAAAACATAATTGCAAAGACTTCACAGAATGTATGAAGAAGCATTACATCGAACAGTTAAAGCGCGTTGTTAAAAATATACAGAGAGAGAACCTTACTTGAGCTGTGAAAAAAATGGAAATCTGTATGGAATTTTGAAACAAAATTACGTGTTTTTCTTAAAAATAAATGAAAAGTGAGTCCAGGAAATACAGAAACAGAGAGACGTAGACAGGGAAGAACTGCGAAAACTGAACTGAAGCGAGCAAGTTTTGATGTATACTGCTTCGATTTAAAAGGGTTTATTTTTTTTTTTTTTTAAAAGGAAATTTAAATTTTATCTTCTAAGGGCACTTGGTCTAATGGTATAATTTTAGCGTACTGAGAAGTCCCGAGTTCAATTACTGGGTGCCCTTTTCTCTTTTATATTATTTGTTTTCAGATCATAATTTGTATTTATTTTCACATTAAAATTCGTATTGACATCTCAAGTCAAAATATATTTCTTAATTTTTTCCAAATTTATTAAAAATTTTACCAAATTTTTACTCTAATCATTTTTTTAATCAAATTTGGTAGATTATACCAAACTTCGAAGTTCTCCTTTGGGCCAAAATATCAGAACAAACAATAGCTGTTTTACAGTTAATATGTAGATTGATCATCTGAGAAAGATTTTAGCCTCTTCCACAATAAACCTGTCCTGTTTCAGAGGTGAACTCTTAAAACAAGGTTGTATCCCAAATCATACAATTGCTCCATCAACTCAAAAGGAAATTACCAAATCTTGAATCTTTTCTCTTCAAGGGAAATGAAGGTGACACCTGAAGTTGGAAAATTGGAGAGAATCTTTAAATGCCCCCAAAACATTCAATAATATAAATTATTAGAAAAACAAAAAATAAACATAAGGAGAGATCATAATGTTGTCCAAATAGAAAGCTGCAAGGTCAACTCTGAAGCAGAATGCAGATATACGAACGCATCATCACTGCAATTTTGCAACTAAAAATTGAGTACTTGGGTTACTTTCACTTTCCAAAAGGCTACATAAACTTTGGCCAAAACAAAATGGTTAATGGTTAAGGCCATGGATGATTTCCAACACGGGAAGCAAAATCAGTTTCATCAAGTTTCTTCCAAGTTCTTTCCACGTTCTACCGTGGAGCATACTCGCAAAAGCTCCTGGTGACAATGAGGGGAGGGAATTAATGATACAACAAACAGTATAGAATATCACCCTGAACGAATAGGAACACCAGGAATAGCCAAGGGATCAAGCTCCCAATAGCCCCTCCAGCGACTATCTTCTCCCGTGTGCTGGAGAGCTGGAATCTGATGAGAAAATCTAGCAAACTCATTCTCCGGAATCTCAATGACACCGGCTGTAGACCTTTGACTTCTTGGAGCCCTATAAAGCGATTTAGATCCATTTACACATGACAAAACTACAACCTTTTTGCCCTTTTCATTATCTTCCAACACTTCTACAATGTCACATTCACCCTTACCCAAGTCTGAATCAACAGAGTTCCAACTCTCGTATATTGCCCAAATGTCCCCCTTTCTAGGATAAATTTTGTATCTGTTCTTCCCAATGGACTCAGCTGTTAATTGATGAGAGACTACATCACAGGAGACAACCTTTGTTTGACCACTTTTAACTTTAAATATCCCACAAGAAAGGGGCCGGTTCAAGTCTTTGGGCATTGAGCACATCTCCAGCAGTGCCACATGCAATTTGAAATCAGGGATAGATTCAATCTTCTGGACTTGAGCATAGTCCTTAGGCATTCCATCCCTACCATACAATGCCCAGATCTGATCTACCTCAAACTTGTCCTCAGATTTTTCCCTCTTAAAATCATAGCACAATGATTTTGAAGTTTTGTGAGGTGATGACATGGGCATAGAGACACTGGAGCTTTTAGTAACACCAGTTGTGCTACCATCCTTCTCAGGTAAATGCATTTTACTAACAGGCGGGCTGAAGGAAGCACTTCCTTGTGTATTGCAAAAACGGTTGTGCTTTTCATATTTGTTGGAAACTGATTGCTTCTTGCTATCTTCCTGGGCGGTACGTTGACTTGCATTTGCTTGACTGCCTTTTCTGCTCAAATCTCTGGGTGACCTTCGAGGTCTTAAGCAATCTGTTGTCAGATCATTTTTCTCACACTTGCTTGGGGTTTTAATCTTCTCAACCTTGTCACCTGAAGTAGAACTTCCTTTGGCCTGACTGAAGTCGCAATCACGAATGTTTTTGACACTGTCATCCTCATGACCTGCATCAACTTGACCATGATCCTTGAGCACACAACTTGATCCCCTAGTAGATCTTCTGAATGCAGAGGCTTCTCTTTCAATGTCACTCTTCTCGTTCTTCATTGGAGTGCGATTCTCCTCAGAATTTACTGTAGTTTTTGCTTGATTTTCAGGAAACTTGGGACTAGAACACTTTTCTGCATTATCTAGGTTATGGTTACCCATCTTCATATCACCAGGATCAACCATCTCAAAAAGGTTGATAGGAAGAGAAGCAGGATCCAACTCAAAAGATCCCACAGGAACACCTTTTCTTTCCTTACCAGTCATCCTGAACGAGGGAATTCGATGCGAAAATCTATAGAGCTCCGATGGTGACACCTGAAATGAGATAACCCCATCTTGTTCAGTTTGTCGGAAAATACTAACAAACCCTTTCACTTTGCCCAAATGAGCAACCCCAATGCCTATTTCCTCATCAAAATCAGTGAGAACCTCCACAAAATCATACAGGTATGGTGGTTTATGCTTTTCAGGCTCTGAAGCCCATTTAACATCCCAATCTCTGAAGAGAGCCCAAGTTTCCCCTTTTTGAGGATAAACCACGAAAAAGCCTTTACCTAAACCTTTTATGGAATCAATTTGATGAGAGAACATTAGGCGATCTACACATGTCTGTGAGGACCCATTGCAGTACTTCCCACAAGAAACAGGAAGATCCATATCAACCCAACTCTGCTCATTTTCCTTCTGTGGGTTAGGTTCTAGCCAAGTAATTTGTAGCTTGAAGCCAGGATTGAACACCTTCTTGACCCGTGCATAAAATCTTGGCATGGCATCCAATGTATCATATACAGCCCATATTTGATTAACAGCAAAACAGCTCTCTTCCCTTTGCTTCTCAAAATCACTGAACTCCGGATCAGGATATTCAAGTACAGAAGATGGATTAACATCTGTGCTTGATTTAGAACCACTATCCACCTGGGACACTTTCGTATTGTTATCAAATATTACAGGTTCCTCTTCCTTCACTTTAGACTCTACAGTTTTGCTTTTCTTTTTTGGGACAGCATCTTCAGGAGGGGCACTCACTTTTTGTTTGACTTCTTTCTGATATATATCCGCAGCAGCAGGAAGACCAACTGAATTATCCCTTTTAGTTATATCATCATCCACCTTTTCCTCCTTAGCATTGGGTGGTGAGGTTATCTTAGATCTTTTATAAGGAGAGCTTACAAAATCATCATCATCAATCAACTTTTCCTCATAAGAAACATGTTGTTTTTGCCTTGAAGATCTCCTAAGAGGATGACCTTCATTCCCTTTTGAATTCAGTCCACTATTATTCCCGCAATCTTCTTGACTATCCACATCTTCAACTTCAATCCCATGGCCAGTCTCACAACTTTCCTCGGATTCCTCTATTGACTTCCTCGCTCTCTTCTTTGCATTTCTTGAAGTTCCTGACCCCTTAGGCTTCTCCACATTAGGCTTAGGCATTTCAACCCCTTTCTTTCTGTCTCTCACATTTGAAGACCCATCAACTTTCTGCTGAGCTGTAAAACCCTGAGGAGGCTGGCGCATTTGGGCACCAACTTTCTCTTCTTTCTTAGAATCACCGGCCTGAACTGAGCTCCCTGCCTTTGGAATAGGAGCTGGCCCTGCAAATCTATGCGGAAAGTGGATACCAGAAGGCTTGCCACCATTGCCTTGCGAAGATGCTTTACAAGGGCCCTGATTTGGACCCTCTTTCGGATTGGAGAACTGACTCCAAGAGTATCCCTGAGGACCCAAGTCACGGGCAATGAAGGAAGATCCACAAGTCGGACAACGTAACAATCTGTTCACAAAATCTTTGTAGTACTGGTACTTGATACCACAAGCACTGCAGAGTGTCCAAAATGTTAGATGTTGTGCTTGCTGATAGGAATTCGATGCAGTGAATACTGAAGAACCATTTCGGTAATTATTTGTAAACTCATACTGACTGTTGACAGAGGAGGCCCTATTTGATGGGTGAGAAGTTGGCTTTGATGCAGTTTTCAAAGAGATTCTACACTTCATATCATATTGAGAACGTTTTGTTTGGTCCGTAAGCATCCTGTTTGCTTCTCCAATCAGCTTGAAAGCAGCCTCAGCTCCGGCAAACTTATTCTTGTCCGGATGAAGCAACAGTGCAAGCTTTCTATACTGCTTCTTGATGGTAATCTCATCAGCCGATTGTTCAATCTGAAGAATCCCATACCAATCCATTTCGGACCCATATAGTTTGCGTTTTGCACAATAGTGGACATCACATACTGTCAACAATTGTGATATGTTCTCAAGCTCAGGGAACAATTTCTGGGCCTTCAATGCAAACTTCTTTGCACCATCAAAATCACCATTTTGCATCTTCTGTTCAGCAATTCCCCTTGCTCTGATAGCCTCCTCTTTGTTACACTCCATCGTTGATAGGATCCAAGATTAAAAGCTCAGATTATTTGACCCTATTTATCCATGGTCCACTAGCATCCAAAATCTTCAACCTGCACCAATGCTACCAAACAACTTTAGTCAAATACATCCACCAACTCTCCATATAAAACATAAAATGAAAGTTAAAAAAAGCACACCAGACACCCACCATTATAGCAACAACCACCAAAAGAACTGCTAGACTCAGCACATCCACCTCCTAGCAGCAACGCTCAAGTAAAATCCCAATGCCCCCAGAAGCCAAGAATCCAAATCTCAAAGCCTGCAGCATGATCCGAAAGATAACATGTAAGGCCATTACTAGATAAAATTACACAGATCACAAGGTCATGGAATCTAAACAACATATAAACCAAAATATAATGGCTAAAATCAGAGAAAATTCAATCTTAAAATAACAGGGGATCAAATTTCATGCTAAAAAAAGGACACTTAACCATATTAAAAAGCAACCAAGTTAAAATTTATAAGAATCAAAGAGAAGAGAACCCAAAAACGGGGAAAAAAAGAAAGAAAGGGAAAAGCACACACATAACAAATGTAAATTCTGCTTAACAGTTGGAACATGTTAGAAAAAGAGACAGGTGAAGCAGCAAAAACATAACTTTGGGTCTTAACATGCAATTATCTATTGCCACCTAATGGAAAACAAGAAACCCAAAAAAAAAAAAAAAAAACCTAGCAGATTTGATTAATTCTTACCAACTTGAAAACAATGTTAAACGGGCACCCTAAATTTCTACTGCACTTTCCCATTTTCTTAGGACCCAAACAAAACCCCAAGCCTCCACAGAAGCCCTAACCCCATCAACCAGAAGCAGATAGAAAATCCCAAACACACATTCACAAAGCCATTTAACCCTCGAACAATAACAAACAACATAAACAACGATAAAAACATAAAATTAAAACCCTTAAATTTAACAAAACATACAGCAAAACAATAAACAAACGAAGCAAACCCAGATTGAAAAATGGAACTTCGAGAAAAAAAATCATACCCACAAAACCCAAAATGCAGGACACTTTGAAAATCATCAAAAAGATCAGAATCAGACATTACAACAAGAGAAGAACACCCCAAAAAAAAACTTACAATTAAAAAGTAATAATAAATGCGAGGCAAGAATTAATTTTTTTTCTTACTTGGAGTAGAGAGCTAGTGCCTGCTTAGTTTAGAGTGAGAGGGAACCCGAAATAAAATGGAAAGCGAGAAGGAGATAGTGGGGAAATTTTTCGGGCTAGGAGGGAAAGTGGAGGAGAATACAAGGAAATCCTTGAATTCGCGATAATTTTTTTCAGAGACTACCCCCAAGATATTTTTCTTTTGATTTTTTAGCACACCATTTTTGCAACATATTGAGGTAAGCCACTTGATTTATTTATTATTTATAGTTCTTTTGTTTGATGTCCAAGCCCTAATCGAAAGGAATTCTCTAGAAAAAGAGATTAAAGAATTTAAATGACAAATTTGATGCTCATGGATCATGATGTTTTTCATGGATTGGGCCTTAGGCTCAAATTTTGTTTTCCATTGGGCTTGATTTAGGCCTATTTGAAATTTAATAAAATTTATTTAATTTATTTAAATTAGTTTGATTTATATACCATGTACAGTCACTTAACTACAAAATCTCAACTCATTAACATGCAACATTTAAAAGTGTATGAGTCTATAAAAATAAATTAAAAATTTTTATTAATATTTTTTTTAAGAACTTGTATTTTTTAACATTATCGGTTGATAATGTAATATTTTATAATTGATTGATAATATATAGTATATATACATTATTAGTATATCAAATATAAACTTTTACATAAATTTGATTTGTTAAATTAGTTGAATTTCAATAAAATTTTAGTACTATTGTGGTTAAAATGGTTTATGGTAATTTAATTTGTAAAATTATTTTGTTTTGACAAAAATAAAGAATTTAGAAGATTTAGTTTTTAATTTGACGTAATAAAATGAGAAAAGTAAAAGGGCATTATCGATTATTATCCAGTTCTTTAAGCTTTTAAATTCTATAAATAAATTTAAAATAATAATATATAATCTAATTTATTTATTTTAAAATATGAGTCATCATCTTATAGAATATAAAAACTTCGTTAATAATGTATTGTAAAATTATTTTGTTTTGACAAAAATTAAGAATTTGGAAGATTTAGTTTTAATTTGACGTAATAAAATGAGAAAAGTAAAAGGATATTATCGATTATTATTCAGTTAATATATTGTATAATAATGAATGATTGTAGTATAACTCTTGTCATCTTTCACAGTCCTTCATCACATCACCTGGTCCCAATCCAACTCATCACCCTTGTATAAGATATATGTCTTGGAACCCACCAACATTAGCAGATCTAAAACTTAATTAATATAAATGGATCGAGTGATATGGCTGATTATATATGGCATCAAATTTGTACATGTCAAGACTGATTTTATTAAATTTATTGAACATTTTGACAGGAATAGGGACCTTCATGGCTTTCATCCGCTAATTGTCTACATCTTTCTGTCGGATTTGATCAACTTTTAATATCTATAACGTATAGAGAAGCTAATCAGTTAGCAGATTACTTTTTATCACCATTTTTGTATTTTGATCATTGTAACAGTGATATTTCTCCACTTATCAGATCTAATATTTCATGGTTCCATTTAGTTTAGTGAAAACAACTTTAAAAAAATGATTTCTACATTTTTTTAGTATTTGGTTTACATAATTGTGATTGGTGAACGAAAAATTAGACCCTTTTTTCTATTATCTTATGCTTTGAAAAAGAATAAAATATTTTTGAGAAAATAAATATCTATGTGTAAGATTATTTATCAAGTTCATGAACATAATTCTACTTAAGTTAAATATTAGGTATGATTTTTTAAATTTTAATTTAATTTAATCGTAGATTAAAATTTTTAAATATTAAAATATTAACATTAAAATTTTTTAAGTATTTAAGTTTAAATATTTTATGTTGTATATTATTAATCTTAAAAACCTGTCATTTTTGATAATAAACAATATTATATTTTTATTTTAATAATAAATAAAATATAAATTTAATAAATAATATATTTTATTTTAAATAATTTTAGATTAGTATTTTAATAATAAATATAAATAAATAATATTTTTCTTATATATTAGTAATAATATATATTAAAGTATTAATATTACTCCAAATTTTTTAAAATATTAATATAACTAATAATAAATAATTTTCATTTAAATTTTTAATAATATAATACTTTAATATTAAATATTACTTTCAAAATATAATTATTTTAATATTACTAAATTAATTAATAATTAATAAATATTTTTTAATATTTTATTAGTTATGTTAATATCATATGAAAAAATAAAATAAATTTTTCAAAAAACAACTAAACAATAAAAAATATTTTTATTAACTCATCTAAATATTAGAAAATCTTTAGTTTTTCAAAAATTGAAAATATTTTTTAAAAATGATTTTTCTAAAGTCATTTTCAATGAATGAAATAGAGCCTAAATAAAATCTTGCTTTCTAAAAAAATTAATTAAATTAAAATAATCTTATTTTTTATTGTTAGCATAACCTACAACTTTAACTCTCAATGACTAATCTAATTCATAAAAAAAAATGTTATTTTTCTTTATCAATCAAAAATCAATATTTATGAAAAATATTTGAAAAATAAAATTTGAATGTATCAATCTGGGTAAGAAGTGTGTCTGGAAAAATCTCTTAAAAAAATTAAGACCAAGTAAAATTTGATTATACCTCTCATAGCAAAATCTGAAAATATTTCTGATGTATTATAAACAAAACATGAGTAAATCAAACATTATAGACAATCACATTGTTATATCTAATAAGACACTGTTAGATAATAAGTTTCCTATGCTTTATCGTTTTCCAAAAGCTATATAGGACCAAGAGAATTATATTAATGGTTATACCTATTGTGTTGTATACTGATATTTATTTATATTATGTCATATAATGGTATTACTTAAAAAATTATTTATTTATTATCATAATTATTAATGATTATATTGAAATAGTTATTTATCATTTAATTATTTTATATCATATGAAATAAACAATTGATTTTTTTAATAATATATACTTAACATAATTAAAATAAAAAATATATATATTAACGGGAAGTATCTGTTTCATTTAAATATTTTTATTTTTCCTAAAAATTAATGGCTAAAGCTTAAAATAAAAACAGTTTGACTACATGAATCCTTTGCTATAACACTGCACTGATTTATCTGCTACTAACGTGAAGATTTCAGAAATGGAGATTAGGTAGTACAACAAAACATGGCAATAGCTAAAATAAAAGAATTAAGGTCCGTTTGGATTTATTGTTTAAAAAATAAAATAATTCTTCAAGAACCCAAAACTTTAATTATTTTTTGACTGAACTAAATAATTTAACAAGTCATAAATTGAGAGAAAAATACTAAAAAGATATAAAATTGTGTCTATGATAATGATAAAGACTATCAATTTTATCGTATAGAAATCAGTTCATAAATTTTTATTTTATTATAAATAAATTTTTAATCTTTCAAAATTAAGATAATTAAGTCTAAATATGTTAAATGACACTACTTCCGTTAGTATTGTACGCGTGACATGCCTCGTCACTTTTCATATAGAATGTCTAAACGGTATTTGGTGTCATTTAATAGATCTGAATGTAATTACATGATTTTAAAAGATTTATGATTTATTTACAATAAAATAAAAATTTATGTATTGATTTTTGTATAATAAAATATTGAAAGTTTATATATATATTTTGTATAAAAGGCTGAGAGTATATTTGACTATAAAATCTTTGTAAAAATGTATAGATATTATTAATACTATAAAAAATATATTATACTTAAATAAAATAATATTTTTTTTAATTTTATATTTGATAATAGAACGTGTGCAAATAAAGTTTGAGAAGATTTATCGGAATTTTGAAAATTTTGAGCGTTTTTAAAAACTGCTATAGCTCCAGGGAAGCATTCCACACATACAACAATTATTTTCCAATTGAATGTCGTGTTTTATAAATCTATCCCTCGTGAGAAATATTGCCCGAAGAAGTTTCCACTGGCCAGTTGGGATGGTAAAGATTTTTTTAATTGCTTGCTCGGGAGGTTAAATTATAATTTTATTTAATTTTATAAAAATTTTAAAATGCAATGTAATCATATGAATGGTCTCACTCACGTTACTTACTGTGCATATATTATACTTTTCAATTTCCATCCCAAAATAGCCTTTATATATTATATTTTGAAAAATTAAAGTCTTCATTTATTAAAATTAAAAAATTAAGTCTTGATTTAGAAATCAAATTGAGCATTTAACTCCTTTTTTTTTCTTATAAAAGTTTAATAATAAAAAATATTACAATATTTTTAAAATTAAAACAAATTATCAAACAATTATTAAAATTTATGAATTTTTACTTATGAATTTTTCAAATTTACTGATAACTGCTAACAAAGAAATCTAGGGTTACCTTACTGGAATTTGACTTTGACCATAAAAGTCTTTTCGTTGAGGGACCTTTTTTCACCTATTTCAACATCTGAAATGTCAGCCAAAATTTAGGTATGGCAGAGCACTGAATCATGATCAGCTTAGCCAAGGAAACTGAAGACCCTATTTTTTTATATAATATTAATAGCAGTAGAAGCTACATGAGGAAGGCAATGACCTTAAAATTAGATGTAAGCTTGGCAGAGGAACCATGTATTGTAGGGACCCAAAGTAACATTTGCTGTTCAACATAGTAGCAGTCTGCAGTCTACAGTGCAAAAGTTCAAGCATTGAATCATAGCAATGCTTGATGATCTGGCCACTTTTGTCTCATCCACCTGACTGTGATAGATAATTCAAGATGCCAACGTTCTTCTTTGTTGGTGATTCTTGTTTCGATACGGAAACTGCTACTATATTTTATATACTTAAACGTACAGAAATTCACAAATGCATAAAAAGCTCAATTCTATTTAATTGACAAGAAATACCGTTCCACTATTTTTTTTCTATCCATTACTTCATAGTTTAATTTAAGGTCGTCACTTAGAGCCACTTAAAGACATTGGCAAGGTTGGCCTACAGCATTCTCTGGGCTAACTACCGACAATGGTCACCATGTCTTCTCGCAAGGGCATCCCAAGAATAATAATGTGAGATACCCTTACGATTGGGGTTTGTATGATAATCAGTAGGGGGGAAGCCAGCCACATTAGAATGCATTCGAGATGAATCGGTCCGAGGACGCTTACTTCTGTTCTCTTGTAGTTCAGGTGTGGATATGGTAGCAGAAGCTGTTGAGGCAGGGGCAGCCGGGACAGAACAATCTGGAGAAGTAAGTACAGGGGCACTGGTGGTGGCATTATATTTTTGCTCAACGTCTAGCTGTTGCAACTGTTTAGAATTTGATTCCTCCACCTGCTCTCCAAGAGGACCGGATGGCAATTTAGAATCAATCTTGTTGTCTGCAATGCATAACAGAAAATTTAAGTTCCAGAAAATTGCTGCAAAAGAGGTCAACAACATAAAACCTCCATACCAACCCAGATTAACAGGGAGGGGGAAGAAGAGCTAGCTAGTTTTATACAATTGTTAGAAACATTAAACAATATAAAGATGTGTTAATGAAACCTGCTTCCCAAGGAAGCAACAAGGATTCCAGGAACAGTTTGATCACTGCCGCTTTAAATAGATAAACCTCAATTTTGTTTTCTCCTATTCTCCCCATATGGAATAGTTATGATCTTTCATTACTCTCTGCAAAAAGTTAGTAAGAAATAAAAGGAGACTTTGCAACTCAAATTAGCGAATTATAATCATAAATCTTCGTAGCAGATTCATTTCCAGTCATGGAAAAGCCCAATGTCGTTCCTATACCTAGACAACAATTATTGATAAACTCTAAAACTTAATAGCATTGCTCTAATGATCCAGTATTATCATAATAAATTAAAAGTCATCATTAAGCTCAAGCTCTGAGTTCCCTTCACTTCCATGTCTAGAAGAAGTATCCAATGGAAAATATTACCTTTTTTATTCATGTAAAGGCCACATGCGAGGTGAAGAAAACACTTGGTGAGGTGAACCGTTTTTTTTCTAAACTTTGGCCTTTCAAGGCACTCACAGAACACGCGCGCCTTAGAAAAGATGCCTCACTACATGGATTTGAGGCAGTTTTGATGAATTTGGACTGCAACTTAGAGCATAAGAGCATGCCTTAACTACACTAATTTTACCTTGGGATAGTTATAACTATCTTGCAGAGCACGCAATTCAATGGAGTAAAAACATAAGCATTAGAGTCTAAAGGATGTAATGGATATGAAGACAGAAAATAAGAGATCTCAATAAGTGAGGAAGATTAATATATAAAGAAAAAGAAGAGGCCTAAGGCAACCAAAATTGTAGTAACACTGTTTAAGTAACTAAACAATGAACAGAATTACAAGTGATACTACGTTAAAATTTTCTTTTCTTATTTCTACAGAAGTAACCAAATCATGAAGCCCCTTTAAGATAAAATGCACACTTTCCCCCAAACATGAGCAACATGGGATCTGACACAACTTCAAACAGGAAAGTCATGAGTAGAACGTGTAAGGAACAATAATCAAGGACACACGACTAACATAGTTGGCTGAGACATATGTAAGGAACAATCATCAAAGACACAAGACTAACATTGTTGGCTGAAACAAATAAGCCTCGATGTCTAAATATTGCTGAAATCAGTGTGGTTGCTAATAAATCTAACAACTATCACTAAACTTGGCACTAGCATCTGTTTCTCTGGAGTAAAGATGAAGAAATGGATGAATTTAAGGGCTTAGTGAACAATAATCAACAAAATTCATAAACATGGTGAAACTATAGTCATTTGTTGGCACAAACTACAACCACTAATAAACAAACAAAAATAATTACACATCAATCTAGCTATGTGGTCCTTACAGCAACAAATGACAAGGACCAGATAGGAACCTATAAAAAATATTTGTGTCTAGCTGAAATTCTCAAGAAACTTACCTTGGTTTGAATGTTTTAGATGTGTAGAAGGCATTTTCATTGAGCAAACAGTGGCTGTGGCACCAAGAGAGGCATCTCCAGCAATTTCTTTATCTATTAATGATCGTGATCGCTTAATACTGGTCTGTTGCTGTGATGGAGTCTCAAGAGCAGAACAAAGGGCAGCGTTAGCATTTGGAGAGGTAAGACTTGCATTTTCCTTTTCAAGAGAAGCCATAAAATTCTTAAGGCTCCTAAGCCTCTGAGGTAAGAACTCGGATTCAAGCTTATGATCTTCAATGCATTTGATAAAAACCCTCAGATCAGCTAGTCTTTTGGTCCTGGCCTCCTTCTGATAGTTGGTTTTATGCGTCAGATGGCTTAATGTTAAATAAAGTAGTAGGCATTTAGACAGAAAGAGAAGAAGGCAAACACACCAGTGCTTCAGGGGTTTTTTTCCCCTTCTTTAAAATTCTTCTTGTTTCAGCCTTGGCATGATTCAAGTAATCATTCAATACAGGTACAGGAGGGAACTCCTTAACCTGTTCAAAAGCATAAATAAATCTAATTGCCTCCACGTGCTGTTTCCTTTCCACAAGTTTTCCTATGAAATCTGTCACACAAGTAATCAAAGTTTCAACTTCCACCACCCCATATAACAAATACAACATAACTACAACTAAAGTTCATTATAGGATCAACATATCAGATTTATTGAGAATGAACCAAATATTGAAATTATTTTTCATTTTATTTTACCAAGTCAACTCTATCATGCATTTCTTGTTCTGATTTCAAACATAAAATCAGCAATGCATCACCGTAATAGAAGTTGTTAATACTGAAAAGGAGGTAGAGCAAATGCATGTTGACTAGAAAAGAAGAGAACTTATATTATTAGATACGCATGTAGATAAGAGAATCCAACGGGTTTATAGACTTTACCAGTGATCTTATCACCCAAGCCAAGAACATTGAATAATTCAGGTGTTTGAATATGCTTAGCAACAGAGACCAAAAAATTGACTAGCTCATCAGCATCAAAAGCATCCGCCAACCTGAAAGAGGCTAAAAGCTGCAGGAATCCCAAAACCTGGAATGCGTTGTCAGGTTCTACCCTCATTTTTGTTATCCAATCAAAGGCAAGTTTCATAGCTTCTTTTCTAACATGAGGTTTAATTTCAGGTGAAAGTTTCATCAGTTGCTCTAACAAGAGAATGCAACTTCTTCTGACCGCATTCGCTTCAAACTCTCTTTCTCCCTTACTCAAATGGGGAGGGTAAAACCCCTCCATTGCATCCAAGACAAGCTTTGCAGGGTCTGATGAAAGTCGAAAAGCCATAGCAACTTCAGTACCTATTAAACCATGCTCTTTCCAATGCTCATTTAGGAACATCTGCAAATCCTTTCCATCCATATTTATGCAAAAGCGAAGATGCGCTGGTGAAGAATGATCTATGGAAAATTTAACCGAGATATTATCTGCTGGTTCAGTTTTCACTTGAGGATGCAGGGCAGAAGCAAGCCTCCTCTTCAGCTCCGTGAATCTCTGTTCATATTGCTTCACTTTGAATTCAAGATCTTTGAACTGTAATTTATATTTTCGCCTCAGTTGCGCAGATGATTCGTCTATTTGCTTCCCTTTCGATTCGATTTTTCGCAAGCATTCTTCATAATGCTTCTGTTTTGCTTCAAGGTCTTGATGACCCTTTTCAAGAGACCTCTCTTTTATCTTAAAATCTCTGGAACTCTGCTCAAAATGATTCTTTTTCAATCCAAATTGCTCTTCTTTCTCCTTCAGCACCTCAAACTGATCTTTCATTAGTTTCTCCCTTAACTTAAGCTCTTTGAATCTCTCCTCACATTGCTTAGATTTTAATTCAAGATCTTGAAGACCCTTCTGAAGACAACTCTCTGACAACTCAACATCTCTACAACGTTGCTTTAAATCCCTCTCTTTCAGCCCAAATTCCTCGTTTTTCCTTTCAACCTCTTCACGAAGATCTTCAACAGATTTCACCATGACCTTAACATCTTCACTCTTTCTTCTAAATTCTTCAAATGACTGTTCCAGTCTCCTCTCTTTCAAGCTAATCTCTCTTAACCCTTCTGTACAGTGCTTCTCTATAGCCACAAGCTCATCATAACGTTCTTCAAAAACTTTCTCCTTCAACTCATACTCTCTCAAACACTTCTCCAATTGCTTCTCTTTCAAACCAATTTCCTCCTCTTTCGTTTTAACCTCTTCCAACTGCTTTTGTACCCATTTCTCTTTCACTTCAACCCTCTGGTACTTCTGTTCATATTGTTTTAAATTAAAGTCAAGATCTTTAAGACGTTCTTCCAAAGCCTTTTCTTCCAACTTAAACTCCATACAACGCTTCCCAAAGCTCTTCTCTTTCAACCCAAATTGCACCTGTTTCAGCTCAAACTCTCTACAACACTTCTCAAAATGCTTCTTTTTCAACCCAAATTCATCTTCTTTCATTTTAACAACTCCCAACTGCTCTTTAACCAATTTCTCCATTACTTTAACCTCCTTATACTTTTGCTCCCACTGTTTTTCATTGAATTCAAGTTCTTTACAACGTTGTCGAAGACCCTTTTCTTCCAACTGAAAACGCTTCTCTATCAACGCAAATTGCTCCTCTTTCAACTCATACTCTGTCAAACACTTCTCCAAATCCTTCTTTTTCAACCCAACTTCCTCCTCTTTCCTTTTAACATCCTCCAACTCATCTTTCACCAATTTATCCATCAACTTAACCTCTTTACACTGCTGCTCCCATTGTTTTACACTAAGTTGAAGATCTATACGTCTCTGTTCAAGATCCTTCTTCTCCAACTCAAAATCTCTACGACACTTCTCAAAACCCCTCTCTTTCAACACAAATTCCTCTTCCCTCAACTTAAGGTCTTCAACTTGCTTCAGTTTTAACTCAATTTCTCTTAACCTTTCTTCACAACCCTTCTTTCCCAACTCCAAATCCCTACATTGCCTTCCTAATTCCTCCTCTTTAATCCTAAGCTCTTCAAACTGATCTTTAACCGATTTCTCTCTGATTTCAATCCCCTTCTCGAGCTTGATAGCACGTTCTTTCAAATATTCTTCTTTCGAAATTACTTCTTTATATCGTTCTTCAATTGAACTCTGAGCAGAATCCAAAACGTTTTCCATATCTTTCCATTGAAGATTAAGTAAAAGAACCTTAGAAGCGCGATCTTGCATCTCATTCATAGTTCTTCTCAAATTCATTTTGCTTAATTTCACGAGTTCTAAATCAGTTAACTTTTCCATCACGTAACTCAAACCAAACACCAACACTTTAAAATCCTATAAATAAAACCCCAACCTTAAAAAGAGAAAATAAAAATAAGAAAAAAATAAATAAAAAACATTGATTCTCTTCTTTTAAAGAGAAAAGGAGGGAAAATTTTCACAGGAAAGTTTTCTTCTGGTCTAGTCTGATGATCGAACTGTACTGAATTGAAAATTAATTGGGTAGACTTGAAACTTTATCGGTGAAGAAGCAGTTTACAATTTACAGAGAGCTACAAGTAATTATCCAGAAAAATATATAATTAGTTACAATTATCCAAAAAAATCATACAAAAGTAGACTTCACTGGGCTCGAAAGTTTGGTCCGTTTGAGCCCATTTCAAAGTTTTTTTTTTATTTAAAAAAAATTTTGATATTTAATAATCATTTTAAATCTCAATTAAATTTAAATTCAAATCAAACTTTAATAAGATGAATGTTATTTTAAAATCTAAATTTTTTTTTGAAAGAATATCAAATTCTTTGTATTTGGATTAATAGACCTTCATAATTTCAAGGCTTTGTTTTTAAATTAAAGATATTTTATTTTATTTTATTTTTATGCATAAATAATTTTATTGTTTTATAATTAATTAGTTTATGATATATTATACATACATAAATTAATATTTATCATATATTTATATTCAAACCTTTGAAGCTATCTCATGTATACGTGTGTATAATTTATACGTGTTTAAATAACTAAAATAACTTACATGTTAGAAGAAAATTAAAATTTGATTTATTTGATTTGGAATTATTTTATTTTTTTAAAGTTACAAATTTTTGTTACTTACTTTTATTGATTTTAAAGAGATTTGAATTTGATCTTCAATTTTATTATTTTTAAATTTGTGTGGTGCATAAAAATATATTTATAAATTAATAAATTCATATGCAATATAAGTACACAACACTTTATGAAACAAGTATATTATTTTCATTATAACACTGGTTTATTTATAGTGAGTAACGATAAATAATTGGTTCAAAATATATACACGAAGATAATTATTTTTTTTATTTTAATCTATGAGGGTAAGTTTAAGAAATTGAAAATAAAGGGACTTAATGAGAAGATATATAAGGTAATCACCTTTTTATTGAAAAAAATAAGATAAAAAATTATAAAACACTTTCTGACGTGGGCATCTTTTTGTTTTGAAAATTCAATTTTTTTTATTTAAAAAATTATATTCACTAACATAATTTTTTTTCCTCATAACTCATATTTTTTTAATGATACAAGAAAAATGTCTCAGTCTATACTCATTCCCTCTCTTTCGAATCTTTCCTCTCTCTAAGATAAAGCTTAGCCAACAAAAAAGTCCAAACAAACTCAAAAAATGGTGACTGATCTCTGCACCGGCTGTCACTTCCAACCATCATTCAGTTCATCAGTTGCCGCTTATTGATGCCAAAATTCTTCCAAAAATTGTCTAAAAAATTCTTTTTCGATGTTTTCTTCTTTCGATTTTTGTATATTTTTGTCAAAAAATAATAATCATATTTTCTCAAATCTAGTCTCAATTTTTTAGCAAAAAGATATATATTTCTAGTTCGAGCAATAATAATAATTAATAATAATAGTATTATTAATTATTATTATTATCAAAATTTGTTTAGACACTCCCTAGGAGGACTGTCTAAACAAATTTTGAGAGATTTTTTAACGTCAGTCAGCAACTGAGGGCACAGTGGGAAAAAACAAAAATACTAAAAAATACTTGAACTATTTTGCTTTTTATTTATTACATCATTATAAATTTTTATTTTTTAATTTATATTTAAAAAAATTTAAATAAAAAATTATAAATGAATAAAAATTAATTTAAATCAATTTAATCGATAAAAATTTAATTAATTTGATTCAATTAGATTAATTTTTAAATTTATTTATTTGGCTAAGTTGATGTGATAGTATCTAAAATTATAAATCAATCCATATAAATTAATCGACTTCTTTTAAATATATCATCTATAATATTAAAAATTAATAAAAAAATTTAGTTCATAAAAAAATACAAATGGAGAAGGAAAGTCGACCAAACTTTGGCAGTATAAATAATCAAAAGTTATATAATATAATTAACTTTTTTTTTTTTAAGAAGTTAAGTTTTAAAATATTCGATTGCTCATATTTTATTTATTGAAAGGTTCATCTAGACTTATTTTGATATTTAAATTAAAATTTAAAGATTTATTTTGGTATAAATTAAAGTTTAAAGATTTATCTAAATTTATTAAAAATATAAATGTTTATTTAAATCAAATAATAAAGTTTAGAAGTTTTTTAATATTTTAACTTGACAAAAATATACAAGAATAGGGACTTTTATTTTACATTTTGAAAATATATGGATTAATATCTTATATATTATCAGTAAAATTTTTTTGACTTCATAAACGAAATTAAAATTATGACATATGTATTATTTTATTTATTTTTTATTTTTTTAATATATCTAAAAAATATGTATTATTTTTTTAACCTCGTTTATAGATAAAAAAACTTTACTAATCGTGTATAGAATAATTATTCTATATATATATTTATATATATATATATATATATATATATGTAAAATACAAAAGGATCTTATTTTACCGTTCTAAGATAAATAAAAGTAAAAATTTAAGATAATACATTTTTAAAGTAAGTACAAGTAAAAAATTTAAATAATAGATTGAAAAAATAATTGATTTTTTAAAATTTTAATCTCTATTAAAAAATTAAAAATACTACACAGTAAAAAGTTATATCTATTCACACACGATGTTATCATTTTTAACAAAAATTTTAAATATTATATATTTATAAAGATATAAGATAAGATTCTAACTTTAGCAAAAGTTGAGACACATTTTCAGATTTATTTTTTATTTGAATTTAAAATATAAATAAATATTTTCTTATCTTACGTATCTTTTAAGTAAAGCTATTCACTTAAACATTCACATTACATATCGAGTTATTAGTTATTTTATAGAGGAATATATATATGATTTTGGTGAAAAGAAAACTAAAATAAACACAATGATGTTTAAAATTTTATGATTTAAATTTGTATTAGGAATTGTGATCAAATATTCATGACATAATAATTCATAAATTCATATCTAATATATTATTAATAGAGTTTTTTGACTCTACAAATGGAGTAAAAATGATAATATATGTTCTTTAAAAATATTAAAATAATTAAAAAATAAAATTAGATATGTGTAATTATTCTAACTCTACTTATAGAATTAAAAAATTTTATTGACGGCGTCTCATATAATTAATATAATTATCCAAATTACATGATAAATTTTAAATGGTTTCCAAATACATTATTATTATTATAAGTAGTATAATTTTGATTTAAAATTATATTCATAATCAATATATTAAATTTTTTTAAACTAATAATTATAAAAATCATTTTATTCAAATTAAGTGTTAATAAATATTTAGAACTAACTAAATCAATAAAAAATTAGACTAAAAACACTAGAATCTACAACTTTAAAATCTCACAATATGTTCCCTGTCACTATAATCAATACCCCATTGGCTTCAAATACATTAGTTCATAAAACAGTGAAAACTGAATTCTTTTTTCTTAATTCAAGAGCCAAGTGAAAATTATTAGTATTATATTTGTACTTTATTAATCAATTTAAAAATCCATATTTGTTAAAAAAAAAAAGCATAACGTTTGAAAACTATGTTCATAAATAAAGCCATTAAAGTATGTTTGCTGTCAAATCATCCAAAAAGCTCTGGCCAACGCGGAAAAGCAAGTGGCTGATTCAAGAGGTGGAGTCCTGGGTCATCAAAAGGCAGCAATACTTAGTCATAACGTTAGGGTATACGGAGATATTGAAAACAATAAAAAAAAATTATTAAAATATAAATTTTTTTAATAAAATAATTTTAAAATTTTTGAAAAAAAAAAATTTACACCTTTAATTTTTTTTTTGTCTGTTTTACTTGGAAGCCACGGCACCTTCGGACTCATCCTCATGTCAATGCCAGGGAAGCCTGCACAACTTTTGTCCATGCTTTCTCTACTCACATGTGGTAGTGGTACCTTCAATTATTACTGAACATGGCAACTGTTGCATGGCAAGCAAAAGACACTCAATTTCACATTGGTTACGAATAAAGTAGTTGCAAGTAAAGTGCTCAATATTTTTATAAAGAAAAATTAAAGTATAATTTGAAGAAAAAAAAAATCTGTGAGCTTGTTTAGGTTTTTATAAAAAATTTAATGGTCCAAAAATAAATATTTAAACACTTAAGTTCTTGATTTTTTGACTTTTAAATTTGATTTTTATTTTTTACAAAAATATTTAAATTTAATTTTTGAATTTAAAATATTTTTAATTATTCCAACAGATATATTTTCAATCATGTCTAAAATAATTATATCTAAAAATAAATGATTATTAATTAACAAATAATTACAACAGTTTATTATGATTTTTCAGAACTATATCATAAAAGTTTGATATTCAGAATTCATTACTTTCTAACTTTTCACAAAGAATTCAAAAGCTTTGATATATCCCAAAATAACTTGCTTCTCTCTCTGAAGATATTACACTCAAAGATATATCTACAGGCTTCAAAGCCATTACTTCCATATACTTTCTGTTATTTTCCTAACAGCAACAGCTGAGGATAGTGTTGCATTGAGTGAAGTGGGAATGCTGCAGCTGCACCAGTAAAAGCATGTGGAACAGCTTCTCTTGTTACAGATGTTTGATGACGTTTACTTCTCTCTTCTTAAACCTCATAACACCAAGAGTTAAACCTCATTCAGGCCAATATATACATATATATATATATCAACAATGAATACTGTCCAGGTTCCATGATCTCTTATAGAAATCAAATACCAAAGCAAAAACTTCTAGCAAAGGCAAACAGCAACCTCACAGGACTAAATTTCATTGAGTTGCTCATTTCAATCTGAGTCTGAGCTCCCGTTAGTGGCAATGATAGCCATATCTGCTTGCTTTTTAGGACTTAAAAGGTTTGTGTTTGCAGAGAAAGTAGTGGAGTCCCGTAAAAAACGTGGCACAGCTTGATCTGCAAAGAAGCCTTCCAGTAGTTGCAAAGGTGACAGTTTAGCAGTGGAACCAGCACTAGATGAAGGGCTTGAGACAGCTTTTACTGACACATTTATTGAGGTTAACTTAGTTCCACACTCATGCTGTGGGTTCGAATTGGTAGAAGGGACTTGCGGAGTATTTTTCCGGTCTGCATTCTGCCTTTCCAGTTGTATAATGTAGTCTTCCAGATCGTTAGGTGGGTATACTGATTCAAGCTTGTGATCAGCAATGCATCCGATGACTTTTCTCACAAGAGCTTTTTCATGATCTATAATTCGATGCTGCAAGCACATTCAAGTTAATACTGTCTCAGGATGACAATTGAGCTTTCAGCATATCTTTGAGCATACATAATAGTAAAAGGTAAATGGAAAAGTTACCCGTTTCCAATGCGACTTTTTGGCCTTCTGATACAAACTCTCCTTGGAATGTTCCAAGTGAACTTTCAGCATTTGTGCAGGGGGGAACTTGTCAACAAGATCAAATGCACATATGTATGCAATGGCCTCAAGCCTTCGATTTTTTTTTACAAGGGCTTCAATCAAGACTGTCAAATTTAAAGCAGATTATGCAGGTTTCATCAGAATGCCGTCAGGCAAAAACAATAATCATGTAAAACCACCACCTGAACTTAATAGGTTACTATTATAATCAATAAATGTCATATTTTTGCAATGTAAATGAATGATCGGGATGATTGACAGAGAAACATCTAGATGAGTAGTTATAAGAAGTCAGAAGAAGAATTGTTGCGAAAAGACAAAAAGAACCTTTCTCAAACCAATCAAAATTTTATAAGATGAAATCTCTTTATTGGAAATACCTTACAAAATATATTTTCTCAAATGCCTTGTAAGGATTTCTGTGAGGTAGAGTTCTCAAATTCCAGAGAACGAATTTTCAATCGCAGTAATGAAACAGCTTCCCAGCAACTAGCAGCTACAGTTCTTATGGCATTTGCCATATGACGATTATACTTATTCTTTGTCAAAATTTCTTCTTATCTTCATCTCAATCATTTGACCTTTATATATTTCAGTATAAAATTGAATGTATGAAAGAAGC
Organism: Firmiana major; assembly: GCA_033439115.1. NCBI lineage: Eukaryota > Viridiplantae > Streptophyta > Magnoliopsida > Malvales > Malvaceae > Firmiana > Firmiana major. The sequence goes on from CM065906.1 coordinate 65,961,596, forward strand.
CAAAATCTAGAAAATTCTGAACGATAACAGGATAACAATTTACCCATAACTGTTGTAACATCTCGGGTTTGATATGCAAAAATTGTACCTTAAGAAATCACTCAACTATTATTTTGGGAAATTCCTGCTTTATACCTAGTCACAAGTCACTAGTCACTACAGCTAGAGAAGATGTAGTTCGAGTGGCATTAACATGCCATGCAGAGAAGACAAGGATAACCTCATCTAACAGCTAAAAGAAAGAACAAAAAGAGAAATCATAAATTAGAGAGACGGATAGAAAGTAGACTAACCATGGATCTTATCTGTCAAACCAAGAGCCAGGCACAAATCAGGAGACTGTCTATACTCACTTGCAATTACCATATGTCCAAGAAGCTCATCTGCATCAAAAGCAAACATCAAACAGTAGGTGACTATCAGCTGCAAGAAACCATATGCCATCACACCTTTCCGGTACTTTTGCGTTCTTTCTTTCCAATCAACTGCCAACTTCAAAACCTCTTCATTTACATGGGGTTCAATCTGGAGTGGAAATGTCCATAATTGTTCCAGCAAAAGAATGCAACTCTTTCTTACTTTGCATAAGGCTTCACTATTAAAGCCATCCCCAGAGTTCTTTTCCTTTTTAGGAGCACCCCCTGACTTTGAATAATGAAAAGTCAATAATGCATCCAAAACAAGTTTTGCAGGATCGGGGGCCAATTGAAGAGCATCAGAAATTTCACTGCGCATTGAATCATGATCCTCCAGGTGCTCACATAGAAACAATATTAAACCCCTTGCATCCATACTGGTGCTATAAGATTGTAGTTCAATCCTTGCTTCCAAAGGAACAAAGCCATCCAATTGAAAATTATCTGATTGAGATTCGTCAATCTTTACTTGATCATGATTGATACTACATTCTGTATGGTTTGAGAATCAACTTATGAGCATATATTTAACTACTAAGTGAATTTTTAGTGTCAAAAAAAATAGAAAACCAACAAAGATATATTGCCAAACTCTAAGCATGCATGGTACCATTCATGCTACAAAATTATTATAATTAGAAATGAATACAATCAACAATAACATAAAGTGGATGAGGAACGGAGGACCAAACCTTGAATTATGATCTTGTTCGATGGACAAAGAAATAAAAAAATTAACAATAAAAAAGAAGAAGAGATTTTACCAGGGGCTGCCTTGTCAACTTCACCAGATGAAGTGAACTGCTCTAAGCTCCTATTATCGGCAACAGCACACTCATGTTCCCAATTAAATGAGTCTGTGTCTTCAGAGAAAGCAGCGAAGTCCCATAAATTACAAGCAGCAGCTTGATCATTGATCAAGCTAACTGGTTGTTCAAGAGATGATGATTTTAGGTGAAGATTGCAACCAGCACTAGCAGAAAGGTTTGGTGTGGCCTCAGCCGACATGTTCATGTTGGGCCACTTAATTCCACTCTCCTGCTGTGGTTTCACCTTGGTTGAAGGGACTGACAAATTTTCTTTCGTCTCTGCTTTCTTCTTTTCTCTTTGTGCTGTATCATTTCCCTGTTCTTTCTGCCTTTCCAGTTGAACAATGTAGTTTTCAAGATGCTCTGGTGGATATAGAGATTCAAGCTTGTGATCGGCAATGCATCTAACGACCCTTCTCATAATAGCAATTTCTTGGTCTATGGTCTGATTCTGCCAGCATGTTGAATTAAAGTCTTAAAGATATGAATGTATGATAGCAGCTGGATCTCAGCTTAAACTATGAACATACAGAGACAGAAAGGGAGCAAAAGTTACCAGTTTCACATTTGATTTTTTGGCCTTCTGGAATTTTTTCATCTTGGAATATTTCAAGTGAGCATTCAGAAGGTTTGCAGGAGGGAACTTGTCAGCAAGATCAAATGCACAAATATATGCAACAGCCTCAAGCCGTAGATTATTTTTTATGAGGGTCTCGATAAGGGCTGTCAAATGCAACCGAAATTTGCAATTCTGATCAAAATGCTGTTAAGGAGACTAAAAAACTATCACTGGAGGAAAAACACCATCCCAACTTACTAATAACTATTACAAACCGGGAAAACTCCTAATGCAAATGAATGAGAGATGACAATTACACAAGAGCATAGAGTATTTGTTGAAATCTAAGACTTTTGTGGAGCTCATTTCCAAAGCCAGTAATGCTTTAGCTTCCAATAACTTGCTACTTCAGTTTTAATTTTAAATTGAGTGGATGAAAATAGATATGAAAGCCGGCGAATTCTGAACAACTAAATGTATAACCAAACTGATCTGCCAATCCTTTTTATTTACCATTTGAATACATGCTGGAACCACTCAACTGCTATCGCATGCCAAGTTTTTATGCAAAAATTTTATTGTAGGAGAGCACTCGAATCTTATATGGGAAACTCCTGGTATATCGAGCACAATGCTAGAGGAGTAACTGTTGGGAAAATACGAAACAATAGGCCAGAATCTGAACTTTAATTCTAAAAAATAATCAGTATTCCAAGCATCGTTGGCTCAAGAAACAATCTGGGCCAGCAAGCCTCGTCTAATGGCTTCTACTTCTGTTTTCACTTATCGAGTATGACATATTGGAATAGGAAATCATCTTCACAACTTATATGGGTGTCTAACAAAGAACAAGAATACAATAACAATAGAACAGGATAAAAATAATTAGAAAATGTAGCATATAAATGTCTCTACATTGCAAATACATTCACTAGGGAAAAGTTCAATACAAACAAAGTATTTTAGATAGATAAAAAGGAGGTACAGATGGGCAAAGCCAAAACCTAAATATGCAGGTTATGCATTCAATTTTCTCCATAAGGCAACAGACTTTGACAACACTCTCTACTTCAACACAAACACAAGTGTGGAGATCAAAGTGGGGAGGACCAACAATAAGAAACTATATTTATCGGCTTGTCAAAGGAACAAATGTGAGAAATGAATAAACTTAATTCACAATCTGCTGATTGGTATACTTTCTGCCCCAAAATATGCAGATGATGAGAAAAATGAATTCTGCAATATCGAGGGCATTAAGAAGTTTCACACTAGAACAGGCCACTGAAATGTAGAAAGATTTTATATAGAAAAGTTCGTAAAGATGTTATGCTTCCAAGCATCAAAATTAGTCAAAAGATGTGAATAGTTATATACGTGTTATGTTCTTTTTCTAGTCAAGGCAGCAAAGTGGCACCCCAAGGCATCAATATAAGCTCTGAAGAGAAAACAGCGAAAACAAGTAGCAATATCAAGAAATACAAAACCAACAAACACTATTAGATCAGAAAAACATAAATTGATAATGCCATAATAAAATTGAAGCTGACTTTGGACAGAGAATTTGGTGAACAATCTCTTAAGAAACAGCAGGAGAGAGAGAGAGAGTAGACTCACTTGATATCTTATCCGCCAAACCAAGAGCCAGACACAAATCAGGAGACTGTCTATACTCACTAGCAGTTACCAAAAGAGAAAAGAGTTCATCAACATTATAAGCAGGCCTCAAACGGTATGTGACTATAAACTGCAAGAATCCATATGCCATCACACCTTGTGGGTACTTCCCTTCCATTCTTTCTTTCCACTCAACGGCTAACTTAAGAGCTTCTTCATTCACATCACGTTCAATCTTGACTGAACATGTCATTAACTGCTCCAACAAAAGAATGCAACTCTTTCTCACATTGCATAAGGCTGCACCCTTAATCCCATCCCCTGACTTTGAACGATAAAATCTTGACAATGCATCCAAGACCAATTTTGCAGGATCTGCGGCCAATCGAAGAGAATTGGAAATTTCAACTCGCATTAGATTATGATCTTCCACATGCTTAGACAGAAATAGTATTAAACCTCTTGCATCCATACTGATACTGAGAGAAGGTAGCTCAGGCCAATAACTAGTAGATGAAGAAGCAATATACTGCTCGAACTTTGCTTCAGAGGGAAGGAAACTATCCAATTGAAAATTGTCTGTTTCAGATTGCTCAATGTTTACTTGAGAATGATGGACACCTCTCACTGGATGGTTAGAGTATCAACTTGTGAGCATACTAGTAAGTGAATGGAAATCAACAATTGATAAATTTGACAAGCTATAAGTACAGCACAAAGATCCTTCCATTTAATTAAATATAGATACAATTATTGATTGATTCAAAATCATCAAGGGAAGCAGGATTAAATCAAGAACAAGAGTGAAGAAGGATTAAACCTAAAATGAAAATCTTGATTGATTAACAAAATTCTAAAATGTAAAAGAACGAGTTTGAAAATAAAGATACAAACACCTCTCACTGAATGGTTAGAGCATCAACTTGTGAGCATACTAGTAAGTGAATAGAAACCAACAATTGATAAATTTGACAAGCTATAAGTACAGCACAAAGACCCTTCCATTTAATTAAATATAGATACAATTATTAATTGATTCAAAATCATTGAGAGAAGCAGGATTAAATCAAGAACAAGAGCGAAGAAGGATTAAACCTAAAATGAAAATCTTGATTGATTAACAAAATTCTAAACTGTAAAAGAACAAGTTTGAAAATAAAGAAACAAACAGATCATACAAATCAAAGAGATTAAAATGAAAGATGGTTTTGTAGGAAATAACGACAAAAGACTTACTGAGTTTGGTCAAAACCAATGGTACAACTCAATATAGAAGCAATGGAAATAGACTTACCAATGGTTTGGTCACCAAAACCAAGGATAAGACTCAATACAGGAGCCTGTTTATGCAGAGAAACACTCCCAAAAAGACATTCAATTTCCTTGAAATTGAATTCACAAGTCAATCCATAAGCACCCACAAGCATCAGAAAGACCAGAACCTCCTTATCATAATTGCCCTGAGCTTTTATATTCCCTTTCAATTGTTGTGCTACCTTCAGAGCTTTCTTCCTCAATTTTTGTGTAACCTCTGGCCTCAATCTCATCAATTGCTCCAACAGAATAGCGCAACTGTTCTTGGCCAGACCCCTTTGAACTCCTATATTTGCCTTCTCTGAAACTCCTGCTTTAACCACATTCAAAACCAATTTTGCTGGATTATCCGACATTTTCAGTGCATTGTAAACACCATCACCGATATTATCATCATTCTCATGCTCATTCAAAAACATCAACAACCTATCCGCTTGTGTACTTGTAATATATCTTAAATCAGCAGAGGACCCACTGGAACAACTGGTCACCGTATCATCTATTGCCTCAGACATTACGTTCGAAGCCTCACCTGATTGCTCCATCTTTACTTGGGAATGGAGGATGCAGCTCTCTAAACAGAGAAAAAAAAAATCCAACAGCACAGAAAATGCTGGTAAGTGGAAGTTTTAGCACCAAAGGAAACAATATTTTAACACAGACTGATGCTTCTTATTTGAGTAAGGAAATTCCAAGAACATTACATTTGTTTTACATAAAGCTATCAACTAGGCAATTTAATCCACTGCTCAAACATGAAAGTTTACATACTATGATAAAGTAAAGAGATTTTACCAGGGGCAGCCCTCTCAAAAAATCCAAGAATATGACCCAACAAGGAAGCCCGCTTATGATGTGCAACCCTCTCAAAAAGACTGCAAATTTCCTTGGATTTAAACTGACCAAGCAATCCATAAGCAACCAGAAGCATTAAAAACAATAAAATCTCCATATCATCCTCATCCTCCATCCCAATCTTTAGCTTCCATTGTTTTGCCACAAAAGCTACTGCTCTTTTAACTTTTTTCCTAATCTGTGGCTTAACTCTAATCAATCCCTCCAACAAAACCAAGCAACTTCTTCTCTCTACATTTCTCTCCACCCCAACATTTTCTTTTTCAAAAACCCCCCTAACTGCCTGCCAAACCAGTTTTCCAGGATTATTAGACATTTTAAGTGCATTATAAACCTCATCAGCAAGCTTTTCGTGTTCATTCTCATGCTTATTCAAGAACATCAACAATCTTTCCCCATCTGTACTGACAATAAACTTTAAATCCAGTAAAGATGAACCTTCTCCGATCAACACATCATTAAGTTTTAATCGCTTACCCAGTTCATTTTCTCTCAATTCAAGTTCTTTGAATCTATTCTCTACCTCATTTTCTTTGGATTGGAGTTCTTCAAAGCGAGTCAGAATTGCACTTTGGATTGAATTGGAAAGCTCCTGTAGCTTTTGGCATTGAAGAGTAAGTGAAGAGACTAAAGAAGAACAACCCTTGAGTTTTTCCAGGGTGTTTACAAGGCTTTTCCTTTGGGACTCTAACAGGATCAGATCAGCTGAGATATCATCAAAAGAACACATTTTGCTTTTCTGAAACAGAGGTGATTCCAGGAAGGACAAAAAAAGAATAGAAAAACCAAAGTTTGTCAAAACAGTGAACGCTAAACGTAAACAGATCACAGAGAAGAGCTTTGTTCGGAAGCAAGTTGACTACTGTTCCTTCGGGTCTTTTCCTGATAGTTTTCCATCATGCGGAGGCCACTTTCCAGTCTACCTCGTTATCATGTAAGTTTGGGGATGTTTGGTTTCGTGGGTTTTGATTTTTGCTGTAAGGCGTGGGCTCAATCAACCCTGGTTGTGCAGACATGCATTCACATTGGATTTGCAGGGAAAACATGGGCTTCAGAAAAGAAAAGGGACGCCCAAAAATAATGAAAATGGAAAAGGAAAATGATGCTACTCAGTTTGGATAGATTGGGATTAAAAATAGTAGCGAGAATGAGATTCATTAGTTAATGTTATGATTAAATTCGATATTGGAAGGGTGATATGTATTTGAATATAATGAGGCAAAAGGAGTTTAGTGAAAAGATAAAATAATTGTTATAAATATTATATTATATTAAAATTTATATATAATGAAATTTATAATATATTTTTTTTATATTTATAAAGTTAATAAATTTATTTTAAATCAAAAAATATTTTTTGTAATAAATTTAAAATTAATAAAATTATTTTATATCAGTTAATATTTTAAATATTTAAAAATTATTTTTATAAGTATTTTACCATTTCAAAAAATATATATATTTTTAAAAATTATTATAAATAAATAAATTCTAACAAAAAATAAAAAATAAAATCTAGCTTTAAAAAAAATAAAAAAATAATTTTATCATTCATCCTCCCCTTCCCATCCCCAATTAAAGGGGAGGTTTAAAATTTTTGCATTGCATGTACTATTCAAACGAGCCTTGTGATACGAAATTTTTTGCATAACACAGCTCCAGCATGGTTGAATGAAATGTAATGACAACCACAACCAACTCGCAATAATTAAAAGTTTTAACTATACAATTATTCATTAGGGTATAAGTGAATTAAATTATTCATAAATTAAATATATTATATAATTATTTAATTTATTTCATTTATTTTCTAATCAAACTCAAATTCGATCTACTCAAATAACAAATCAAATTAAATTTAAATATTTTAATATTCAACTCAATAATTTAAAAAACTAATTAGATTTTTTAATATGTTTTTATATTTTATTATCAATTTATAAATTTATCTTTGTAATATAAAATTAAAAAATTACAAATAAAATGCCATGGATTAACCAGTAATAACATTCAAACCATGCAAGAGATGAGGAGTTAGTAAATGACCCATTTCACACATGGCTCAGAATACACGCGGCCTAACCTATATACATACCATCTATATACATATACGGTCTATTTATAAAATGTACTATGACGAGAGATGAGGTTTTTAAGAGAGTTACACTGCACCTAAGGCCACTCGGGCCTCAAGTGATTCAAGTAATTTTCTTCATCAACATTGAATTGCCTGGAACCTAAATCAGAAAAATGTCCTGGTCTACCAGGCAAACCAAATCTACGCACTAGATCTGATTGGTAATGTGGGTTGTTAACAGTCCGAGCACGCTTATTGCTCAGCCGTCGCGGTTGAGTCCCACGAGTGGAAGGACGAATCCTACCTTGAAGCTGCTGTTGAACCAAAGGGGCAGGAGCGGGTTGATACCTCGGGACAGAAGTGCCAGTTTTACAATCTTCCCGGCGCTCTGCCTTCGAATGAATAGCGAGGACGGGGGCTGCTGCAGAAAATCTCCTGTTCGTCTTTTTCTTTTCTAGCTCAGCAATGCGCTCCTCAATGACCTTAACCGGCATCCTGGATTCGAGCTTACAATCCTTGATGCATTCAATTGCCGATTTCAGGGCAGCGATCTGTTCATCTGTGGCCTTCTGCAAAAACAATCATATCTAAAAGTTTATGTTTCTGTACATACATGCATAGATTCACAAACATATTAAGATACCCATAAGTTATTCAAATTTAATTTATTTATTTTCGAATTAAACTCAAACAATCTGTTTATCAATTAAAATCGATTAAACTTAGAATCAAGATTCGAAGTTCGAGTTTTTTAATCAAATCAAGTACGAACTTATATTCGATCATATCAACTCAGTTCAATTAAACCAATGGTAATAGATTAAATTTTTTGGGAAATATTGACAGGGCAAAGAAACGAAAGACCTACCTGTACTTCAGGCGACTTCTCCCCCATCTTGCAGCTATCACGTGCCACTTTATTTATATCTTCCATTAATTGGTTCAGAAGCTGGTCTGGTGGGCACTTGTCCTTGGAATCAAATGCACAGACGAACCTAACAGCTTCAATATACTGCTTCCTTTCAACTAGACTACCAATGAATTCTGTTACACAAAGAAAAAGATATGTTCACGTGCAGATAGACAATCACACAAGGAAATTAATATGCAAACTAAGCTGTCAGTAAATTTACCAGGAATGATATCCGTAAAACCGAGGGCCTGGCATACATTTCGAGCCTGTTGGTGTTGAGCAGCAGTCCCAAGAAGTTTGAAGATTTCATCCCTATTAAAAGAGGACCCCAATCCAAAAGCAGCAACAAACTGCAAAAAAAACATAATCTCAGTAGAATTTTCAGCGCTCTGTTTCATCTTCGCTTTCCACTCAGTTGCAAAATTCAAGGCATCTGCTTTCACGTTAGGTTTTACAAGTGGCGAAACTTGCAAAAGTTGGTCCAACATAACAACATAACTCTTCAGAACACTTTCTTCGAATCCTGTCTCACCCTTCTTCTGATGTTGGGAACATGTCCCTAGCATCAGATCCAGAACAAACTTGGCTGGATCTGGTGATTTTTGAAAAGTAGCCAGCACTTCATTCGTGCTCAAATCAGGCTCATCGAAATGCTCATTGAGGATACCTTGCAAACTCTTTCCATCCATTGCAGCAGCGACCCCTAGATCCGAGGATGAAGTTTCATTTGCATTGCTAATCATAAAATGTTCAGGCTGCTCAGTCTTTATTTGGGTAGGGGTGATGGGGTTCACTAACCACATGCAATAGAGAAAAGAAATTAAAAAGAGAGGTTAGTAACCAAACCAAACTTCTTATTTCTGCAATCCAATTAACAAGACATTTATAGCAGCAATTAGGTATTTCCCTATGAGCAGTACATACTGAAAGCGGCATTAAATCTTGAAAAGAAAAAACAGAAACTTCAAAATTAAAAAAGAAACTTCCTAAGAGCCAATGTTAGTAAAATGAATTAATGAAACAATATCACAAAGGTATATACAACTATTACTTTTGATAGACTTTTTATGAATCCCATGTGAGATTTCCTTTTCCTTTCCAGAACATGGACTTGTAAAAATGGGGACAAAATGAAACTAAATTTATCCTAAACAGGTTAGTAGATCAGAACCAATAGAAAAACGAAACCGTGTCCCTTACAAGCCACGAAGCTTTCATTGTAATGTCAACAAATAGAGACAGAAAAACAAAACACACCTGTTACTGTTTCTGTGGTTCCCAGGACCTGAAAGCACGAAGGACTTGGATTCTCGATCTTCACTTGAGAATGAAGGGCATTACTTAGTTGCTTCTCGTTCAATTCTGGTTCTTTACTTCGTTGTTCAGCTGCCTTTTGGACAGAATCAAACTGTTTTTCTTTCTGTTCAAACTCTTCGACACGAGTTGCAAATTGCCTCTGTTCGGTTTCCGGTTCTTTCAAGAGTTCGTCTACTGATCTTTTATGTGAACCAAGATGCTTCTCCTTCACATTGGCCTCATGTAGGGGGTCACTGCATGCCTTTTCAACTAAATCTTGTTGCCTTTCTTTTGATTCAAGCACGTCAGAGAGTTGTGCCTGAGATTTTTGTATTGCTTCGAGGCGCTGTTTCTTTGATTCAGGTTCATTGGTGCGCTCCAAAATAGAGTTTTTGATTGAGTTACGCTCTTCCTCCTCTGCTTTGAGCTGCTTGCTGTAGATTGATATTTGGACTGAGCTGAGTTGATTCTCTTTCAAATGGTGCTCTTGCCTAGGTTCTTCAATGCACATTTGTATATCATTGAACTCCTGCTTTTTCAATTCAAGATTCTCAAAATATCCTCTCACCCTCGCTTTGACTGAATCGAGCTCCTCCTTTGTTGATTCAAGCTGTTTCTCGCTAAGCCTCATCGATGTCTGCAAAGAGTCAAATTCAATTTCTCTTGAATGAAGCCCCAAGAGAAGCTCAGCTGAGCGCTCCATAATTGTTTTTTCAATCAAAACTAATTTCTCCTTTTTAATTTTTAGAGCTTTCTCCTCTTCATAAAGCTGTTTACAATGATCTTCAATCCTTTCTTGGCTTCTTACAAGTTCCTTCTGCTTCATATCAAGATGGTTCGAACATTCCTTGATTGAATTTCGCAAAGATTCCAACTCCTTCTCTTTCAAATCTACGTCCCACCCTTTCAGCTCAAGCTCCCTGGATTTTTCATCAATGGACCTCTGCAAATGTTCCAATTGGTTATCTTTGAGACAAAGCTCATTACGACATTCATCAACTCTTCTTGTCACTAACACCAATTCCCTCTCTTTGGACTCAAGCTCTCCTTTACATTCTTCAACCAACAACTGCAACGAGTTGGAATTCTTCTTTTTTACATCAATTTCCTTATTAGATTTTTGAATTTGTTCCTCTACCAAAGCCAATTGTTTCTCCTTCCCTTCTAGCTTCTCACGACATTCACTTATCAAGTTCTGCACAGAACACAATTTCTCTTGTTTCAATTTAAGCTCAGCATTAAGATCTTCAATCTTTTTATCCAACGAACTTGATTCATTCTCTTTCAAACCAATCTCTTCTTGTCTTTCCCCCAATACCCTCATTGCAGTTTCTAGCTCTTTTTCTTGCAATTCAAGAACCTCTACTCTTTTCTCAATATTCTTTTGAACCGAATCAAAATGATTCTCTAATTCTTCCCATCGCGAAGCAATCAACAGAACTGAAGAAGCTTGAGCACTGGCTTGTTCAATTAACTTACGAAGGTTCTCCCTCTTTAACTCACCAAGTTTCACCTCTTCCTTGACACCCTCCATTACAAGAAAAATACAAAATGCAGAAACCTTCCACCTTTAAAAATATATAAACAAACGATTCCAAACCCAGATGCAGAAAAAAGAAGGAAAAAAAGCAAGTTCTGAGCTTTTTTTTCTCTTCTTTAGCTCTCTTAAGAGAAACTCAAATGCAAAACCCACTTTCTAAAAAAATAAAAAAGGCAAGACCCAGATGCAAGACAAAATTTTTAAGTTTTTTTTTTTTAATTCTCTTCTCTTAATGCTTCCAAGTTTCAACTCCAGCCTTTTCTATGTTGATCAATGAAAAACCCCACCTTAAAAATGTAAACCCATGCAAAACACAGATAAAAAAGGGTCAATGCAAAAGCAGATTTAACGTTAAAATGATAAAAGGAAGATGAAAAAATAAAAGTTACAAACCTAGTTGAGCCCTTCCCACAGTTGAACAGACGAAGAGAAACCGAGAAACCCTAACGTGAGAAGAAAACCCTAACGTGAGAAGAAAGGGAGAGGTTTCTTTCTTTCATGTTTCATGGAGGTGGGGTGAAGGTTGCACTACCGGTGGAGAGCGGAGACTTGGAGGAGAAGGAAAGACTTTAAGCTTTTGTAAAGACTAAATAACTTCCCGGGAAATTTAGAAAAAATATATATAGATTTTTGAATTTAGTTATTAAATTATTTAATTTTTTAAAGTTGATATATCTCTCATTAGCTAAACAAAAGTAGATTATATATATATATATATATATATGAATCAATGGCCAAAAAAAAAAAAGTTGATGTGTACCTTATTTTGAGAGTTGAATTTAAATTATTCTATAAAACAATAAACTGGTGTACACAAATATGTATATTCTTTTGAATCATTTTAATTATTTGAAATTAAATGTTTCTCAAATATTAAAATAGTATATTTTATTTCTATTTTTATTGTTTTAATTAATGTTTCATTCATCTAATATTCTAAAAAAATTATTAATTTTGATGATAATAATAATTTGTTATTCTTTTCATGATCATTTGAAATTATTTTTTTCACTGACATAAGTTCAATGATTTCTTTTGACATTAACAAAGTTCACTATATATGATTGAAATCTATTTTGGAATCCACTATTACAAATTTAAAATAATCATTGTGTTATTAATTTTATCCCTTTTAAAACTTAACATAAAAGTTAAAATATATCTAAGAAGTAATTGTTTTTTTTAATTAGAATAAAATTAAACAAATTACATAATTTTTATTGGACTTGTTTACTTAAAATGGATTGAAATGAAAGTATCACATTAATATTACCATAAGTTTATATATGACGTATAAACAGTGTATAATTTTTATACACGGCTAATATATTAGATGTTAACACTTTGTCAATAAACAAATCAAAATAGTATCAAACCCTTAAAAATAAATAAAAACATTTTTTTTTTGTAATTTACTTATAAGGACTTATTAATGAGTTGCATTAATGATAAAAAAAATTATATATTATCAATACATCATATATATAAACGTTGTTGTTATTATTATTATTATTATTATTATTATAAATGTGATACTCAACAACCCTTTAGGGGCGCTTGTTCATAGAATTTAGGATTATTGACTGAAATTTTATTTTCTGTAATCAAATTTTTTTGTCTGGTTATAGAAGTTTTCCCTTCATCGAGAATTCTAAATTCTCAATAGTGTCAAAATGTGGAAAAATAGAGGGAATCTAATTACTCTCTCTTGAGGTATTTTTATTTTTCCTCTATGACTCCTTCTTTTGTTCCAAGTTTGTTTTTAACATTTTTTCATTTGGCTCAACTTTACCTTTTGACATCAAAGATATTATATCTTAAATAATTATTTACATTTTAAAATATAAATTTTATCTTTGATATTGAGATGTTACTGAATCCATAAGTAGTAATTTCTAATTGATCTTTAAGTGAAAAATCTGTTAAATATTACTAGAATATTGGAATACTTAGTGCTATTTTTCAACAATTAAGATTCTTATTTATAAATAAATAAATTTATTCTAAGAATAAAATAATGAGAAAAAAATATGTGCATGATATGCATTCATGAAAATTTAAGTGTGAACTTTCCAAAGATAAGATTATGTAGAAATCACATCTATTGATTCTTCAAAATTTTTTGGTGAGAAAATTATTTGAAATACTATCAAAGTATTAGAGTACTTTAGTATATTTTCAATACCAAAGATTCTCATTTATATTTAAAAATAAAATTTAACCTTTTAAATAAAAATGGTTTCAAAATAAAAAAAATTATTTTTGAATATTGAACTAAGACCATTTTATTAAGATTAAAGAATAATATATCATTAAATATTATCATTTTTAAACGAGTGTTGTAATGGTGCTGATTGTTCTTCACATGTAAACAAGTGTTGTAATGGTGCTGATTGTTCTTCACATGTAACCATACTACTGGACTCAAAGTTTTGTTTTTCCCAAACTAAATCTTAATTAATTTTAAAATTTTATCGAAAAGATAAATATTTTTTAGGTAGCTAATCACACTTAATTAAAAATAAATATTTTTTAGGTAACTAATCACACTTAATTAAAAAAATATTAGTGGTGACTCTAGAGCCTACGGACGAAATTATTACGACAAATTCCAAAATGTCAAATGTCTTACAAATCATTTTAAATTATATTTTTTTAATTTAAATTATTTGGAAAGAAAAAATTAAATATAGAAAAGATTAAAATCAAATGACAAAAATATCCTCAAAAGCTTTCCATTTCTAAAAGATAATTTGTAATTTTATAATATAAATAAAAAATGTTGTCAATACTTGAAAAGAAAAAATAAATAAAATGAAAAAAAAGAAAAGAAAAAGCTCAAAGCAAAAGACAAAAAAATTCTCATAATCTTTTGATCTTTAAGAGACAACTTGATAATTTGAGAAATACTAAAGGAAAAATCCAAAATGCCAAGTGTCTTAAAAATTATTTTTAATTTAAAATATTTGAAAAAAATAGAAAAGATTAAAAGTTAAAGATAAAAATATCATCTTAACCTTTTAATTCTTAAAAGATAATTTAATAAATTTAAAACATAAAACAAAAAATAAAGTTCAAATGGAGAACCATTAGATGAACAATTAGGAGAGGGAAATTGTTTTGGTACCAAATGAGGGATAACAATTGCTGGTTAATGGATTTATTTTATTTCATTATGTATAAATTTTGGCTTTCTTTATGCAAATCCCTTATGAATTACAAAATTCTGGTTATTTCATTATGTACAAATGTTGTCGGAGGAGTTTTTTGTCTTATAAAAGAGTTTTTCCTCTCATGAGTTTTCTTTGAAGAATTTTAGAATTGAGAGTGTAGAATTGGAAAATTTTCTGTCACTTCCTTACATGTTTTGGTTTGAGCAATTAAATTAAAAAAAAAAACCCCATTAATCTAATACTAGCAAATTTCCAATAAGTTATTATTTTTATATGTAGATAAATTAAAATAATTTTGTGCTAAATTCAAATTATACACTTTATTTTAATTAAATTAAAATAATATATAGATAAAATTGAAGAGAATAAGTTTTTTTAAGAACCCTATCATCTTGCATGCTACAACTAAAGAGTTCTTTTAAACCATTAAAAAAAGAATTGGGAGAAGATTTAAAGAAGCAAAGCTAAAGATATGAAAAATCAAGACTCTAAAATTTCTACAAGTCCAAGAAGAAAAATATGAAAAAGAAAGTTTGAAAATTCCATAAATTGAGACCAAATTTGAAAAACTCTTAAATTGTGATCAAATTTTAAGACCCTCAATATTTTGGGATCAAATTTTAAGAATTCCATGAATTTCTTTTGGTATTAAATTTTAACAACTCAAAAAATTCTTCAATTTTTAAACCACATTTATTTCTACTTCCATTGCTTCTGGTAGCCCTGAACCCAAGTCCTTGAGGAAGATAACATGTGTATCTAACCATAAGGATCAAGGTAGGGCTGATATAGGTTTATTTAATAGAAGAATAAATTACCAAAACTGTAGAAGTGAATTTCTATTGAACAAAAAAAATCATAGGGCATTTTTATTCAAGAATCTTCAAAAATTATATTTTAAAATTCTGATAAATTAAAATAAATTTATTTGATTTTAAAATTTTTCTTTTATTGGTACAAAACTTATAAATACAAAGAAAAAATTTGAGTGGTAGCCAATGAGACCATGACCAGTGGCAAGGAGAGATATTGAGACATTGAGGTTTAAAGTTCGACTTTCATTAAGTATAAATTTGAATTTAATTTAATTATTTATTAATTTAGTTAATTATAATTATTTATTAATTTATTTAATATGATTAAAGTAATTTTTATAATTATTAATTTATAAAATATAATGTGTTTATTATTATTATAAATTTTAATAAAAATGTATTATTAAAAAAAATTGAGTGATCTTGATAGCAATGGCATGCTTTTTTTTTTTTTGAGAGAGAGACTAATCCAGATTTTATCTTTCCTTTTTTTTTTTTTTTTTCATGCCGTGTTCTTTTCAATAACCTAAAGGATATGAATGTCACTATCATTCTCAGTATTAAAAAGGAAAAAAGGAAAAAAAAAAATTGTTGTTTCCAATCTTTTTTTACATTGCTTTCTTACTCAACAAATGAAGCATCTTTCCGTATTGAAAACAGCTGGAGCCAGTTACCAAGAAATTTTTTTTTTTGGTAAAGCAGTTATCAAGAAATTGAAAGAATGCAAAACAGATATTTCTCTGATTGTATAGTGCAGTTAGATTTGGATTCAATAAAGCCTTCAATTCTCGACAATATCTTAACGGAAGGATTAAAAAATAATTTATAACATGTAAAAATTAGATTTGAATTTAAACAATTAAATTTTTTAATTTTAATTATTAAAAATAAATAAATAAATAAAGTGTTCGATTCCAATTTTAAATTTTAAAGGTGTGATTTTCCTTCCACCGAAGTTTTTTTGGCCTTAGAACTAAGAAACCCCAAGGGTGTTTGGTTGGGGGAATTTTTTTTTCTCTCGTAATTTTTTTTCTGTCATTTGATTATCTCGTTTGGTTCGATTCTTTTTCTCTTTGTCAGCCATTTTATTTTACCTACAGTACTCAATTTTAAAAAAATTTGGAGTAAAATGATTACTTTCGGATCTTAAAGTATTTTTAAATTACCTGAATCAAAATTTTTTTTTTGGATTTAAAGTAATTTTTTTCCCTAGAATCTACCCTTTAAAATTTTTTTCCTGAATAAAAAATAATTTTATTTTTCAAAATAATTTTTTTCTCTCGAATCAAACGCACCCTAAAGGATCAAAATTTACTAAGAAAAACATATAATTATATTATATACTATCATCATCATACTAAAGAAGACTAGGGGTGTAATCGAGTCGAGTCAAGTCGATACAGTGAGGTGCTCGAGCTCGACTCGAAACTCGGTGCTCGATACTCGGCTCGAGCTCGATCGAGCTTTATTTTTTAAGCTCAAGCTCGGCTCGAGATCGAATTCGAGCTACTCGAGCTTGCTCGATTAGGCTCGATTATATAAGTTCGATATTTTGCTCGAACTCGATTAGGCTCGAATCATTATATAAATATTATTATATTATTAAAATATATAAAAACTCGATGCTCGATTAGGCTCGCGAGCTACTCGAGCCAAGTATCTAAGTGCTCGAATTCGACTGGCTCGATAGCTCAAGTAACTCGAGCTCGAGCTCGACTCGACTAAAATCGAGACGAATTCGAGTTTTACTCGAATCGAGTTCGAGTAACTTACGAGTACCACTATATCATATACACTCTTAAGCATAACAATATGACATTGTTACATAAACAGTGCTATTCTCTTACAAACACACTGTTCCAATAACAATGCCACCCACTCTTTGTAGGTCTGCGAGTTTCCTTAAAGCATCATCATTTGCCTCATCCTCAAGTCCTTAAAGAAATCAACAAAGCAATCTTATCAACAACAAAGGTATTACAATAATTTTCATCAAAAGCATACTTTCTTTCGTATTTGTCAAAAAGCAAACCTGACAAAAGTTTCAAATCTATTTGACATGTAATTTTCTTCAAAAGCATTTCCATAATTTAAAAGCAATTGTATTTGAAAGCAAAAGTTTTTCATCGTTAATAAAGTTTAGATTTAATTTTCATTATTTATAATTTTTTTAGTAGATAACTTATAAATTTAATGTAAATTTTTATTAAATTCTATAAAATATCTTGACTTTGAATTAAAAAAATCTCTTTTTATTTAAATTTGTATTAAAAAAACTATTGTTGATATGTCCATGCGTAAAGATTAATTTAATTAAACAACATTTAAATCTCTTTCGATAAAAAAAATAAAATTATCATGTGAGAGTTATATTTACAGCATTAAAATTTCAATTCACCTTTTAAGATTGATCTAAGCAAAATTAAAATTTTGTACATGAAAAAAATGTATACTTAATAATTCACTTATATATTTCGTATTTATATTATACAAAATCATATTTATCTGGTTGAAACATGAAAATTATAATATTAAAATTTATATCAATATTTAAAATTTTTTTTTTTTACAATTTTATTAAATTTTAATTTATGTTAATTTTTATTTGTTTTTGTCTAATATTATCGTATCTAAAAAAAATTGTAAGCATGAAGCAACCATTCGGAGTCAACAGACAACAATTAAGTTTTATTCATCCAACAATAACAAGAACAAAGTGCTATAATTGGCCTACAGTGACTGAAATGAAAGGGGAAATTCAACTTAAAAAAAGACAGCCAACGCGGTTTATATTATTGTCTTCCCACTCGATGAAAACCCTTCTAAAACAAGTACTCCTCTTTACTTTTTCAATGTACTTCTGCAGAAATGGGATGGTTCTTCCTTCGTTTGTCTCTAACTTTTTCAATGTACGGCTGCTGATTCGGCAGGGTCATCTTCTAATAATAGCTTTTCAGAGTTTAAAAGAGGGCCCAATTTAATGGGGTTTGGGAGTCCGTTATGGTATTACAATATCCAATTTTCGTTGGCTCTAAGAACAGCCCATTAAATCTACCACAACCAAGGTCCCTATTGGATTTACTAACTAGTGGAGGTGTGTGATTAGGAAAAATATTAATCAGGTTGATACTATGGTGTTAGTACAAGATGCAGAGTTGGGTAATGACAATACCTTATCCAACTCCATGGAATTTATCTAGTTTTGCTATGGAACTTTTGTTCCCATTTTCTCTCAGTATTTATGTCGTTCATATTTTGGAATTGTAGGGGTGCTGGTAACAAGGAGTAATTGCCATGGGAAAGGCCGACTTATCAAACAAAAAGATAAGAATCTCCTGCTTTTTAAGATTTTCAGAAGCATAGCGGCATCCATATGGAAAACATATAAGAGCCAGATATCAAGAAATTGAAAGAAAACAGAAGAGATACTTCACTGTTTGAGCTCAAAGGCTTTTGCATTGTTAGAGGACAATGATAGGATAGAGGTTGTTTTTTTTTTTTTTTTCGACATAAGGAGATGAGCCCATTGCCAACAAAAATACAGACGGCCTAACCTATATATATACACGAGCTATATCTAATATGTACCGTGCACAGGAGATGAGATTGTTGAGAGAGTTATACCGCATCTAAAACTGTCTAGGCCTGAAGTGATTGTAGTATTTTTCTTCAGCAACATTGAATTGATTGGTATCTAATCTAGACCAATGTCCTGGTCTACCAGGAAAACCAAAATAAGCTACGCCTTGATTAAGTGGAACACCAAATCCATGCCCTGAAGCTGATTGGTAATATGGATTGTGAACAGTTGCAATTTGTGGAGTATAGAAGTTCATATCTGGTCCATCGGTCCGAGAACGCTTATTGCTCTGCCCATGCAGCTGAGTCCCAGGAGTTGAAGCATGAATCCCACCTTGACACTGCTGTTGAACTGCAGGGACGGGAACAGGTTGATACCTGGGGACAGAATGGCCAGTATTACAATTTTGCCAGCCCTGCGCCATCGAATGAACAGCAGGGAGAGGGGCTGCTGCAGTAAATCTCCACTTCATCTTTTGCTTTTCTAGCTCAGCAATGCACTCTTCAACAACCTTAACCGGCATACTGGTTTCAAGCTTACAATCCTTGATGCATTCAATTACTGATTTCAGTGCAGCAATCTGTTCATCTGCGGCCTTCTGCAAAAAAAAAAAAATCATATCTAAAAGTTTATATTTCTATGCATGTCAAGTTATTCGAGAATTATTCAAGCTCGATTCGATAGTTACTCGAATTTGACTGTTTTATTTTCAAATCAAACTCGAGTTATTTAAGTTTTTTGTCAAGTCGAACTCAAGTTTCAAAAATTAAGCTCGATTGAGCTCGAGCACTTATACTAGATCGTATCAACTCGATTCAATTACACATTATGCATGTCTACAATGGCAATTGAATGAACTTTTGAGGAAATACTGGCATGGAAACAAAACAAAAGACATACATGTACTTCCAGCGAATTCTCCCCCATCTTGCAGCTATCTCGTGCCACTCTATTTATATCCTCCCAGAATAGGTTTAAAATCAGTTCTGGTGGGCACTTGTCCTTGGAATCAAATGCACAGACAAACCTAACAGCTTCAATATACTGCTTCCTCTCAACTAGACTACCAATGAAATCTGACACACAAAGTTGTGGTTTCCATCAATCTGTCCTTATTGATATGTTCATGAGCAGATAGACACTCCAACAATGAAATTAATATGAAAACTATGCTGTCAGTAAATTTACCAGGAATAATATCTGTAAAACCAAGGACCTGACAGACATTTCGAGCCTGTTGGTGTTGAGCAGCAGTCCCAAGAAGTTTGAAGATTTCATCTTCATTAAAAGACGACACCAATCCAAAAGCAGCAACAAACTGTAAAAAAACAATAATTTCAGTAGAATTTTCAGCACTAAGTTTCATCTTCGATTTCCACTCAATTGCCAATTTCAATGCATCTGCTTTCACGTTAGGTTGTACAAGTGGTGAAACTTGCAAAAGTTGCTCCAACATAAGAACATAAATCTTCAGAACACTTTCTTCAAATCCTGTCCCACCCTTCTTCTGCTGTTGGGAACACATCCCTAGCATCAGATCCAAAACAAACTTGGCTGGATCTGGTGATATTTGAAGAGCAGCCAGAACTTCATTCTTTCTCAAATCAGGCTGATCTAAATGCTCATTGGGGATACATAGCAAACTCCTTCCATCCATTGCAGTACCAACCCCAAGATCCGTGAATGAAGTTTCATTTGCATTGCTTACCATAAGATGTTCAGGCTGCTCAGTCTTTATTTGGATAGAGTTGATGGGGTTCACTAACCGCAAGCAATACAGGAAGGAAAAATAAAAAGAGAATTTAGTAAGTGAACCAAAATTCTTACTTCTGCAATGCAATTAACAAGACATTTATAGCAGCAACTAGTTATTTAGCTATCAGCATTACATACTGAAAGTAGCATTGAATCTTGAAAAGAAAAAACAGAAGCTTCAATGTTAAAAGGAAACTTTCCAAGAGCCAATGTTGGTAAAATGAATTAATGAAACAATATCACAAAGGTATATACAATTATTGCTTTGATAGACTTTGACCATAGATTGCATGTGAGATTTCCTTTTCCTTTCACCTTATAATAGAATAACTAGAAACCACAAAGCCGAACCAATCTCCACACTTTACAAATATATTCCAAAACATGGACTTGTAAAAATCAAGACAAAAAGAGTGGCTATCTAGTGCACAAAACTCCCACATTGTGGGTTCTAAAAAAGGGGTTATATGTACACACAGCCTTCGCCTGCGTAGTTTCTGCTTGAACGCAGCTCACAAAGCCGTTGCACCAAGGTTCCCCTCTAAAAGTCGTGATAGAATGAAAATAAATTTATCCTGAACATGTAGTGGATAAGAACCAGTAGAAAAACATAACCATGTCCCATACAAGCCACCAAGCTTTCATATATGCCAAATTGGTCATAGCCTCATAGTAGTCAGTTTTGAATATGGCTTTCCTACGCTAAAAACAGTGAAATAAAGAGACTGAAAGAAAAGAGGAAAAACATGTCTTATTGTGCTCCAGAAAAAAAAAATGAAGAAGGGTTGACTGAAGGACTACCTTAAAGAAGGATCATCAAGATAAGATATCTTTTCCCAACGGCCATTATACATGGGAAATGAGTATATAGAAATCACTCCTTAGATGATATATAGGGAATTGAGACTCCCTTTCAAGTAAAAAGGATGAATGCCCCAAATGCAGATTAAAATAGGGAGGGAGAAAAAGAATTCGGAAAGGGCAGCACCTTGTACTATCAACCAATAGAGGGAAAAATAGAACACACCTGTTACTGTGTTTGTGATTCCGAACAAAGGACTAGGATTCTCACTCTTCACTTGAGACTGGAGGGCATTAGTTAGTTGCTTCTCTTTCAATTCTAGTTCTTTACTTCGTTGTTCAACTGCCGTTCGGAAAGAATCAAATTGTTTTTCTTTCAGTTCGAACTCTTTGACACGAGTTTTAAGTTGCCTCTTTTCAGTTACCAATTCTTTCAAGCTTTCCTCTACTGATCTTTTAAGTGAACTAAGATGCTTGTCCTTCTCATTGGCCTTCTCTTCGCGTTCACTGCATGCCTTTTCAACCAAATCCAGTTGCTTTTCTTTTGATTCAAGCAATTCAGAAAGCTGCGCCTGCGATTTTTGTATTGCTTCAAGCTGCTGTTTCTTTGCTTCAAGTTCATTGGTGCACTCCACAATTGAGTTTTTGATTGAGATAAGCTCTTCCTCTGCTTTGAGCTGCTTGCTGCATCCTTGGATTGATATTTGGACTGAGCTGAGTTGCTTCTCTTTCAAATGGAGCTCTTGTCTATGTTCTTCAATGCACATTTGTATAGCATTGAACTCCTGCTTTTTCAATTCAAGATCCTCAGAATATCCTCTCACCCTCGCTTTGACTGAATCGAGCTCCTTCTTTGATGATTCAAGCTGTTTCTCGCTACGCCTTATCGATGTCTGCAGTGAGTCAAATTCGATATCTCTTGAATGAAGCTCAGCTGAGCGCTCCATAATTGTTTTTTCAATCAAATCTAATTCCTCCTTTTTAGATTTGAGTTTAGCAGCATAGTATCTGACAGATTTGTCAAGTGCATCATGTTTTTTCTCTTTGGCTTCAAGTTCTTCAGTGCAATCACAAATCAAGGATTTGAACGAGTTTAGAGCTTTCTCCTCCTCATAAAGCTGTTTACAATGATCTTCAATCATTTCCTGGCTTCTTACAAGTTCCTTCTGCTTCATATCAAGTTGGTTCGAACATTCCTTGATTGATTTTAGCAAACATTGCAACTCCTTCTTTTTCAAGGCAAGGGCCTCATCATAGTCCCTGGATTTTTCATCAATGGACCTCTGCCAATGGTTCAATTGGTTATCTTTGAGACAAACCTCATTACAACACTCATCAACACTTCTTGTTACTGACACCAATTCCCTCTCTTTCGACTCAAGCTTTCCTACGCATTCTTCAACCAACAACTGCAACAAGTCCAACTTCCTCTTTTTCACATCAATTTCCTTATTAGATTTTTGAATTTGTTCCTCTACCGAAGACAATTGCTCCTCCTTCCCTTCTAGCTTCTCACAACATTCACTTATCATCTTCTGCACAGAACACATTTGCTCTTTCTTCAAACTAAGCTCCTTAGAACAACCCTCAACCAATTTTCTAACCAAATCCAAGTCCTCTTGTTTCAATTTAAACTCTGATGAACACTCTTCATACAATTTTTTCATCAAATCAATTTGATCTTGTTTCAACTTGAGCTCAGCATTACATTCTTCAATCTTTTTATCCAAAGACTTTGATTCGTTTTCTTTCAAACCAATCTCTTCTTGTCTTTCCCCCAATACCCTCATTGCAGTTTCTAGCTCTTTTTCTTGCAATTCAAGAACCTCTATTCTTTTCTCAATATTCTTTTGAACCAAATCAAAATGATTCTCTAATTCTTCCCATTGCAAAGTAAACAACAGAACTGAAGACGCTTCAGCACTGGCCTGCTCAAGTGACTTACGAAGGTTCTCCCTCTTTAACTCACCAAGTTTCACCTCTTCCTTGATACCCTCCATTACAAGAAAAATACAAAATGCAGAAACCTTCCACCTTTAAAAATATATAAACAAACGATTCCAGACCCAGATGCCGAAAAGGAAGGAAACAAAAGCAAGTTCTAAGCTTTTTCTCTTCTTTAACTCTCTTGAGAGACACTCAAATGCAAAACCCACTTTCTAAAAAAACAAAGGCAAAACCCAGATTTAAAAACCAAATGCAAGACCAAATTTTTAAGGTTTCTTTCATTTTTCTCTTCTCTTAATTCTTCCAAGTTTGAACTCCAGCCTTTTTTATGTTGATCAAAGAAAAACCCCACCTTAAAAATGTAAACCCATGCGAAACACAGGTACAAAAGGTTCAATGCAAAAGCAGATTTAACGTTAAAAAGACAAAATGAAGATGAAAAACGTAAAAGTTACAGACCTAGTAGAGGCTTTCCCACAGTGGAAGAGATGAAGAGTAACAGAGAAACCCTAACGAGAGAAAAAAGGGAGAGCTTTGTTCCCTTATATTTCACGGTAGTGTGGTGAAAGTTGGACATCTAGTGGAAAACGGAGACTCAGGGAGATGGTAGATTATGATACTTGGACTTGATACAAAGACTAAGCCTTTGCAAAGTTCACTGTATATGATACTTAGACTTAACAAATATTTCGAAATTTGATATACAAATTCCAAATTAATTTTCATCCATGAAAATTTTTTAAATATTCATTTTAGAAGAGTAATTCACTTTTATATATATATATATATATATATATATATATATATATATGTAAAATACATTATTTTATACATTTTTATAATTGCATATAAGATTAATATTTATATAAATCAATTATTAGATATACATAAATTTTTAAGTCAATCTAACATTTATATCATTTCAATCGATAATAATATTTTTTTAATATATTAACGATTAAAATTTTATTATTATAAAATAAATAATTAGATATTTTTAATTAATTTAAAATTTGACATATATAAAATTCAACGATTGAATTAAAAAAATATAAATTATATAAAAAAAATCTGAAAGTATGTAAAATTAAATTTATTTATACATATAAGTGGATTCCTTACCATTTTATTATTAATGTTATCTCTTTTAAAATTTAACATAAAAGTTAAAATTTATTTAAGAAGTGAATGTTTGTAAAGAAAAAAAAAGAATAAATTAAGTTAATTATATTTTATTATTGGATTTATTTACATAAAATGAATTAAAACAAAAGTATAAGCATTATAACTGTTCCAAGGTTGCTTTCAGTGATTTATTACTCAACAAATGAAACCTATTTTCCAAGTCCCAAGCCTAAGATGTAAAAACAAGTAGCAACATATATGACAGCATCCATACGGCAAACAGTTAGCGCCGGATATCAATAAATTAAAAGAAAGCAAGAGAGATACTGCTCTGATTGAGCTCAAAATTTTGGATTCTTAGAGGGCAAAGAAAGGATAATTTTGTATATATATTTACGTTAGAGGTTGGCAGGTTGCAGACAATTAATCTGGAAATGGCGAAACCTTGTGTTATTTGATGCCGGGTTTGCTTGGCCCACTGATGGTAGCCAAGTTATTCTTCGTTTTATCGAAGAGTTCGTGCAAATGCAGAGTATGTCCTTAGATCCGCTTGGCAAGCAGCTACGCTCCATTAGTTGGCTCCATCCATCTGCGGATTTTGCTAAGGTTACCGTGGATGTTTCAGCTCATGCTAACCCCGGTTACTCGGCGGCTGAAGGTCCATGCCGGGATTGCACAGGTCGATGGCCTTTTGGATTCACAAGGAAGCTCGGCTGGGGTTCAATCTTAAGAGCCGAGATTCATGCTATTCATGGCGGTTTGCAGTTGGCTTGGAACTTCGGACGTAGAAATGCCCTTCAAAGGTTAATTTAGACTGATATTAGATTCGATAAAATTAATTTGAGTATAACTGAAATTAATTAGAATAAAATTGAAAAAAAATAAAATAATTATTAAAAATATATATTTTAATAAAATAATAAAAATTAAAAATATAATTTTTGTCCCTTTCTTAAAGGACCGCCCTGCAGGCCAAACCAAGTCTAAGTTAGCTGCCCAGACAGTTACCAGTCTAATTTCAGAGACAGACCCACTTCTTCCACTATTGAAGGAATGTCAGGAGCTCCCCCAAAGAAGCTGGTCTTGTTCGGTGCACCATATTTACCGGGAAGCGAATCAATGTGCTGATTTCTTGGCCAACCTCGGTCATGGGAGCGATCATCGTCTTTTTATTAATGTTGAATCACATTTTTATAGTTAAAACATGAAAAATTATAATATTAAATTTTATATTAACACATTAAATATAAAATATTTTTTATCAAATTATAATCCATAATAATTTTTATTTGTTTATATTATTTTCATACCTACTATTATTAAATCCTTAAAAAAACTTGTAAGAATAAAGCAACCGAAATTTTTACATTAAGATAAAAAATTTTAACATAAATACATGATAATAAGTATAAAATTAGTATCAATAAATAAAAAATATATGATAATAAACATAAAAAGAACCTATAACAAAATTATAATATATTTATTTTTATTAACATTAATTTTATATTTTCTTATGTATTTATTATATTTTTAAATTATTTTATGCATATTTATATTAAATTTATGCTTATTGTATGTGTTTTCATTAACTTCACAATAAAATAATAAATTTTGATGTAACTTTAAAATTTGTCATGGAGCAACCATTGGAACTCAACGATTCGGAATCAACAACTTTTCATCCAACACTAACGAGACCAAAGTGCTATAATTGGCCTACAACAACTAAAGATTAGTTTAGAAAGGAGATGAAATTAATTTTAATACTAAGATAGAAGTAGAAGAGATTGGTATGGAAAGATAATTTTAAAAATAAGAATGGAAGTAATCACGATGATGATAATAAAATATATCTAATAAAGTAATTATCATGATATATATATATATATATTAAGATAATTATTCTATATATTATCAGTAAAATTTTTTTAACTTCATAAACAGAGTTAAAATGATAACACATATTTTATTTTATTTATTTTTTATTTTTTTAATATTTTTAAAGTACATGTATAATCATCTTAATATTATTTATAAAGTCAAAAAAATTTATTAATAATGTATAAAATAATAATACTTTTTAAAAAATAAAATATTTAAATATTTATAATAAAATATTTTAAATATCTATTTTATATACAAAAATAATTTTGAACATTCAATAAGGGTGTGCTAATCATTTTCCCCTCTCTGTTAATCATTTCAAAAGTATTTTTTGAGTGATTATAATATGCATTAACACAAAAGTTAAAAATTCTTGTTCCATATCATGTTTTTTATAATTTTATATAGAGTTAAATTAAATTTAAATTTTAAAAATTATATTTAAAATTTAATTTAAGTAAAATTAGAAGTACGAAGTTGATAAATAATTTTACACATTAAAATTATTTTTTAGAAATATGTTTCCTTTTAAAGTACGTAAGATAAATTTTTAAAAAATAATGTAATTTTTTTGATTAATCGAAATTTTTCTTCCCAAACAGAGAAATACAAATTATTTTTTCGAAAATGCGTAAAAAAATAGTGACTGATATGACAATATTCAACGCGGATTCCAACGTGAAACCTGACAGCCAACGCGTTTTATATCATTTTCTGGCCACTTGAAAAGTGAAAACCCTTTCAAAACAACTATCATTATTATTATTGCTAACTTTTTGAATGTTCTACCGCAAAAATGGGATGGTTGATTGCTTCCAATCTTCTTCAATATTCTTTTATTGTGAAACATCTTTTCTAATTTCCAATCCAAGCCTAAAAAACCAGTAGCAAAGTGGTATTCTAGACCCGAAGTATTCGTTGCAAAAGAAAAGTCTGTCTTATCTAAACAAAAATAGAAAAATTAGTCTGTCTTATCTAAACAAAAATAGGAAAATTTCCGGTTCTTTCAGTTTTTCGGCAGTATAGGTATGGCCAGATATCAAGAAATTGAAGAAAAAAAAAAAGAACAGATGAGATATTTCTCTTTTTGAGCTCAAATGTTTTTGCCTTTTTAGAGGGTCAGGGCAAGGAAAGGATAGCCTTTTATATATATATATATATATATATATATTTACATTTAAATATATTAAAAATAAAATTTTATAAATTTTATAAATTTATTGGACCAAATTTTGAATTCTGAAATATTTATGCTAAAGCTTAAAGGAACAAAACAGTCAACTCGACTCAATATTTTTAATATTAATTTAGATGGATTATACAATTAATTTCGATAAAATTAAAATAACAGTAACAATAAAATTAATATACAATGATAATGCGTTTGAATTCAATTATAACGTTAATAATAAAATAAATAATTAAATAATTATTAAAAATATTACAATAAAATTTAAAAAATAAAAATAAATATAAAATTATAAATGCTACATGAACGCATCAAATCCTCGTTTGAAATCAAATGAAGCCACGTTATCTTAGTCCCACTAGGAAGCAATGGACAAAAGTGTTACTTTCCTTCTACAAAAATTTTTGGCCTTGGAAATGCTAGAGGATCAAAATTTAGTGAGGAAAACAAATAATTATTTTATACTGTCGTACTAAAGAAGGGCACCAAGACAATACGACAATGTTACAGGATCAGTGTTCTTCTCTTACAAACACACTGTTCCAATAACAATGCGAACCCACTATTTATTTGTCTGTGATTTTTCTTTAAAAAAAAAATCTCGAATAATCACTATTTGCCTCATCCTCATGTTTTTGTTATTCAGATTTGTTGTTTTATAACAAATATTATAATACCAATGAACTATGAACTTTTCCTACTCCATTCTTCTTCATAAGTAAATTTTTATTTTTGAAGTAATATTCACATATTTCATTATTTTTTGAGGCAAATTATTAATTTACAACCTGAAGATGGATTATAACAAATAAATTTTTTATTTATCCAAAAAAATCAAAAATAAAAATTTTCAATTTCACCAACATTGACCACCACGCAGCAATGCGCGGGGGCAGCTGCTTGCACCATCTTAAATATGAAGGATGACTTTGGTATTAGAAAGAGGCAAAGAGCTTTGTATTTTTTTTTTCATAAAAAGGTATAAAAGAAGAAGAGAGAGCCTACTTTTAAACTTAATTTCTTAAAGAATGATAATAATCAAAGAAGACAAAAGAGAAGGAAATCAAATTTTAGACCTAATTCTTTCAAAAAAAAAAAAAAAAAGAGAGACAACCACGGATAGATCAATTCATGATTTGATTGCTTTCTTTTGCTCTAGTTAGAATCAATTTAGTTTGCTTGGCTAAAATGGTAATTGCAAAAGGCAAACACTTGTTTGCTTCATGATTCTACTCCATATCTGCTGACTTCACTTGTGGAATTCTCAAATCTTGGGAGTTTCCTGGTTTGCTTCTGTTTATGCATTCTGGTTTTGTTGTAATCCCCCCAAGGAGGATTTCCTGATTTCATGCACATTTGTGTTATCATAAATTTCAATCATCCTAAAAAATTTAAAGAAAAAGAAAATGTACCAGACAAGGATCACTCTTTGAAAGAGCAAGCCAGCACTGTTTCTTTGAAGAATCTAGTTCTACACTTGTACAGATCCTTTTCAGTGAAATGTCAGTCAGTTCAACAAGAGCACTGTTCAATGTCACAGAAAAGAATTCAACAAAGCAATCTTATCAACAACAAAGGTTTTACAATATCCACATACAAAAGTTCCAAGTCTATTTGTCACATAATTTTCTTCAAAAGCATTTCTTGCACCACTTCTGATATTCTGAATGGACTATAGTAGTTATCAAACTGAGTTGTTATCAAACAGAAGCAGAAGATATTTTCCTTTAAGCTAGCATCAAGAGGACGTTTGAAACCTAATAATTGATGTAGCAATTCTGGTAACATGTTCATCAAGCCTTTATTCGGACCACGAATGAACCTGAGTAAAAGCAAAATTAGAAGTCTCAACAAGTTTATATTTTACATGAATTAAAACTAAACAAATAACTCAGAATGGTTACAATTTCTTCTGGAAACATGTTATCATCATTGATTAAGGATCAATTCAAAAACAAAGAACCATAAAAAATGCAGTGTATGCGAATGGTATAAATAAGAGGTATCCAACGTCAATACAGCAACCTTTCTGATTTCTACAATAGAAAGTAATTTAACATTACTTACGTTTATAAACAAGGGAACCAAAAGCTAAATTTGCTTCATGTTTATATAACGCTGACTAAGTTCCTGAAGTGGCATGTTAAACTTAACTGACTCAAAGTCGCTAATAATTTGACTGTCAAGAAACATGGTTAATAAACGTTTAGAAAGGGATAGAAAATTTATAAAGCATCATCAAGCAGGCTACTCACATGCGGGAAGGTTAGATATGTCGGCAGAAACTGCACACGGTATTCCCAAGTTTGAAAGAGCTCCCCTGATGATTCCGCATGGAAAATAGAGATGCATGCTCTGCACAGCCTTCTTGTCAGCCATGATAGAAAGCTCTTCGGATGCTCCATTTTCAGGTGATTGATCAACTGACATGCGTGTAAGCCAACGGAAATGATTATCTTGCAATACAAAGGTACCCTACAAGACAAGTGTGAACCATTTCATAAAACTTCATAATCACAACCAATTTTTAATCAGTTTTGGTTCCTACACATACTCTATGATTTGTCTTCAAGTTGTCTATCTGCTTCTTAAAAAGTTCAGACCAAAAATCCTTGCAGATGAACTTGATTGCCTCTAAATGATCACTAAAACGTGGCCTCTCCAATGTGTACCTGGCAACGACTAAACTTTGTTATTACGACATGTAGGCTCTTAACCATCCTTAGGAACAAATATCGGGAACAATCCATTAAGTAGTACAAGTAGGATCTAAGAGCCATAATTTATGTAACTAATTAAAGCCTCATAAATCAAAATGCATTTCACCAAATACATTAAGCATTATCACAAGTGTTAAAGGCTCCATTCTGTATCAAATTTTGGCGTCAGGTGCAACTGAAAGAACCAAATGTAAAGAGCTCATTATGTAAGACAAAAAGTTGAAAAGTAAATCCAGATCAAAGACATTCACCAATACCCTTATTCTAACTACCTTAAAAATGATGATATCTTTTCTGTTTAGCAGAAATAAAAGCAAATAAGTTAAAAAGATTTGTCAAGACTCCAAATCAGATCATTTCAGCTTTTATTCTCCATTGTATTTACCTTGACATCATATGCAAGGTGAATATGGAATTACTAAGATAATCATAATAACAAATTCCAAGCAATGCCACTGACAACACAAGCCAGACCATTGCACCAATTAGCATCGACAATTAGAACTTTAAATTTACGCATGTTCATAACATTAGCATAAAAGTTTTATTACTAGAAAAGAAGACTAACAGCATTATTTTTCCTACATCATAAACTACACCCAATTTGACATTTTCTACAATAGAATAAAAATCCAAAATTTACAATTGGGTTTTTGAATTCCAATCAATTTAATTCAATTTCAACAAATGATATTTATTTTTTTCACTCCCCCAGATCCAAAAAAGACATTGAAACAAAGTAACTTAAAACTAAAATTCACGCTAAAGAAACGTTTCAATACCAAAATATAATTCAAACAAGCTCTTCAGATTCACAAATCCACTAATGGTAACTCAGCGAAATAGGGAATTTGGGTTTTTGATAAGATGTGGAAGGTTTTACCGTTCCGAGAGCTGGTGGCCGACCTGATATCCAATGGCTTCGATCCGACGGGCGGCGAGCTCAGGCTTATTGACGTAGAAACGGTTGCAATATGTTGAAACCATTTCTATTAGTAGGCTATCGATGCAGCTTTCCGATACCTCTCTCCCCATTTTCCCTCTTCTTCTCTCGGTAATGGAAGAAATTGGTTTTGACTTTCCTTTGCCTCTTCTCCCTCAGTATTCCTTCTCATTATATTTTTATAGTTTGGGCCTAATTTTTTATTCTCGTTTGCTTCACTGACAATAATTTCGAAAAATAATTTTTATATTATTAATTATTTGATTGATAAAAAATTAATTAGTTAGTAAAATAAAATTTTAGTCAATAAAAAAATAAATTATATATTTGAAAATTATGTTGAGGTTTTTAAAAGAAGAATATATTTTTCAAAAAATATTTATTTATGTATAAAATTATTTATTAAATTCGTTAGTATAATTTTACTGAAATTATATTTTGGATATAATTTTTAAAATTTTAATTTAATTTAATTTTATATAAAATATTATTATATTAGTAAAATTTTTATTTAAAATTTTAAAAATTAAAATATTAAGATTAAAAATCTTTTAATATTTTAAGTTTAAATATTTTATTTTGTATATTATTAATCTTAAATATTTTTAATATTTCAATAATAAACAATAATATATTACTATTTTAATAACCAATAATAAATACTAATTTAATAATTTATTAATAATTTAATTTAAGATATAATGTTTTTATATTTTATTTACAAAAATTTATATTGATGTTTTATAATAAATATCAATAAATAATGCTTTTTTATTATATTAATAATAAATAATATCTGTATAAAATATAATTATTTTAATATTATAAATATATTTTAATGTTTCAAAAATAAATATTGATATTTTATTAATATTTTATATATATATATATATTAAAATATTAATATTACTTCAAATTTTATAAAATATTAATATAAGTAATAATGAATTTTATATTTCTTTTAAATGTTTAATGATATAATATTTTAATATTAAATATTATTTTCAAAATACAAATATTTTTAATATTAGTAAATTAATTAATAAATAATAAATAATTTCTTATATATCTTCTTAGTTTGTTAAAATCATTTGAAAAAAGAAAACAAATTTTTCAAAAAACAACCAAACAATTGAAAATATTTTTTATTGACTCATCCAAATAACAAAAAATCTTTAATTTTTGTAAAAAATGAAAATGTTTCTCAAAAATTATTTTTTAAAAGTAATTTTTAGTGAACCAAACTAAGTTGTAGATTAACAATTTGGACCCGTATTTATTGGCCGAAAAACATAACAGACCTAATTTGGAAGCCTTGGGTTATAAGCATAAGCGACAAAAATTTAAGGTGGTAAATTTACCTTGTCCCTCTTTTCA
Organism: Firmiana major; assembly: GCA_033439115.1. Classification (NCBI taxonomy): domain Eukaryota; kingdom Viridiplantae; phylum Streptophyta; class Magnoliopsida; order Malvales; family Malvaceae; genus Firmiana; species Firmiana major. The sequence goes on from CM065906.1 coordinate 65,994,304, forward strand.
AAATTTTTTAATTATTTTATCAAAAAACATATATTTTTAATAATTTTTTTTATTGTTTTTAATTTTACCGTAACCCATCTTACTATTTATCTTAACTAACTTTATATTAAAAAAATATTATCAACAAATTTTGGTTCAAATGATAAGAAAATTAGATATTTTATTAAGAGTCTCGAAATTAAATTTATTGAAAGAACGTGGAAAGATAAATTTTCATGAATTCATTAAATCCAATGCAAATAAGTTGCTTGACACAGTTGAGAAGAAAATGTGTTGAGTGAAATTTAAAACCTATTATTATAAGAAGCCCTCGTTGACAATTCTCATGCAGCTCATCATCCAACTCATGGCCCAAGAAAGTTGCTCTATTCTTATGGAAACCTCTCATGTCTCTTGTTTCTCTCAAAACCTCCATTGACAGTTCTCATGCAACTCATAATGCAAACACCACTAGTGAAAGTGAGATTTTGAAACGAACTAAAAGAAATTTAAACGTGGAAGACTATGTAATGAAGATGCTATGGAAGATTTGAGCCCTATGTCTGATCCGGAACCCCTTCCAAAATGGTTGAATTAAGACTTTGGTCGTAGTTTCAAATCTTCTTATAAGGATACGTTAACTGTTGCTGAGAACTCGATAGACGTGAATGGGATGATTGGAAGGATTCAAGTCAAGGGGATGATTTGAGTTTTGAAGACAATGGTCTGATGATGAAGGTGGTGATGGGCGGATTTTCGTTTGTTATAAAATAGGAAGAGAAAGAAATGAAACTAAGGAGGATGCAATATTCTGTTTTTTTTTTTTTTTTTCACTTCATTTTTAACAATTATTTTTGTTCTAAGGTTATTTTTTCTTAATTTAATTTTTTTAACAATTCCAAATATGCTAAATGCATTATCTTCATTTTTTTTTTCTTCATCCAATATTTAAAAAAATTAATATTCAATACATCGTCAATGAAATATTTTGACTTTACAAGCGAGATTATGATGGTGACACATTTTTTTTAAAAATATTAAAAAAAATAAATAAAATAAGATATATATATTATTATCCAAATTTATCTGTGAAGTCAAAATGTATTAAATAATTATACTATTTAGAAAATAAAAAGTAAGATGAAAATCGATTATTAATTGAGGTTAGGTTTCGATAGGTCATAAAAAATGCTTATTTAAAAAGGTAACTTGATTAAGCACTTATTCACCAAATTCGAAAATACATTTGCAAATTTTAGCAGCCACAGACGCAAAGGCCAGCCTTGCACTTGTTAACACAATGGCAACGGCTGGCTAACACATCCTCAAGTTTTTGTTATTGGATTGGCTTTTGTGGCTTTACGGAGTACTTCTCTTTCCAGCCCAAGGCCACACAGCCACATTCACAGCGCCCAGCCGTGCATTTGTTCACCGTGCACCCATGGCAATATTTCTCATTACAATCTGAGGGCTTTACGCATTGCACTGGCTTCTCTTCTGATTCAATTCCTTCTGGCAAACCTACATCATTAATTAACATTTTTCATCACTTAAAATAAAACCTTTTTAATTAATGTAATTTCCATTAACTAAATATGTGTAAGATAGAAATCATTATTTTACACCTATGATAAAAAATTTAGATTTTGATTGAAAAAGAGAAACTATATGTATTTTATTTAATAATTACTTAATTTATTAATTTCTGTTAACATTTTAATTAGAGAAACAAGCCACGTCATCTTTACTTTAATATTTTGGATTTTCAAAATTTCTCCCTATGTATTATATTATAAATAACAATAATTAAAATAACAATAAAAAATAATTCAATTTGAAGAAAAACGTTTGTTAATTATGTGTTTTTAAATTTTAAATTTAAGATTTGAATTTCTCCTTCTTTGTAGTACTTGTGAACCATTGAAAAAAATCTAGGTTGGTTATATATGCTTCTCTATGATAATAATAATAATAATAATAATAATAATAAGAAGAAGAAGAAGAAGAAGAAGAAGAAGAAGAAGAAGATAAAAAACAATGTAAATTAAAGTGATTGAGAGACTAACATGAAACAAGAACAAGCAGGGCTACTATGAAACTCAGCTTGAGAAGGGTAGCTCTCTCCATTTTGCTTTTAGTAGTAGAGAATAGAGATGTGGTTTTCGACTTATGATGTTGAATATTTGTATATGAAAAACCTGCACCCTAAATTTTATATATATAGAGAGGAATATCACTTATACGAGTATAAAATTAATTTAATTTTACATATTTTAATTTTTTATACTATATATTTTTTTAATTCAATCGTTGAATTTTATGTTTTATTCATGTAGATTATGCATATCCAATTTTAAATTAATTTAAAATATCTAACTATTAATTCAATAATGATAAAATTTCATTCATTAATACATATTGAAAAATATGTTATTCTCAATTGAAATGATAAGAATATTGGATCGATTCAAAACTCTATGTGCATCATAAAATTAAGTAGGTTATAAAACAATTAATTTTTTACTAGTCTAAGTAGATATTTCTCTCTCCTTCTCTCTCTATATCTATATCTAAATCTATATCTACACATAGAGAGTAAGGGAAAGAGAAATCTACTTATATTCATGTAAAACTAAATTAGTTCTACACCATTTCATTTTTATACTATTTATATTATTTTAATACGATGGTTGAGTATTATACTTTATTCAAGTAAATCATTCGTACAAAATTTAGTTTCACAAAATAGAGTATTATATTTGAAGTTTTGTATGCATAATCTGTTCGAATAGAGTATAATACTTAACAGTCGAATTAAAATATATATATATAAATTATATAAAAAAAATGAAATAGTGTAAAATAAAATTATTTTACAATGTCGTTAGTGCCAAATTCTTTTCCATGTATATTTTACCGAACTCTTTTCCACCAATGATAAAATGCCTTCTATCTTTCAAAATATTTTTCCATGTGTCTTCATTATATAGATATACTTTCCTTTTATATTCTGTCACTTTCCATAACTGACTACCCATATATATACTTTTCTTTAATATTTCTTTTATATTCTGTCACTTTCCATAGAGTAAACAGAATATAAAAGAAATATTAAAGGAAAGTATACATATGAGTAGTCAGTTATGGAAAGTGACAGAAAATATAAAAGGAAAGTATATCTATAAATGAATACACATGGAAAAATATTTTGACAGATAGAAGGCATTTTATCATTGGTGGAAAAGAGTTCGGTAAAATATATATGGAAAAGAATTTGGCACTAGCGACATTGTCGGAGGATTACGGGCTGTTTAAATTAAAATTTTCCAACACAAGTTTGTGGTCTTTGAAATTTGTTTTAAAAGGTAAAGATATCATAAAGTATCGAAAAAAATAGTTTAGTAATTAATTTCTATATTTTTTTCATAATTAATTGAATATTTATATTTCAACCGTTTTTCGATTTTTCTTAATAAAAATCGTGATTAAAAGTTGAAATATGAGAATTTAATTGAGTAAAAAATTAAAATATAAAAATTTAATTGGTTAAAAATTGAAATATAACAGCACAATTAAATAAAAATTAAAACTGTAAGAGTCAATTGATTGTGAGAAAAATATAAAGATTCAATTACTAAATTATTTTTTTCTCTAGAGTTTTTTTAACTTTTTATCCATTTTAAAATGATGGTTCTTAATCCATGTTTAGCATGTAAGATTATGGAAAAGGGTTAATGTATAATTCTATCCTTAAAACTATACCACTTTTATTACTATGGTACTTATCAGTTTAGTGCATGAATTTTTATTCGGTCACACACTTTAGTATCTAAGATTAATGTCATTTGAAAAAACCTGATGTGGCATGGGTTGTCCAATCAAAGTTTGACACTTGGCAATAAATGCCAAGTTTGCATCTCACATTAGTCTTATTTTTTTTAAAAATAAAAAATTATTTAAAAATACTTAAAAAATTTTAAAATATTAAAAAATGAAAAATTATTTAACAATAAGTAAAGAATATATGTTAAAATATTTAAAATTTGTAAAAATATTTAAAAATAGTTAATAATACTTAAAGTTTTTAGAAATAAGTAAAAATATATAAAACAATATTTAAAAATATATATATATAAACATGTAAAAATATTTACAAAATATTTAAAAATATGTAAAAATATTTACAAAATATCAAAAATATATATTAATATGTAAAAATAAGTAAAACACCTTTTTCCGGTCAACACAATCAGCAACATACAAAAATTTCAGTCTACAACTCAAACGCAGCAAAGCAAAATACAGAAAGAAACCATTTTCAACACAAAATCATCAGCAACTACCAAAACACAGAACGAAAACCATCCCAGACTCAATACACCATCAATCTACCTTCAGTTAACAGCACGAAAATCAATCCCAAACCCAGAATCAGATACTCAAAGTCCAACAAGAAACACGACACAGAACAATAAAAAAAAAATAGTAAACCTTGGGGCAGCAGGGTAGAAATCTTTAGGTTGTTCTTTTGTAAAGTTTAAGTCGGTTGATTAATATTTAGGCATTGGTGGTTGAAGTTTCCTTTGGCAGAGAGGTTCATGAGAATTCCCTTGTAAATCTATGAAATTTGATGCAACCTTAGGAAATTCTTTCTCAGATTCAGGTTTACAAGTTTTGGATTTGGAGTCAGAGACGTCAAAGGTGGTTTCTGTTTTTATATATATATATATATATATATATATATATATATATATATATATATATATATATATTTCACATATATCTTCAATTTAAGTAAAATTGACAAAAAAAAATAGTGCCTTTGATCCAACACAATCTAAAAGTTTATGGACAATATGTTGTATTAGGTTATACTCTTAATTTTCATTGATTGTGTCAATATTATTCGTAAAGAATAGTGTTGGACCAATACGATCTATTAGCAAATGAAAAATTGAAAATCAATTGACTTAAGATCCATTTAGATTTTACTGCACCTCCTAATGAAAAAGTATAAATATCTTATCATCTCTAATTTCAAATTTAAAATATTTATATTTTTAATAATTATTTTGTTCATTTTTAACCTTATAGAACTAATTTTATTATTCAGTTAAAAATATATAATTTTAACAAAATAATTAAAAGAAGCTAGAATCCAAGGTTAAAAAATAAGGCTTTGTTGATCAAATCGTTATGCCCACGAGCAACACCAACTTACCGAAGTAACCCACCCGAGAAAACCGACATGGGTAGGTTCGGTTATTTTGGTGTTAACCGAATCATGCAGAGCCTTACAAGTCATAAGCTGGTCACATAGGAGAATATGCAACTAATGCAAGTGGGAGAAAAAAAAAATTGAAATCCTAACCACTCCAGCCTAATGTCTCAAACCTTAATATTAAATAATAATAATAAAAAAAAGTCTTAAGGAAAAGGATAAGATATGTTCTCTTTTACTTGATTTTGTTGGCTTAATACACACGCGCACCGAAGCACTTGTCTTCATATATTTTTAAGAAATCAAATTATATCGTTATAAAACAAATTATTTTTTATATTTTAATATAATATCAATATATTTAAAAGACAGATCAATAGATACTCTAATTTATTCATACTTATAACAAGTAAAATTTTAAGTTCATATAATATTTTTATTTTTTTGATAAAAAATAATATCTTTTATATATATTAACTATTAAAATTTTAATATTATTAAACAAATTATAAAATAATTTCAATTATCTTGAAATTTCGTAGAAATGATTTATGTTGATAAACTAAAAAATATTCAACCTAAGAAATAAGAATATATATAAATTATATAAAAAATATGAAATAATTAAATTAATTTTACTTAAATCTCTTCTTTTTTAGAGTCTACTTATTTATTTATCTTATTCATGAAAAATAATTTAAAAGGACACCGGCCAAGTCAAGTTGCAACCCTTTTGTCTATTCAAATATTTGAAATAAATTAGCATCCGAACATTTGAGATGTATATTATTTAATTAAAGTTGTCTGAATATCTAATTTAATAATTAAGGTGTATTTTACTTTTAAAAAATTAAGTTTGAATGTTCATTAATTTAAGAAAAAAAAAACATAAAAGGATAAAAAATTTGCCCCGTTCATGCTAAACATAATTTATCAACAAAAAATTTATCTTGAAAATTATTAATAAACTTTTATTGACAAAATGAATATAATAATAATAATAATAATAATAATAATAATAATAATAATAATAATAATAATAATTTGACGAGAACAGCAAGGTAGGGTAATTCCAACAGCAAAACACAGGTGAGTCATATGATTCGGCCTCAAACAAATTCAAAGTTCAAGCCATCGACCCAGATAATGTCGAGTGTTTATTAGTCAAAGAAGAAGCAAACCTAATTTCGCAATTACGTATCAAACAAAAACTTCAAACGTTGACTTAATATCTCAAGAACATAACTGTGTAGGCGTAAACATGCTCGCTTCTTCTTCAGTCAGTCCATAGATTATAATTTATAAACATAGCTCACAACATAAACTCTATGCTTCTCGTTTTAACACTTTCCTTTATTAAAAATGGCAGACTCATGAGGCTATCACCAGAAGGAAAACAAGCATTCAACAAAAGCAAGTACAACACTAGAGTTCTTAAAAGCAGCCATTAATTTAAACACACACACAGCCAACACACAACAACAAGGATTCTTTCACTTTTATTCACAAAGTTTCTAACTCACATAAAGAGTTTGCTCTCAAGGCCACTGCGTCCCCAAATCACATGTATTATTCTGGTCACCAGGACACACTTCAGCCTTGCAGACCAATAATACCTGCAAATTAAAAATATATATTATCAACAAGAAAGGATCAAGCAAACAAGAGGATAACATTAGAAACCACAGAATATAGTCATGCTTTGACTTGCACAACATCGCCAAAACAGTGGATATTAAGTGTTATCAAATAAAGAAAAAAGTTTCTTCACATCAATCAAGATAGTTAACTTACCACAAGCTACTCTGCCACCAGCATTTCCCGTGGTCTTGCTAAGCTCATGCCCCCCTGCCAATATAATATCAGTGACATGAAATGCCTATATTGCTGGATGTATAAATGGGCAACTAAAATGGAGCAACAAATTAATGATCAATCAGAATAGACAACAAACTTGATAAATGCCCCTACTATCCAAATCCATTTCGAATTTCTTGGTAGATATTTAAGTAAGACTTAACTATGCTTAAACTACTGGAATCCAATTAAATTGCTAAAAAACACATGAGCCATAGGTGTAGTTTCAAAATTTTGATTTTTCCTTGGAGCCAGGAAGGAAAGATTGTGGGGTAGGGGACCCAGTTCAGGAAGTCAAGCCACTTACTAACTAGTGTTAGCAGCATAAGCTAGACTAAACATAAAAGAAGTATACAACATCAACAGACTCAAATTTTTGAATTATTACCCTTGCCAAGGTCATCAGGATCCCCATGGACAACAACGGCTCTTCCAATAATGGACTGTGGCCCAGCGAGGGGAATCTGCCAAATTATGGAACAAACTTTCAGAAACGAACTTAAGTTGATAACAGGTAAGACCACAAGCATAAGTAAAAGAAATCAAATGCAAGCACAAAGGACTAAGGAGTTGAACAAAGACCTGTTTGTCAATAATAGAGAAACTCGCACAGCCTGAACCACACAAACAAAATTAACAAACAGTGTTAGCAGTGCATGAAATGTAAACTGAAAAATATTGAAACAAAACAAAGAAAACCAAATATAAATATTTTGAAACTGTTAGTAATGAACTGGAAAGGTTATGGTCATTGACAGAAAGTAAATAGTCATACCATCATCACCGACAGTGATATTTCCTAGATCACCAGCATGGCGATTCTCATCTTCTGGGGCACCATGCTCTTTGCCAGCAGGATTAAAGTGAGGTCCTGCAAACAGATTAATCACAAGGTAAAAATCCCCCAAGAATAACATCAGAAGACAAAAGAATTCAATAAAGCCAACTTCCTTTCAACTCCAAACAAAAAGAAAAAAGATATAAATTTTTCGAAATTTTACCTGTTGACATGCAACCGTTTGTTGTGTCCCCAAGGGCATGAACATGGAAGCCATGGAGCCCAGGCTTAAGTCCAGAAACGTTCCCAGTCACGGTAGTTGGACCTAGAAAGGGCAGAAAAGATTAAATAACTTTAACAAAAAAGAAAAAAATAAAAAAACTGAGGTCTTATAAGGGTTGAGATTTACCATCTCCTTCTTGAGAAAAGAAAATAGTTCCGCCAACACCTTCACTGCTGCTAAGGACGGCAACGGCCTTCACCATTTTTCTATGTGATCTATACTAAACAATATTAGAAATGCCAATAAATAATTTTACCCGAATGAAAAGTATCTTGATAGCAACAGTAGTAGCGATGGAAGAAAAGGCTCTAAAAACATAATTCTGATAGCTTATATAAACTCAAAAGCTAGTTTCTATTGCACAACATCATCAATTTTTTCAAAAAACCAAGTAAACTACTAGCAAGACTAATAGCTCATCAAATATAAACTAATTAAATTTCTCCAACTCATTAAAGTTAGCCGAACAGAATGATACATCTAGCATCCCATCTAACAGGCCCCTAAACTCAACCAACCACTAAAGAATTTCAACGAGGTACCAAATAAAATTACAAAAACAGATCTTCACCGAATACGATTATTTCTCCCAATTATAAAAATGAATCATTTTAATGCACTATTTTTGAATCATATAACAACAAAGAAATAAAAAAATTCTCTCAATTAAGGTCAGACAATAAAGAAAAATTACTAGAAAATCTATGATTTAAAAAAATACTTGAAAATTTACTACTTCTTCAGCGGAAAATTTCTTCAATATATATTTTTCAAAAAAGAAAAAAATCTTTAACTTTCTTCAATCATCATAAATAAATAGGTTCTCATTTCACAGCCATCAATCAAGCTGATTCTTACACAGAAAAAAATAATCGAAAAAATCATACATGCAAGAAAATCTAAAATCCAGAGCAGATCTTCAGTAAAAGCTGAAGAAGAGCAAATCAAGCTCAAGATAGAAATAGAATCAGATCAGAACATTGATATTCTAAAGATTGAACGGAAATTGAGAAGTCAAAAGATGCTAACCTCAGTACACCCCTTGACAGAAAATAAAAAGAAAACAACCAAGAGTGAGAAACGATATAAATTGATAGAAAAGGTAGAATGGGTGAGGAAGGCTAATTTATTGCCACGATTCCACCTACGCGTCTGACTAGCCGAAATAAAAAATAAATTATGAGAGAGATATAGTATTCGGACCCTACTTGATACTAATTGGAACCTATTTACCCAATTAACCTTATATATCTTTCTTTTAATTTTTATTCTTCCCCATCTATATTTTTATATCATTCTACCAAAAATACCCTCTTATACTCTAACCACACAATCTCTCTCGACTTTTCTCACTCTTTATCTATCCTCTTTTCAGTCTCCCTTCAATCTCTCTCTAGTCTCTCCAAAATCTTAATTTTTTTTTTTGACAACTCCAAAATCTTAATTATTTATAACAATTCAAGGTAAATTTTGCAATACCTTCACTTATATTTATTATTTTTTTCATTTCATAACATTAAATTGTTAGATATAGAGTTCTTATTCACATAAATTCCGTCGTATCCCTTCTCCAAAAATGGTTTTTTTTTGGGTGCTCACAGAATCTTGCTTTTGTGGAAATGAATTCTTGGGAAAAAGTGTACGGTATCGAGAATAAATTTTCGGTAGTTTCATTGTACTCTCGAAAATAAATATTTAAAAATATAAAAAAAACTCTTGAAAATTCACTTCCTAAAATTTTCAAACCCAATTCTTTATTTGGTTTTTTTATCTGAAAATTTATTAAAAATATAAATTGTTCTTCAATTTCTTTAAGTTTTGGAAGAAAATGGTGTGAGGTTAGCTATTTAGAGTGAGAAGATGGAGAAAAAGTTGATTTGGACCTTTTGTATTAAAAAAATATAGTTACGTTGAGAATTTTTAGGTTGTATTCAAAAGTTCTCAAAAAAATAATTATTTGTTTGCAGTGAGATAAATAAAAAAAATATTCAAATTTAGATTTATTACCTTTTAAAAAGATGGAACAATGATTAATTTTTGATTGTTGAAAAAAAATTCTTTTGAATTGATGATATTAGACCTGTCAAATGATTAAGTTATTTATCTAAACTTAAAGGTTTATTTTTTTTTAACGGGTTTGAAAAAATATTAAATTTATTAAATGTGTTGAGGTTAAAAAATCAAAGTCGGTTAAAAAATAAATTTGGCTCGAATTCATTATTTTAAGTCTAAATTTGGTTCTACTCATTAATTATAATTTTTTTACTATTTTTATATTAATGTATTTGTTTTACTACTTTTGATTTTTTTGTGCAATTTAATTTGAGTTTGTATTTTTTAATTTAAATTTTTGTTTTTTTAATTTTTTTAAAAATATTCAAATTTATTGTGTTATACTTATTAATTATCATATGTTTTAATATTCTTATATTTTATTATAATTTTTGTAAAAAAAATTAATGATAAATTTGAATAAATTTTGATGAATTTAAATTTATTTATTATATATAAAAACGAACTTATTATTAAAAAATTAAAATCTAAAGATCATATATGACGAAATTTAAATTTAATTTAAATTTTTTAATGTCTTTCTTACGTTCCATCCAGACTTGACCCTACCCAAACAACGAGAAGCCCATGACATAAAAAATTAGGCCCTTTTGACTTTTGGACACCAATATTGTCCAAAAGAGAGAGCATTTGAAATGTCCTGGCGCCCTTGTTCTCTCTTCTTGGGCTATTTTTTTTTATATTTATATTTTTATTTTTTTAATTTTTTCGTGCTGAGGGCATGAAGATTCTTTCTTACTAACGGAATTACCATGTTCATCACATAAACATGATCAAGTCTAAACAATTTATTGTATTATCATTATTATTATCCATGGATTTCACTGGCAACAAGTGATCGATTCAGTTGCCAGATTGATACCTCGAAGCTTTCAACATACATATAGTTGCAAATTAAGTGACATCAACGAACCATTTATATTCTTGCATTATAGCAGGCGTACTTTGGTGAGTGGCCACATGTTTCATGCGTTAGGTAAGAGAGGCACCCGAATGAAATTATATCTTAGTCTGCATAAACAAAAAAAAAAATAAAGACGGTTTCTAAATTTAAAAATATGGCTTCTTATTTTTCAACATTTGGGGTTTAAGGGATGTAAATTTACATAGCTGATATCTTGATTGAATTTAATTTTTAAAATTCAAATTTGATTTCGCATAACATATTATGACAATAAAAGATAGATTAATTACCAAATATTAAAAACATTTATTGAAATATTAAAAATATATATTAATAAACTTAATTAGATTGATAAATTGCTCAAATAAAACATTAAAAATATTCAAATTCAAGCTCAATATTCACTTAATTTGAACAATTTAATCTCAATCTCGGCTTAAAAGCAAAACAAGAGTAATTACCGGTAAAATTTGAATAACAACTTTGAATGAAGATAGTTTTTCCTGCCTTAAGGTTTATGCCTGTTGCGTTGGACCAACTGAAATCTTCTTAGCTAGATCCCTTTTAGATTTAATTGTATTTTGAGGGTTAAGATCTAACAAAATTCTGCCAAATGCTTGTCCCCAAATTTTGTTTTCTCAACTCAATGAAAAAGATAGTTGCCGACCGAGTAAGAGATCCCTTGTTTGGCTTCCATTTGTGATCCTGGTGAGTTTGGACTTAGCAATTTCTTCGTTCATAACTAAGCAGAATCTCAAATCTGCCAGGCAAAACTACAAATCTGGTATTACAGCCAGACAAGACAAGAAAACATAGGAGAACACTAGTGCACCAAGATTCTCCTCGATTCAGCACCCAACTTTAGCATTCGATGAATTTATGGGTTTGTTTTGTAATACTGGAAAGACAGATGATTCTTGTCTGATCTTCTATTTTCTTGTTTCTGGTGTTTGAATACTGAATATCACTGCAGTATCTAATGAAGCTTATTGCCCTTGGAGAATCAAGAAAACCTTGTTTTGTTTGTTTAATGGCAGGAAAATAGATTCTTTGGTGGTTAGGATAGAGTTTTGTTTTATAGCTGAGTCCATGGCGTTGATAGTAACCAGGGTTTAACAAGGAACAAAAGTATTTCAGTTTATTAAAAAATGGCAATGCCGGCAATGAGATTTCAATAATTAATAATCATAGAGACAATTGGCAAAGCCGGCATGGTTTTAATGGTGACTTTAGCCATGGAAACCTACTCCACATTAGGTGTGAAGGTAAACCAGTACTGCTTGAAAGCTAAAAGGCAAGAACAATCAAAGCAATTATCACTGTCTGACAATGGCTAATTTCTTGAACTGCAGAGGAAAATTACACAGAATCATGTTCTTCCTTCACCATTTTTTGCAGGAATGGAACAGAATTGAAGTCTTACAGCTGGTTTTCGTTGATTTCAAAACCAGTAGGCTGGCTCAAAATTTACCTTGGACGATGGGTTTACTTGAAAATGACTACAGTTGGCTTATAAAACTGTCTCTACTGCATTTTATCCTTTGTTTGTGACAATGACAATGGGGAAATCAAAGTTCTTGACATAGATAAGTCAAATACAAAACTCCAAATGGAAAGAAACAATGGAACAGTGCTATAAAAGAAGAGTGATTTGGGTATTGCATTGAATCATTTGAAACATTTCTCCATCTTTTTTCTCACTGATCCAAAGTCTCAACCACAAAGCCATTGAAATGTCCCAGGTCTTTTTTCCTTCCATCTCAAAACTTGCCGTCATTGTCTGCCTAACATTAGTTTTTCCATCTCCAACCTTATCCTTGCAATCTGCAATCAATGTTTGGCCTAAACCAAGACTTATTTCATGGCCAAAACCACTTGCCACATTCCTCTCTCCAAACTTCACCATCAATTCCCCTTACCACCAATACCTTACCCCCGCCGTCAACCGCTACCTCCGCCTTATCAAGACGGAGCACCACCGTCCCCTTGTCACCCCTTCTGTCAACATTTCCAACTCATCCCCTCCTTTACAAACTCTTACCGTGAATATAATTGATCTCACCGCCCCTCTCCAACATGGGGTCAATGAAACCTACTCACTCTCCATTTCTGAAGTTGGTGCCACCGCCTATTTGACAGCCGCCACTGCATGGGGCGCAATGATGGGTCTAGAGACGTTTTCCCAGCTGGTGTGGGGTGAACCCTCAGCCGTCCCGGTAGGCTTGTATGTCTGGGATTCTCCCCTGTTTGCTTACAGGGGAATCATGCTGGATACATCAAGGAATTATTATTGGGTGGATGACTTATTGAGGACTATTGAAGCAATGAGTGCTAACAAGCTTAATGTGTTCCATTGGCATATTACGGATTCACAGTCTTTTCCTCTAATGGTGCCTTCGGAGCCTGAACTTTCTGCCAAGGGATCTTATGGACCGGACATGACATACTATCCCTCAGATGTAGCTAGGATTGTTCAGTTTGGCTTGGAACATGGGGTCAGGGTCCTACCAGAAATCGATTCACCAGGTCAGTTTGTTACAACAGTAATTTTCTCCTCTAAAAAGGTATTGCCAGACAATTATTAATCAAGTTCATGTCGAATGAGTCTCTTCTTATAGATGATTGTGATCAACGTGAATAAAGAAGACGATAACACAGTACTAACTGGTAAAGACATAAAGTCATAAACTGTCTTGGCAGTTAACTAAATTGGTTGCAAAAAATCTGGAATTTCCCTACTAAACATGAAACATCACAATCATTTAATACGAAACCATGACTCATAAATATTTCAGTTTTAGTATCTTTTAACATGTATTGAGGTCTTTTTCTATTGGCTACATGAATCTCAAACCTTTCAACAGAATATCTCAGCAAGTATTCCGTATCTCAACAGAAAATCTCAAATCTTGTCAATCATGAAACTTCACCATTGATACGCTCCAACTTCGAAGCAGTCAAGTCAACGGGATTGACGCTAGTAGCTAAGGTTTGATTGTTGAGTGCAAAGCTCAGGTTCAAATTGGCACAATTTTTTTGAAATTCCAAAAAATCCACACGTGAAAGTGATCTATAAATCCCAATAATGGATTAGCAGTATGCCTCAAGTCCTAGTAATGACAGCAAATGCAACAGTCTTTCACTGCTTAGCTTTGGATCTTACAAATTCAATCCATTGGCAAAAATCTCATTGTCACAATCAGTTGCATCTGCTCTTTGACCCTGATTATAAAACACGCCCATGGTCATGGACTCTTGGTTCAACATTATCTAGACCAGGCATCTTTAGAGATAAGTCAGTGCGACAAACATTGAGAAAGTATTTATTTATGAATCCATGGTTTCAAGTCAATATAGTGCAAGCAAAATAGTACATAGTAAATAGTAATAAGACTTTTCATGCTTTTTGAATATCAAGTGCATGAAACTTACATCTTCAACTAAAATGCTATTTATATAATTTTTTGTTGCATTTTAACATTGACTAATCCAATGCTAGGAAACAGAGCACTCTGTTTTCTTCTAAAACAAGTGCTCATGTGCATGATATGAGATGATAAAAAAAATTTGTACTTTGCAATTGCAGGCCATACAGGATCATGGGCAGAAGCCTACCCGGAAATTGTTGCCTGCGCAAACATGTTCTGGTGGCCAGCTGGAAGTCAATGGGCAGACAGACTCGCATCTGAACCAGGAACTGGCCATCTAAACCCCTTAAACCCCAAAACCTACCAAGTTCTCAAGAATGTAATTCATGATGTAGCCACTCTATTCCCTGAAAAATTCTACCATGGAGGAGCTGATGAGATAAATCCTGGATGTTGGAAAGCAGATCCCACCATTCAATCTTTCCTTTCCAATGGTGGAACGCTCAGCCAACTGCTGGAAACCTTTGTAAACTCTACTTTGCCTTACATTTTATCCCTTAATCGTACTGCAGTCTATTGGGAGGATGTTTTATTAGATGACACTGTCAAAGTAGACCCCTCATTTCTTCCAAGGGAGCATACCATTTTACAAACATGGAACAATGGCTCAAACAACACAAAAAAGATCACTGAAGCTGGATATCGGGCAATTGTATCATCTTCAGAGTTCTATTATTTGGATTGTGGCCATGGAGATTTTCTAGGGAATGATAGCCAATATGATCAGCAAACAACAGGAGGTGACTCTGCAAATGGAGGGTCTTGGTGTGGACCTTTCAAAACATGGCAAACTATTTATAACTATGACATAACTTATGGTTTGAGTGAAGATGAAGCCAAATTGGTGCTAGGTGGAGAGGTCGCATTATGGTCAGAGCAAGCGGACCCGGCAGTTTTGGATTCAAGGATCTGGCCAAGAACTTCAGCAATGGCTGAGACATTGTGGTCAGGAAACCGCGATGAGAATGGGAAAAAGAGGTATGCTGAGGCAACTGACAGGTTGAATGAGTGGAGGTATAGAATGGTAAGGAGAGGGATCAAGGCTGAACCAATTCAACCACTGTGGTGTGTTAGGAATCCAGGAATGTGCAACACAGTCAATTGATTTTGATTTCTTAGATGTTCACTTAATTGTTCTTGTTCAATACAGAATTCAGGAACAAATGAAGGAAATTTGGTTCTCTAGTTCACTTGGTCTATGCCTCTTACGTTTACAACTTGTATTGATGTTTCAATTGAATATCACAAGCATGTGTCTTACGTTATATTGCATGGTTATTAAATTTCTTGTTAGTTATCATTTGTTTTTATTTTAGTTAATACTATTCAAACAGAATAAGCTTGTACATAATAAAAGATTTGATATACAATTTCATCCATCATATCATTGAAAACTTTAACGACAAAAATTACTTGTAGAAAGTAGATTTCAATTAAAAAACATTTAACACAGAGTAATTTATATATTTAATTACTGATAGTTGAATCAATAAGACAAGTTTAAAAGGAAAAAAAATTGTTGTGGCTTAAATCATATAACCATCTTCTCCTTCTCTAACTTTGATCAAAGCAAAACCAAGTTTTGATTCCGGTTGGATACGAAACGACCAAACTTGTACCACCGACTTTGGTTTCAGACTATCGGTATTTCTCGTCGCCATATCATGCCATTCAGTCTTGAAAATATATGCTTTGCTCCCTCCGATTTGCCACTTGGTGAAGTGCATCTTAGATATCTTTAGACATGGTTCAATAAATACAACCTCTATGTCCTTTATGTTCTCTACTATTTTCTCTTCAGATTCAGTTAAGAATGTATTTCTGACTTGTTTCACCGGTATCGACAAACGATTTTGTGATTGCTTTAAATCAGTAATTTGAATAAATTTTTGAATAACAAGCTTTATTTCAGTACCACCCAGGTTTTCAATGCAATTCTTGAATGCTTGTGGCATATCAGGAGGTGGTTCCAAACCCAATGCTGTAAGCTCCACGATACCCTTCTTTTGACTCTGCTTTTTATTATTATTGTTGCTTGTCTTCTGCTTATGCTCCTTGCTATTGTTCTCTGTCTTCTGCTTCTTTTGCGTCCTGATCAAATAATCTTCCTTCTCTTCTTGAAGTAAGCAATGGGTTCTACTTACATGATCACTTTTGATATTTTTTTTCTCATTGATCATCTTTTTTTTCGTTGTGGATTCATTGACCATACGTTTTACAAAACCTTCTAATACTATCTCAGTTAGTTTGCTTAGCCACTGGCTTCCATTATCCGCTTCAACCTTATTCTTCAGTTTCTCCCATGAATCATCATCATCAACATTCTTAAAATCTTTAACCGTTGACATTTTTAGTGTCTTTCCCAACGTCAAAGAAATTATCTCTAATCTCTTTATTCTGTTGTAAAGAAAAACAATGAAAGAAATACTCTCTTCAGATCACTATATATAGAGTGGCATTTTGATATCTAATCCCTTTTGGTTTCAACTTTTTTACTATTCTTAATTCTAGTGGGTTCAGAGTTGTATTTTGACATGTAATCTCTTTTGGTTTCAATTTTTTTATGATTCCTAATTCTAGTGGGTTCAAGATTATAATTCCTAAACTTTTATTTGTTCATTCAAAAAAGGGGTTATTTTTCCTGTTCACTTTTATTACATAATATATTCTTATCATAATTCCCTTTTTGGCAAAAAAAAAAATTATAATAATTTGATGAAGTCACTTTTCTTTTTTTTTTATTATTAAAAAAAGGGTTATTTCGAATTATTTTTTGTTTTGTTACTAAATACGCGGATGAAACAGGATGGATTTGTTAAAAATAAAATACAACTAAAAAGAGTAAAGAAAAAGGTTTTTTACTTATATTTTGTGGATTTATTGTTAAATAATCGAAGGGGTTAATTAATTCCATAATAATGTTATTTATATAGCTCTGGTATTTATTTATTTTTATTTAAATTTATTTATTTTGTTTGGTAGTTATATTGAAGAAGCAATGCTCCTACTCGGTTACTGTTACAAATAACACTAACCAATATGTTGCTTTCAAGGTCTGATCTCTGAACCAGCACTCTATACTTTTCTCTTTTCTTTTTATTTAAGATTTATATCACGAGATAGAGTGTTTGAATGCTGGATTGAAATGTAATTGAAGCAATGATATTTTGCAGGTTAAAACTACAGCTCCTAAGAAATACCGCGTGCGGCCTAATGTTGGCATTGTTGTGCCAAAATCAGTATGTGATTTTACTGGTAAGGAGTTTTTGTATGCTTTAGGATTGTATATTTCTATGTGCATGAATGTGTAACAAAGGAATTTAAAAGCTTAAGTGGTCTTTAATTTTAATGGCTCACGAGTAATATCGTAGTAATTTAAGATAGCATTTTCATTTAGAAGTAGATATGACAAACGACAATCTTGACGTTTAGGACAATTACCATGTTACCAACAGAATTACCATGTTCCTCACATAAACATGATCGAGTCTAAACAATTTATTGTATAATTATTATCCATGGATTTCACAGGCAACAAGTGATGGATTCAGTTGCCAGATTGATACCCCGAGGCTTTCAAATCCATTGCTACCATACATATAGTTGCAAATTAAGTGACATTCACAAACCATTTTTATTCTTACATTGTAGCAGTACTTTGGTGAGCAGCCACATGTTTCATGCTTTAGGTAAGAGAGGCACCGAATGAAATTATATCTTAGCCCCCCAAAAAATAAAGACAGTGCTTGTGGCCAGCCAAGGTAGTCTTCTAAATTTAAAAATACGGCTTCTTATATTTCAACATTTGGGGTTTAAGGATGCAAATTTATGGGTTTGTTTTGTAATACTAGAAAGACAGATGATTCTTGTCTGATCTTCTATTTTCTTGTTTCTGGTGTTTGAATACTGAATATCACTACTATTATTTGTCCATAAGGAAGGTTATTAAACATTGCGAAGCTTATTGCCCTTGGAGTATCAAGAAAACCTTGTTTTGTTTGTTTAATGGCAGGAAAATAGATTCTTTGGTGGTTAGGATAGAGTTTTGTTTTATTGCTCTGAGTCCATGGTGTTGATAGTTTCCCAGGGTTTAACAAGGAACAAAAGTATTTCAGTTTATTAAAAAATGGCAATGCCTGCAATGAGATTCCAATAATTAATAATCATAGAGACAATTGGCAAAGCCGGCATGGTTTTTATGGTGACTTTATAGCCATGGAAACCTACTCCATATTAGGTGTGAAGGTAAAGCAGTACTGCTTCAAAGCTAAAAGGCAAGAACAATCAAAGCAATAATCACTCTGTCAAGGGCTCATTTCTTGAACAGCAGAGGAAAATTAGACAGAATTGAAGTCTTACATGTTCATCCATCGTATCCTTGAAAACTTTATCGACAAAACTTATTTGTAGGAAGTATATTTCAATTAAAAAATATTTAATACAGAGTAATTTATATATTTAATTACTGATAGTTAAATTAATAAGATAAGCTTAAAAAGGAAAAAAAATCGTTTTGCCTTAAATCACATAACCATCTTCTCCTTCTCTAACTTTGATCAAAGCAAAACCAAGTTTTGATTCCGGTTGAACATGAAACGACCAAACTTGTACCACCGTCATTGGCTTGAGACTATCGGTATTTCTCATCACCGTACCATGCCATTCAGTCTTGAAAATATATGCCTTGCTCCCTCCTATGTGCCACTTGGTGAAATGCATTTTGGATATATTAAGACATGGTTCAATAAATACAGCATCTAAGTCCCTTATGTTCTCTACTATTTTTTCTTCAGCTTCAGTTAAGAATGTATTTCTGACTTGTTTCACAGGCATCGATAAACGATTTTGTGACTGCTTTAAATCAGTAATTTGAATAAACTTTTGAATAACAAGCTTTATTTCAGTCCCACCCAGGTATCCAATGCAATTCTTGAATGCTTGTGGCATATCAGGAGGTGGTTCCAAACCTAATGCTGTAAGCTTCAAACTACCCTTCTTCTGACTCTGCTTGTGCTCCTTGCTATTGTTCTCTGTCTTTTGCTTCTTTTGCGTTCTGGTCAGGTAATCTTCATTCTCTTCTTGATGTAAGTCATGGGTTCTACTTACATGATCACTTTTGATATCTTTGTTCACATTGATCATCTTTTTTTTCATTGTAGATTCATTGACCATACGTTTTACAAACTCGTCTAATACTATCTCAGTTAGTTTGCTTAGCCACTGACTTCCATTATCTGCTTCAACCTTCTTCTTCAGTTTCTGCCATGAATCACCATCATCACCATCATCAACATTCTTAAAATCTTTTACTGTTGACATCTTCAATCGATCTTTGTTAATTTCTTCAAGAACTCAAGAATAATGACAAATTTTGTTAAGAAAAATAATGAAAGTAATAATGTCTCTCAGCTTGTTAATATGATTATATATAGACTTCTTAAACTCCGAATCCTTACTGAAATATAATTGCTTAAATCAATTTCTCAGTAGCTAAGAAATACTCTCTTCAGATCACACTATATATAGAGTGGTATTTTGACATCTAATCCCTTTTGATTTCAACTTTGTTATGATTCCTAATTCTAGTGGGTTCAGAGTGGTATTTTGAAATCTAATCCCTTTTGGTTTCTACTTGTTTACAATTCCTAATTCTAATGAGTTCAAGACTATAATTTCTAATCTTCTATTTCTCCATTCAAAAGTTTAATCCTAATAAAAATATCTTTAAAATACTACATTATCCATTTCCCTGTAAATTATGTGCAGCCTCCATAAAAAAAATTTCTGCGAGCCACTATCAGTGTAAAAAACCGACAACATACGGTTGAAAAAAATTAAATATTTAAAAATATATATATTTATTAATATAAATAATAAATAATTAAAATTAAATTAAGAATATAATTTTATTTTTGTTATTTTTTAATTGTTTTTCATTTTTAAACACACCTTATTTTTCGGTACTAACCAGAACATGCTATGCATGTGTTTTTAGACCCTTAAAATAGCATTTGAAATTAAAAAGTTCCAATATCATCTCATGTAATTATGATCAAACTTTGACTTGATTTCTCGTGGCATATATTTTTCTTGAAAAGTTATTTTTTTTTTTTTATAGTATTCCACTTTGGCAAATTCAGCTTTGGGGAACTTTGGCTTTTGGCAAACTTTTCTGACGTTGAAAGAATCTCTCCTTTATTGGATAGGAAAAAAAAGAGGGAAATTACTAATAAATTCTGACTATGGTAAAATGATATACGTGTATCTCAATTAAAAATTGTTAAAGAATCTGTTATTAATTATTTTATTTTTTTTCACCAACAAGACACTTCCAATAAATATTTTATAACCTTCGAGTAATTGTTTAATTAAAATATTATTTGATTGAGACATATGCTAAATAAATCTAAAGGAAGATATTCGTTTGTTTTGTTTATTAAATTACATATTTTATAATTTAATGATTAATTAATTATTTTTTAAATATAAAAAATTTAATTAATTAAACAAAACAAATAGTGGAAAGCATGTGTTTACATGGTAACTGAAGGAAACGGAAATGACTTCTTCAGAAGTGTCATTTTTAAGGATGAAATTTTGGTTAGTATATAACTATTTATTGAATATAGTGGGTCGCGTAAATTTATGACAACGTTAAACGGTTGGCTCATTGAGATTAAAGCCATTGTTAAACTTTCAAGTACGGGAAACATTCAGTTAATTAATAGTAATATTATTCATAGGCCAATTTCATAGGTTTTTTAAAAAAAAAAAAAAACAAAGTGCAATTTATCTAATAAAATTATATTCGTATAGTATAATATAAAATTATATTCGTATAATTAGAAACAAAATCTAATCATTATTGCATGGTTATTAAATTTCTTGTTAGTTACCATTTGTTTTTATTTTAGTTAATACTATTCAAACAGAATAAGCTTGTACATAATAAAATATTTGCTATACATGTTCATTCATCATATCATTGAAAACTTTAAGGACAAAAATTACTTGTAGAAAGTAGATTTCAATTAAAAAACATTTAACACAGTAATTTATATATCTAATTACTAATAGTTGAATCAATAAAATAAATTTAAAAGGAAAAAAATTGTTTTGCCTTAATTCATATAACCATCTTCTCCTTTTTTTACTTTGATCAAAGCAAAACCATGTCTTGATTCCGATTGAACACGAAACGGCCAAACTTATACCACCGACATTGACTTGAGACTATCGGTATTTCTTGTCGCCATACCACGTCAT
Organism: Firmiana major; assembly: GCA_033439115.1. Classification (NCBI taxonomy): domain Eukaryota; kingdom Viridiplantae; phylum Streptophyta; class Magnoliopsida; order Malvales; family Malvaceae; genus Firmiana; species Firmiana major. The sequence continues at coordinate 66,016,093 of CM065906.1, forward strand.
TCAGTCTTGAAAATATATGTCTTGCTCCCTTCGATATGCCACCTGGTGAAGTGTATTTTTGATATCTTAATACATGGTTCAATACATACAATCTCTATGTTTACTATTTTCTCTTCAGTTTCAGATAAGAATGTATTCCTGACTTATTTCATCGGTATCGACAAACGATTTTGTGACTGTTTTAAATCTGTATTTTGAATAAACTTTTGAATAACAAACTTTATTTGAGTCTCACCCAGGTTTTCAATACAATTCTTGAATGCTCTTGGCATATCGAGAGGTGGTTCCAAACCCAATGTTGTAAGCTCCACAATGCCACTCTGCTTGTTATTATTATTATTATTATTGTTGCCCTTCTTCTGCTTATATTCCTAGCTATTGTTCTCTGTCTTCTACTTCTTTTGCGTCCTGGTCAAGTAATCTTCCTTCTCTTCTTGTAGTAAGCCATGGGTTCTACACACAGGATCACTTTTGATATCTTTTTTCTCATTGATCATTTCCTTTTTCCTTGTAAATTCATTGACCATACATTTTACAAACTCTTCTAATACTATCTCAGTTAGTTTGCTTAGCCAGTGGCTTCCGTTATCTGCTTCAACCTTCTTCTTTAGTTTCCCTCATGAATCACCATCATCAACATTCTTAAAATCTTTTACCATTGACATCTTCAATCGATCTTTTCCAATTTCTTCAAGTACTCAAGATTAATGACAAATTTTGTTAAGAAAAATAATGAAAGAAATAATATCTCTCAGCCTGTTAATATGATTATATATAGACGTCTTAGACTCCTAATCCTTACTGAAATATAATTGCTTAAGCCAGTTTCTCGATAACTAAGATGGTTTTGAAATATTACCGCTGCTACGATTCCTAATTTTTGTCAGTTCAGAATTTTGTAATTTTTAAGCTTTTCCTATTTTCATGTCAAACATTTCTCGAGCTGTCAGGATATATTACTGAAAGCCAATGAAAAAAGTCGAAGCCTACATTAAGTTTAAATATAGATTTGAAAAATTAGATTTAAACTTGATTTCTTTGCATGAATGGTGTATTATGATATCCTGATATTCCTTTTTTAAGTGTTGCACCCTTCTCGGAAGTAAGACCATTTATGTTGACTATGTTCAGACATGTATCAGATGGTGGTGGAAGAACATGACAGTTTCTTCCTTATTGCACACATTAGTCAATGCATCTCTTTCCCCATCGAGGCTATTTATGTTTTTGGTTCATTGACAACACCGGACATCCACATCGAGTCAAATTGGGCTTGTGGGTTGTTCACAGGATACTTATGGCTTCGTACTGTTCATGTACCAGTCCAACCATAGAAACAGAGTAGACGAAAAGGGGCAGAAGGTAGGAAAAAAAAATTTACTTGAACGTCTACCTCAATGTCTACTCTTTTCCTAAAACAAGATGCAATGGTTTACCAGTTGATGCCTCGCAAACTCGTTTGCGAAATCTTTTGAATGATAAGAAGTTTTTGCTCGTTTTAGATGACGTATGGAAGGAATATCACAGGAAATGAATTGAATTAAGAAATTTATTAATGTCTATAGGCAATTCATCTCAACATAAAATTATTGTGACTACTCGCACTTATGAATTGAAAGGTCTTACTCATGATGATTGTCTGGCTTTGTTTGCAAAATGGGAATTTGATGATGGCAATGAGAGACGATATCTAAATCTCATGAAAATTAGGGGAGAAATTGTAGGAAAATGTAAACGGGTTCCTTTAGCAGCAAGAACACAAGGAAGCTTACTTCTTTTGAAAAGGGATGAACGTGAGTGGATATCAGTAAGAGATAGTGAAACATGGAGACTTGAACAAAGTGAAAATGTTATCATACCTATGTTGAAATTGAGTTACTACCATCTGCCGTCATATTTGCAACGATGTCTTGCATGTTTGTCTTTGTACAAAAAGGATAGTATCTATGTGAGTGATCATGTCGTCCAATTTTGGATGGCTAATGGACTTCTTGAATATCCAAAGGAAGCAGAGGAAGAAGACCAAGACCTTCACTTGAACCTTAAAACTTTTTCTGTTTCCACTTCACTAATTTTGAAAGAGTTGCCACGATTGTTTCTTGAAGGATCTGCTAGCACTTTACAATGTATAAGACTTAAAGATTGTCAGAGGCTTGAGCGACTGCCAGAGTGACTGCAAAATCGCACTTCACTTCAAAAACTTGAGATCAATGATTGCCCAGAATTGTCATATCTCTTCCGGAGGGAGGGAATGGATCGCCTCACTGCACTAAGACAACTCAAAATTCAACATTGTCCAAAGTTGACTAAAAGATGCCAACAGGATGTGGGTGCTGATTGGCCAAAAATTGCCCACGTCCAGGAGGTCTATATTGAAGATAGTGAAGATACTGAAGATTAAATCAAGTGAGGTCCAGGTATGCAATAATCTCTTGCTCTAACAATTCATTCCTAGATTTCTAATTCTTTTTTTTCTTTGAATGCTACCAGCAGGTTCAAAGATATGATAAAGAAACCTTAATGTTTGACTTTAGGATTTGTGTATGAAATGATAAAGCAAAATGCTAAAATTTGGATACAAATACTACCAAATTTAAAACATAAATTTAAAGTTTGATTTGTGAACATAACAAAAGTAAGATTTTATTTCAACATCATGCTTTGAGTAATGTTAATTTTTCTTTATCCATCTTTTTCAATCAAAGATGATTTTTCTTATCTGAGCCCATGTTTTGAGTGGTTAAGTACGTTCTTATAATCTATATTCCCTTGATCCAAAAGAGCAACCATTTCACGGAATTATTAGCTTTTGGTTATGAAACATAGAGTGTTTTTCTTTTTCTAATTGCTTACTGACATGTTAGCTTTTTAGATTCCTAATCAACTACTGCACATGCAGCAGGTCTCATGTGGATGAATCAACCAAATTAAGCTTGCTGACTGTGGAACCTTTTACTCTGTTTGCATCAGAGATAAGTTCAGAATAATGCATTGATATTTGTGGATCATGAGCTTTAACATCGTTTGCTTTAGAGTTCAGAGTCTTGTGTTGAAGTTGTGGGTTGTAATGCTAATTTGTGAACTTTTACTTTTGCTTAAGACGTCAGAGTGTTGCTTTGATGAAGCATTTGTTGCCCTATGTCGTGGGTATTGTTGTTCCTGTTTTAACATTGGTTGATTCCATGCACGTAGACTTGTGTGTTTGTTTGCATAATCTACTCCTACTGTTTATTTCAACTCATTTGGAAAGCACAGGTTCCAACCAAAATTAGAATTTTTGGTTTAACTATATGATAGGAAAGAAGCAGAAATTGCAACAACTCTTCACGCTTTCGAGGAATACTACGTTGTAAGCAAGCAATAATATGGCGTGAAACTTGCTCTTCGTTCAGCTAAAAGCTGGTGTTTGTTCTGCTGTTGTGGCTATGGATAATGAAACTAAGGAAGCGTTTGTTTTGTAAGCTTTGTTGAAAGGGTTTCTTTCATGCTGTTGGTGGCACCGAAGCTCGGGCACACGTGACTTTATGGTGGTAAATTGTGTCAAATTTATGAAGGTTAATTAAATGGATGAATTTCAAACCATTTTAAAAATCACGTATAAAAATTAAATTTTAAAGGTCAGTAAGGAAAGTGAAACATTATACAAAGATCATGAATATGTGGTTCAATTTACTCGCTCATTATACTTGTCTTTGGTCTGTATGTACAATCTAGCAGGTGATTTAAGCTCAAATGGTTGAGAGTTTGAGTTTACAAGATCATTAAGTGCAAATAAAAGCAGTTCGTTTAATATTTCAGTTTCCCAGGGCTTAACAAGGAACAAAAGTATTTCAGTTTATTAAAAAATGGCTATACCGGCAATGAGATTCCAATAATTAATAATCATAGAGACAATTGGCAAAGCCGGCATGGTTTTAATGGTGACTTTAGCCATGGAAACCTACTCCACATTAGGTGTGAGGGTAAACCAGTACTGCTTGAAAGCTAAAAGGCGAGAACAATCAAAGCAGTTATCACTTTCTGTCAAGGGCTCATTTCTTGTACTGCAGAGGAAAATTAGACAGAATCATGTTCTTCCTTCACCATTTTTTGCAGGAATGGAACAGAATTGAAGTCTTACAACTGGTTTTCGTTGATTTCAAAACCAGTAGGCTGGCTCAAAATTTACCTTGGACGATGGGTTTACTTGAAAATGACTACAGTTGGCTTATAAAACTGTCTCTACTGCATTTTATCCTTTGTTTGTGACAATGACAATGGGGAAATCAAAGTTCTTGACGTAGACAAGTCAAATACAAAACTCCAAATGGAAAGAAACAATGGAACAGTGCTATAAAAGAAGAGTGATTTGGGTATAGCATTGAATCATTTGAAACATTTCTCCAACTTTTTTCTCACTGATCCAAAGTCTCAACCACAAAGCCATTGAAATGTCCCGGGTCTTTTTTTCTTCCATCTCAAAACTTGCCGTCATTGTCTCCCTAACATTAGTTTTTCCATCTCCAACCTTATCCTTGCAATCTGCAATCAATGTTTGGCCTAAACCAAGACTTATTTCATGGCCAAAACCACTTGCCACATTCCTCTCTCCAAACTTCACCATCAATTCCCCTTACCACCAGTACCTTACCCCCGCCATCAACCGCTACCTCCGCCTTATCAAGACGGAGCACCACCGTCCCAATCAAGGATCATTGTCACAATCAGTTGCATCTGCTCTTTGACCCTGATTATAAAACACGCCCATGGTCATGGACTCTTGGTTCCAGGCATCTTTAGAGATAAGTCAGTGCGACAAACATTGAGAAAGTATTTATTTATGAATCCATGGTTTCAAGTCAATATAGTGCAAGCAAAATAGTACATAGTAAATAGTAATAAGACTTTTCATGCTTTTTGAATATCAAGTGCATGAAACTTGCATCTTCAACTAAAATGCTATTTATATAATTTTTTGTTGCATTTTAACATTGACTAATCCAATGCTAGGAAACAGAGCACTCTGTTTTCTTCTAAAACAAGTGCTCATGTGCATGATATGAGATGATAAAAAAAATTTGTACTTTGCAATTGCAGGCCATACAGGATCATGGGCAGAAGCCTACCCGGAAATTGTTGCCTGCGCAAACATGTTCTGGTGGCCAGCTGGAAGTCAATGGGCAGACAGACTCGCATCTGAACCAGGAACTGGCCATCTAAACCCCTTAAACCCCAAAACCTACCAAGTTCTCAAGAATGTAATTCATGATGTAGCCACTCTATTCCCTGAAAAATTCTACCATGGAGGAGCTGATGAGATAAATCCTGGATGTTGGAAAGCAGATCCCACCATTCAATCTTTCCTTTCCAATGGTGGAACGCTCAGCCAGCTGCTGGAAACCTTTGTAAACTCTACTTTGCCTTACATTTTATCCCTTAATCGTACTGCAGTCTATTGGGAGGATGTTTTATTAGATGACACTGTCAAAGTAGACCCCTCATTTCTTCCAAGGGAGCATACCATTTTACAAACATGGAACAATGGCTCAAACAACACAAAAAAGATCACTGAAGCTGGATATCGGGCAATTGTATCATCTTCAGAGTTCTATTATTTGGATTGTGGCCATGGAGATTTTCTAGGGAATGATAGCCAATATGATCAGCAAACAACAGGAGGTGACTCTGCAAATGGAGGGTCTTGGTGTGGACCTTTCAAAACATGGCAAACTATTTATAACTATGACATAACTTATGGTTTGAGTGAAGATGAAGCCAAATTGGTGCTAGGTGGAGAGGTCGCATTATGGTCAGAGCAAGCGGACCCGGCAGTTTTGGATTCAAGGATCTGGCCAAGAACTTCAGCAATGGCTGAGACATTGTGGTCAGGAAACCGCGATGAGAATGGGAAAAAGAGGTATGCTGAGGCAACTGACATGTTGAATGAGTGGAGGTATAGAATGGTAAGGAGAGGGATCAAGGCTGAACCAATTCAACCGCTGTGGTGTGTTAGGAATCCAGGAATGTGCAACACAGTCAATTGATTTTGATTTCTTAGATGTTCACTTAATTGTTCTTGTTCAATACAGAATTCAGGAACAAATGAATGAAATTTGGTTCTCTAGTTCACTTGGTCTATGCCTCTTACGTTTACAACTTGTATTGATGTTTCAATTGAATATCACAAGCATGTGTCTTACGTTATATTGCATGGTTATTAAATTTCTTGTTAGTTATCATTTGTTTTTATTTTAGTTAATACTATTCAAACAGAATAAGCTTGTACATAATAAAAGATTTGGTATACATGTTCATCCATCATATCATTGAAAACTTTAACGACAAAAATTACTTGTAGAAAGTAGATTTCAATTAAAAAACATTTAACACAGAGTAATTTATATATTTAATTACTGATAGTTGAATCAATAAGATAAGTTTAAAAGGAAAAAAAATTATTGTGCCTTAAATCATATAACCATCTTCTCCTTCTCTAACATTGATCAAAGCAAAACCAAGTTTTGATTCCGGTTGGATACGAAACGACCAAACTTGTACCACCGACTTTGGTTTCAGACTATCAGTATTTTTCGTCACCATATCATGCCATTCAGTCTTGAAAATATATGCTTTGCTCCCTCCGATTTGCCACTTGGTGAAGTGCATTTTAGATATCCTAAGACATGGTTCAATAAATACAACCTCTATGTCCTTTATGTTCTCTACTATTTTCTCTTCAGATTCAGTTAAGAATGTATTTCTGACTTGTTTCACCGGTAGCGACAAACGATTTTGTGATTGCTTTAAATCAGTAATTTGAATAAACTTTTGAATAACAAACTTTATTTCAATCCCACCCAGGTTTTCAATGCAATTCTTGAATGCTTGTGGCATATCAGGAGGTGGTTCCAAACCCAATGCTGTAAGCTCCACAATGCCCTTCTTTTGACTTTGCTTTTTATTATTATTATTATTGCCTGTCTTCTGCTTATGCTCCTTGCTATTGTTCTCTGTCTTCTGCTTCTTTTGCGTCCTGGTCAAGTAATCTTCCTTCTCTTCTTGAAGTAAGCAATGGGTTCTACTTACATGATCACTTTTGATATTTTTTTTCTCATTGATCATCTTTTTTTTCGTTGTGGATTCATTGACCATACGTTTTACAAAACCTTCTAATACTATCTCAGTTAGTTTGCTTAGCCACTGGCTTCCATTATCCGCTTCAACCTTCTTTTTCAGTTTCTCCCATGAATCATCATCATCAACATTGTTAAAATCTTTAACAGTTGACATTTTTAGTGTCTTTCCCAACGTCAAAGAAATTATCTCTAATATCTTTATTCTGTTGTAAAAAAAAACAATGAAAAAAATACTCTCTTCAAACCACTATATATAGAGTGGTATTTTGATATCTAATCACTTTTGGTTTCAACTTTTTTACTATTTTTAATTCTAGTGGGTTCAGAGTTGTATTTTGACATTTAATCCCTTTTGGTTTCAATTTTTTTATGATTCCTAATTCTAGTGGGTTCAAAATTATAATTTCTAAACTTTTATTTGTTCATTCAAAAAAGGGGTTATTTTTCCTCTTCACTTTTATTACATAATATATTCTTATCATAATTTCCTTTTTGGAAAAAAAAAATTATAATAATTCGATGAAGTCACTTTTCTTTTCTTTTTTTATTATTAAAAAAGGGGTCATTTTTAATTATTTCTTTGTTTTGTTACTAAATACGGTGAAGAAACAAGACCGGTTTGTTAAAAAAAAAAATACAACTAAAAAGAGTAAAGAAAAAGGTTTTTTACTTATATTTTGTGGATTTATTGTTTAATAATCGAAGGGGTTAACTAATTCCATAATAATGTTATTTATATAGCTCTGGTATTTATTTATTTTGTTTGGTAGTTATATTGAAGAAGCAATGCTCCTGCTCGGTTTCTCTAACAAATAACACTAACCAATATGGGAAAATGAAGTATTGGAATAAGGGTAAATTTTCCAGCCTTTAAGGTGCTTTGAATGCAGGGCATGTTCCTGTGAAGTTGCTGGTTTCTATTGCATTGATAATTCATGATTAATTTCCATACTTGACAAACGACAATCTTGACGTTTAGGACAATTAGCCATGGTGCTGTCTCACTAGCCGGAAAAGTGAATCCAAGCTAAAATACAAATTGTTCTTCAATGTCTTTAATTTTTTTATGATTCCTAATTCTAGTAAGTTTAGAGTGGTATTTTAAAATTTAATTTTTTTTTGTTTCAATTTTTTTACGATTCCTAATTCTAATTCTAATGAGTTCAAGATTATAATTTCTAGACTTTTATTTCTCCCTTCAAAAGTTTAATGCTGATAAAAATATCTTTAAAATACTACATTATCCATTTCCTTTTAAATTATGTGCAGCCTTCATAAAAAAAAAGTTATGTGAGTATCTCAGTTACTAATAAATTCCGACGATGACAAAATGATATACGTGTATCTCAATTAAAAATCGTTAAAGAATCTGTTATTAATTATTTTATTTTTTTTCACCAACAAGACACTTCCAATAAATATTTTATAACCTTCGAGTAATTGTTTAATTAAAATATTATTTGATTGAGACATATGCTAAATAAATCTAAAGGAAGATATTCTTTTGTTTTGTTTATTAAATCACATATTTTATAATTTAATGATTAATTAATTATTTTCTAAATATAAAAAATCTAATTAATTAAACAAAACAAATAGTGGAAAGCCTGTGTTTACATGGTAACTGAAGGAAACGGAAATGGCTTCTTCAAAAGTGTCATTTTTAAGGAGGAAATTTTGGTTAGTATATAACTATTTATTGAATATAGTGGGTCACGTAAATTTATGACAACGTTAAACGGTTGGCTCATTGAGATTAAAACCATTATTAAACTTTCAAGTACGGGAAACATTCAATTAATTAATAGTAATATTATTCATAGGCCAATTTCATAGGTTTTTTTAAAAACAAAAAGAAAAACAAAGTGCAATTTATCTAATAAACTTGATAATTCATACATAAAATTTATATTAGTATCATATAAAATTATATTCGTATTGTATAAAATATGAAAACTTCGTATGGACAAACTAAATATAAAACAATTTTTTTTTTTACTTTTATCATATCCATATACAATTTGTCACTTTTATATTTTTTGTGTTATTTTTATATCGTATCTAACATTGTTAAATTTATCGTCTAAAAATGAAAATAAAGAAAAGAGATTACAATTGTTGAATTTTGAATTTTAAATTTATCGTCTAAAAATGAAAATAAAGAAAAGAGATTACATTTGTCACTTTTAGATTACTTATGCATGTCAATTGTTAAATCTTATCATATAAAATTGTATACATATTATCTAAAATATGATCAACCTCCTCGGGTGGCTTCATTTCCTTCTCCAGCCGTGACTCCACTTTGCATATGATGTGGACAAATGCATTGCATCCTCCCACGTCAAAGCAACAGAATCAAAAAGCAGAAGATTGAATGAAAATGATTCCCGAATGCACCTCTTGAAATCTACCGAAGAGGAGGAGGTTTTAAAAAAAACCTATGACAAATGTTATTTTTATACTAGAAAACAACTATCTTCAAAGATAACTCAAAACATTAACCAAGCAAAGGATAAACTTTACTTTTGCACTTCCTTCATATCCTATTTTACTACATTTACAAACAAAATCCAAAGGGAAGACCAAACACATGCCATTGACATGCATAAGTAATCTAAACATCAATATTAACTACAATAACCCTCAACGGTATGTGGTTCCCTTGATCCCAGAAGTCCCATCTTTACCCATATAATATTTAATTCATATCTGCTAATCTACGTTAAATATCAATATAATTCCATAGAAAAATCATGCTAAGCAAAAACTAGGACAACAAACCTACTAGAACTAAGAACTAACAATAACCACAAAATCTATAGCTTTCCTCTCTACAACAGCTCATCAGATGCAAAACAATGCTCCTGGTTTTTGCTTTAGCTACTTGCTTTTTGCTCTCTAAAAGGTTGATAAAAAGCAAATTCATAATCCATCAAAAATGAGCAAATATATATAATGCAACACCGATTTCAACATGATTTTTCAATGTAAAGGTAGAGACAGAGTAATGCATTATGCTTTCTAAAACAATTATAATTATAATTTTTAATAGTTTAAAAATTATTTACTTTCAAATCCCGATTACAAAAATTTTAAAACCCAGATTAAATCAGCCATGAGAAAATTTGAACTGACAAGACTTACACTAAAGCCTCATTTCGAACACTAAAAAAATCAACATTAGATTAAAAGCTACAATATTAGCAAGACCAACTAAAAGAACAAACAGATGGGGAAAAAAAAGGAATAAATGCATTGTGACTATAAATACTTGAAGAAGGAACAGATTGAAGAGAAGATATACCAAGGCGTGGCGAGGTTGCATGGAGATTGATGAACCAGCAATGCAAGCCATTTGAGAGTGTTGTTGAAGAGGAAAACAAAGAGATGAGAGGAAGTGAAATGTTACGGAGAGCACGGAGAGAGTGTCGGAAAGATGGGCAGTCAAGGGTTAAATAAAGGAGGATTTTATAGCTGGACGTTTTGCGATATTGACAATATTTCCATTTTTGGATCCAGAGATAGGGCTCTTCCTTCTTCTGTTTTTTAAGTCTTATTAGGTGAAAATTAATTTATAAATTTTCGTCTTTTTGTAAATGAATTTTTAATTTTTTAAAATTATACAATTAAATTCTAATATATTAAATAATAACAATTACTGTTAAAATATTTTACATAAATAATTTTATTTATTATCACATGATATGTCATGTGTATAATATTGATAAAAATTAATATTATTTAATAAATTTAAATTTAATTACTTAATTTTGAAAATTTATTTATTTATTTTTATTAAAAATAAAATTTTATGCGTTGATTTTTATTAAAAAATATATTTATTTTATATAAAAAAATTAATGATATATTCTATTATTAAATTTTTTTTTATTTTTTATTTTTGTAATTTTTCTAGTTTAGGTGATTTGTGAATTGTGATGCTGGCAAGGCTGGAATTTTGTGGTGCACATTGCACGACAAATGGCAGAGGAAATGTGTGAAATAAAAATGGTATGGTACACTTGTTGGTAAGATTGGACATGACTTGAATGAAATGGAGCCCAATTTTGAAAACCAAAATAGAAATGGGTTGGGTTGGGTTGGGTTGGGCTAAGCTAAATCATGCACTATTTCTTTGGCCCAAAATATATTGGAATGGAAATTTTAAAATAAATCTGCAAACATAAAAAATATAAATTAAAGTTGGTAAAAATTATATGTGAATATAAAAATATTAAAAAATATTTATGTTTGGCATATTGATATAAATTGACACAAAATTTTAATGGTTTTTGGTAAAATATTTTAATATTTTAGATAATATGTATACAATTTTAATATGTATATCATATAACCATCTTCTCATTCTCTAACTTTGATCAAAGCAAAACCAAGTTTTGATTTCGGTTGGATACGAAACGACCAAACTTGTACCACCGTCGTTAGCTTGAGACTATCGGTATTTTTCATCACCATACCATGCCATTCAGTCTTGAAAATATATGCCTTGCTCCCTCCTATGTGCCACTTGGTGAAGTGCATTTTGGATATATTAAGACATGGTTCAATAAATACAGCTTCTATGTCCTTTATGTTCTCTACTATTTTCTCTTCAGTTTCAGTTAAGAATGTATTCCTGACTTATTTCACAGGCATCGATAAACGATTTTGTGACTGCTTTAAATCAGTAATTTGAATAAACTTTTGAATAACAAGCTTTATTTCAGTCCCACCCAGGTTTTCAATGCAATTCTTGAATGCTTGTGGCATATCAGGAGGTGGTTCCAAACCTAATGCTGTAAGCTTCAAACTGCCCTTCTTCTGACTCTGCTTCTTATTATTATTGTTTCCTATCTTCTGCTTGTGCTCCTTGCTATTGTTCTCTGTCTTTTGCTTCTTTTGCGTTCTGGTCAGGTAATCTTCATTCTCTTCTTGATGTAAGTCATGGGTTCTACTTACATGATCACTTTTGATATCTTTGTTCACATTGATCATCTTTTTCTTTTTTGTAGATTCATTGATCATACGTTTTACAAACTCGTCTAATACTATTTCAATTAGTTTGCTTAGCCACTGGCTTCCATTATCTGCTTCAACCTTCTTCTTCAGTTTCTGCCATGAATCACCATCATCACCATCATCAACATTCTTAAAATCTTTTACTGTTGACATCTTCAATCGATCTTTGTTAATTTCTTCAAGAACTCAAGAATAATGACAAATTTTGTTAAGAAAAATAATAAAAGTAATAATGTCTCTCAACTTGTTAATATGATTATATATAGACGTCTTAAACTCCTAATCCTTACCGAAATATAATTGTTTAAATTAATTTCTCGGTAGTTAAGAAATACTCTCTCCAGACCACTATATATAGAGTGGTATTTTGACATCTAATCCCTTTTGATTTCAATTTTTTTATGATTCCTAATTCTAGTGGGTTCAGAGTAGTATTTTGAAATTTAATCCCTTTTGGTTTCAACTTTTTTATGATTCCTAATTCTAATGAGTTCAAGACTATAATTTCTAAACTTTTATTTCTCCATTCAAAAGTTTAATGCTCATAAAAATATCTTTAAAATACTACATTATCCATTTCCTTGTAAATTATGTGCAGCCTTCATAAAAGAAAGTTATGCGAGTATCTCAATTACTAAAGAATCTCTCTTTTATTGGATAGAAAAAAAAAAGGAAAATTACTAATAAATTCCGAAGATGACAAAATGATATACGTGTATCTCAATTAAAAATCGTTAAAGAATCTGTTATTAATTATTTTATTTTTCTTCACCGACAAAACATTTCCAATAAATATTTTATAACCTTCGAGTAATTGTTTAATTAAAATATTATTTGATTGAGACATATGCTAAATAAATCTAACGAAAAATATTCTTTTGTTTTGTTTATTAAATCACATATTTTATAATTTAATGATTAAAAAAATGTATGTAACTTCTTTAATTTATTTTTTAAATATCAAAAATTTAATTAATTAAACAAAACAAATAGTGGAAAGCATGTGTTTACATGGTAACTGAAGAAAACGGAAATGGCTTCTTCAAAAGTGTCATTTTTAAGGATGAAATTTTGGTTAGTATATAACTATTTATTGAATGTAGTGGGTCACGTAAATTTATGACAACGTTAAACGGTTGGCTCATTGAGATTAAAGCCATTGTTAAACTTTCAAGTACGGGAAACATTCAATTAATGAATAGTAATATTATTCATAGGCCAATTTCATAGGTTTTTTTTTTTTTTTAAAAAGTGCAATTTATCTAATAAACTTGATAATTCATACATAAAATTTATATTAGTATCGTATAAAATTATATTCGTATTGTATAAAATATGAAAGCTTCATATGGACAAACTAAATATAAAACAATTTTTTTAACTTTTATCATATCCATATACAATTTGTCACTTTTATGTTTTTGTGTTATTTTTATGTCGTATCTAAAATTGTTAAATTTATCGTCTAAAAATGAAAATAAAGAAAAGAGATTACAATTGTTGAATTTTGAATTTTAGATTTATTGAAATTCATTTTTAAATTGATTTTATGAAAAATTAAATCTCGAATTTTAACAAATCTAAAATGCATTTGTTCTCCTACCTAAAAATTTTGTAAAATTAAATTAATTTAATGAATAATAAATAAAATGCAAAACTTTCCAGTGACTTTCAAAAAATTTGCAAATTCCGTTATCAATGATAAATCACAATCTAATTTACTACTAATTTTTATCAAATTATATAGTAGTAAAATCGTTAATTCGTTATCTTCAATTACATATTCTACACTGTTCAGATAACATTTTAATATTTATCTCTCTTTTTTTTTTTAATTTAATTTTGCACTCCACTGAAAAGAATTAAAAATGACTTTAGAACTTAGATATTGATTGAAATTATGATCAAATAATTATCGAGCTCAAACCATATGATTAAAGATAGAACGTCATTGTAAAATCCAAATCATGGTATTTCCGATCCGTTTATTTAAGAAAATTTTAATTTGATATAAGCAGCATTATATAGAAATAATTTAATTTAGTGAAATTTCATACTCCTTTTGCTCCTTCTAATTACAAATTAATTGTGTACAAGCAATTCATTTGTGATATGCTAAAGTGATCAATTTTTTTATTTTTTTCCCTAATTTATTCATTATTTTTGAAAATTGGTTGCATTGCTTGTTGATTACAAAATAAATTAAAAAAATTAGTTAAAAATAAAATTTAACCTCGTTTATGAAATAAAAGATTTCATTATCTATATATAAAAAAAATACCGTAAAAAATAAGCATAATTAAAAACAAAATCTAATCATTATTGCATGGTTATTAAATTTCTTGTTAGTTACCATTTGTTTTTATTTTAGTTAATACTATTCAAACAGAATAAGCTTGTACATAATAAAATATTTGCTATACATGTTCATTCATCATATCATTGAAAACTTTAAGGACAAAAATTACTTGTAGAAAGTAGATTTCAATTAAAAAACATTTAACACAGTAATTTATATATCTAATTACTAATAGTTGAATCAATAAGATAAATTTAAAAGGAAAAAAAATTGTTTTGCCTTAAATCATATAACTATCTTCTCCTTTTTTAACTTTGATCAAAGCAAATTCAGGTTTTGATTCCGATTGGACACAAAACGACCAAACTTGTATCATCGTCGCCATACCATATCATTCAATCTTGAAAATATATGCTTTGCTCCCTTCGATATGCCACTTTGGTGAAGTGCATTTTGGATATCTTAAGACATGGTTCAATAAATACAACCTCTATATCCTTTATGTTCTCTACTATTTTTTTTTCAGATTCAGTTAAGAATGTATTTCTGACTTGTTTCACCGGCATCGATAAACGATTTTGTGATTGCTTTAAATCAGTAATTTGAATAAACTTTTGAATAACAAGCTTTATTTCAGTCCCACTCAGGTTTTCAATGCAATTCTTGAATGCTTGTGGCATATCAGGAGGTGGTTCCAAACCCAATGCCGTAAGCTCCACAATGCCCTTCTTTTGACTCTGCTTTTTATTATTATTGTTGCCTGTCTTCTGCTTATGCTCCTTGCTATTGTTCTCTGTCTTCTGCTTCTTTTGTGTCCTGGTCAAGTAATCTTCCTTCTCTTCTTGAAGTAAGCAATGGGTTCTACTTACATGATCACTTTTGATATCTTTTTTCTCATTGATCATCTTTTTTTTCGTTGTGGATTCATTGACCATACGTTTTACAAAACCTTCTAATATTATCTCAGTTCGTTTGCTTAGCCACTGGCTTCCATTATCCGCTTCAACCTTCTTCTTCAGTTTCTCCCATGAATCATCATCATCAACATTCTTAAAATCTTTAACCGTTGACATCTTTAGTATATTTCCCAACGTCAAAGAAATTATCTCTAATATCTTTATTTTGTTGTAAAGAAAAACAATGAAAGAAATACTCTCTTCAAACCACTATATATAGAGTGGTATTTTGACATTGAATCCCTTTTGGTTTCAATTTTTTTACTATTCCTAATTCTAGTGGGTTCAGAGTTGTATTTTGACATCTAATCCCTTTTGATTTTAATTTTTTTATGATTCCTAATTCTAGTGGGTTCAAGATTATAATTTCTAAACTTTTATTTGTTCATTCAAAAAAGGGGTTATTTTTCCTATTCACTTTTATTACATAATATAGTTTTATCATAATTTCCTTCTTGGCAAAAAAATAAAATAAAATTATATAATTCGATGAAGTCACTTTTTTTTCTTTTTTTATTATTAAAAAAGGGGTTATTTTGAATTATTTCTTTGTTTTGTTACTAAATACGCGGATGAAACAGGATGGATTTGTTAAAAATAAAATACAACTAAAAAGAGTAAAGAAAAAGGTTTTTTACTTATATTTTGTGGATTTATTGTTAAATAATCGAAGGGGTTAATTAATTCCATAATAATGTTATTTATATAGCTCTGGTATTTATTTATTTTTATTTAAATTTATTTATTTTGTTTGGTAGTTATATTGAAGAAGCAATGCTCCTACTCGGTTACTGTTACAAATAACACTAACCAATATGTTGCTTTCAAGGTCTGATCTCTGAACCAGCACTCTATACTTTTCTCTTTTCTTTTTATTTAAGATTTATATCACGAGATAGAGTGTTTGAATGCTGGATTGAAATGTAATTGAAGCAATGATATTTTGCAGGTTAAAACTACAGCTCCTAAGAAATACCGCGTGCGGCCTAATGTTGGCATTGTTGTGCCAAAATCAGTATGTGATTTTACTGGTAAGGAGTTTTTGTATGCTTTAGGATTGTATATTTCTATGTGCATGAATGTGTAACAAAGGAATTTAAAAGCTTAAGTGGTCTTTAATTTTAATGGCTCACGAGTAATATCGTAGTAATTTAAGATAGCATTTTCATTTAGAAGTAGATATGACAAACGACAATCTTGACGTTTAGGACAATTACCATGTTACCAACAGAATTACCATGTTCCTCACATAAACATGATCGAGTCTAAACAATTTATTGTATAATTATTATCCATGGATTTCACAGGCAACAAGTGATGGATTCAGTTGCCAGATTGATACCCCGAGGCTTTCAAATCCATTGCTACCATACATATAGTTGCAAATTAAGTGACATTCACAAACCATTTTTATTCTTACATTGTAGCAGTACTTTGGTGAGCAGCCACATGTTTCATGCTTTAGGTAAGAGAGGCACCGAATGAAATTATATCTTAGCCCCCCAAAAAATAAAGACAGTGCTTGTGGCCAGCCAAGGTAGTCTTCTAAATTTAAAAATACGGCTTCTTATATTTCAACATTTGGGGTTTAAGGATGCAAATTTATGGGTTTGTTTTGTAATACTAGAAAGACAGATGATTCTTGTCTGATCTTCTATTTTCTTGTTTCTGGTGTTTGAATACTGAATATCACTACTATTATTTGTCCATAAGGAAGGTTATTAAACATTGCGAAGCTTATTGCCCTTGGAGTATCAAGAAAACCTTGTTTTGTTTGTTTAATGGCAGGAAAATAGATTCTTTGGTGGTTAGGATAGAGTTTTGTTTTATTGCTCTGAGTCCATGGTGTTGATAGTTTCCCAGGGTTTAACAAGGAACAAAAGTATTTCAGTTTATTAAAAAATGGCAATGCCTGCAATGAGATTCCAATAATTAATAATCATAGAGACAATTGGCAAAGCCGGCATGGTTTTTATGGTGACTTTATAGCCATGGAAACCTACTCCATATTAGGTGTGAAGGTAAAGCAGTACTGCTTCAAAGCTAAAAGGCAAGAACAATCAAAGCAATAATCACTCTGTCAAGGGCTCATTTCTTGAACAGCAGAGGAAAATTAGACAGAATTGAAGTCTTACATGTTCATCCATCGTATCCTTGAAAACTTTATCGACAAAACTTATTTGTAGGAAGTATATTTCAATTAAAAAATATTTAATACAGAGTAATTTATATATCTAATTACTGATAGTTAAATCAATAAGATAAGCTTAAAAAGGAAAAAAAATCGTTTTGCCTTAAATCACATAACCATCTTCTCCTTCTCTAACTTTGATCAAAGCAAAACCAAGTTTTGATTCCGGTTGAACATGAAACGACCAAACTTGTACCACCGTCATTGGCTTGAGACTATCGGTATTTCTCATCACCATACCATACCATTCAGTCTTGAAAATATATGCCTTGCTCCCTCCTATGTGCCACTTGGTGAAGTGCATTTTGGATATATTAAGACATGGTTCAATAAATACAGCCTCTATATCCTTTATGTTCTCTACTATTTTTTCTTCAGCTTCAGTTAAGAATGTATTCCTGACTTGTTTCATAGGCATCGATAAACGATTTTGTGACTGCTTTAAATCAGTAATTTGAATAAACTTTTGAATAATAAGCTTTATTTCAGTCCCACCCAGGTTTTCAATGCAATTCTTGAATGCTTGTGGCATATCAGGAGGTGGTTCCAAACCTAATGCTGTAAGCTTCAAACTACCCTTCTTCTGACTCTGCTTCTTATTATTATTGTTTCCTATCTTCTGCTTATGCTCCTTGCTATTGTTCTCTGTCTTTTGCTTCTTTTGCGTTCTGGTCAGGTAATCTTCATTCTCTTCTTGATGTAAGTCATGGGTTCTACTTATATGATCACTTTTGATATCTTTGTTCACATTGATCATCTTTTTCTTCGTTGTAGATTCATTGACCATACGTTTTACAAACCCGTCTAATACTATCTCAGTTAATTTGCTTAGCCACTGGCTTCCATTATCTGCTTCAACCTTCTTTTTCAGTTTCTGCCATGAATCACCATCATCACCATCATCAACATTCTTAAAATCTTTTACCGTTGACATCTTCAATCGATCTTTGTTAATTTCTTCAAGAACTCAAGAATAATGACAAATTTTGTTAAGAAAAATAATGAAAGTAATAATGTCTCTCAACTTGTTAATATGATTATATATAGACGTCTTAAACTCCTAATCCTTACCGAAATATAATTGTTTAAATCAATTTCTCGGTAGCTAAGAAATACTCTCTTCAGACCACTATATATAGAGTGATATTTTGACATCTAATCCCTTTTGATTTCAACTTTTTTATGATTCCTAATTCTAGTGGGTTCAGAGTAGTATTTTGAAATCTAATCCCTTTTAGTTTCAATTTTTTTTACGATTCTTAATTCTAATGAGTTCAAGACTATAATTTCTAAACTTTTATTTCTCCATTCAAAAGTTTAATGCTGATAAAAATATCTTTAAAATACTACATTATCCATTTCCTTGTAAATTATGTGCAGCCTTCATAAAAAAAAAAAAAGTTCTGCGAGTATCTCAATTACTAAAGAATCTCTCCTTTATTGGATAGAAAAAAAAAAAAGGGAAATTACTAATAAATTCCGACGATGACAAAATGATATACGTGTATCTCAATTAAAAATCGTTAAAGAATCTGTTATTAATTATTTAATTTTTCTTCACCGACAAGACACTTCCAATAAATATTTATAACCTTCGAGTAATTGTTTAATTAAAATATTATTTGATTGAGACATATGCTAAATAAATCTAAAGGAAGATATTCTTTTGTTTTGTTTATTAAATCACATATTTTATAATTTATTGATTAAAAAAATGTATGTAACTTCTTTAATTTATTTTTTAAATATAAAAAAATTAATTAATTAAACAAAACAAATAGTGGAAAGCATGTGTTTACATGGTAACTGAAGGAAACGGAAATGGCTTCTTCAAAAGTGTCATTTTTAAGGATGAAATTTTGGTTAGTATATAACTATTTATTGAATATAGTGGGTCACGTAAATTTATGACAACGTTAAACGGTTGGCTCATTGAGATTAAAGCCATTGTTAAAGTTTCAAGTACGGGTAACATTCAATTAATTAATAGTAATATTATTCATAGGCCAATTTCATAGGTTTTTTTAAAAACAAAAAGAAAAACAAAGTGCAATTTATCTAATAAACTTGATAATTCATACATAAAATTTATATTAGTATCGTATAAAATTATATTCGTATTATATAAAATATGAAAACTTCATATGGACAAACTAAATATAAAACAATTTTTTTTAACTTTTATCATATCCATATACAATTTGTCACTAATATGTTTTTTGTGTTATTTTTATGTCGTATCTAAAATTGTTAAATTTATCGTCTAAAAATGAAAATAAAGAAAAGAGATTACAATTATTGAATTTTAAATTTTAGATTTATTGAAATTCATTTTTAAAGTGATTTTATGAAAAATTAAATCTCGAATTTTAACAAATCTAAAATGCATTTGTTCTCCTACCTAAAAATTTTGTAAAATTAAATTAATTTAATGAATAATAAATAAAATGCAAAACTTTCAAGTGACATTCAAAAAATTCAATTATCCAAAAAATTTGCAAATTCCGTTATCAATGATAAATCATAATCTAATTTACTACTAATTTTTATCAAATTATATAGTAGTAAAATCGTTATCTTCAATTACATTACATATTCTACACTGTTCAGATAACATTTTAATATTTATCTCTTTTTTTAATTTAATTTTGTACTCCACTGAAAAGAATTAGAAATAACTTAAGAACTTAGATATTGATTGAAATTATGACCAAATAATTATCGAGCTCAAACCATATGATTAAAGATAGAACATCATTGTAAAATCCAAATCATGGTATTTCCGTTTATTTAAGAAAATTTTAATTTGATATAATCAGCATTATATAGAAATAATTTAATTTAGTGAAATTTCATACTCCTTTTGCTCCTTCTAATTACAAATTAATTGTGTACAAGCAATTCATTTGTGATATGCTAAAGTGATCAATTTTTTTTATTTTTTTTCCCTAATTTATTCATTATTTTTGAAAATTGGTTGCATTGCTTGTTGATTACAAAATAAATAAAAAAATTAGTTAAAAATAAAATTTAACCTCGTTTATGAAATAAAAGGTTTCATTATCTATATATAAAAAAAAAAAAAACCCTAAAAAATAAGCATAATTAAATACAAAATCTAATCATTATTGCATGGTTATTAAATTTCTTGTTAGTTACCATTTGTTTTTATTTTAGTTAATATCATTCAAACAGAATAAGCTTGTACATAATAAAATATTTGCTATACATGTTCATTCATCATTTCATTGAAAACTTTAAGGACAAAAATTACTTGTAGAAAGTAGATTTCAATTAAAAAACATTTAACAAAGTAATTTATATATCTAATTACTAATAGTTGAATCAATAAGATAAATTTAAAAGGAAAAAAAATTGTTTTGCCTTAAATCATATAACTATCTTCTCCTTTTTTAACTTTGATCAAAGCAAATTCAGGTTTTGATTCCGATTGGACACAAAACGACCAAACTTGTATCATCGTCGCCATACCATATCATTCAATTTTGAAAATATATGCTTTGCTCCCTTCGATATGCCACTTTGGTGAAGTACATTTTGGATATCTTAAGACATGGTTCAATAAATACAACCTCTATATCCTTTATGTTCTCTACTATTTTCTCTTCAGCTTCAGTTAAGAATGTATTCCTGACTTGTTTCACCGGCATCGGCAAACAATTTTGTGATTGCTTTAAATCAATAATTTGAATGAACTTTTGAATAACAAGCTTTATTTCAGTCTCACCCAGGTTTTCAATGCAATTCTTGAATGCTTGTGGCATATCGGGAGGTGGTTCCAAACCCAATGCTGTAAGCTTCACCAATACCCTTCTTCTGACTCTGCTTCTTATTATTAATGTTGCCTGTCTTCTGCTTATACTCCTTGCTATTGTTCTTTGTCTTCTGCTTCTTTTGCGTCCTGGTCAAGTAATCTTCATTCTCCTCTTGAGGTAAGCCATGGGTTCTACATATAGGATCACTTTTAATATCTTTTTTCTCACTGATCATCTTCTTCTTCCTTGTGGATTCATTGACCATACGTTTTACAAACACTTTTAATACTATCTCAGTTAGTTTGCTTAGCACTGGCTTCCATTATCTACTTTAACTTTCTTCTTCAATTTTTCCCATGAATCACCATCATCAATGTTCTTAAAATCTTTTACTGTTGACATCTTCAATCGATCTTTCCCAATTTCTTCAAGAACTCAAGATTAATGACAAATTTTGTTAAGAAAAATAATGAAAGAAATAATGTCTCTCAGCCTGTTAATATGATTTTATATAGACGTTTTAAACTCTTAATTCTTGCTGAAATATAATTGCTTAAGCTAGTTTCTCAGGAACTAAGATGGTTTTGAAATATTACCGCTGCCACGATTCCTAATTTTGGTCAGTTCAAGATTTTGTTATTTTTAAGCTTTTCCTATTTTCATGCCAAACTTTTCTCGAGCTGTCAGGATATAATACTGAAAGCCAATGGAAGAAGTCGAAGCCTACATTAAGTTTAAAAGTTGGTTAAGTAAGGTGTCAGTTGTTGGTTATTGAGAACTATAAACAGAAGCAAATGTAACCAGTCCAGTAGTATAAATAGGTTTGAAAAATTAGATTTAAACTTGATTTCTTAGCATGAATGGTGTATTATGATATCCTGATATTCCTTTTTTAAGCGTTGCACCCTTCTTGGAAGTAGGACCATTTGATGCTGACTATGTTAAGACATGCATTAGATGGTGGTGAAGAACATGACAGTTTCTTCCTTACTGCACACATTAGTCAATGCATCTCCTTCCTCATCGAGGCTATTTATCTTTTTGGTTCATTGACAGCACCGAACATCCACATCGTGTGAAATCGGGCTTATGGGTTGTTCACAGGCTACTTATGGCTTCATACTGTTCATGTACCAGTCCAACCATAGAAACAGAGTAGAGGCATAACAATCTACTTTAACTACTACAATTAAGCTTATTGTTACTAAACATTCAATTCTTTCCTAGATTTCTTTTTCTTTTTTTCTTTGAATGCTACCGACAGGTTCAAAGAAATGATAAAGCAACCCTAATATTTGACTTTAGGATTTGTGTATGTACGTTCTTATAATCTATATTCTTTTGATCCAAAAAAGCAACCATTTCACGAAATTATTAGTTTTTGGTTATGAAACATAGAGTGTTTTTCTTTTTCTAATTGCTTACTGACAATGTTAGCTTTTTAGATTCCTAATCGACTACTGCACATGCAGCAAGTCTCATGTGGATGAATCAACCATATTAAGCCTGCTGACTGTGGAACCTTTTACTTTGTCCGCATCAGAGATCAGTTCAGAATAATGCATGGATGTTTGTGGATCGTGAGCTTTTACTTCGTTTGCTTTAGAGTTCAGAGTCTTGTGTTGAAGTTGTGGGTTGTAATGCTAATTTGTGAACTTTTACTTTTGCTTCAGACGTCAGAGTGTTGCTTTGATGAAGCATTTGTTGCCTTATGTGGTGGGTATTGTTGTTCCTGTTTTAACATTGGTTGATGCCATGCACGCAGACTGGTGTGTTTGTTTGCATAATCTACTTTCGTCGTTTATTTCGTCTCATTTGGAAAGCAAAGGTTCCAACCAAAATTAGAATTTTTGGTATAACTATATGATAGGAAAGAAGCAGAAATTGCAACAACTCTTCATGCTTTTGAGGAATACAAAGTTGTAAGCAAGCTATAATATGGCATGAAACTTGCTCTGCATTTAGCTAAAAGCTGGTGTTTGTTCTGCTGTTGCGGCAATGGATAATGAAACTAAGGAAGGAAGCGTTTGTTTTGTAAGCTTTGTTGAAAGGGATTCTTTCTTGCTGGTGGTAGCACCGAAGCATGGACATACACCTGATTTCAAGGTTGTAAATTGTGTCAAATTTAATTAAATGGATTACTTTGAAACGATTTTAAAAAATTGGGTATAAAAATTAAATTCTAAAACTCGATAATGAAAATGAAACATTATGCAAAGATCATGAATATGTGGTTCAATTTACTCGCTCATTATACCTGTCTTTGGTCTGTATGTATAATCTAGCAGGTGGTTTAAGCTCAGATGGTTGAGAGTTTGAATTTACAAGATCATTAAGTTTACGTTGTAGTATCTCTGGTTTTGTAAATCTAAGTTATCAAGTGCAAAGAAAAGCAATTTGTTCAACATTGTAGCAAATAAATAAACTAGAGGAAAGCAAGTCAAAAAATAGAAGACTTGCTATGCACGTTCGTTCATTATATCAACATTGAAGACCAAAAATCATAAATATATATATATATATATATATGTATGTATGTATGAATTACTTGTAAAAAGTAGAGTTCATTCTGAAAAAATTCCGAACATAAAGTAATCTATGTACCAAATCATTGACAGTTTAATCAATAAAATAAGTTTAAAAGAAAAAAAAATTAAATTAATAAAAGAACAGAATTTTCTTTTTGCCTTATATCATATAACCATCTTCTCCTTCTCTAACTTTGATCAAAGCAAAGCCAAGTTTTGGTTCCGGTTGGACGCGTAACGACCAAACTTGTACCACCGACTTTGTCTTGAGACTATCGGTATTTCTCGTCGTCATATCATGCCATTCAGTCTTGAAAATATATGCCTTGCTCCCTCCGATTTGTCACTTGGTGAAGTGCATTTTAGATATCTTAAGACATAATTCAATAAATACAACCTCTATGTCCTTTATGTTCTTTATTATTTTCTCTTCAGATTCAATTAAGAATGTATTTCTGACTTATTTCACCGACATGGACAAACGATTTTGTAATTGCTTTAAATCAATAATTTGAATAAATTTTTGAATAACAAACTTTATTTTAGTCCCACCCAGGTTTTCAATGCAATTCTTGAATGCTTGTGGCATATCAGGAGGTGGTTCCAAACTCAATGTTGTAAGCTCCACAATGCCCTTCTTGTGACTCTGCTTCTTATTATTATTGTTGTCTGTCTTCTGCTTATACTCCTTGCTATTGTTCTCTGTCTTCTGCTTCTTTTGCGTCCTGGTCAAGTAATCTTCCTTCTCTTCTTGAAGTAAGCAATAAGTTCTATTTACAGGATTACTTTTGATATTTTTTTTCTCATTGATCATCTTCTTTTTCTGTGTGGATTCATTGACCATACGTTTTACAAAATCATCAAATATTATCTCAGTTAGTTTGCTTAGCCACTGGCTTCCATTATCTATTTCAACATTCTTATTCAGTTTCTCCCATGAATCACCATCGTCAACATTCTTAAAATCTTTAACCGTTGACATCTTTAGTATCTTTCCCAACGTCAAAGAAATTATCTCTAATCTCTTTAATCTATTGTAAAGAAAAATAATGAAATAAATACTCTTTTCAGACCACTATATATAAAGCGATATTTTGATATATAATCTCTTTTGGTTTCAACTTTTTTACGATTCCTAATTCTAGTGAATTTAGAATGGTATTTTGACATCTAATCCCTTTTGATTTCAATTTTTTTACTATTCCTAATTCTAATGGGTTCGGACTATAATTTCTAAACTTTTATTTGTCCATTCAAAAGCTTAATGCTGGTAAGAATATCTTTAAAATACTACATTACCCACTTAATTTCCTAGTTATTGGAGGTCAAATGAACACATGAAAAATATGTAAACCCCATTTTGTAGTCTATGCTCACAACCAATTGGTAATAACCAATAGCATAGAAACTAATATCATTTCAATCATCGAGAAACATGCAGCACAGAAAATCCGCAGGTGAGCAGGCATTTGACACAGCCTAAATGAGAGGCTGCTTCTTCCCTGGTTTATGACTGAAACCGATTTCAACCCAGAAACTCTGGTTGTAACCTGTTAAAAGATGTTGAACAGCATGGAAATCAATCAATAATTCAGATAAAAAGAATAGTACTAGAAAACAACTATCTTCAAAGATAACTCAAAACATTAACCAAGCAAAGCATAAACTTTACTTTTGCACTTCCTTCATATCCTATTTTACTACATTTACAAACAAAATCCAAAGGGAAGACCAAACACATGCCATTGACATGCATAAGTAATCTAAACATCAATATTAACTACAATAACACTTAACAGTATGTGGTTCCCTTGATCCCAGAAGTCCCATCTTTACCCATATAATATTTAATTCATATCTGCTAATCTACGTTAAATATCAATATAATTCCATAGAAAAATCATGCTAAGCAAAAACTAGGACAACAAACCTACTAGAACTAAGAACTAAAAATAACCACAAAATCTATAGCTTTCCTCTCTACAACAGCTCATCAGATGCAAAACAATGCTCCTGGTTTTTGCTTTGGCTACTTGCTTTTTGCTCTCTAGAAGGTTGATAAAAAGCAAATTCATAATCCATCAAAAATGAGCAAATATATATAATGCAACACCGATTTCAACATGATTTTTCAATCTAAAGGTAGAGTAATGCACTACAAAATTTTGTAGTGATGCCGGCAATGCTGGAATTTTGTAGTGCACAGTGCACGACAAATGGCAGAGGAAATGTGTGAAATAAAAATGGTATGGTACACTTGTTGGTAAGATTGGACATGACTTAAATGAAATGGAGCCCAATTTTGAAAACCAAAATAGAAATGGGTTGGGTTGGCCTAAGCTAAATCATGCACTATCTCTTTGGCCCAAAAGATATTGGAATGGAAATTTTAAAATAAATATGCAAATCTTAAATAAATAAGGCATAAAAAATATAAATTAAAAATTGATAAAAATTATATATTAATATAAAAGTATTAAAAAATATTTATATTGGGCATATTGATATGAATTGACACAAAATTTTAATGTTTTAGATAATATGTATATAATTTTACATAATAAAAATAAAAATTTTATACACAAATTATCAGATTTACTCTCAAATTCTTCTCTTTTTATTATTAGTTATATAAAAGGGTTTCTAGCTATGTGCTAAATATTAGAGAGGCATTATTTCTTCAAAAGCGATACATAGCATTTATCTCTATTTCAGATGTTTTTAATGTAAAAATTAGCATTAATCTATGAAGTATTATTTATTTTGACTCAAAAAATTCATAATTTTATTTTTGAAATTTTTTTTCATAAGTACAAATTTAAATCTTTATATATTTACCATAACAAGAACCTCATAATAATTTTGATGTGAAATTAAAACGTTACATTAAATTCATAATAATTTTGATGTGAAATTAAAACGTTACATTAAATTCAAATTCTGATATGAAAAAAATAATTATTTTTCATCCTCTAATCCAATGTCACTTAAAATTAAAAAAAAAAAACAGAAAGAAACATTAAATATATTAAAAATCATTATTTTATGTAACAAAAACCGAGTTTTTTAATTCATAAGTGAATTTACATAAATGTAGTGTTTCATTTGTACTTATATTAATTTATTGATTTATCATTTTTCTTTTACACCAATTGACATGCTTCATGGTTAGGAAAATTAGATTAATTACGTTCTGTAATTCCTCTAAATAAGATTAAATGAGCTTATGGAGGGAGAATTATATGGTTTTATAATTTATATACAAATTAAATAATTTATAAATTATGATAAAATTGAGGAAATTGGTCTTGAAGCCCATGTTACATAGTCCAAACTTTGATTTTCGATCAATTTTCAAGACAAAACCATGTATTAATCTTTACTAACAATCACATGACTCATGTCATTTCTAATTTTTTTTTTTGGATTTGATTTCAAACTTGTTTTATACGTTGAAAAGACTTAAAAGTAAAGTCTTCGCCAAATGTTTAAGGAACTAAGCCAATTGTTAGAAGTTTGAAGTTTTTTTTTTACAAAGAAGGAAGCCTCCAATAGCAGCCAGCCGTGAGCTTTACCTTCCAAGGCTCGACTTATACCTTATATTTATCTTTTTCAATTTTTTAAATATTTTTATTAATCAATAATTTAATATCTCGAATGGGATTATTGGATTTAAAAATTATTATTCAAAACCACATTTAAATAAAACTAGACTTGTAAATTGAATGATAATTTAATCTATGAATAAACATACTCACTAATCAACATATATTTAATATCTTTTCTATTAAATATTTACTTTAAAATTAATTGATAATAAATAAAAATATTTTATTTTGTAATTTTTGTCTATTACATTTTTCAAGTTCATCGCATATATACAAAAACATAGAGCTCTGTTCATTACGTGAAAAACTTAAAATGAGAAACAAATGAAAATCACTAAATAAAATTTGTATTTTAATATTATATTAAACATTTAATTTAAATTCAATCAACACTAAATAAAAAAATTTAATTTAAATATAAAATTTAAGGGACATTAAAATATTCAAAAATAGGCAAATTTTGTTTTCATGATTTATATTTTCCAAGCCTTCTTCTATCTGGTTTCATTGTCAGCATTAAATGTGATGATACAAAAGAATCAACCATGTCGGTAACACCATTTAAAACAGTGGTCCATTAATGGCAGTTGAAAATGGAAAACTTGAGAAGTGGTTTTCACGTACACGTCGATCTCACTCCTTAATTTCTTCATGGTTTCTGTCAAGTTTCCCCCAACTAACTATTTGGTTTTATTTCATTTTCATGCTTCTAATTACTGGTCTTAGTTTGGCATCATCATTTTGCAGGCATCACGATTCACAATTTATGGTTATCAGTTAAAAATTAATTATGACAATGATCCTTAATTTCTGTAAAATTTAAGCGTCAAGCGTCTTCAAAATTTTAATTTTTTTAAAAATTATCATTTAATATATTATCAATTTAATTTTTTAACTTCACAAATTAATTCTTTTATTCATTTTAAGATAAAAAAAAATCAAGTTTTAAATTAATTCCAATACTCAATATCATGTATAAATTCTTTGAAATTTTTTTATACATTATGAATTGGTTTTTATATTTAATGCAAGTTAGTGCAAAACAATTATATAATATCAGTTAATTACAATATATCATTTTATTAATAAATAAACATAAATTATTAAAAAATATTAATATATTATTACCGCATTAAATATAAATTATAAAAATATTAATTCAAAAATCTATACAAATTGATTTTTGTAATGTTAAGTCACTTTCACATTGCGGTGTCCTCGAGATCGAGAAAGGAAACATTTGAGAGATATGATAAGACTTTGGCTTTGAATGTGGAATCCAAATGGTTGGTTTTTACCTTTTATTAAATGTGGAATAACATATTGGCGAAAATTTAAATAATTGATTGATTCCGGGAAGACTAAAAGCAAGGAAGTCCTGTAGATTTTTTGGTATAACAGAGGATTCTTAGATTTTGTTCGGTATACTTCTTTTAAAGAAAAATCCATGTAAATAATTTTATTAGAGTTTAGTGAATTTATAAAATTTATTTTTACAATTTTTAATGAATTCAAATTCAAAATAATTATACAAATAAACTCTATTATTACTTATATCAAAATCCTTTTATAATTTCATAAATTTTGACTTCTACTCCATCTACCCAAGATATGAATCATAAATTATTTTTCAGCATTCGAAATATTTATAAATATTAAATTTTATAAATTTATAAAGAATTATTATCAAATACAATGTCAGTTATAAATTATAATTTGTTGACATGCATAGCTTATGCACAAATTAATAATTTTCGTCATATTTTTAAATATTATACGTACTTTTTTTTGAAAAATTAAAATTTTATTTATCCAAAAGAATAGTAGGGATTTTTACAGAAATGAATGATAGATATATTTGATTCAAATCTAGCTATAAACTGTTGATTTTTTTTAATAATTGTACTACATAACAAGGTAAAATAATTTCAATTTTATTAAGCATTCAAATTAATATGAGAAACATGATTTTAAATTTAGCGCATTGAATTAATGTGAAAATTGGATCTTTATTAAAAAATATTAGATTAAGTTAAAACTTAAAAATACGTCTGGTAAGATTATCTTATATTTTTTTATTAAATTTGATAATTTTTTATACGATATGATTACATAATATAAAAATAATATAAAAAAGACACAAAAATGATTGAGTTTTGGTATAAAGTTATAATGATTTAAAAAAATTTAAAAAAAATTTATGTTTGACATATTAATATAAATTTTAATACAAAAAATTTCGTACTTTATATATTTTAACAAGAAAACACAAAATAAGTACACGAATTACCGATTTTAGCTTTAAATAAAGTTCAAGGTTAACACTTAGACAATATGACATGTTCTTGTGATTTTATTATATGAATTTTTATTCCTCGTTGGAACTTTTTCAAAACTTTTTCTTTATATCAAAAGGTAAATTTACAGCACCGAATTGCTGTCCGTTATTGTAATGTGACCTAATTAAAAGGCACCACATTCCTAAATAAATGTGCACTTCAAACTAATTGTTGGAGTTTTTAATATAAGTTATGAAAAAAAGATTTTATTTATAAATGTAAGAAAATTTATTATATTTTGAACTAATTTTTATGAAATCATGTTTCACAAAATTCAATGAGTGAAGGAAGGGATTATTAATGTTTTCTCAAGTTCGTTATGTAAAGCTAATTTGAATAGTTCAATAATTAATTTTGATAAAATTAAAAAATATTAAATATTTAAAGATAAATTATAAATATTAAATATTTTTATTTTTTCAATTCTTTTATTTTTCTCTTATTTTAAAATAAATTATAATTTATGGATACTAACTAGTAAACCCAACAGGCTATATATTTGTTTTTTAAACCCTTAAAATAGCATTTGAAATTAATAAGATCCGATAACATCCCATGTCATTATGATCAAACTTTGACCTGATTTGTCGTGGCATATATTTTTCTTTTGAGAAGTGATTTTTCTATAGAAAAAAAAAAAGTTTGTAAAAACATTGTTATCATGCATCATTTTTTTTTTGTCTTAACTCTCAATCATATTCCACTATTGGAAAATTCAGCTTTGGGGAACTTTGGCTTTTAACAAACTTTTCTGACGTAGAAAGAATCTCTACTTCATTGGATAGAAAAAAAAAAGAGAAATTACTAATAAATTCCAATGATGACAAAATAATATTCGTGTATCTCAATTAAAAATTGTTAAAAAATTTGTTTATTAATTATTTTATTTTTCTTCACCGACAAGACACTTCTAATAAATATTTTATAAAAAATTCCTTCGAGTAATTGTTTAATTAAAATATTATTTGATTGAGACATATGCTAAATAAATCTAAAGAAAGATATTCTTTTGTTTTGTTTATTAAATCACATATTTTATAATTTAAGGATTAAAAAAATTGTATGTAACTTCTTTAATTTCCTCTTAATTCTGAAAATTCCTTACTTATTTTTTGCATAATTAAAATTTTTCAAATTCGTGAGTTTTAAAATTTTAATCTCATTTAAATTAATATCTAAGTAATAAAAAAAATAATCACCCAAAGGTCTTCCTATTCTGAAATTGATTCGCCAAAAAGAATTTCAAAAATATAAGGTTATAATTTTATTAGCTGTTTTGAAAGGTTAAAACTGAATTTTAGAAAAACTTGGCTTTCAAAAACAACAGCCTTTTTTTTATTTTTTTCAATGGATAATTAGTAAATATAAACTATGGATTATTATTTAATGAATTTTTTAGATTTTGTAAGCGAAATTTATAAAGTAATCTATCTTTTTTAAAAATATTAAAAAAATAACTAAAAATAAAGTGAAATATTTGAAAGTTTTCTAATTTTACCTATGAGATTAAAAAACTCCACAATTTCGGTGTATAAGATAATATAATTTTATATAACTAATTATGTTTTAAATATTAGAAAATTAATTAATTAAACAAAACAAATACTGGAAAGCATGTGTTTACATAGTAAGTGAAGGAAACGGAAATGGCTCCTTCAAAAGTGTCCTTTTTAAGGATGAAATTTCGGTTAGTATATAACTATTTATTGAATATAGTGGGTCACATAAATTTATGACAACGTTAAACGGTTGGCTCATTGAGATTAAAGCCATTGTTAAACTTTCAAGTACGGGAAACATTCAATTAATTAATAGTAATATTATTCATAGGTCAATTTCATAGTATTTTTTTTAAAAAAAAA
This sequence comes from Firmiana major, assembly GCA_033439115.1. Classification (NCBI taxonomy): domain Eukaryota; kingdom Viridiplantae; phylum Streptophyta; class Magnoliopsida; order Malvales; family Malvaceae; genus Firmiana; species Firmiana major. The sequence continues at coordinate 66,047,789 of CM065906.1, forward strand.
AAACAAGCCACACTTTATCTAATAGACTTGATAATTCGTACATAAAATTTATATTAGTATCATATAAAATTATATTTATATTGTATAAATTATGAAAATTTTTTATCGACAAACTAAATATAAAGTAATTTTTAAAATTTTTATCATATTCATATACAATTTGTCACTTTTATGTTTTTTTTTTGTTATTTTTATGTCGTATCTAAAATTATTAAGTTTATCGTCTAAAAATAAAAATAAAGAAAAGAAATTACAATTGTTGAATTTTGAATTTTAGATTTATTAAAATTCATTTTTAAAGTGATTTTATGAAACTTAAATCTTGAATTTTAACAAATCCAAAATGCATTTGTTCTACTACTTATAAAATTCTGTAAAATTAATTTAATTTAATGAATAATAAACAAATAAATAAATAAAATGAAAAACTTTCAAGTGAATTTCAAAAAATTCAACTATCCAAAAAAATTTGCAAATTCCATTGTCAATGATAAATCATAATCTAATTTACTACTAATTTTAATCAAATTATTATATAATAGTAAAATCGTTATCTTCGATTGCATATTCTATACTGTTCAGATTACATTTTAATATTTATCTCTTTTTTTTTTTAATTTAATTTTGTACTCCACTGAAAAGATTTAGAAACGACTTTAGAACTCAGATATTGATTGAAATTATGACCAAATAATTATCCAGCTCAATCATATGATTAAAGATAGAAAGTCATGTTAAATCCAAATCTTGGTATTTCCGTTTATTTAAGAAAATTTTAATTTGATATAATCAGCATTATATAGAAATAATTTAATTTAGTGAAAATTTCATACTCCTTTTGCTCCTTTTAATTACTAATTAATTGTGTAATTACAAGCAATTTGTTTGTGATATGCTAAAGTGATCAATTTTTTTATTTGTTTTTTCCCTAATTTATTCATTATTTTTTAAAATTGATTGCATTGCTTGCTGATTACAAAATAAAAAAAATAATTAAAAATAAAATTTAACCTCATTTATAAAATAAAAAATTTCATTGTCTATATATATAAAAATATACCCTAAAAAATTAACATAATTAAAAAAAATCTAATCATTATCAATTATATTGTGCAAATTTAACATGATTAAAGTTGACTAAAAATTTTAATAAAAAAAAAATAGTTAAATTATATGGATGCAATAAATCTTCCCAAGAGAAGTATGCTAATACGACAATTAAGAATAAAGAATAGAAAACAACACCATAAATTGGAATTTTGCTGTTTTGGGTATTAACATAATTGATTTATTAATATTTGCCAAAATAGAATTAAATTAAAATCAATGGTTTTATTATAATTTTTTAATTGTGAAAATTTCACAAATATAATAAATTTGGAAAATAGCCAAAGCCGAGCCGAAGCCATGAAGAAAAGCAAAACGGAGTGGGTTTAGTGAAGGAAACGGCGGGTACAACTAACGCTCCCAGTCAGAGTCCGCTTTTTCTTTCTCTCTTTAAAAACTTGCAATCAAATAATCTTGCCATGCTTGTCTTTCACTTCCCTTTTCCACAGTCTTTCCTTTTGCTGCCTCCCCATTTCACCACCACCAAACCCCAAACAACTCGCTCTCTCTCACAAAAGGAATTTCTGGGACTCTCTGCTTTGGTTTTTTATCATTTATTTTAAGTTTTTTGAATTTCAAATTCCACCAAAACCCTTCATTTTCACGCTATAAATACTCTCTCCGTTTCTCTCCCTTTTCCCCCTCTCTTTCTCGCCTGAGGTTCCTTCGGTTCTTTCGTTAATACCGGTAAGCTTTCGCTCTGCTGATTTTTAACGTTGTCGTTTTCTGCTTCGTCGTTTTCCCCATTTTCGCACTGAATTTCATGCACGGTGGAAACTCGAGACCCGAAAATCGGTGTCGTTTTGATCTCCGGTTCGAATTCAAAGAAGACGATATGATGTCAGTACCGTGACGTTATTGCCGTTCATTTTGAGTTGGAGCTCGAGGCGGTGCCGACTTCGTTTGAGCTCTAATTTTTCACACCTTAATTTTGAGATCAAAATGGCGGAGTTTTGACTTGTTTTGAAACGATCCGAGTCGAAACCGAGTCATTATTTCGCTTTGAAAATTTGAAAACCTCGCCTACTTTTTCTACTTTGATTTCAAAAAGTCTTGGCTTCAGTTTCAAGGAACTCGAATTGCCGCTTATTCGTAGTTTTGAATTCAGAGTTGCTTCGAGTCTGATCCGAGACGAAGCGTGTCACAACCAGATTTAGTTTCGAATTCACCGTCTATTTTGTTTTTCTTTATATTTTTATCATTTCTTTTTATGTTGAATATTAATTCGGATATTTTAGAAAATGAAAAACGAAATTAGCTAATAAATATTTGGATAATATTGCTGATTAGTATGATTATATGCAGATTAAGGTTTGGAATTTGGATGCTAAGTGAAGAAGGAAAATGGATAAGCAACTTTTGGAGATTGAGCCAAAGGAACTTATATTCGTATGTAAGTGCAAAATTACTTGATTGCCCCTTCACTTTTATTACATAATATATTCTTATCATAATTTCCTTTTTGGCAAAAAAAAAAAAATTATAATAATTCGATGAAGTCACTTTTTTTTTTAATTATTAAAAAAGGGGTTATTTTGAATTATTTCTTTGTTTGGTTACTAAATACGCTGATGAAATAAGACGGATTTGTTAAAAATAAAATATAACTAAAAAGAGTAAAGAAAAAGGGTTTTTATTTATATTTTGTGGATTTATTGTTAAATAATCGAAGGGGTTAATTAATTCCATAATAATGTTATTTATATAGCTCTGGTATTTATTTATTTTGTTTGGTAGTTTTATTGAAGAAGCAATGCTCCTGCTCGGTTACTCTTACAAATAACACTAACCAATATGTTGCTTTCAAGGTCTGATCTCTGAACCAGCACTCTATACTTTTCTCTTTTCTTTTTATTTAAGATTTATGTCATGAGATAGAGTGTGTTAGAATGCTGGATTGAAATGTAATTGAAGCAATGATATTTTGCAGGTTAAAACTACAGCTCCTAAGAAATACTGCGTGCGGCCTAATGTTGGCATTGTTATGCCAAAATCAGTATGTGATTTTACCGGTAAGAAGTTTTTGTATGTTTTAGGATTGTATATTTCTATATGCATGAATGTAAGTACGTAAGAAATGAATGTAAAAGGTTAAGTGGTCTTTAATCTTAATGACTCACGAGTAATATTGTAAGTAATTTAAGATGGCATTTTCATTAGAAGTAGATATGAGGTCACCTGGCTGATGGAACCTAGACATTTTAAGCATTTTGCCATCTGGGAAAATGAAAGTATTGGAATAAGGGTAAATTTTCCAGCCTTTAAGGTGCTTTGAATGCAGGGCATGTTCCTGCGAAGCTGCTGGTTTCTATTGCATTGATAATTCATGATTGGTTTCCTGGGAGTGCAAATCTGTTAAGGAAACAAAAATTCCATACTTGACAACGACAATCTTGACGTTTAGGACAATTTGCTATGGTGCTGTCTCACTAGCAGGAAAAGTGAATCAAAGCTAGTGATGCAACTTAGAAATAAAATATAGTACTGAATTTCGAAATGATGTTCTTTATCATACTGCCCTGTGCTCTACCATGTATCTCTCTCATTTTTTATATTTTTATTTTTCATTTAGTTACCATGCAAGCTCAGCGTGAAGCCCCTCCTGATATGATATGTAAAGATAAGTTCTTAATTCAAAGCACAGTTGTCTCACCAGGGACAAGTGATGAAGACATTACAGCTGCCTTAGTAAGTAATTTTCTGCCTCGCTTGTGCTTTATTTGATAATAAAAGTAAGTGACTTTCGTTCATTCTTTTGCTTGGCAGTTTGTCAAGAACAGTGGAAGATATATTGAAGAGAACAAGCTTAAGGTTGCCCTTGTCAGCCCTCCTCATTCACCAGTATTATCACCAATTAATGGAACAATGAATGAGGGAATAGCCTATAATGTGTCAATACCAAAAGAGCCAGTAATCAGTAGAGTTGGGATTCTTGCACCACTGCGGACGGTTAGATCTACTAATTTTCTCTATCTTTCTGGCCCTTAAAATAAAGTTACTTGTAATTTTACATCCAACATATGTGTACAATCAAATGCGAGTTTATGTATGATTGCATTATCTTTTTAAGGAAATATATATTTCTAATCTGAAAGTAAATTTGATGAGAATTTTTGTCAAGTATGAGATTATACCTAATATCTTCTTAATAAATTAGTGATGTCCCCTTTTCTCTGCCAGGTTCCCGAGGTTGGGGAGTCAAAAATGATAAATTTTGAGGATTTAAAGCCAGCAAAGGATGCGGAGTGGAAGCCAAGGAAGGATATGTTCTATGCAGAGGATTTAAAGCCAAAGAAAGATGCCGAGCTGAAGCCTAGGAATGATGTTAACGTTGAGGACATAAAATTAACAAAAGACGCAGAGCTGAAGCCTAGGAATGATGTTAACATTGAGGACATAAAATTAACAAAAGACGCAGAGCTGAAGCCTAGGAATGATGTTAATGGCGAGGACATAAAATTAACAAAAGACGCAGAGTTGAAGCCTAGGAATGATGTTAATGGCGAGGACATAAAATTAACAAAAGACGCAGAGCTGAAGCCTAGGAATGATGTTAATGGCGAGGACATAAAATTAACAAAAGACGCAGAGCCAAGGAATAATTTTGTCAATAGCAAGGAGTTGAAGCCAGTGAATGATGTGGAAGCAAAGTCAATGGATGATATATTTGATATTGGGGAATTAAAGTCAGTGAAGGAAAAGGAGTTCAATGCATTGAAGGATGGCAAGGTGAAAACATTGAATACTGTGGAGGAGCTGAAGTTTGCCAATGATGTGGAGGAAATTAAATCAAAACTAAATGACCTTGAATCTAAGCTAGGCAAGGTAAGTTTGTTTAGAAGATGGAATGATGCTTGATATTGACACTTTAAATAAGGTTGAATTATATTTTGCCATCATTAATCTGCATCTCTTGTCTTGCTGCCCTATAAAGTTTCAGTAACAGTAGTGGCCAACTGGTCATATCCTTTTCAGGCTGAAGCTACCATTTCAAAACTGATAGAGGAGAGGAGGCAAAGCACTCAAGGGAGGGAGATCTTACAAGAGGAACTAGTAAGTTTTCTGTCTGTGCATTCTTCTTGTAGATTCTTGTTATATTATATGTTCTGTATCACGAATTCAATCACGGATAGTCACTTATCCTAGCCACTTCTGTAGCGTGAACTGTGATGCCACTTCTGTTGGTGATTTTCTAGGCTTTTAGCTTTTGAACTGTTAATAATGAATGGTCATCATGTGTATGTCCTTGAATATCTTCTCTTTCTCACTTTCTGAGAATATGCCAGTGATTGGTTTACCATGCAACATTTCCTTCTGTCTTTTCCGTCCACAATAAATCCTCTTCCAGCTATCCATATGGGCCGATTGCAGCAAAGCCCTTCACCTGATTTCTTTACTGAGTGGAATAGTGGCCCTGTCACTAGGAGATGCTTAGAATTGCAGAGATAAGGAAGTGGGTGGGAGAGGTGGCGGGCCAATTTCGATTCTACTTAGCACCCTCCTCTTTGGATCATGCAGGAAAATAAGCTAAAACTCTTTTCTGAATCAACCACCAGAAACCAACTAGTCATAAAGTTATAAATATAGAGCGAAAGGCAGTTTTATTAGATTGCAGCAACACAATGGATGTTTCAGTTTATGCATTAGCCCTTTAAATTATTGACAGTGAACTCCATATTTATGCAGGCTTTATTGAGGAAAAAGACTAATCTAAGAAGAGTTCAAGTGGGATTTCCTCTCCTATTTGTTTGTATGGTAGCGCTCGTCAGTGTCTTTCTCGGTCAGCTTCTGCCCCATTGACTAAGAAGTAAGAACCCTTCCATGTCATGCCATTACCAGAAACAATCATACAGGGTTTGTTAATAGTTAGAAATCCAGGGTATAAATACTTTCTCATAGCTAGTGTGCACAATAGTAGCGGTGATATAAGCAAAAGAATTTGCATGTAAAGGTTTATGTTTACCTGTTTGGCCAAAAGGAAATGAAAGAACATTTGAGGTTAACCCATAGATTAGTAGGAACTGTTTTTTGTTGATAATTATCATCTTGAATTGAAATTATTGTGAAACTTTTGCAAGCAAATGCGGCTAAACTCAGACTCGTTCTTGTTGAGGATCAAATTATCAAATTAGGTGAAACATTTACTAGCAAATGTCGCGTAAACTTGATGTTGAGCGATTAATTAAATGATCATGTTTTCATTTTTAAGGTATGATAATTTTGTAAATTTACAGCTTGAATTTGATTTTGAGCGATAAATCAAATGATCATATTTTTATTTTTAAAGTATGATAATTTTATAAATTTAAAGTTCAAATTTTAGCATTTATATTTTTCTTTTCTTCAAGTCAAAAGCTTTTATCATAAAAAAATGACACTTAAACTTGATCTTAAAACATTCTTTTAAAATTTTTTTATCATATTTATATATATTTTTTAAATTTTTATTAAATATTAACGCGTGTCACTTTTGAATTATATCTAAAATTATGGAATAAGTACAAAAAAGAAAGAAAAATTCAGACTTTAAATTTACAATTTTTTTAATAAGATAACAATTTTAAATCTACATTAATATTTTTTTGTCAAAAATGAACTTTAGACATATTCGTTCACATTTGCAAAATGAAAGGGCAAAACCTTCCAAACACTCTTTCAAATCTTAAATTTTACATTTTAAACTCTCAAATGTCAAAGAAAAGCACAGTATAATCTCCACATAGTTGAGGAAGAAGAATCAGGAACCTTTCAAGGAAACTTAATATGAACCAAACCTATACATACATACATAATAGAGCTGATTATAGAACATATTGTGCAGGCTTCTCACCGGCCTTGATAAAAATTTGATACAAAATTTTCAAACTATTTTTGTGTTTATAAAACCGTCTCCGATGCATTGTACGGGTATATTTTTGTACATCTAGTACAGCTTACCTCATTGCCATTGAGGTTGATTATGTTCACTTCTTTCTGTTGGGGAGCCAGGAACAAATGGCACAAAACCCCGGCCACCAAACACTGGACGCATGAAGGCATTATCAAACTTGCGCCAGTAGTCATGAACAGTGTGTGTCGGAGTTGTGAGAAATGCGCAAATGCTGCCTGGTCGCTGAACTCCAGATAGACTATCATCGAAGGAGTCCTGACCGCTTCCAAGAAATGGAACTACAATGGATTTCGGAGTAGATGAGTCCGAAAGCATGCTAGTTGTTGCTTTGGGATGAGGCAGCAGGAACCGTATCAGAGGTTGAGTCATTATACCAAAAACCTGAGCAGAACCAACAGATAAAGAGTTCAGTATCAACTTCAAGAAACTCTTATAGAAGTTAGCCGAGTAACAAGTAAACCATTCTTATGCGATTCGAAACTTTTATGGATTAACAGAATATGTGATAAAGCTCAAATAACCAAACTTATTTGGAGCGTTACAACAAAACCTTCAACGTTTTTGAAAAATAAAAGATAAAGGGCCGTGTTTTTGGTAGAACCATCAAGTCTCTAAGCAGTTTAAAAATGAAGCCGGAACATCTTACCATAGTGCTGAAAAGAACAACACTGATTGTGCTTGTGATCATAATTGCATTCCCTAGCAGTTGAGTGTGCCCTGCCCTAGTAAACTGCATTTATATAAAGTAAAAGTGGTCAGAGTCTACCAGATGAGATCAATCAAACAATCTCTCCCTTTTCCTCTCATTCTATGAATTAATATTTGAACTTATTTTCTAACATGCATCAAGCATTTTGAATTCCCGTAGTCTTTTAGCCGACTTTAGTAAAAGAGGCTACTTTTCATGACGTAATAGAAAAAATTTTGTTTCAAAAGAAATAAGATTATCTATACTTTACCTGATTATATGCAAGTGCAATAGATACGGCACCTCTCATGAGACCAGCCCACCATATTATGATCTGAACAAAAGAAATACAGAGAAATAATAATGTCAAATACCATCATTAATTGATTTAGAAGCAAAAAGAGCATCTCAAACTCGTACCTGTTGCCGAAAGCTGATTTTTTCGCTAGCTGATTTCTTTGTTAAGTTGGATAAAAATGACAGCGGAAACACGAAAGCTGCTCTTCCAGCCATAACCAGAGCAATCAGCACAGAACTAACGGCAACTGATGTTCCGCGTCTGCGTAAAGAAGATCAAACACAATGTCACAACAACGGATTATTCTATAAATGGGAGTTATTTTGTACAAGTTGCAAGGAAGATAAAGGAAATGGAAAGGAAAATCTGAAAAATATACGTGAAGCAGAGGTTCAAGACAAAAAAAATGACTCATTCATATACACTTCTACCAAAATCTAGTTAGAGTACTTGCCAACTGGTGCACAGAGCATACCTATCATTAACAAATCTCCATTTCTCAATGTCCAAGGCATCCATGCCGACATAAAGAAAGATAAAAGTCTCAGCAACAAACGACAAGGTGGCAAAAGCATGCCTGTGTTTTTTTTTTTTTAAGAAAAAATAAAACTGAATCACTTGAGGCATATTAAAGAGTTAAACTTTGTTTAAGGGAGTTTTTTTTCTCCTAATATTATTGACCTGTGACCTTTTTTTCCCTAAGATAACACAGCAGAGGAGACATACTTGGTAGTTACTCTTGAGCTCTCAGTAACATTGTGCCAGGTATAATGTGACATCACAATCCCACAAAAAAAGACCGTGAGAATGCCGCTTAAATTTAAGAGCTGCAGGGGAGGCAAGTCTTAGAGTTATTAAACAAGCACATTAATCATTAAATCTAGAAGCTAATATCAGAAAAGGAAGGGCTGCAAAAAACTGCCATATGATGCTAAGAAGAATCTTACTTCAGCCATGATATATGAAAGGTATGCCATGAGCATCATAAGAGCAAACTCCCGATCTGTCGAGTGCCTGAATCATGTTAAAATCAAGTGCATTCAGTAATTAGTTCTAGGCTTCCAAGATATTGTACCATCAACATTGTACTGTAATTACAAAATTCATGTTCAGTTGAAGTCCTCTGTTAATGTAAAAAATTTTAACATAGCAAGTGATTAAAAACACTACTTTTGTGTAAACCTTCATTCCCTGGAGACGAGTATTAGATTCTTATATAAGTATTTTGAGGTTTTTTTATGTGTAGAAGACATTGAAAAGCTAATTGATACGAAAACCCAGATAGCATAACAAACATACCTGCCAAAGTACAACGTTTTGATGATGTAAGCGCTTAATAGTCCAACCTGTGAGGAAAAGAAAAATATCACACCTTGCCGGAACTGCAGTGTTTAGAGAAAGAATTAGATTTGTATGAAAAGAGACTTACAACCACTCCCAGCAGAGTGCTTGCTAAAAATAAATACAAAAAGCTGCCAATAAACTCCAAGGCAATTCTGGGATTGATATTAGTGAGATCAAAACTCTGGATTGCATTGAATAGCACCACTGATGTCGCATCATTTACAACACCCTCTCCAAAAACGAGACTGTAGAGTAATGGAGTCTCATCCTGATTAAGCACCTGTACCATCAGAAGAAGCAGCCTCACTTCAGCAGTTTGATATGCTAGTCGTTTCAATTTAAAAATGCTACTACAATTTTAATTTATGCATACCTGCAGGGTGCAAACAGAATCTGTTGCAGCAAAGATTGCACCAATTGCTGAAAATTGTAGGGAAAAATAGTAAGTTACCCAAATATGAACAAAGCCAGTTTGAAAAATAAGGGAGCACAACAAGGGCAAATACCTAGAAAATCTCCAATGTCCAACGAGCCAATGTCCATTTCCTTAAAGAACTGAATAACGCCTGTTTGAAGCATCAGAGTTGCAATCACAACCAGCAAAACTAATATTCGAAATACTAGAATTTACACCAACAAACTAAGCCAACCCCTCACGTTGCCCCCTGGCTGCCAATACCCACTCACAAAAACAAAAGAGAAAACGAAAGAAATTGTACATATGTGTAAATTGCATCCATAAAGTTGTCAAAAATACCTAAAGATATAATCGTACAAGAAATTAATGTACCAACTGCCCCGAAAAGCACGATGGTGATAAAGTTACGGAAAAATTGCTTCTTTTTCACCTGGAACCTGGCAGAGAAAACAGAGATCAGAAAGGCTTTAGGAAAGAAAATAATTAACTAAATGTATTCTTCACTCTTCATTTTTTTTTACTCTAACAAATTTAAATTAAAAAATAAACTTCAACACCATAGAAAGACACCTATTTCCTCATTTACAATATTGTAAACATGGTGAAATTCTCAACGCACAAAGTTCAAGCCAGGATAGAGAACTAAGGAATAGGTGCTTAAAAAAATAAAGTTTCACATTGGATAAGTGTTGCATATCCATGCATTTTACCTTTTATAAGCTCTAAAACAATCTAAATTTTTTATTCACAAGAGAAATGAAAATTGGAGAACAAACTTACCCGGCATTGAATATAATAGGGGGCAGAAGATAAATAAAGAAAAGATCTTCACTGAAGACTAAAAGATGTGAGCTTCTTCCCCCACTCGACAACAAAATAATAACCCCGGTACAAAGGCCCTGCCAATAATATCAATTAAATAAAAAATATCCAAGCAAACAAAACTTAGCTGAATGGTTCATAAAAGAGTAAATCCAGCAGATAGATGTCGAGAGAGAAACTCACTATGAGAAGTGCAGTAATTGATTCATTCATCCATCTATTTTCCTCCAAAAGATGACCAACAACAATACATGCGCAAAGGAGAGCAACAAATATGTTCATAGAGACCACGGACGCATGGTCTGAAGTAGATAGCGTTTGCAACTTAGAAAAGACAGCAGCTAACTGCGTTGCCACCATATTGACCTCCTTTTTATCAAAATTTATTCAACAGCCAATCGATTTGTAGTTAAACTAGCTATAGTCAAAAGCTTTGACTTTAGATTTTCCTTCAACACTTCGAAATCTTCCAAATTTTCTATGCCTCTGAACTGTCCATTTCAAGAACTTTCGAATATCATGATTCACAGGAACTCTGTATTTACAAAAACAAAAAAAAAACAAAAAAAAAACCCAAAGGGTTAAACTCATTTCTTCGTATATTCATTCTCAAACCTCACTTTTCTTTTCCATTATCTTTGTTTAATTCTGTTTTTGTGGCTGCTCGTTGTCTTTAACTCTTGATTAAACAAGTATAGAATACTGAAAATAAAAATAACTCGAAATATTGAAAAATAAGAGAGAAACTTACTAGTTTTAATTATATAATTATAATAAAAAAAAATGCAGGTTGGAAGAAAAAAGGTGAAGAATTTAGAAACTCTTTTCAGTCACAGAAGTTAGTTATTCTAAAATAATTCTTCTCTCTGAAAAACAACAACAAATAATTTTCCTTGCTTTTATTTTTATTTTTATTTTTATTTTTTATTCTTGCACTTTCTCTGCAACCAAACATCCAAAAAGAACATATCGAAACGATTTTAGGAAGCTACAACAGTAACATGCATGAAGACCGCATTTATATTTCAGCTTTTTTAAACATTTTTGTTTTTTTACAAATATTTTGCGATTTTATTGAATCAAAACAACAATACACAACTAAAATGTTTAACATCTGTCTCTTCTTTTACTTTCCTTTCCTCCTCAATCTCAGCAACCAAACGTCTAAAAACAACAAAAAGAACCAAAACTTACCGAATCGTTTTGGAGAATCAACAGCGTGCTGCAACAAAGCATTCGTATTTCAAATCCGTCCAATTTTTTTTTTCTCTTATTTCAAATAATGTGTGATTTGATTGAATAAAAACAACACCGCAATTTCGAGAGGCGAGCGAATTCGAAGAGAAAGGTAAGAGGAAAAAAAAAGCGAAAAAGAGAATCCAAAGCTCCTCTGTTTCAAAATTTCCCACGTGAATCCTCGACTCTCCCACCAATCACGCTTTAAATTTGTTTTTCAGCTTCAAAGATTTTTCAAACCGCTTTAAATTTTTGTTTGGAGAGATGAAAAATGGCGATCTAGTTTCACGAGAAATATATGAAAATTAAAAAAGAATTTAAAAATAAATAAATAAATTTGTGGAGAGATAGTGAGAGAAAGAGAGGGGCGTGTTTGGCGGGTGATGAGTGAACACAAAGCAAAGGTGTTACAATACGGCCGGTGAAAAAAATTTAAATGTAAAACTGAATCATAACCGTTGATTTTTTGACGGATTAGTTGAAAGGTGAATCGTGTGGTTTCGACGATACTTTTACTATGAGACTGGGTATAGGGGAATAACTTTACATCTCCCTACTTCGATAACGGTTATGAAATTGGCGGCTTAATTGAAGAATCTAATGATTTCCAATAAATAAATAAAATAAGCTAAAATTCACAGCAAATAATTTGAGAGAACATGCTTCTATTTTATTTTCTTATCACTATTATTTATGTATAAAAATAAAAATAATATATTTTTATTTATAAAACTGAACACGAATTTGTTTTAATAATAGTAACAAAAATAATGCTAAGAATTTTTTTGATATTTTTGGTACTACATTGTTTTTCACTTTTTTTTTTTTACAAAAATAAATGTAAAGCTAAAATATAAAAAATAATAAAAATATTTATTAAACAAATCTAATTTTATTCTAACAAAATAAAAAATTATTCCACATATTTTTAATAATTTTTCTACTTTACTAACGAAATTAGTAAAATGACAGATATTTTTTAGAATATATTTAAAAAAATTAAAAATATTATTTTAATTTTGTATGAAATTAAAAAGTTTATACTGTAAAGAATGTATTTTGAAAAAATAGATTACAATCTCTTTATAAAAAATATTGGTTGAAGATTAACCAAAATAATTCAAGGACGGTGAATTATTAATAAATTATAAATATATGATTTGACATAATGATTTAAGTATTTGTATCATGTTTCATATTGTATCGTATTTGCACAAAATAAATTATTAAAACATAGATATGATTATTAAATCATAAAATATTCGATATATTTATTATATTTTTTAAATATAGTACGAATATATAATACGATTAACATGTTTATAATTAATATGTTTAATATAATATTATCAGATGCAATTAACACAACTAAACACAATTAAAAAGAATAACACAACACATGTTAGATGTGTATTTGTATGACATAATTTATATAAATGTGTTTTTTGTATCTTACATGTGTTAAATATATTAAAAACAATAAATAATATTCTCTCAAAATTCGGGTTGTCATAGCTAAAAACTAGACTTGACAATAGTAATAAGTTTCAAAAACAATTCAAAGCTGATACAAATTAAAATTAAGTAAAATTTATATATCAATATAGTAAAAATTAAAAATAAAATTTTATATTTTTCATGTTGGCATGAATTTTTCGTATTTTTCACAATATAAAATAAATTATAAATACGAATTATCAAATCTGTTAAACACCTGACATTTTTTTAATTCATATATGATTTTTCTCATATGATTTTGTATCAGTATGTTATATTCAAAATTGACAGATGAAATAATTCTACTCAATTCCAAGAGTCAAGACAAATAAACTTTATAAAGATCCAGATTAGGAGTGTGTATATATATACACAATCCAACTAAGATAAGTAAATTAGCAGATAAGAACAAGCGCTGTTGTATTCCGCAGAGGTCATAAGTTCAACATTAATGGAGGGTTTTTCTTTTTCTTTTTTTTTTTTCTTTTTTTTCAGTCAAAAATCGATAGGACTTAGCTCTAAAGTTGTTATCATCAAGCACACGTAACTCTCATATATATATATATATATATATATATATATATATATATATAAAAAATTACATTATGATCAATTTTATTATAAAATTTCCTTATTGATTAGGACTGTATTAAAAGTGAGTATAAATAATTGAACTAACAATTAATTAATTAATTAAAAGTTCATTTTGATAGATTATAATGAAATTTTTTAATATCATAAATTAAATTAAAAAATTACATATTTTATTTTTAACATATTTTAAGTGTGTATATCACTTTAAATTTGATTACGAAATCTAACATTTCATTGACTAGATATGAAATAAAGTTTTATTAATTATATGCCAGTATTGCATAGTGTAATCTGGTCCCATCTATAATACTTTTACACTGTTTAGCTTCAAATCAACATAGCTCGTGCAATGGTGGTGGAACACTTTATATATATATATATATATATATAAAGAGAAGTGTAATTTTTATTGTTTGGAACTTAGTTCTAAAAATTATGTGATTGAAGCAGCATTTTGAAATAATTGATTTGAATTTTATGTGAAAAGTTTCGTATGATTTTTTCAATTTCTCTAACCCAAAAATTTCTTTATCATACCTTACGTAAACCCCATTACAACCCTTTTTAGACCCTTAGATTTTTGCATCTTAATTCATTCATTGGTGAAAGAGATATGATGAATTTGCAAATTTATGGTAAGAAATCTTCTATACAATGACTTGAGAGTTCATTGATATATACCTTAAACACTTAAAGTGTGATGAGTGAAATCCAATTGCAAGGGTGTTGGATCCTGTGTACTTTATGAATTTAATTGAATCATTAAAGTGCTATTCATGTGTGTTATGAGAATTCGCCTTAAAAACTTATGTTTTATTTCTTGAAAAGAATGTGTTATGGATAAGCATAAGAAGAATATGAAGGAATGATGAGAAGAGATTATGAATTTAGACTATTGTATGCTTGATGACAAGCAAGGTTTAGGTGTGGGAGAATTTGATAAATTGCATATTAGACATATTAATTGTCATATTTTTTCATGATTTAAATTCTTTTATATGCTTAATTTTTGGATTTGACTTATATTTTCTATTTTGTATTGTGAATGAAGGAAAATGGACAAAATGGATTAAAAGCTGTAAATTCTGCTCAAGTCACAAAATCTGAAGAAATCTTGGAATTCAAGTTGAGATCTATCACTTGTAGCTGAAGTTGACTGAATCAATCTAAAGATGGCAAGTGGAAGATTTTAATTATTAAGGAAGATATATACAAAATCTGTAATTTGGCAAGTGGTGAAAAAATGAAAGAAGTTTAATTGTAATCAAACTCAATCAGAGAACTTTCCTTTGGAAACAGATTCTGGAGTTAGGATATTTAGTATTTAAAGACTAATAGTGGAAGAGGCTAAGGATCTCATTCTGAAATACTGAATCTTCATATATATTTTTATTTTTCTTTTGTGTTTTTTTCTGAACTTATGGCTTGCTAAATTTTTAGTTTAGTCAAAGGATAATTAAAGTTTGGGCTCTTCAAGAATTGTGAGATCTAATTAGTTTTATATTGTTCTTTTATATCTTTATTATTTATATGTCTTCTGTTCTTATTTAAATTATTGTTTTGATTGATTGTGCAAAAAGGGTCTTTTGTTCAATTGTCAGGATAATATATCACCAATTAGAAACCTGAATCCGTAATTGTTTAGGCATTCTAATATAAGTGGTAAATAACATAATTGATTTCAGACAGGATTTCAATTCTCTGTTAAGAAGATATATAATCTAGCTTAAATGAACCTACATGTGTGTTTGTTGGTTAGAATTGGTAGTCTCTCTAGTTTTCAATGCTGTTGGTAAATTAAATCTTATGATCGTATCTAAGGTTCTTTAACTGGCAAGAGAAATAATTAGAGATCGTATCATGATTATCGAAGAAGTAAGGAGGGATAGGTTGTTAGGTCGTACCAATAACCATAACCAATTTGGTAAAGATTAAAAGAAATTATTTTTGCATCAATGATCAATTCCCTGAACCCATTCTAAAATTATTCCTTTGGTTAGATGTTTTCATCATATTAATTTTCTCCCAATATTTTTACATAGTGATTTTTATTTGCTATATTTTAATTTCTCTTTTTATTCTCACTACAACAAAATCCCCATATTTATTTTCTTTTTAAATCTTTTGCAGAAAAATAAATCTAATCAATCTCTTGGGAAATGACCCTACTCATTTATACTACAGTTTAAATTTAATTTTGAGTAGGATTTATTATTGTTGGTCTCGACAACCACCAATTTTTTACGCCGTTACCGGGGATCTAGCACACATAACCCTTTTCGGTGAGATTTGAGCCTACGAGCATTCATTACATCATGCTCTATTTTCTTGTTTGTGTGATTGTCATGCCTAGTTGACTATTCTAGAACTTGCTCTACCATACATGTCTCAATCAACCCCTTTGATGAATATGATGCAATTAATCAAATAAGGGCATTTAGGTTAAACCCCTTTTTTTCTTGTCATTATACCATTTCTTTTCTAGCATACCCTTATTATTATTAACCTTTAGAGAAACCACTTTGAGCCTAGCATTTTCTTTGAATTAAACCACATTACAAGCCATAATAAACTTTTTTTGTTGATTTTCCCTCTTTTTGAACCTTGAATTGATGAATCATATAGACTTATGCACATGAAATTTCAAAATATTTTTGGAAAGATTGCATATGTTGAAAATTTAGTATTTCAAGCTATTACTTTCATTGAGTTCTTCTCTTTTGAAAAAGAAAAATGAAAAAAAAAAGTTGAAAAAAAAAAGAGAAAAGAAAAGAAGAAAAAAAAAAGAAAATGAAAAATAAAAAGAGATGTGCAATTTTCAATACTTGGAAGCTAGTTATGGAATTAATTGTCGTTCAATCAAAGGTACGCATTGTATAATTGGATGAATGTGATGTGAAGCAATCTTTAGAAATCATTGATTTGAATTTTATGTGAAAAGTTTTGTATGATTCTTTCAATTTCTCAAACTTAAAAATCCTTTTATCATACCTTACCTAAGCCCCGATACAACCCTTTTAGACCCTTAGATTTTTGCATTTTAATTTATTCATTGGTGGAGAGATTTGATGAAATTGCAAGCTTATGGTAAGAAATCTTCTATAAAATGACTTGAGAGTTCATTGATATATGCTTTAAATACTAAGAGTGTGATGTGTGAAATCCAATTGTGAGAGTGTTGGATTCTTTGTACTTTATGAATTTAATTGAATTATTAAGGTGCTATTCATGTGTGTTATGAGAATTCACTTTAAAAAAACTTGTGTTTTAATTATTAAAAGGAATGTGTTATGGATAAGTATAGGAAGAATATGAAGGAATGATGAGAAGAGATTATGAATTTAGACTATTGTATGCTTGAGGAGAAGTAAGGTTTAGGTGTGGGGGAATTTGATAAGTTGCATATTATACATATTAATTGTCATATTTTCTCATAATTTAAATTCTTTTATATGCTTAATTTTTGGATTTGACTTATATTTTCTATTTTGTATTGTGAATGAAGGAAAATGGACAAAATGGATTAAAAGCTGCAAATTCTGCTCAAGTCACAAAATCTGAAGAAATCTTGGAATTCAAGTCAAGATCTATCACTTGTAGCTGAAGTTGACTGAAACAGTCTAAAGATGGCAAGTGGAAGATTTTAATTATTAAAGAAGATATATACAAAAACTGTCTTTGACAAGTGGTTGAAAAAAGAAAGAAGTTTAATTGTAATCAAACTCAATCAGAGAACTTTCCTTTGGAAACAGATTATGAGGTTAGAATATTTAGTATTTATAGACTACGAGTGGCTAGGGAGAGAGATCATCTTGAATCTTCATATATTTTTATTTTTCTTTTGTGTTTTTATTTGAACTTATGACTTGCTAAATTTTTAGTCTAGTCAAAGGATAATTAAAGTTTGGGTTCTTCAAAAATTGTGAGATCTAATTAGTTTTATATTGTTCTTTTATATCTTTATTATTTATATGTCTTATGTTCTTGTTTAAATTATTATTTTGATTGATTGTGCAAAAAAGGTCATTTGCTCAATTGTCAGGATAATATATCACCAATTAGAAACCTGAATCCGTAATTGTTTAGGCATTCTAATATAAGAGGTAAATAACATAATTGATTTCAGACAGGATTTCAATTCTCTGTTAAGAAGATATATAATCTAGCTTAAATGAACCTACATGTGTGTTTGTTGGTTAGAATTGGTAGTCTCTCTAGTTTTCAATGCTGTTGGTAAATTAAATCTTATGATCGTATCTAAGGTTCTTTAACTGGCAAGAGAAATAATTAGAGATCGTATCCTGATTATCGAAGAAGTAATGAGGGATAGGTTGTTAGGTCGTACCAATAACCATAACCAATTTGGTAAAGATTAAAAGAAATTATTTTTACATCAATGATCAATTCCCTGAACCCATTCTAAGATTATTCCTTTGGTTAGATGTTTTCATTATATTGATTTTCTCTCAATTTTTATATAGCGATTTCTTTACCTATATTTTAATTTAATTTTCATTTTCACAAATCCCCCAATTATATTTTCTTTTTAAATCTTTTGCAGAAAAATAAATCTAACCAATCTCTTGGAAAATGACCCTACTCATTTATACTACAGTTTAAATTTAATTTTGATTATGATTTATTATTGTTGGTCTCGACAACCACCAATTTTTATATATTATCCATTATTAATGAAATTTTTAAATTTTATAAATAGATTAAAATAATAATATATATTTCTTAAAGAATATTAAAAAACTAAATAAAATTATGTATATGTCATTATTTTAATCTCATTTATAGAATTCAAAAATTTCATTGATAATGTACTAAATAACAATATCCTCTCTCTATATATATTCTTTTCTTTTATTAGGTTTTCAAATTCTTTTGAATTCATAATTTTTCAAAATCTGCCAAGAACTACTTTAATACTCTATTAGTGTAACATTTTTTTAAGGGCTAGTCATATGAAAATTATTTAATTCAAGTAATTAAATTGGTAAATAACTAAACTTAAAATCATTTACAGTAAACTTCGACATTGAAATATCAAAGTTTAGGAATTTTTTTATCACTAAACCAAAATCTTATTAGCAATTAATAATGATCAAGGTTTAATAAGGTGATTGTTACCTTTTTTTAAAAAATGATTTAGGTTGAAGATTTGATTCTCATTCTCTATTGTACCTAGGGGTGTAAAATGAATCAAACTACCGATGAACTACTTGAACCCGATTCGATAATTACTTAAGTTTGATTTATTTTTTTTTAGTTAAGTTTGAACTTTAGTTATTTGAGTAATTAGTCAAACTGAGTGTGAGTATATTAATATTCGGTTTGAGTGATTTTGCGTACCTAATTAAGCGTTTTTTAATATATAGTTTTATATTTTATTATTAATTTATTATTTTACTTTCATAATATATTATTAGAAAATGATAAATCAAATTTAAGCGGTTTGAGTATTTTATCGACTTATATTCAAGTTTAAAAAATAACTTAAATAGTTAAAATTAAATTTTAAATCTCAATTTTTTTAATTAAATCAAACTTAAATCCAATAATATATGGTTTAGATCGATTTAATTATACTCCTGTACCATCCTACCAAGAAAAACTCGTAAGCAGGTAGTCTAACGAAGATAATTACGCAACGATGATTAAAGTTCAATTATAAATTGCAACTTGCAGCAACAAGACGATAAAAATTTGACATTAGATTTGATGATTGTGATGTTGTTATAATCCCCACCAACTTATCAACTTATAATAATGAAAATCAAATTGATTAAAGGTCACAAGGCCATGATGTCTATCATATGATAATAATATCACTATCATTATAAGTTTTTGGACTTATTAATAAGTAGATATTTGTACTTATAATGTATGAATGTGTATATATATATATATATATATATATATATATATATATATATATATATATATATAATATATACCTTTTATTAATAATTTTATTTTATAATTTAAAATTAAAATAAATAACAATTAAATAAAATGATAAAAACAACATTATGAATCACTTAATTTAAATTATTGAAATTAATAAATAATTAAATTTAATAATTAAACTCAAACTTATATGCAGATAATTTCGAATCTAATATCACAAAATTTTAAGAATCCGACTTTATTACTCAAAATCTCATTGACAATTAGTGTAACCATATTAATTACGCAGACACGAATAAAGTTCAATTTAGAATTGGCAACTTATAGAAATAAGGCGACAAAAAATTTGACATTTTGATTTGACGATAGTGACGTTGTTATTATCCCGACCAAGTTATCAACTTGTAACAATAATGATAATAATAATAATAATAATAATAATAATAATAATAATAAAGGCCATGACCTTCTTATAAGACGTATCTGACAATATCACTGTCATTATAAGTTCGTGGACTTATTAATAAGTAGACTTATACATTATAAAAGGGTATGTATTTTTTAATAAAATAATAATTTTATTTTATAATTTAAATCAGAAATAGAAAGGCCAAATGTTGTGATAATTTAAAACTTATCATTTCATGTTACATCGTAAGACAACAATTTTATATCTTAATATATATCTTGTAATATCTACACCAAGAGATTCACAAAAATTCAGGTACATATAATAATTTTTTTTAATTTTAAAAATAATTACAAGATTATGACATATTTTAATTTTTAATTTTTTTAATATAACTTGAGTAACATATGTCATATGATTATCTTGTAAACGAAATTTAAAACTTCACTGCCACTAACTTGTATATAATATATTTTCTTTTGAATTTTTTGTCTATAACTTAAAATATTCAAATTTGAAAATCAAAATTCAAAGATCAAAGTTTTATGAATTAAGAAAAGATTAATTTGATTATGTAACTCACGATCGATTGTGTTTAAAGAAAATGTATGTTTAATTTAATTATTTATATAAGAAATAATTTTCTTTTTACTCAATATTAATTGTTTCACATCTCCTATTCATAGATGTTGTGTTATATATATATATATATACACACACACATAGAAAGAGAATTATTATTCAATATATTGTTAATAAAATTTTTAGATTTCTCAAGCGATTAAGATGGTGATACATATTTTACTTTATTTATTATTTATTTTTTTAATATTTTTTACAAGATATATATCATTATTTTAATTTCGTTAATAAAATCTAAAAACTTTATTAACAATGTATTATAGTTTTTAGATTTAACTCAAAAGGTTGGCTTAATAGTGTAAGGTCATACTGAATTTCTAAGTAATGACAATTTATAGGAAAAATCTCGTATTCAAATCCTTATTAGGTTAAATTATCTTGATCAACACCAGTCACATAACGCAAGTGATAATTAATCTCATACCAATGTGACATGAAGACGTCTTATGATTAAAAAAAAGATTTCAAAAGTAAAATTAAAATAGTGATATTTATATCATTTTATTTAATTTTAAAATTGACTTCTACTATTCAAACATACAAAAAAAAACCGAAAAATTTAAAACTGTATTTTGTAATTTGCATTGCAACTTTGTCGGTACATGCTTGAGCTTATTTGGATTGGTATATTAGGCATCGTGGGTGCATGTGTATTTGGTTATTATGTTGTTTTATAATCCATCCATTAATTCTCAATAATTTGCCACCAACATCTATTTAAGATCTGAATCTCAATTATCAACTTGTATTTATTTAAATAATTCTAACACTTAACCATACCATATCATTAAAATTTAAACTAGTCCACGGCTATCAAGCTTGGAAATTCAATTTGATTTAGATCGAGTTTTAACAAATTTTTTAAGGTTTTGATTTAATTGCAAAACAAATTAACTTTTATAAATAATATATATTAATTAAATTTAAAATATTATTATAAAAAAATGATTATATATATTTAATTTAAATAAACTGATTATGTAGAAGTGTAAGTTGATTCATTAACATTAATAAATTTGTTCTCGAGTGCGTGTTTTTAAATAACATGTTCACAATTACTTTTTCATAACATTAGACGAATGTGTTCATGAAATCAAAATTAAAAAAATTAAACAAATAAGTTGTATTTACCCATATATATATATATATATATATGGTGTTAAACTAAAAAAAACTTACATAAATATGTAATTTTGATGATTTCATATTAAAAAACCTATGAGTAACTTTGTGAGTAGTTTTATAATTTAAAAATTATTATTATGGAACAACATATGAATACTAAATAATTTTTTAAATAAATAAGTTAATAAACAAATTTTAAATGAATTTATTTACGAAAATAAAAAAAATAAATCACATTTCTATTCGCCATTATTTATTAAGATCAATAAATAAATCTAAACAAACTAAAATCAAATATATTCACAAATTACTCGTTGAAAATTTTGTTTGTTTACCCCTCTAAAATCACATTCGATGTGAAATTTTAAGATGTAAAGAAAAATATGATTCATGATCGCCTTTAATCTACAATTCAATGATAACATATTAAGTTCACATAATTTTTGTTATGGCCCAAAAAATTGTTTTATTGGGCCAAAAGAAACACCTCTGGATGAGCAAGCAGAAAGATCGAGCTTAGCGAATTAGTAATGGACTACCATTGGGGCTTTCTCTTCGGGCCTTGACCCTATTACGAACTAAGATCCGAGAGAGTAGACCCGATCCATCCTCCCCTGAAAGCGGCCTCCGCCTTTTTTTTTTTTTTTTCCCGTCATGTCTCAAGTTTGAATTTCTTAATAAATTTAATTAAAATGAGGAATTTCTTTCTATTTTGTGGTATCTTTGTTAACATTAAAGGTGTAACAGGAGTTCATTTTGATTCAAATTTAATTTGTGTTAAAATTTTTAACTTGATTTAAATTTCGATTTAAATTTTATTTTTGAGTTTTAAAAATTCAAATTTGATTTGATAAAACCTCTTAATTTAATTTTTGAGTTTCGATAAATTAATCTATCCCAATTTTTGAAGAAAACAACATTGAACTTTCATCATCAACATCATCATCATCATCATCATCGTGATTCTAAATGGAAAAAACATGAAAATTAGAATTTTATTACAAAATAAGAAGAAAATTAAAATAAAAAGTACATGTTTAAGATTTTAATTGCATAATGAAAAAGATAAATCATGGTCATACACAACAACTTAGAAAGGAAACAGCATAATTAGAAAAATGGAAATGAGCTAATCAAAAACGGGGAGGCCCAGGCGGCCCAGGTGGCCCACCGAACATTGGCCCACAGCAGCTTTGAAAGATGCAGCAGCAGCATAGCACATAAAAACTATACCAAAAAAAAAAAATCAAGTGAGATTCTATTACTAATTTACTATAGCTAAAAGTGGTTTTTTATTTTTTATTTTTTATTTTTTATCAGAAATAATGAATTTTATTGAATTGAATAACGTCTATTTTTTCTACAAATTTCCTCTTATTAATTTTTTATTTCATTTTCTTAGAGATATTTTTATAAAAAGAATTACAACAAATAAAGGGAAAAAAAAGGAAAAAATACAACAAAAAGAAAGAAGTGAGAACATTTTTTTTTCATTTTCCCTAAATAAATATTGTAATGAAAAAATAAAAAATAATTAATAATCATAACTGAGTTAATCATCAATAATGATAATAAGTGGTCAATTGATTGTCAAGGAAAGAAAAGATTAAATGATAAAGGTTGTCATTAATTATTTACGATAAATAAAAAATGAATTTTTGAAAAAACAAATTATAATAATAAATATAAATATAAAATATATAAAAAAACAAAAATATTTTTTTAACTTTTTCTTGAATCTTTTTTCCCAAAAATATTTATAATTTAGAATAAATTAAAAAAATCATGCAATTGATCGAATAATTTAAAAAAAAAACGCAATGCTCCTAATATAGCACGAAAATTCAATAAAAAAAATCACAATATATTCAAATATTAAGTTTAAATTTTTTTAACTTAATGTTTTTTAATATTTCATGTGTTAATTTTTATATTAAAATAATATATAAAAAATTGATGAAAACACAGTCAATCCCGACTCTCGAGGGGGCAAAATTCTAGTAATAATAAAAACAAAATAAAACTTAAAGCCATGATAAAAAATTGAAAATGCAATAATCATGAAAGTTATTGACCAATCTTTTAATATGTGTAAAATTTTCTTCATCAATCTTGAGCTCAGTTATTATTTATATTAATTTAAATTTATGCACAGAAAATGTAGATATATAACTTATGTTATAAAAATTAAAGGTAATAATATGTCACATGAAACAAAATTAAGTTTGATTTTAGCAACATAATGAAAATAATAGCAACACAGTAATTTATAATAGTAACTCACCATGAAGAGACAAGGCGGGCAACGCCACCACAAAGAAAATCAAAGCAACCACAAATTCCGGGAGGCCCCGGCGGTCCTCCTGGCGGCGGTCCCCATCCTGGTGGTGGCATCTCTTTTTCTCTATCAATGCAATGAAGATGGTGAAGTTGAACAATGCATAGAAGTTGAGTGTATTTATATAAAATTACAGTAGGGGAAAGTGCTTAACTAATGGCCAAGTTTTCCGGAAAGTTCCTAGAGTTCATAGAGTTGGACCAGTAAGTATAATCCATCTGCTATTCTTCCAACTTTCAACCTACTCTTCAAACATGAAGCAGCCCCAGTTTTCGTGTAAAACGTGCATGGTTTTGCCTGCCCCAGCTCCTACCATTCAAGTAATTAAGGGATTTAAATTTAAATATTTTAATACTCAATTTGAGTAATTCATAAACTTAATTGATTTTTTAATATTTAATTATTAATTTTTTATTTTATTTTATTTTTATAATATACTATTAAAAATTAATAAAATTGAGTTCACCTTACCGGCTAAATATTAATAATTTTAAATTATAAAACAGATAAATGTATCTATAATTACAAAAAAAATTGACAAATTAAATTTATAGAGTTGAGTTTGAGCGACTCAAATATTTTATTAAATTGAACTCAAATTTCAAAAATTAAATTTCATTAAACTCAAATTGAATATCGAATTTTTAATTTTTGAGTTGAACTGAACTTAAATCTAAATATTGAATTATCTCAATTTTATTCAATTATATCTTTAATTTTGTCAAATATTATGTGATTTTTTAGAGTTTCGCAAAGTTTTGAATTCCCATTTCAACATTCACAATTTTTTTTTTTTTAGATTAGAGACTTTTCTTGTATAAAAAAAACCTAAACTCTTAATCTCAATGATCAAATTTTAATTTTTGGTAATCTGAAATAAAAAAATGAATCGACAAAAAAAATCGGAATAAACATTAAATTGTGTCAATAATCCAAAACTACTATAGGCAATTTGCAAGAATTTTTTGGAAGGAATGAATATATCTAATTATCTATCATTAACTTAATTTTTAATATGCAAATTGATTTTTTACTTTTGGGATTAATATTTTTAACCTAATATTAATTAATCCAAGTTTGTAATTATTGCAATAATTGATGTACAACGTTTTGCATGTTATTCCAATTATAATATTTATTCTGTTTGGGTACAACCATGTGTGGCAACTTGGACCTAATTAAGTAACTAATACTTATTATAATTAAAATTGGTTGCCCTTAATTATACCCAATTCATAATTAAAAAAGAATCTAAATTATATATTAGCAAAATCCAAAAGCTTGAAGCCCAAATCACCCAAAAAAAGATCTCAATGCCCAAATAAACATCCCGGATATTTCTCCTTACTTTTAGGCCCTTTTACCACTTGCCAGGTCCAAATACCACGTGGCACCATCTATTGGGTATCTGTCTCATATATGTCTGACTCTCGACTTCATCTTCCATTAAACCCCTTCAAACCAAGCTACCCCGTTTCAGGGTTTTAGATTTCGCAAGTTTTAAGAAGGGAAAAACAAAGCACCAATGGCAAATTCAAACCCTCGAAGCAATCTGCGTTGCCATCACTGTGCTGGCCCTCTTTTGAAAGAGATGGTAATAAGCAATAATCTTTACTTCCATCTTTCTTTTTCTTTTTTTTTTTTTAATTTTAAAGATATTTTTTTGGGTGGTGCAGGAAACAAGTGAATGGACTGTTGCTCCACTCGTGAGGGATAGTTTTTCTATGGTAAAACTTCTCTCTAACATTTTTTTAGCCTTTTCTTTGATTTTTTTTTTGTTGGAAATTTGGATTCTTTTTTCAGTTTAATAAGACTGGTTTTCCAATATTACAATGTTCTTGCAGTTTTTGCTTCATATTTTACTTTGGGTATTTTATACTTGGGGGGTTCCTTAGTTTGTGTGTTTATGATTGTTACTTTAGATTGGCTCTGCTGTTGGTGGCACTACGAGCGCATTCTACGGGTTCAACCATGGTATAGTAATCTGTTTCTTCTACTTTTTTTTCCCTCGGTTGAACTAGTTCAGTTCATATGATTTGATTATTTGCTGTAACTTATGTTTTTCTTCAACTTTCATGGCTTCTTCAATGGATTATCTTTTTGCAATGCTTTGTATAAGCTTTGTCCTTTTAGAAAAAGGACTTTCCTTTAGGGGAAGTTTCAATATTGCTTCAGAAGAGTCAGCTTTCAATTTAGGCTTTAACATCTACTGTTTTTTATTAAGGATTGGGTTTTAGATAATGCAACTCTTCGTTTAACATGAAATTCAATCCCTGCCTGTTCCTGGGAGTGAAATTCAGTGTTGCTTAAAGTTCCACGATGTGGGTTCTATTCAAAGACATTTATAAAGTAAAGTTTCAAGTTTCTTGCATCCTCCTCCTATTAATTAAATATGAATCATGAAATTTATTCTGTCGGTATGTTGCTATTATCTATTTATAGCTCAATGCTGTAGACTCTATTCAAGGAAATTTGTAAAATATGTTTGACTAGTCCTACCTCTGAAATATGAATTATGCAACTTGTTCTGCTAGTGTATATTGATGTTATCTATTTATGCATTTACTATGCATAGTTGTTTATGTTTGATGTCTACTTTAAATACTTAAATAACTCTATCTTATTATAAGTAAAGTTACTTTGATGCCTCACATGTAGAGAACGGAGTTTAGTTTGTACTTTGTATTTATGACTTCATTTTTGGTGCAGTGATGCCAGTAGTCAGGAGGTGGGTAAAGGGACCGATGTGGGTGCATTTCCTCGTTGGTGTAAGTTTTTTATATGTCAAATCTCTTGGTTTATCATTGTATTGTTTCACGTTGTTTTGCAATCTTTGGACGTAGGTTTACATTTAACTCATTGGAATACACTTGAGCCTAGCTTGATAATCATTATATGACTTGATTTTTGTTCCCCACCCCCACCCCCGCCCACCCCACCCCAACAAACCCCCCCCCCCCCCCCCCCCCCCCTCTCCCCAACCAGTAACTCTGTTATGGAGGTTGAACTTACCTTTCCTGAAAAGATTTTCAATGTTATGGAGGGTGTTCCAAGGACTCTAAACTCCAAAGTGTTACTGACCTCGTTTGTTTAATGAACTGTCGTTCATTACTTGGAACTCAGGGCCTGCAAGTTTATTTCACTTTGCTGCATTTTAGATCCCTTCCCTCTAATATGATTACTGATAAGATGTAAACTGTTCTTGTTTAGTCGCTGCACCTTATTGGTGATTATGACCAGGTCAATGGTTATTAATGCCCATTAATGCTCTGGATGAGTTGTTTATCAAGGTTCTCACATTTTCATGTTCTCTTGATGCTGTCTGCTTGTCAAGAACTAATTGGTTTATGGTTGTTCCTGCTGGTGCACAACTCACCTTCAAAACCCTCACTCCATAAACATCATTAGGCTGAACTTTCTGTGCTGCATAATATGCTCATATTTTCTCCTCTATGGGGAAGGAAAACTTACATAATTCTTCTTTATTTACATGCAGGCTCCACCTGTGATAGTGTTCTCTTCTGCTTGTGCAGGTTTGGCAGGTTGGAATTTTTTCTCTTCAGTGGCTATCTTCTTATTTGTGACTTAAATGATATGAGGCTTCCTTAATAAGACTATTTTATGCACAAAAAGGAGCATTATAATCATTATTTATTCTTTTCATGTTTGCTCAAGCTTCATTGGTATCATATTTACTTGTGAATATGTTTCTATCATTAGGTTGCCTAGCCAGTAGATTAGTGTTTCTTAATTAAGATGTTAAAAGAGTGTCTTACATAATTGTTTGCTTCAAAAGATTTCCCAATGTTTTCCTACAAAAATATTCGAAAAAACCTTGTTGTGAAAAAGCAATGCCTTGCTTTGCCATGAAATCCACCTTGCAAAACGTGTTTTTCTTAAAAAAAAAAAAAAATCTTCTTTCACCACTATGATCATGTTACTGGCTATCACAATTTGTCAGGATTCATGTTGAATTTACATTTCGATCCAAGTAACTGCTGTACAAATTGACAATCTGTCTTAAATGCTTCCTTATGCTCTTGTTGGCTAAAGCAGAGATCCCGAAAGCTGCCATGCCATCGACAAGTTCTCTTTATTGGTGTAACATTTGTGTATCATTCTAGCATTTGCATTGGAAATATGTATGATTCATTCTCTCAAAAACATAGGATTATAAAACCATCCTTGTGAAATCTTGCTTCATTAAATTATGTTTGTTTGGATTTATGGTTGCCTCATGACAACTCTGATGGTATCTCTTGCGGAAAAATCCACAGGCGGTGCTGTTCCAGCCCTTGCTCAACTAGCTTCTTCCTCTTACCATGCTGCATTCTCATCTTCTTCGTTGCCTCCATCTTCACAGGAGGATAAGATGCATAAGTCCCGGACTTCCTCGACTTTGTAATTATATATATATATATATATATGTACATATAGAGCAACTGTTTTCATACATGTTACGTTTCAGACAGACAGAGAAAAGAGAGAGGGATAAAAGGTTTGCCGGAGAAGCTCTTTACCTTGAAATCTTGTAATGTTTCGGACATAAGTTTTCCCCTTTTGGGTCATTTTATGATTAAGGTTTTATGCAGATATTTAATATTTTTTCTATGAGAATTATGTTTAGGGTTTAAACGAACCGATTATGATCGGATGCTGTTGTGTTTATTCATTTATTTTTAAATTTTTTTAATGTTATTGTGTTGGATAAAAAAAATTGTATTATGCAGATATTTAGATATTAGGATTTTCATTTAATGTTTATGAATTTACTTGTTTAAGTCAATGATTTATGAAGATTAATAGTGTATGTTCGTAAACATTAAATAAAAAAATTAAATAAAAAAATTTATTTACCCTTGAATATACAATATTAAAATAGAAAATTTTATATAAATATATAATTTTATTAATTCTAAATGAATTTATTAACGAATATATATATTTTTTATGTTTGATTTATTTAATAAATGAATATTGAAATGTTATTTGTAATTGTTTATTAAATTTAAAAAACTAACAAAAGTCAAATATAACTATAATAGTGGTTTACATTTATTTTTTAATAATGTATTTTTATTAAAAGTTAAGTAAACTGGTAAATGACATTAACTAATGAAAGTAATTAAACTAAATTTAAGTTCATATTTAATAAAATTCAAACTTAGAGTTTTAAAAGTCTCATGATCTATTTCTTAAGGATATCATTCAAATAGAAAATTTTTGGATTTATTGTGTTTGGGACATATTTTATATAGAAAATTTCAAATTTAAATTTGATCCGGATTATTTCAAGATAATAAATTATTTTCATTTTTTTTTTTGTAATTACAAGTATCCTTATTCTTTTTATGTTTTGAGATTAATCCTATATGAGTTGGAGTGATATTCGATAATACATTTCTAATAATATGATTTAAAATTCGAATCTTCTTCAAATATTCGAAAAAAATCATTCAAATAGAAAGCTAGTAGATATTATTTTAGTTTTATGAATGTTTATTAGGTAAAAAAATTAAAATATTCTTCGAGAAAAAAAGTTTAAAATTAAATTTTTATTTTTTTTATAACCAATTGAAAATTTATATTTTAATTTTGATTTTATTGGATTTTTTTCTAATAAAAACTGTTATTAAAAATTAAAATATTAGAATTTAATTAAATAAAAATTAAAATTTAAGTACTTAGCGATAAAAAAATTCAATGACTAAAATTTTTGAAGGTTTATTTTAATAAATGTACAGTAAAATGACCTCAAAAAACCCCGATAAGTCGTCAATGTCCTAATGTTTTCCAAATCCTACGTTAAAAACTTCACGGCTCTTTGTTTCTTCAGATCAACTGAAACTTGAGACCTTTCACGTAAAAAACAACTAAAAAATTTCTTCGTGCATTTACAACTTTGATCCTAGTCTTAGAAAATGAAACTCACCCTTTGTTTTACCTATCTTTCTTTAGCCATCGTCTATTTAATAGTTCCATCCCATGAATCATCTTCATCTCTTCCTTCCAATTCCTTCCTTGGAATTCCTCCTCAAGGTACACTCTTTTTTCCTATCTTTTTTTGGCCTTTCTCTTTAAAGTTTCACCTTTTTGGCTTAATGTATTTGTAATGAGAACTGGGTTATCTGTTTTGGAATTGAATGAAAAAAAAAAAAAAGCAGATGAGGATTACTTCAAAGGTGAGATAATAAAGTGTAAGAATGGATCAAAGAAGTTCTCCAAAACCCAACTCAATGACGATTTCTGCGACTGCCCAGATGGCACTGATGAGCCAGGTTCCCCTATCTTTGCTTTCTTTTACTTTTCTTGATTTATTTACTATCAATGGTTTGATTGCCTTTTTTTTTCTGGGTTCTAATTTATTTGAAGTAATGATGAAACATGTTGCTTGGGGAATTTGGATGTCTTGTTTATGTTAGAGTACTAGTTTTTTTTCTCTGCTTTGTCCGTTTGCTATAATTCTCTTTAATTGCTTAAAATGTTGGTTTCAGGAACATCAGCTTGTCCTCAAGGGAAGTTTTATTGTAGGAATGCTGGGCATTCTCCTTCATTGCTATTTTCCTCCAGAGTCAATGATGGCATTTGTGGTATGTTTTGTTTTTTGCATTCTGAAATCTTTGGATCATCTTTCCAATTGTTGTTTGCCTTTTTTAAAACTTGTTGATGTATTTTCCATGCCTGAGCTAGTGTGCTATGCCCTTTTTGATCTGTAGCTAATTTTATTGATTATTTTGCTATGTGAATCAAAAGGGCAGATTGCTGTGATGGAAGTGATGAGTATGATGGTAAAGTGAAATGTCCTAATACATGTTGGGAGGCTGGCAAAGTAGCCAGGGATAAGTTGGAGAAAAAGATTGAAATATATCATGAAGGTGTTGCCCTACGAAAACAAGAGATCGAGAAAGCAAAACAAGCAATAGCCAGAGACAAAGCAGAGTTATTGGGGCTGAAAATTGAAAAGGAAGTTCTTGAAAAGGTTGTTAAGCAGCTCGAAGGTACATCTCCGGTTTGTTTGTTCTTTTAATATTATGGTTTATATCCCTTGGAGTTCATCAAATAATCATTATTATCATTATTATTGCCAAAAGTGCTGTTGCCTTCTGCCTAAAATATATTTCTGAACTCCCATTATTAATGCCTTATATAAGTTTAATATTATAGAAGAACTAATCAATATAAATATGAAATATGTGCATATGTCTTGAAAAAGATAGCTTGGAGGTCATTGTAGCTTCTTGGCTTTATATATGTGTCAAATAATAGAACTTTGCTAAGCCACTATTATATGTCCAGCTATATCTATCATTTATTTGATTCAATTCACAATATCGTACATGAAGAGCAAATTCAGAAGTTGAATCAGAAAGAGAACTCAGAGAAAGAAGATAAGATGAAAGAAGCTTTGAATGAGAAAACTGAAAATGAAAAGAATGGACCTGAGGAGAATGTTGATGGCCAAATAGAACCTATTATGGATCTACCAGGGGAATCTCCATCAGATCAGGTGGGATATTAGGCAAATCCATTTGATGCCTACCTTGTACCTTGTACACTTATTTTTCTTTTTCTATTGTATGTTTTATGTTTTCCCATGCATTATTTCTGCTTGCTTTGTGAGCTAATGTTGCTTTCCTTTTACTTATTCTGTTTCACTTTAGCTTTTCAAGATTTTCCTTGTTCTTTGCAATTTTGATTCTTTCTTACTTGAGGAAAAACTGAGAGAAAAAGGATATCGAAAAATCATGCTGAGAAAATGAAACAGATGGAGTAATGAAGAATTAAAAACAAGATATCAGCTATAGTGTCAAATTATGATGAAAAGTAAAGTGTAATAATATTCAGGGATGGAAAAAGCATGGTTCACAACTAAACATTTATTGCTTCCTAAATCTTCTAGAGAGCCAATCTCTTAGAAGAAGTGATATATAGAATGATTTACTGACTCTAGATGAGCTCTATATAATCTGTCCCCTCTCACACTTTGTTACATTTTGACTGCACTATGTCCTATTATTTAAAGGTTGATGACTGAAGGCTATATCCAAACTTTTTACTAGTGATTCTTTCAAATTTTGATTGTTACATTTTGACTGCATTATGTCCTATTTTTTAAAGGTTGATGACCGAAGGCCATATCCAATCTTTTTACTAGTGATTCTTTTGAATTTCAAAGCAGAAATGCTTGCTATTGATTGGTATTGGATACTATTAACACGTGGTGGAGTGTCAATACGATCTTGATATTTAAATTGTAAATATTGCATGTTGACATAGTGAATCTAAAAGCTTAAACTTACAGATGGATAAAGCAATTGGGTCTTCTCATGTTATAATCTGCTTAATTTACTTATGGAAAATTTTTTTTGTCCATTACTGTGTATGAATCTATTGGTTTCAGAATGAGAAAGATGAACATGACAGTACTGAAGGATTGTCAAGAGAAGAACTTGGTCGCCTCATTGCATCACGCTGGACAGGAAAAAAGACTGGGGACCAGATTGAGGAGATTGATCCAGATAAAAGTGACCATGTGGGCAACAGAGACAAAGAAGAGAGTGCACATGATGAACATCAGGAGAAAGGCAGAAAAGATTCTAGTGATGCTGCAGATAAAGAATCTATAGTACATAATGCTGGTCGTTTTAGCATCCATGACAAGATTGGCTTGGAAGATCGTGAAAAGTCATCAGGTTTTAGCTCTTCTGAAGTAGTTGAGAAAAGTATCACTTGCATGGTTATACTTATATCTTATATAAACTTTTTTTGTTTTTGGTGTCTTGATATCGTCAGATGTAAAAGCTCTAAGCCACCAATCTTGGTTAGTTAAGATGCAGGAAACTGCTCAGAATTTACTTCAGTCAGTTAATTTGTTTTCAACCCCTGTTGCTAATCTAGGTAGGAAATATGGTTGCCAGTATTCATTGTTCTATAAACAATTAATAAAAAATGGGCAAACCTAGTGCATGAGACTCTCATATTTTGGGGTCTAGGACGCTGCCTTCCCTCTGTATTAATGGAGGTTGTTTTGGTGACTTAAACCCGTGACCTCCAGATAAAATGCTTTATGTCTTGCATTTCTGATTTTTGTAGATGCAAATCAACTTCGGGAGGAATACAATAACTACACTGCGAAGTTATCTGATATAGAGTCAAGGATTTCAAGTTTGACAGAAAAATTCAAATATGATTTTGGTGAGTCAGAGATAGAACTTGGTTATTTTGTATACAAGAATGATTTTGGTACTTTTTCTCCACTTACTGAATTTTGCTTTTAAACTCCAGGAGTAGAGAAGGAATTCTATTTATTCTATGATCGTTGCTTTGAGTCGAAGCACGACAAGTAAGAGTAAAGCTTACCTTGTTCTTGTACCAATGCTTGGTATTGATACTCTCTCATTGTTGTTGCTTTGGGCAATGGAACTTTTGGTTTTAGATATGTGTACAAAGTTTGTCCATTTAAAGATGCAACACAAGTGGAAGGAAGCAGTGAAACCCGATTGGGGTACGTTTTTCTTTTTCTCTTCGTAATTGCTTCCATAAGTGCCAAATGCCAGGGGTATTATATAGATTAGGTTTTCATAGCTACCATAGACTTGTGCTGCTAATTAGATTGATCATGTAGAATAGTTGTAAATGACTAGGGAGAATTCGTGAAGATCTGAAATAATTGCTGGAATACTACTTACTGTTCTGATTAATGAATATGATAATTAGTTGCAAAATTGAATCTCTGATGCAAGGAAGAAAATATAAACATGACTGCTGAGTAGAGATTTTGAAAACCAATGATTCCTTATGCTGAATTTTTATCAACAATTCTACAGTATTTGGTCAAAATATATCTAGATTAGATTGCAATTTAAGTTTTTTGACAAAAAGTATATATTTAACTGGTGAGATGGGGAAAATAGGTGTAAGTGAACAAACTAGTAGAGGGAAATAGGTGTTTATACAACAAATTCATATCTAAAACAGTTGCAGGTAGTGGGAAAACGTTGAGAAAAGAAAACGATGGAACTGGGAGCAAAAGGCTGGTTTTTTCGCTTACATCTTGTATACGAGTTTTGATTTTTAGGAGAGCAACCAATTTGGAAAGGCCAAACGTTTGAGAATTTTGTAGTTTGGCTGGTTGATGCCTTTTCTCTTCTAAACAAATAGTTCTTTTTTTTTTTTAAATTAAATTTAAATCTTTACCCCTCATCGTAGGAACTGGGTGCAAAAGGCTGGTTTTTTCGCTTACATCTTGTATATGAGTTTTGATTTTTAGGAGAACAACCAATTTGGAAAGGCCAAACGTTTGAGAATTTTGTAGTTTGGCTGGTTGATGCCTTTTCTCTTCTCAACAAATAGTTCTTTTTTTTTTTTTTATAATCCTATGTTTTTGTAGGAACTGGGAGAAGTTTGGGAATTCATATAGGATGATGCTGTTCTCAAATGGATATGGATGCTGGAATGGACCTGATAGAAGTTTAAAGGTAACATTTATATGTGGATAAATAGGGTTGTTATACAGAACTGTAAGACTTTTCGTCCATTTGGGAACCATGTTTGCCATCTGGATGGTATTTGATTGCAGATTATGGATTGATCCTAAGAAATATTGCACCAGTTTGAAATAACCTGGACATGTTAATGAAAGATTTTTCAAGAAAAGATTCAATGACATCTAATCAAATTGGGTGATCCAGGCTGGCTAAATGGCTTGAAATCGAGAGGCTTCTCTTTAAATGCAAAATTCTTAGCATTGATCCTTTCGTTTTTACAGGTCAAGCTAAGGTGTGGACTAAAATCTGAACTAACTGGTGTGGATGAACCAAGCCTCTGCGAGTATATAGTCCCTCCGTTCCTCTCTCTCTCTCTCTCTTACTTGTGATCATCTACATACGGTCACACATGTGCACATGTACTTGAAAAACTATACCATCTAACTGTGCTTGGTCATGGCAGATATGTTGCTCTCATGTACACCCCTACCCTCTGCCTAGAGGAAAAGCTTAAGGTAATTTTTGTTGCGCAAGAAGCCTTGTCCTTTTGCTTTTATTCTATATTGTCTATGAGAATGGTGGATCTGGCAGGAACTCAAACAGAAGCTAGAATTAATGAACCGAGAACAGCCGTGGAGTCACGATGAGCTTTGACTTGCTGACGTCAACTTGCATCATCCTGGCTATTTGGACAGTAAGTTCTTTCAAATTTCAATGGTAAAGTTTGAAACATTATAATTTGGTGTTTCTCTGAATTTTTCCTTGTTATGTTTCAGATAGACAACTGATATCTTTGTCTATGAGAGAACTTCATGCAACAGTTATAATTCCTCCCATGGGGCGGATCAGAACCTGAAGCTGATTGCAATTTGCGACATATACACCAAATACTTTTTTCTGCTGAACTCTTATATTTTCTTGTATTTCTTTTTAGGATGAGAAACAAGATTAAGATTTTTACCATGCCTAATAGGATACAGGATATTAGAATTTCCTAGCAAGCAGTGTAGGCATGTATCATTTCTTTAGAACTCCATAACATTCTCTCAAGGACAAGATTGGCAAGAGCAATTTTAGAAATACAAGAATTGAGACTCGATATCGTTGTCTTCCCTTTGTTTTATAAGGAATGGTGAATCCACTACATGATTGGAGTTATTCAAGCTACCTGGTTGTAGTAGTGCCTGCATTCTTTGATCTAGTATTTTGCATAAATCATTTTGTTGGAAAGTGCTAAAAGTTATACCAGACATGGGAGATAAAGCATTTGTGTGTGTGTGTGTTTTAAATGATTATGCTTCATGTGAACGCACTGAATAAATGCCAGAATATGCCAACTTTTGTTTGTAGTTGGTGATGCAGATTGCAGAATAACTTCTTTATTCAACACAACCTTGATATCTTCAGGCTGAACAGCTGACTAGTTTTTCAGTACATGATCTTCTGGTTTAGTACCTTTTCCGCCTTCGCCGGAACGATGCGTCCTTCTCGAATGAGAAGAATTTTAGTTTTCCTGACAATCTTCTGGATGCCATTTGTTTGTTCTGAAGTGATCGCATATATTCCTAGGAATGTGCGGGGACTATAACAAATTGTTTAAGGTTCAAACTGTTCCAAGCCACTATGATAAAATCTAATGCCAGAATTTTAAGCAGAAAGTAGTATATGAAGGCATTATCCTTTCCATTATTAGTGAAGGAAATCTATTATTCTTTATTTGCAAAAAGAATGGGCAGAGATTGTGAAGAATTATGTATTTATATATTTGTGCTTCTATATATTCTTAATTCTTAGTTCTGTCTTGTTGGAGGCTAACTTTCTGAGAGTCTTCACTTTAAAGTTCTTAAATATGGTATTATTAAATTCCTCCCATTCTATGGTGATTTTCAAGGTTGTTATATTGAATTTTATGCGTTAGGAATCTTATGAAATTGTTATTAGACGATTAATTCATAAAAAAAGAAATTAATATACCAAGAAATACTGAAATAAATTATTTTCATAATATCAGCCCATTAACTCAATATTTATGCCAAACAACTAATGCCGTAAGCATACGAAAACGTCATGAAACAAATTTTACACATATACACACAAAAACCAATTACAAGATCAGAAATAAACTTATGGTATGAGCAACTTATTATTATTTGACACCTATAACTTACATGGTGTATTTGGAAGTTAATCTAATTGTTTTGTTTTTGTGTTTAAATGTAGTATTTTGTTATTTATTTATAAAGAATTATATTGCTAAAAAATGAAATTTTTATAATAAAATACCATTATAAAGTTATATTATTTAGTAAATAATAAATTATTAATATCGTTAATTTTTCTAAAAGAAATTTTATTCACAATCATCCTTTTTCTCTTTAGATTTATTTTTTTTAATAATTTTTTTTTTGTTCGCAAAGATCTACAAAAAAATAACGAAAAAATCAAACTTTAAACCTAAACCCTACGAAAAATAACAATCATTAAATTAAATATATTTATTATATTCTATTATATTATTGTTCGGTATTTATTTTTTTTCTACGTCTCTCTATTAATAAGTTTTAAATCGAGTTTTACAACTCATTAAAAATTTAATACAAATAAAATTTAAATTAAGAACTTATCTCAATTTTTATTTTAAAAAAATTGAAGAAGAATTTTGAGAACCTTATTAAAAATTAAAGATATTACGTCAAAGATTTAAAAGAAAACAGAAAATTAACATAAATGAAAAGGATAGTATGAGCAAATTTTTGGTTGTGTTGATTGTAATAAGTATTTTTATGTTTAATTTTTTTAAAAATAGGATTATTTTAGTAATTAAGAAGTGTGATCGTGAATAGAATTACTTGTTAGGTTTGAATATGGTATCGTTAGTCGAGAAAAACACTATCAGTTTTAATAAAATTTAAACCTTCTTTCTTGGCTCCAATGGAAGTCCGACTCCCATTTAACTTCGGTTTTATTTCAAATAAAACTGTATATAAAAGAAAACATAAGTCCTCAAAGCCATTCACGAGAACCCAAACTCCTTCAAAAACTTCCCACTAATCCTCCTCACACAAAACCCTAATCCCTGTTTTTGATTTTTCTTAGCTATGGAGAACGTTCTGACCCAAGGAAAGTGCATGGTGAGGCCAAAGACAAAGATCGTTTGCACCTTGGGGCCAGCTTCTAGGTCGGTTGAGATGATTGAGAGGCTTTTGAGAGCTGGCATGAACGTAGCTCGTTTCAACTTCTCGCATGGCTCCCATGCATACCACCAGGAAACCTTGGATAACCTAAGGACTGCCATGATCAACACCGGCATTCTTTGTGCTGTCATGTTGGATACTAAGGTACCTTTTTCTTTCCTTTTTCAACTCTCCTAAATATGGTTTAGCATTGTTTTTCGCTAATGTTTCTTCTCAGGTTCTTATTTTTAGCCTGTTTTGATTCATGGGTTATTACTTAATGTTGTAAAGTTCTTGGTTTGGTTTGAGTTGTTGATAAGTTATTTGAAAATAGCTCTCTTCTTTTCAATGAATTTATTTTATTTTAGAAAACCATTAAACCTTGCTGCACTGTCTTCTTATTTGTCTTTTCAAGGATAGTGCTTTGCTTGGAGGATTTTAAATGTTACAGGGCATAATAATGGGGGAATTTGTCCTGACAATGTTGAATATTTCAGGGACCAGAGATTCGAACAGGCTTTCTAAAGGATGGGAAGCCCATACAACTCACTCAGGGTAAAAAGATTACTATAACCACTGACTACAGCATAAAGGGAGATGAGAATCTGATCTGTATGAGTTACAAAAAGTTGGCTGAAGATTTGAAGCCTGGGAGTGTTATCTTGTGTTCTGATGGGACAATTACATTAACTGTCTTGGCTTGTGACAAGGAATTGGGATTGGTCCAATGCCGCTGTGAGAACTCTGCATTTCTGGGTGAAAGGAAGAATGTCAATCTTCCAGGGGTTGTGGTTGATCTTCCAACCTTAACAGAGAAGGACAAAGAGGATATCTTGCAATGGGGTGTTCCAAATAAGATAGACATGATTGCCTTGTCTTTTGTTCGTAAAGGTTCAGACCTTGTAGAGGTCAGAAAGCTGCTAGGAGAGCATGGAAGAAACATACTTCTCATGTCAAAGGTTTGTCATGTCATATGTTGACAAAGTTAGCACTTATAATGAGTTTTTCTCCATGTTTGTAACATTTGTTTTGTGGATTGCAGGTTGAAAATCAAGAAGGGGTTATTAACTTTGATGATATTCTAGCAAATTCAGATGCATTTATGGTTGCAAGGGGTGATTTGGGAATGGAGATCCCAATTGAGAAGATATTCCTGGCTCAGAAATTAATGATTTTCAAGGCCAATATACAAGGAAAGCCTGTGGTAACTGCAACTCAGATGCTGGAGTCCATGATCAAATATCCTAGGCCTACTCGAGCTGAAGCTACTGATGTTGCCAATGCAGTTCTTGATGGTACTGACTGTGTGATGCTAAGCGGAGAAACTGCTGCTGGATTATACCCTGACCTTGCTGTTCATACCATGGCCAGAATTTGCATGGAGGCAGAAAACTTTATAAACTATGGAGATCTTTTCAAGAGAATAATGGAAACTGCACCAATGCCTATGAGCCCATTGGAAAGTCTGGCTTCCTCAGCTGCCACGACAGCCAATTGCATTAAAGCATCTCTAATTTTCGTCCTAACCAAAAGTGGAACCACAGCAAAGCTGGTGTCCAAGTATAGGCCAAGTATGCCTATTTTGTCTGTGATCATCCCAGACATAACAACAGATTCCCTTGAGTGGTCATGCAGTGATGAAGCTCCGGCAAGGCATTGCCTTATTTTCAGGGGTCTGGTCCCTGTATTGAGCTCTGGCTCCGCAAAAGCTTCTTACACTGAGTCTACTGAGGAATCAACCAAGTTTGCCTTTCAATATGCGAAAGCAAATGGACTTTGCAGACCTGGAGACTCAGTTGTGGCATTGCACCCTTCAGTGATCAAGATCTTGACAGTTCAATAGAGACTGACTACATTTTTGCAGCTTCTAACTATTGATACCTTGTTTCTAGCTTAGTTTTGGTAGCTTTAAATTTATAAACAAAGTTTGATTCTAGCTTAGTTTTGGTAGCTTCAAATTTATAAACTGGTTTGATTGAGTATTGGAGGACAATCTCAGAGAATGTTATGTCATCGTTACAACTTCATTTATGGAAATATTTGATCAATTCATCCTTTCATTTTTATCAATTTTTAAGAGCCTTTTTTATACAATGTATACATATATTTTTTTTCTTTTCATTTTTGGAAGAAAAAGTTACAATTGCAGCAAAGAGACCACCTCAATGCAGTAAAGTATGCTGCAGAAATTTCTCAGGCTAGGCCAGAAATACTGGATAAATTGATCTGAAAGAGAGAGTTTTCAGTCATCATCTGTCTGATTCTGAGCTTCACTTGCATTTTCTGGCATGATTCCTGATGAAGTAGCTGAAGTAGAACCACTCTGGGAACCTGGTAAGGTGAGTAAACCATCATAAGGCCATGGAATAGGAATCCAATACCTTCTTCCACTTCCTACCCTGCGACCACTTTGGGCATCATTTCTGGTGCCATTTGCCTCAATCTTGGAATCGTCTGAAGGCAGCTGGTACCTGCATAATGGACAAGAGCTGTGAAGTTCCAGCCATGGAGTGATACAGTCACCATGGAATTTATGTTTACATGGCATCTCCTTTGCTTCGCTTCCAATCTCAATATCCTCCAAGCATACAGCACACTGCACATTGTCATCTACAGTCACAGTTGGCATTGCTTCAACTACATCTTTCTGCGCTGGCGGGGTTCCATAGCGGTTAGGATCATTCTCTGCCAAATACTGTAACAAAAGATCCCAACCAGGTCCCATCAGGTAATCACGGAAAGAGCTGGCTGCTCTGTGACTTGGGTTTCGTCCTTGGTTAAACCCAAATAAACCTTGAACAATCAAGGCCTCATCGTTGAATGGATCGAACAAGATCATTCTACCACCCGTATCTCTACCATTTTCAGAATTCTCTGATTCAGAAGCTGCAACAGCACGCATATCCTGAAGCATCCGAAAAGCTGAAGCTGAAGCTGAAATTCTTCTCCTCCTCCTAAGCAAAGATTCAAATTCTCTTCCAAGTTCATCATCCAATGCATCCTGTGAGTTGCTGTCACTGGTTTGCTCCCTGCCTGTGATACGCAATTGGGAAGGACCTAAACCACCGATCAAACCAAGCAAGATTGGAGCCCAAAGGGAAAGATTGTTCACTGATCCTGAATCAACGCCATTGGTGTTGGAGTAATGTCTTATGCTGGTCATTTCTTCCACAAATCCACTCTCACAGAAAGGGCATTTGATCTCAGGTTCCAGTGTTGGATTCACCACTTGAGAGCACATGTAACACCAATACCTACCTACCATCCTATCCTCCATCTTTCTCCACAACCTAATTCAAATTCCCAAGCAAACAATTAAGAATACAAAGAAAGAAAAATAGCTGAAAATTAAGAGAACAAGAAACCAACTCAAAACAAGTTTCTTCAAACAGTCTAAGTTGAGAACTATATTGGCAGTAATGGGGCAAAGAATCTGTTTCAAAACTAAGAAAGTATGAGAATCTGGAACAAGTCAAAAGGAAACATGACACTGTGAACAAGATTAAACTTGAATTGTTCAATGTTAAAACTATAAAACAATAATTCTTTTTCTTATATTATTTTCAAACACCAACTTACACATTGTAAGGAAAAACATGATAAAAAAACATTAAAAGACAGATGTGATTGAAAAAATGAGCAGAGAAGATGTTTTTCTAATACCTTTCAGATAGAGGATGAGGGAATTGATTTTGGAAAAGATTATGAAATGAGTTTAGAGGTAAAAAAGGGTAGACAAAAGGAATGGTGTCCTCTCTTTTTTCTTCCTAAACTTGTCTTGTGTTGGAGGACATTTTTAGTTCTATAGTTGTTTTACCAATCATTTTGTATGCTTCAATTGCATAATATGGTTAATATCCAAACAGATTATATTTAAATATAGAGTTTTTGTTTGCTTTTCTTGTAGTGAGTATTGGCCAATTGGTTGGCAGCATTTCACTTTCTATGAAGACTATTCAGCACCTCTAATTTACTTTTGGAATGTTGAAGTGTAATCTCATGAGAAGAAGACAAATGGCATTGGCTGCTGCAAATCTTGAAAATACTTCTTAAGTTCCAATGATTTTCTAATACAAATGCTGAAATTGTTTTGAAGTTAGAAAGACATGTGATCTCAGACACTAAGTAAAAATATATAGGAATAAAAGATATAAAAGTGACACAAATTAAAATTTAATAAAAATTATATATGAATAAGATAAAGGTTAAAATAAAAGTTTTGTATTTGATATGTTGAGACAAATTTTAAAACAAAATTTTCTTTTTTCATATGGAGGTACAAAAGAAAAGAGATTCGAATCTTAAACTTAAATCCTTTTAATCAGTGATAACACTCGTTAGATCAAATTTTATTATTGAAAATTTTTATGTTTTGCACAATAATGAGTATGGAATGAGTAAATTTTATCTAAATCCTTTAATTTTAACCTTAATTCAAAACTGTCCATTATTTTAAGAAATGGATAGTTTAGTCCAAAATTATCAATTTAGCAGTATAGAGAATTGTTATGTTAAGTCAATATAAAAAAATTTATTAACCTAAACATTTGTTACTCATGGAATATCTTTAATACCTTTTTTTAGTATTAAAAAATTAAAAATTTTGCATAAAATAATTTTTTAAAAAAATACTAAAAAAAATAAATAGTAATATAATTTATTGTTAATACTTAGGAATGTGATATTATTAATTTAAATTTAATAAATGATTCATATATATTAACATCATTTATAATTTTAGACCTAATTATCTATTTTCACAACTAATAAATTAGAATTAAATTACAACATAAAATTAAAAATTTTAATATAATTTATTTATATAAATTATACACCTGAATTATTAGCAACGTGTATTCGAAGAATCTATTGATCTCTATTGGGATATTGATTTACTATTAGGTCTGGGCTTAGAAAATAGTTCTTTAATGGATCCTTCCACCCTTATCCATCACTAGCCCAAATTATACGGAAATTTTGGGAGTTTTAATGTGGCAAACCTAGGGCTTTCACCATTATAAAATGGGTGGCCGATCCCTATACAACCATCTACTTGATCTTATCTGAGCAAGAAATCGGGGCTTCCTTCTCACTCAGCTGCCCTATGCCTTGTGGCGTTGCTGGCGGCTCTGCCTTAGAGCAGTAAGAGGGTGGGTTTTAAAGCCTTTTGTTTTTTGCGGTGAAGATTGCCCGCAGTCAAGAGCCCTTGAATGTCAGAAACTGAACATTGGGGGGCTGTGATGGCCTCGCGGGCTAAATCCCGAGTTCGAAACTTTTATCTTAATCTTTTGCAAACTCAATTGATGTTAGTTTCACTGCTAAGAGTTAATCTTGAAAACTTCGCAGCTTTCTGAAAAGGCAATTCCGCCCGCTAATTTTGCACATTAAGAGACCAATAATCTAGGCTTAGTTTGGGTGGGTGCGCAGACCCGAGCATCGTGCAAGAAAGAATGGTGAATGGAGTTGTAAATTGGCTCTATTAATTTCATCAGTAGTTGGTCTATTCTTGAGTATGGTTGTTCTTAGTAAAGAAGTGATGAGAATGTGGACAACTATATCCTTGAAGCATGTTCATGTACAGGGTGTTAAATGAAGAAGGGGAAATACTCTTTCTTCTTACTAGGAGAAAAACAAGCTTTGGCTTTGTATTAACTTTGTTGTTTGTTCATAGCTACATATTATTTATTCATCTTAAAAGAATCAATTTTGGAAAATTTTTATGTTCTTGTGAATTTGGGTAACAGACCTCAATGAAGTACGCTTGGACGATACTTGACAGCCCCAGCAGCAACCTACTGCAGTGGACTTTCCCCCTAAAAGATAAATTGAATATCTTGACCCACCTATCAAATATGATCAAATATTAAATTAATATTAAACTGTTAAAAGGCCCCGAAAATTGAGGTTCGCTTCTTTTAAAGCCAGCTTCTTGCTTCACCTCACGTCTTCTTCCTGATGTGGGATTTCAAGAAAACAGACAATAACGTGCTGTTGTTATGTTCGCACAAACCAAGAACCCTTCCTGAATAGGCTGTTTCTGGGCCACTTATGACTTGTTATGTAAATTAAGAAGTGCCATTGTTGCATATAAGGTTGCTATCTAAGCTCCAATATAAAGTTTGAGCCGTTTCTCTTGGCATGGAAACTTCCTTCTCAACCATGAGAGTAGTCGAGATAAAGAGGATGTAAAATGAACCGTCTTTGGGTTAAGGATTCAAA
Source organism: Firmiana major (assembly GCA_033439115.1). Taxonomy (NCBI): domain Eukaryota; kingdom Viridiplantae; phylum Streptophyta; class Magnoliopsida; order Malvales; family Malvaceae; genus Firmiana; species Firmiana major. Next base: position 66,091,992 of record CM065906.1, read on the forward strand.
TTCCATTTTTAAGTAGGTCGAAGAAACAGGTAATCCGGTGTTTGGAACAAGGTTTTCTGGCTATAACACAGCACCTAAACACATTTGAAAAATGCACTGGAAAGACTAACAGTAGCAGAATGGTGAACCAAAGCTAAGCAGATTGCAATGTAGAAATCAAACCCAAGTTCATCAAACTGCTAGTAGTCCGCGAAATGAGCTCATTGGTTCACCAGGAATCAAAGTAAATAGTGAGTTTTGATTTGAGTGCTGACGCAGCCGAACTTCATATTTAATATCTTCGGTTTCACAATTTAACAGGCTTAGCGTCAACATCTTTATTTTCTATCAGGGCCAATGGATGCAGCCTACAGGCCACACTTAAGAACTCTAAAATAGTACTGGGTGAGGAAGGCAGGACCCTAAGCCCATTTCACTATCAAAGGTGAAAATTGAAACAGGCCGAGTTTAGTACTGCTTTGCATATTGTTTTCTTAACTAAAGAAAATTATAATCACCATTATGTGGAATGTTTAGATCCGGGATTTCAAATTAGAGGAAGTAAAATTAAAACGAAATATGTATTTTGAAAATTTTTATTTATCATATGATACGTTATTATTTTATCAAAAGCTATAAAAATATGTGAACTATAACATTTGATATTTGTAAAGTGTAACATAAACAACAAATAGAAAAACTTCAAGTATTGAAATTAAAAAAAAATTTGATAATGATCTTAATCTTACTCATGGAGTTGTATCATCATTTTAACTCCGTTTGTAAAATTAATAAATTTTATTGACAATGTATAGAATAATTATCATTATTTAAAACTATGTATAATGATCGATCATAGAAAAAACCATTTGGGTTGAAATATTCAACAAATTTTCTTTTAATATGGAGAATAAAATTATTATCAAAGAACTTTTCCGCCATTTTGTTGGAAAAATTTATTTTAACAATTTAAATTGCTTAAAAATATTCTTTAAGTGATGCAATAAAAATAGAAAGTGTTAACAAAAGATCTATCAAATTATCAACAAGAAAATGCACCTTAAATTAGATTTTTTTTTCACAATTAATCAAAGAAATTAATAATAATAAAAAATTCAGCTATATTAATTAATCATTTCTTATAAATTTTAAGTAATATTTTGTAATATTTATTTAGGGTATAAAGCAATAATTAAGTGATTTTAAGATATTTTTGTAAGATTATAACAATCAAAGAGATGCTTACCTATATATATATATATATTTGTAAACATATATCTAATGATCAATTTTTAAATGAATAACATATATAAAATAATTTAATGAAACTTAAAATTATAAAACAATATGGATTTTTTCTTTTACCTTTTATGCCAAAAAAAAAAGCAGCTTTCGTACATTATATATATTTATACATCAAAATTTGCACATCTTCGACATATATATTGATAATTTTTCAAATTAACCTTTTTTTTTTAAAGAAAAACTTATTAATGGCTTGAAAATCATAAGGCAAAAGTGTAATAGTTTTATATAGAAGAAGCTTTCACCTCCTTCTTGCACCATCATTGCAATAGGCTCTCTAAGATTTTGCTTTGTAAGGTGAAAAAAAAAAAAGGAAAGATGGAAAATGGGAATGAGGAAAAAATGAAGTGATGAAAAATATTTATTTTTTCTTCAGGTGTATTTGGTAGGAAAGATGGAAAATATGAAAGAAAATATAATTTCCTTTTCTTCTATTGCTTGGTAGAATTAAAAAATGGAAGGAAAGAAGATGAAATAATTATATTAATTTGTCATTATACCATTACTTAGTTAAGATAATAAAATTAAAATAAAAAAATAAAAAATAATTTTGTAAATATATATGTATGATTCGTATTTCTCTCGTTTTCTTTCCACTAATTTTTTTAATTTGGAATGATTTGATTTTATTAATAAGAAAAGAAAATAATAATCTTTACTATATTTTTTCCTTACACTTTTTTTATTACCAAACACAAATAAAAATATTTTCTTTTTATTTTTCTACACATTTTTTTCATCTTTCCATTTTTTCACCCTACCAAAGACAACCTAAGGGCTAGTTTAGATGGAAGTTTGACTCAGAGCAATTGAAAATAATAAAAATATTATCAAATATATATCATTTTTAATAAAATAATAAAAAATTTAAAATTTGTGATTAAAAGGATAACTTTACCCTCACCACCCCGCACTAATGGCAATCGTCATCCCAAATTGGCTTTAAGAAAAAAAGAATACATTTTATTTTGTGATAACTACAGCGGCTTGGAGTTCAGTTCATGCTTTCAGAAGATAGAATCTAATTATTTTTTTTTTTGCAAATTTATTGAGATTTGAGAATTGAATTTTTTTTCTTGAAATTTAAACTTTTATAATCACAATTTTTTCTTTTTTAGTTTTTTGGGGGCATTTCGATTTTATAATCACAAAAAAAAGATTTTTATTTTTTGAAAAAAGAATCATAATTTATTTGAACATATAAAAAAGACAACAACCTTGTATGGGTGATTGATTGGATCACATAGATTTACATTAAATTAACTCTGTTAATAAAAAAATAGTGATACTTGAAATTTTAATATCTATTATTTTACAATAGAATGTTATTAGAATTAAATATTTTTTATTGATGTTATTGCTTAACCAAATTTTATTAACTCTAGATAAATAAAATTACAATTCATCCAAATAAAGATTACAGTCACGAACCCTAAACTTATCCTAAAGCGTGCTATTGTTAAAGAGTCAAAACCGAGACGGCAAGACCCACTTGTTAAGAATTAAAACATTTGTTATTTTAACAAACACAGGAATCTCTTGAACCTTAGACTCGAAGAAAACGCAGCAGGGTTGGAGCTTCTCGGAATCTCTTGAATCTAACGCGGTTTTTAAGCGGACGTGGTTTAAACATAGCCCTCCTTCCTCAAAGCTTCTCGGAACCCCATGCTCTCTTTCCTCGCAGCTTCCACAACCTTGGGTTCGGGCTTCTAATGCGTATCCTTCACGCCGTTACACGGTATAAATAAGTCAAACATTCCAAAGTATGGCAGCTTTCAACACTGACCGGTTAAATATGGCAAAAACAGGAACTAGAAAGATTCACGGAAGATCACGACCAGTCAAGAAAAAGGTACTTCCTATTTTTACTATGAATATTGTTCAATTCTATTCTCTTATTTTTACTTAAATTTTGTTCTATTCCTCTCTCTTATTGCTCTGTACTGTTTCTGTTGGGATCTTGTAAAGTTTGTTCTCATGTCGTTTACTGTTTAGCAGATCATATCTCCGTTTTTTTTTCCCCAGAAAAGAGAAGATATGGGAACGCTGAAAGTGGATGCAGAGTTGACAAGCAGAAAACGCAGATCAGCTTGGAAAAGGTTAGTAAAACATAGCAACTTAATCTTTGCTTTTGGTTCTATTGTTTTTATTCTTGTTTTGGGGTGATCCCAAAACCTGTGAAGCTGCGACGTCTTTGTCTTCCTGGAGAACTATGATCGATCCGACGATCCCTGCCGGCGCAGTGGGAATGGTGATCGTTGCGGCCAAATTCCACGAAAGCCGAAGAATGCTAGCTCGTGGTATCCCAAGCAATTCATTTGTTCTTTGGGAAAACAATTCTTCATAAAATATAAGCGTCTACGAGAATTTTTTTTTTTCTCAATGATAGAAAATAAAAACAGCCATAAATTTAAAGATCAAAGCTTGATTTAGTAATCATTTCTCTCTAAGAGGATTTTTTTTTTATTTATTGATTTTTTTTGTACCTTTATATGAATAGGGGAAAAAAACTTTAAGCTCCAATTTGAAGATTAAAATTGTAGAGTTTTAAGATTCTAAGGACAAAATATTTGATAATTGTTTTTGGTTTATTAATTTGGATTATTGATGTTGTTGTATTGAACAACAATGATTAAATGATGTTGATGTGATCTTCTCTGTTGTCTTCTCCACGTGTTTTGAAGATTCTGTAAGAATAATAAAGGTCAAAAAAGCGCAGAGATCTGTCCCTGCGCGCGCACTCCGATACTTAAGTCAGAAAGCCTATTTAAGCAGAATCTTAATTAGCAAAATAGAACTTAAGGTTTTTTATTATACCTAAGGTATTTATAGATATTTTTGGAGTTAGGTCGGGCTTTATATTTTTTCAGGGCTCATGAATATTTTGGGCCCAAAACTGTATGGTTTTGGGCGGTATGGATCTGAGGTCCAGGTGTGCATCTGGACAGCGACATAGTTACTAGATACTCTGTCGCAGAGCTCAGAGTCTGCCGTTGTGCGGATGAGTACATAGGTACGACAGAGGTTCAAAGACCTCTGCCGCAGACTTGGGCGCAGAGTTCTACCGCGACTCACTCTGCCGCTATAACTCTACCGCTGTACTGAGGATGCAGAGTTTGTCGCAGGTATACTCTACCGCAGAGGTCTAACGCCTCTTTGCCGCTAGACTTAGGGCACTGAGGTCTATCGCGGGACATAGTCTGCCGCAAGACCTCTGTCGCTAGACTCAATGGCGCAGAGGTCTGTTGCGATGCACACTCTGCCGTCGATAGACTCTGTCGCTTGTCGACTCTGTCGCCACCTTTCAGTGTTTGCCACGTGGCGTATGTTTCGTGGTGCTTATAATCTGACACATGACTGTCATCTGTTGGTCAATATTTATCTATGTGGACTTTGATGTGTATGACCTCTTGTCGTGACCCTTTCTACTTACATTTACATCATTATTTATCACAGTTCACGATACACATACTGATTGGTTAGGCTGTGAGTCAATGTCAGCCACTCGATTCTTCCTTTTTAACATTTACTTAATGCTATAATACAATAGGCTGATAAATTTTTTTTTAACTATTAATATATATACGTAACTGTATTTACGATAATACATCCTCCATGTTTATCAATTGTATTACTATGCATATACATGTTCAGATACAAAAGTCACTAGAGTGTATACCTTATACCGACTGAGAGCTGTGTCAACAAATGCAGGAGGATGGCAGCGAATATTCTACTGAAATTAATCTACATGCTTAAAATATCACCTTATGCATGAAACATATGCATCTTTCAAAACACAATAACATTTACTCAAAACTGATACAGATAGCGATCTTTTCGGTACAGACATATATATACATATATATGGAAAACTCACGCAGTATAAAAATCGTTTCAGAATTTCACATTTTCAAATCAGACTTTACACATTTCACAGCTGTTCGGAAATAGAATTTCACTAACCGATTCCGATCAGTACATTCACACGGTTATAGTAAAGCAGATAGCAAATTTTCGCTACACATCCGAATATAAAAAACTCATTCGGAGTGAAACACTTTCATAAAACTTGACGACTGTGTGGCACTTTGTTCCAGCAGGATTCAAGAGGTGGCTCCACAATCATATTCATATCAAATCACTTTTCGAATGATTTAAAATGCAGATAGAAAATTACTTCAGCAAACCACTTTCAATAAATGCTTTCAATAACGGATGAGACTAGGCAGGGATATAAATTTTATAACATCTGATGACATATGGTCATAGTCAATGACCCCCAAGCAATCACTAGCTAGGTGTGCAGGGGTGGTTCGGAAGCCTTTCGACTTATGCAAATCTGAAGTCCGAAGACTAGTGGTACGGTACAGCATACTCCGCGTTGTCTACACGGTACAACGTACTCCGTAACCACAACATCATACACTGAAGGCTGCGGGGTGCCCTAACCAGGGACTTATCTCCCTAACTTGAAATCATCATGCACTGAAGGCTGCGGGGTGCCCAAATCAGGGACTTATCACCCTAACCTGAAATCATCATGCACTGAAGGCTGTGGGGTGCCCAAATCAGGGACTTATCACCCTAACCTGAAATCATCATCCTTAGCCTGTCTAAAAAAAAAACTGAGTGCGAGCATATCTGTGGAATACACCGTCATCACACTAGCTCTAGCACAATGTCATGTATATTTCATAAAAATCTAGTGCGAGCGAAGCTCCAGCACTAATGCATGGACAAATCATATCAATTATCGTGCGAGCTAAGTTTCAGCACGATTTGTTTCCACATACATCTAATAGGTGGCTCAATTTGGTAGAAAACAGCTCCGAAATCAGAGTTTTACACATAAAACGATGCTACATAAAGCGATGGGAGGTGACTTCCCGTAAGGTCACCCATCATAAGATTACTCCCATCTCAGCACGCTTAACTTCATAAAACGTGCTTTTCTTTGCGGACTGTAAAAACATTAACCAACATATCCATATATCACTAAAAACATACTTTCATGCTTAAAATACTGAAAACATGAAATTTATAAAATCATGCTTTACCGACTCTTTTCGGTGCAACTTTCCCTATAGTAGGGTAATATAGTCTTTTGCTTTTGTAAATACTAGGTAATTTCCTAGATTTTACGATAACTACATCTTCGATAGTATCTAATCACATATTGTGATTTATAAAATTACGTACAGCTATCTCTAATAGCTATCATAAATCCCTTACTTGGGTGCGGGTCGATCAAGTCGCGATCCCAGCACTTTCAGTAAATCAGTTCAATGAGCTCCAATTTATTTTCTTTGGAGCTGCATAAGATCATAAACCATTGATTATTATCTCCCACACATACGTATATAGTCTTTCTAGACTTTAATTTTGATTCTGGGCCCAATTACTTTTTATTGGGCCTTTTTGCTCTTTATTGAGTTTAATTATATTCTAAACTCATTTTCACATTCCTATTCATTCTTTTAAAACTCATTTAGCTCATTAGGCCTATTTACTTTCAGTAAATCAGTTCAATGAGCTCCAATTTATTTTCTTTGGAGCTGCATAAGATCATAAACCATTGATTATTATCTCCCACACATACGTATATAGTCTTTCTAGACTTTAATTTTGATTCTGGGCCCAATTACTTTTTATTGGGCCTTTTTGCTCTTTATTGAGTTTAATTATATTCTAAGCTCATTTTCACCTTCCTATTCATTCTTTTAAAACTCATTTAGCTCATTAGGCCCATTTACCTTTAGCAGGTCGTCTTAAGCCTTTTCTAGTCTCTTCGGGTAGTTTCCACAATTAATTCCGATATTCGATTTTCAATTCCGAGTATAAAACAATTTATTCGGAATGAATTCGTAACTATTCAATTAATCTCTAACTCGTATAACTATACAAATTATATAGTAAGGGAGATTCACTTACCCAAAAATTTTGTGATGGCTCGAAATTCGAGGCTCGATCGAATTCACATTTGTCGTCTAATGTTGGACTACACATTTATATATTTAAGCCGGATCAATTTCGGTCAAATATAATCTCAAATAAATTTTTCGAAAGTTTGACGCATCTGGTTTATAAGTCAAACGCATTTCTGGTTTTCGATTTTTTTTGTTTTTAGGTTTTTTTTTCTTTATATATATATATTATATTATATTTTAATATAATATAATATAATATAAAAATCATATAATATAATATTATTATAATAATAATATACCAAAATATCTTATATTATTATAATAATATTATATTATCATAATGTATTTTATATATTAATTTTCCTACACATATGTACATATATTTTATTTAATTTATTTTCACAAATATATGTACATTATAATTCATTCTTATTTTCTCGGAATATATATTTTTTTATTTTCTAAATAAATTCCTGTGGTGAAAAATTTTCGGGTTTACACCATAATTTGATATCTTGATCGATTGGATCTAAAATTTAATTATTTTTTTTATTGATCAAGATTACAAAAAATCTAAATTTATAAATAACAATTTCTTAAAAATGACACCGAATTTTCAAATCTTACGCCTTTATTGTATTATATTTTAAAATTAATTTTTTGTAAATGTAATTTTAAATTACTTAATAAGAGATAATTTTTTTTTTTTGTTTTCTTTCACGTTTCAAGATTCAAATTCTTGATATCTCGAACTTGAAATGGATCATGTTCTAACCATCGGGGTGTGTGCTTTATTAAGAATATATCTCGAAGATTATGTAATTATAATTTTTTTGCTCTTATTGGAATTCAAACAAGCCGGTTATTGGGGGCGATTAGTATTTTTTTTTCTACTCTGACAGTGTCATTTGATATCCGAACTCTGAGGCAGGGTGCAAGAAATGAATCCAAGATTAAAAATGAATAAAATTAAAAAAGTATTAAAAGATTAAAAATGAATTTAAGATTGACTTAGTTTGACTTTTTGAGTTTAAATTTTTTTTATCATTTTTGGCACAAGAAATAAGCTCAAAAAATTAAAATAAAATAAGTATAATACAATCAAAATACACAAAAAATAAAAATAATTAAAAGTATATGAGTAAAAAAAGTAAAAATTATAATTATCAAATTAAACCATGTTTAAATTGAAATGATGAATTTAAATAGGATTTAATTTTTTTATCATATTTTGGTTTCTAAACTTGAACCGGCTATAATGAATCTAATGTTTCCGTTCTAATTCAACTCAACGTTTTTCACCTTCTCCCAAAACAATCACACAGCAGGCTGACCTTTGCAGTTTGCTGCCTTCTGATCCAACTCAGAGTCGACAAAGTGTGTTAACCGAGTGCTTTTCTTGTTCAACCAAATTAAAAATATGTTAACACGATAACCGGTTTTGTTTTTTTCTTTTTTAAGATACAAATAAAAACAAAAACTTATATTAATTATATTAATTTAATGATTATTATTTTATAACTTTTCAGTAAGGTTAAAAATTCTAAATTTATTGTTGAAATCCCCCATTTCACAATTATCAACTTAAAAACATGGCTTAAAGGGAAAAAAAAAAAGGAAGAAAAATCGTTAGTATATTTTCAATAAAAAATTTTATCGAACTATACAAAATTGTAAATTAACCCTTCGAAAATAAATTCAACCCGATTTCATACATAAGCGTACGTGAATGTTAAGTGATGCATGGATTATCTTTTAAATCTTAATTTAAATGACATGATAAAAATGGGAAAAGAGAAATATATATTTAGCTTACAACCCAAGTAAAAAAAAAAAAATACTTAATTTCTACTATAAATCACGAAAGATTAAAAGCCTAAACTAGCTTTTCTTTTCTTATACATGCAAGTGCTTTTATGTACATTGAAAATTAATTTACATATATCTAATTCCATTCCTTGTACTTTCAGTTCATTTGGGAAACGAGGTAGGAAGAAGTTTCCGGGTTCGAGCAGGAAGATTACCAAATCTGGTAAGAATAGTTAGCTTTTCCTCCCATTAACACTCTGAAAATTGTTGATATTTTATGAGGACATATGTTTGTTTTTTTTTTCTTTTTGGTGTCTGTTATGTAATTAAATCATGTTTTTTTAACTAAATTTGTTATTTACTTGTTTTGTTATCTTAGTTTTTAAGAGTTAATTTGATAGTGGAGCAATGGAGTAGTGAACATGATGAAATAGTGGTTTAATTTTTTAGTAGTAGAACAGTAAACATGATGAAGTAGTAGTTGATAACAAATATGATTATAGGAGTTAGTGGATCTAGTAGTGATTCTATTTTTTTAGTTGTTGTATTGTTTATTTAAAGGTTAATGAAATAATGAAATGTGTCAGATCTTACTATTACTTTTGTCTTTATATTGTATTATAGTTATCAGTGTCAGCATTAATGTTGCAAATTGAATTCCTCAATTTTATATGGCTGAACCGTCTAAATCTATTAGCTAATACTTTCCTATTTATCTTTAATTTTAGAAAAAATAATTAAAAAAACCTTAATTTTATATATAAAATCCATTATAACCTTTAATTAAAATATGTCTCGAGTTTTTTATATTGTATTACAAGAGCACTTTGTTAAGAAACAAACGACACGGTCACATGCTTGACTGGAAAAGTAGCATGGCCTTGGGACCCAAAATGTTGATGTTTTTGTCTTCTTTTATATGTCAAGTTCCACTAAGGTCAATAATGAAAACTCCCAACTTGTGCATGAACTTCCAAAACTTAATTTCACTTTTTGACCAATATATTGAAGTCGTCTCCAAGCAAAATTAAGGGAACATTTGGTTTAGTTAATGCTAATGTCTAATTGAATGGTATTTGTCATTCAATTATGTAATTGGGTTTTTTTTTCTTAAATATATATGTTTTTTAAGTTTAGAATGGGATCCTTTGATATTATTGATTAAAAAAGTTATATTACTTGCTAATTGCTAATTGGTAAATTAAAGGGAGAAACCGGGAGGTTGTTGAAAAGAAGCCGCAGCGGCTCCAATGCATGGTTCAGGTTGAGATGATGGAAATGGAAACCAAATTAGCAAAGATGAAGGAGGAGAACAGGGACTGGGGTGAGTCTATGGTGGCTATAAACTCAGCTAATCAGGCTGAGGCTAAACGTGAACTGCTGGTTAATATAAGGAATGTGCTGAAGTTTAACCTCTTGCAAATGAAGGCAATCGAAGCTTCTCTGATGCATCAGCTGGGTTTCTTTTGAGTCGGAGAATAAGTCGGTTGTTGTGTGGGTGAACTCGATTTCTCTGCTTTTAAGAAATCTCTCTTTCACCATATGGATTATCTATGTTTCGGTTTTTGTTCGTCGCTTTAGCCCTGGTGGGTGTGGTTATGTAGTACTTGTGCCGTACAGGTCGTAGCCTGAGTTTAAATTGTCTTGTGCTTGAGACTTTTGAGTCGGAGAATAAGCCCTTAACGAAGTTTGAGGTTTTTTTGAACCAAGGTAATTGATAATCTTATTTCCTTAATCGTTTTCAAATTTTATTCCTAAAAACAGGTAGTTTTATACAATTAGATTCCACGTCAGCATGATAATTTCATGGAGCTCCACCTTCCCCAATCTTTCCCTCTCTTTATCCTCCGTAGGTGGGTAAGTCTGTAGCGTATCTAAATTCATCTTTCTTTTTTCTAGGCCCACTCCTTGCAAATCCACCATACTTGTAATCCTTGAAATAAAATACCCATCTGTCGACTACTAGACTCTTTGAATTATTTTCATTCATAGTTAATTTTGAGTGGTAGTGAAAACATGAAATCACAATACTCTTTGCCCATTCATCTCTCACCAAAAATGTGCTTTTTCAGTTTTATTCTATAATTTTCCCCAATTTCATCATTCCTTTTTTTTTTTTTATGTATTTGTTCTTAGATTTTTCATATTTTGTTCTTTTGCCCAAATTTTAGGTTGCATACTCTCGCGGCTAATGACCAAGAGTGCTCCCATTAGTAGGCAGCCTTCCCTTTCTTGCAAATCACCTTTCCCATGAGGCCATGAATACTTTGCAAAATTGGCTTCAATAAATGGTCCTATCATAAAAATACAATTAGGTTTCAAATTTCGGATCGTAGTCAATTCATCCAAGATGCCAAAGAAGTATTTAATGGCATGGGACAACCTTTGCTAGTCAAGAGATGTTGATTCCTTCCTTTTATTTAGATCATCTGGATAAGAGTTGCCTTTAAATTTTAAGAGTTTTTATAAGATACGATAGAACATAAAATTTAGTAATTTATAGTTTCACTACCATAAAAGAAATCATTTGAACAAAATTGCTTCATTTGAACGGGAATGGTTTAAAGAGTTCAAGAATGGGTACTTTCCTCACTTCAAAACTTCTTAAAGATATATATTAGGGGAAAATGAGAAAGAGAGAATTAAGGAAGAAAGTGACGTAGGAATTTCATGCTAATGTGGTTTGAAGTATTTGTTTAGGAATAAAAGTACCCCATTAGGGAATAAAGATTTTATTTTATCCTAGTTGAGGAAAAAACTCATTTAGGTTTAAATAGTTAAACATTAGAAATTAAAATTCTATAATCTAACGTTTTCCTTTATTTAGTTATCAAGGAATCTAATTATACATGAATTTAATTAGCCTTGAATCTAACTAGTTAATGCTATATGAATGTATTTAATTACTGTTAGTACCATTTGTATTTAATATTGTTTTAAGTGTAGATTTATCTGTTAGAGTAATATAAACACCTATATAATTCAAAAAGTTAAAATAGAATCACTCAAAATCAAGTCTTATACATTTCAGCTAACGAGACTTTGACTTAATGATAAGAAAAAGCTCTGAGGATTTTGAGATTCCATATTTGAATCTCTCATCAAAAGTGAAATTGAGTTGATTTTATTATTATTTGTATAACTTGATATTTGTATTTTTTTTACAAGAGAAATATTTTATAATTGGAGATTAAAGTGAAATTGTTTAGATTCAAACTTAAATATTATAATATGTCATAATTCATTGAATGTAATATATTTTTTATAATTATAATTTTGAATGAAAATGTACAATTAAAAAAATGTCTTATACATTCTAAGCAGCTTCCTTTTCTCTTCTGTTTGGTAATTATGTGAATTTTATGAATGCTCTTGAACGTTTAGCTGTAAATTGGAATTTTTGGAATAAGCTGAATATCCCACTTCTTTTTTTTTGTGTAAAAAAGTTTAGGTGAGAGGAGATTTTTTCAATTCAAAGATAAAGTATGCCGCAAGTTTCAACGAAGACTTGCATTAGACTTACGGAGTCCGCCAAAAAAAAATTGCTGACCACGAAGTCAAACTTAAGATAACAAAGGAAATGGATAATCCTTAGCAGTTCAATCAGCCTTTGACAGCTTTCTTTTTATCTTTAAATATCTCTTTTAGATTATTTTTGTTAGTCAAGAAATAGTAAGAACTTAAAAAACTAAGTCCTTGTAATATATTCATATGAAAAGTAAAATAAAAAGAAACACTTTGAGTTGCACTACCTTAAGACAATTTTGAACCGTGTCTAACATTTTCGAATGAAGAAGGAACATGTTAGCCATAAGCCGACACAATTAGACAAGCAAGGAACATGTTGAGATCTCAGACATCATCTTTCTCTGATCCCTCTATTGATCTTTCAATGCATAATTTATATTATCTTCACTCATTTCCAATATGGTGACTTACAGGTCAAGTATTTCTATAGCCATGAATGATTCGCTGTCCAATCCTGTCATGGAACATGTTTTATTGCTGGGAGAAAAGCAAGCTTTGGCTATGTAAATCTTTCTGCTTGGTACATGCTTTGCTAATTTCTTATTTTGTTAATCACTACAGATATCTTTCATCACTATGTACATGTATAAAGAACCTCTACACATACTTCAACAAGAACTAATTTGCTACAATGACAAAACCTGACAGACATTATGTGAAACAAGCTACCACTTCGTGACTACAAGTCTGTTACAATTCTGTAATTGTTTTTCCACCAGAATCGTGACTGAAAATAGGTATCCACATTTAAAAGCCTTGGCAAGAAACATCAGGGATTCGGGACTAATGAGTTAGTTTTGATCCAAACACCGTGCAATTGTAATCACACCAGGATTATGGTTGCTGAGGCCAGGAAAGGCAACTGCAGTACTTTTCCCTATGTTGAAGTGGAAGTGAATTAGACCAACTGGGAAAATGAAATATCTCCAGGCTATAGGACTTTAGCGATTAGACGATTGTCCGAGTTTGATGCAAAAAAAGCCAACATTAGTACCTTCCAGTACGAGTAGAATCTCCACGAGGATGAGTTTGAGGTAGGGTTTAGGCCACAATAATGTGCAGTACTGAGGTCAATTCTAGCCAAATATACTGCAAGACTGACTTATCTTAGTTGATTAGCTTTGGATCGTTACAAAACTTCCATGGCAATATATAAAGATTCTGCATTCTGATCAGATACCACATTATCAAAATAGTTAAACTTGGATTGTGCGGGGTGTGCCAGGCCCGAGCAGTAGTGCAACGCTTGGGCGACGCATGAGAGCCCCAGTAGCAAGCTACTGTGGGTGGACTCTCCCCCTAAAAAAATAAATTTAATATCATGTGAGCCAATGACCCACGTATCAGATATTAAACTGATAAGAACAGATACTACACTTGATCTTAGCCAAAAGGCCGAGAAAGGTATGCTTGTATCTGTCCAAGTCCGCTTATTTTATAAGCAGCTTGTCGCCCATTCTTGTATTGCGCTTTGTGATATGGGATTTATGTAAACTAACTATATTACGCTGACTGCAGTCGTAATCAAGGTCAAAATCGAAGTACACAGAGTCTTACAAAAGAAGACGAACATATATACTTCTACTCACATTTCAACAAGAACTAATTTACTACAATGACAAATCGAATCGTAACTGAAGATAGGTAGCCACATTCTTATCCAGCTGAAAAACCTTGGCAGGAACAACAGGATTAATGAGGTAGTCTTGATCCAAACACCGTGCAATTGTAAATTGTAATCACACCAGGGTATTGGAATTTAGTGATTTGATGATTAAGCAGGACTTCCGGGTTGAATTTAACAATGCCAAAATTTGTGCCTTGCAGGACGAGTAAGATCTCCACGGGGTGAGTGTGAGGGGGATTAGACCAACTCAAGGTGCAGTCAATTCAAGTCAAAATTTATGCCAAGAGTGACTTTTGTTCCTAGGTGGGTAAGTCTGTAGCGTATCTAAATTCATCTTTCTTTTTTCTAGGCCCACTCCTTGCAAATCCACCATACTTGTAATCCTTGAAATAAAATACCCATCTGTCGACTACTAGACTCTTTGAATTATTTTCATTCATAGTTAATTTTGAGTGGTAGTGAAAACATGAAATCACAATACTCTTTGCCCATTCATCTCTCACCAAAAATGTGCTTTTTCAGTTTTATTCTATAATTTTCCCCAATTTCATCATTCCTTTTTTTTTTTTTTTTTTATGTATTTGTTTTAGATTTTTCATATTTTGTTCTTTTGCCCAAATTTTAGGTTGCATACTCTCGCGGCTAATGACCAAGAGTGCTCCCATTAGTAGGCAGCCTTCCCTTTCTTGCAAATCACCTTTCCCATGAGGCCATGAATACTTTGCAAAATTGGCTTCAATAAATGGTCCTATCATAAAAATACAATTAGGTTTCAAATTTCGGATCGTAGTCAATTCATCCAAGATGCCAAAGAAGTATTTAATGGCATGGGACAACCTTTGCTAGTCAAGAGATGTTGATTCCTTCCTTTTATTTAGATCATCTGGATAAGAGTTGCCTTTAAATTTTAAGAGTTTTTATAAGATACGATAGAACATAAAATTTAGTAATTTATAGTTTCACTACCATAAAAGAAATCATTTGAACAAAATTGCTTCATTTGAACGAGAATGGTTTAAAGAGTTTAAGAATGGGTACTTTCCTCACTTCAAAACTTCTTAAAGATATATATTAGGGGAAAATGAGAAAGAGAGAATTAAGGAAGAAAGTGACGTAGAATTTTCTTGCTAATGTGGTTTGAAGTATTTGTTTAGGAATAAAAGTACCCCTATTAGGGAATAAAGATTTTATTTTATCCTAGTTGAGGAAAAAACTCATTTAGGTTTAAATAGGTAAACATTAGAAATTAAAATTCTATAATCTAACGTTTTCCTTTATTTAGTTATCAAGGAATCTAATTATACGTGAATTTAATTGGCCTTGAATATAACTAGTTAATGCTATATGAATGTATTTAATTACTGTTAGTACCATTTGTATTTAATATTGTTTCAAGTGTAGATTTATCTGTTAGAGTAATATAAACACCTATATAATTCAAAAGGTTAAAATTGAATCACTCAAAATCAAGTCTTATACATTTAAGCTAATGAGACATTGACTTAGTTGTAAGCAGGATGTCTTAGGATTTTGAGATTCCATATTCGAATCTCTTATCAAGTGTGAAATTAAGTTGATTTTATTATTATTTTTATAACTTGATATTTGTATTTTTTTGTTACAAGAGAAATATTTTATAATTGATGTTTAAGGTGAAATTGCTTGATTCAAATTCAAACCTTATAATATGTCATAATTTTTTATTTATTTATCAATTTATCAAGTTATCAATTCATTGAATGTAATATACTATTTATAATTGTAACTTTGAATGAAAATGCACCATTAAAAAAAAATGTCTTATACATTCTAAGCAGCTTCCTTTTCTCTTTTGTTTGGTAATTATGTGAATTTTATGAATGCTCTTGAACATTTAGCTGTAAATTGGAATAAGCTGAACATTCGGCTTCCTTTTTTATTATTTTTTTGTGTAAAAGAGTTTAAATGAGGGGAGGCTTCCTCAATGCAAAGGTAAGGTATGTTGTAGGTTTCAACGAGGACTTGCATTGGACTTATAGATCATTCGTCAAAGAAGATTATTAATTACGAGAGTCAAACTTAATATAACAAAAGAAGTGAATAACTTTTATTAACTCAACTAACTTTTAATAATTTTATTTTTATCTTTAAATATATCTTTTCGACCATTCTTGTTAGTCAAGAAATAGTAAGAACGTAGAAAACTAAGTCCTGTTTAGCATATTCATATGAAAAGTAAAATAAAAAGGAACACTTTGAGTTGCACTACCTTAAGACAATTTTGAACCGTGTCTAATATTTTCGAATGAAGAAGGAACATGTTAGCCATAAGCCGACACAAATAGACAAGCAAGGAACATGTTGAGATCTCAGACATCATCTTTGTCTGATCCCTCTAGTGATCTTTCAAAGCATAATTTAGATTATCTTCACTCATTTCCAATATGGTGACTTACAGCTCAAGTATTTCTATAGCCATTAACGATTCGCTGTCCAATCCTGTCATGAAACATGTTTTATTACTGGGAGAAAAACAAGCTTTGGCTATGTAAATCTTTCAGCTTGGTACATGCTTTGCTAATTTCTTATTTTGTTAATCACTACTGATATCTTTCATCAGTATGTACATGTATAAAGAACCTCTACACACACTTCAACAAGAACTAATTTGCTACAATGACAAAACCTGACAGACATTATGTGAAACAAGCTACCACTTCGTGACTACAAGTCTGTTACAATTCCGTAATTGTTTCTCCACCAGAATCGTGACTGAAAATAGGTATCCACATTTAAAAGCCTTGGCCAGAAACATCAGGAATGCGGGATTAATGAGTTAGTTTTGATCCAAACACCGTGCAATTGTAATCACACTAGGATTATGGCTGCTGAGGCCAGGAAAGGCAAGTGCAGTACTTTTCCCCCATGTTGAACTGGAAGTGAATTAGATCAACTGGGAAAATGAAGTATCTCCAGGCTATAGGACTTTAGCGATTAGACGATTATCCGAGTTTGATGCAAAAAAAGCCAACATTTGTACCTTCCAGTACGAATAGAATCTCCACGAGGTTGAGTTTGAGGTAGGGTTTAGGCCACAATAATGTGCAGTACTGAGGTCAATTCTAGCCAAATATGGCAAGACTGACTTTAGATCTTAGTTGATTAGCTTTGGATTCTTGCAAAACTTCCATGGCAAAATATAAAGATTCTGTCATTCTCATCAGATACCACATTATCAAAATAGTTAAACTTGGATTGGGTTGGGTGTGCCAGGCCCGAGCGGTAGTGCAACGCTTGGGCGACGCATGAAAGCCCCAGTAGCAAGCTACTGTGGGTGGACTCTCCCCCTAAAAAAATAAATTTAATATCATGTGAGCCAATGACCCACGTATCAGATATTAAACTGATAAGAACAGATACTACACTTGATCTTAGCCAAAAGGCCGAGAAAGGTATGCTTATTTCTGTCCAAGTCCACTTATTTTATAAGCAGCTTGTCGCCCATTCTTGTATTGCGCTTTGTGATATGGGGTTTAAGTAAACTAACTATAATACGCTGACTGCAGTCATAATCAAGCTCAAAATCGGCATACACAGAGTCTTACAAAAGAAGACGAACATATATAAAGAACTTCTACTCACATTTCAACAAGAACCAATTTACTTCAATGACAAATCGAATCGTAACTGAAGATAGGTAACCACATTCTTATCCAGCTGAAAAACCTTGGCAGGAACAACAGGATTAATGAGGTAGTCTTGATCCAAACACCTTGCAATTGTAAATTGTAATCACACCAGGGTATAGGAATTTAGTGATTTGATGATTAAGCAGGACTTCCGGGTTGAATTTAACAATGCCAAAATTTGTGCCTTGCAGGACGAGTAAGATCTCCACGGGGTGAGTGTGAGGGGGATTAGACCAACTCAAGGTGCAGTCAATTCAAGTCAAAATTTATGCCAAGAGTGACTTTTGTTCCTAGTTGATTAGCTTTCGATCCTTGCAAAACTACAAGTGCTTCATCAGAGAAAACCAAGTTCAACAAATTGTTGACAATGTTGCCACAAATACAAGTCACAAGGTTTTGTAACTCTAATATTGTCAGACGTTAGCAACTTTGTCAATTCATTTTGTTCTGGCAAATAGAATTGGAACACTCTTAACCATAGTTTTTTAAAAAAACTCAAGGCCATCATGAAAATGTTTCTAAAGTTCATTCCAATTTGGGAAGCTAATATTGTATGTGTATTTAGTCTAGAAATTCACAAATTTGATACCTTGAATAGTTGAATTGAATTATTTTTTGGTGGTTTTATTGTTTCATGGCACCTTGGGGACTGACAAATCCATTTTTCGTCCAAGGATTTAAACAACTGCAACACAAATACCTTGATTAAAAACAAATTCAGCATATAAAGAATCCTACATAATACTGAATGAGAGAACTGTCAAAAGATTTATCCCAAACAAACTAAAACTTGATGCATGTTGGAAGCTGAAACATACTCTATTTTTTATTCTACCAGAATCGTGACTGGAGATGTTTCACCACATTGTTATCCAGCTGGAACGCCATGGCAAGTTATCAGGACTAATGGGATTGATCCATACACTGCGTTTGCAATGGTTATCACGCGAGGATTCTGGCTGCTCAAAGCAGCAAAGACAACAGCATTAGTTTTTCCTATGTTAAATTGGAAGTGAGCTAGACCAACTGGAAGGACAAAAACATCTCCAAGGTATATATACTGTTGATATTTTGCTAATTGTAGTTGCCAGATATAAATATACCACTAGCAGAGAATAAAGTCGAACTTATTCACAATTGTTGCATCTTATGATATTCTACTTTTACTCTGCAGTGAGTTAGAGAATTGAAACGTAGCAGTCATTTTACTTGTAAGTCTCAATTCTTTCATGGCTTCCAAAAATTTTGTGCAGCCTTCAATTCCATGTTTTGATGGTTATTATTATGACCACTGGAGTATTTTATTTTAAAAATAAAAATATAAAATAAAAAAATTTAAGCGAACTGTAAGAATTAATTTTTTTGTGGCACTTACTAAAAATTGAAGTTGTAATCCCAAACATATTTTGTGAAGTTGGAAGACAAAATGCATATAACTTTTCATCAATGTGGAATTTGTAAAAATTTGGAAGCTGCAGCGGCTGCGATGCAGGCTTCAGGTTGAGACGATGAAAGCCCAATTGGAAACGATGAAAGAGGAGATCAGGGGCTCACGTGAGTCGCTGTTGGCAGCAGAAATAGAAGCTAATCAGGCCGAGGCTAGACTTGAACTGCTAATTAGGACAAGGAATTTTCTGATGGATAACCTTTTGGAAATGGAGGTAACTGAAACTTCTCTAATGCACCAGCTAGGTTTTCTTTGAGTCGTCGGGCTTTGTGTAGGTGAACTCCATTTCTTCCGGTTCTGTTGTTCTTTTGGCCTTCCTTAATGTCGTTGCTTTAGCTTACTTGGATTTTGCATTAGATGATAAACTTTGATTAATTGTCATGTGCTTGAGACTTAATATGTTTTTATTGTTAAGAGTTATGATAAATGGAAGTTTAGATATTAAAAGTTTAGGAATTAAATTTTTTTATTTTATGTGTTGTTACTCAATTACAATAATTACGGATTGCTGACGTTTTCGTCTTAATATTTGTGTCACGTGCTAATAAAGATTCTGCAAGAAAAATAATGACCAGCCTGCGTAAGCACTTCGATGCTTAAATCAGAAGAGAATTTGATAGAGTTTCAGTAAAGCAAATAGAGACTTAAGTTTTTGAATCATACTTGACCCCTATTTATAAGGATATATTCTGTCAGTAATTATGTATGTATCTTTAGACTAAATATTTTTTTTATCTTATTTATATCTCTCGTTATACTATTTCTAAGAAGGTAAACTCGATTTCCCACTTATTTTCTTCGTGTGCCACGTGGCGCACTTTATTATTTTTTATTTTATTTTATTATTTCTTTTATCATGTACAACATTATGATTTAGCTATAAATGAATCTAGTTATACATAAATTTAATTATCCTATTAGCCGTAAACCTAATTAATGCTAAATGAATGTCCCTAGTGAAATATACTTAGTTACTAGTGCAATTAATTTGTGTCAAATATTTTGAATGCATATTTATCTATTAAGTAGTAAAAATTTTTACTTGATCCATTGAGTTAAAGTCAAGTCATCAATCAAAATTTAATGGATGACAATAGATACCTTATAAATAGGTATTAAATGGTTCAAAGTTTTAGGGTTTAAATACTGCCCATTTCAATTAAATAGAATTAGAGTATTATATAATTAAGTTCGAGTAAGGTTTAAGTAATAAAATTATTACTTGTCACGAGTTCAGATAGTTATCTTAATAAATCCCTACTCAAACTTGATTTATAAAAAATAATTTTTTATATGATATTTATATTTTTTATTTATAAATTATTTATTATTAATGTAATATTTAATCAAATTAATTCATTAAATATTATAATTATGATTTTTAACTTTAATTTTATTTTTATGAGTTATATTAAATTTATTAATTCAATTTTGTAATAACTTGTTTTAAAATTGATTTTAAATTTAAATTTAAAAATTAAATTTTGATTTTAAACAAATAATTAATTGGGTTTTGATAGTTAACTGATATTTTCTATACTATAAAAGTAGGGTTCAAATAACACAAACCGAAATAATCGAGTAATTAATCGGTCTAAACCGGTTCAATTTTTATTTTCGTCGATCGTCGTCACACGGTGGAGGGAAAACTTCGGTCGGCTTGGCTTCGAGAGATCAGCTACGACTCCGCCTCTTCCTTCCTCTTCTTTCTTTCGCTCGTTTCTTTCTTTTCCTTCGTCGATTGCTGTTTCCCTCGTTGGATTCCTCTGGGTTGAACCCGACAACTGCTCATCTCCCTTCCTTTGGTTGGCCGATGCCGTCTCTTTCTCTGTCGCAGCCTTTCTATTTTGTCTTACTCGATCGTCTTTCTCCTCTGTGAGGAATCAAGTTTTCCTGATCCTTCCTTTTTTTTTCTATTATATAAATATATATTAATATAAAATAATCTATAGATAAATATCTATATACTAAATATATTATACATTATTTATTTATTTATTCTTATATATATTTATTTAATATATATTATTTAATTTTTATTATTTTTTATAAAAAATATATTATCTTTTATTTTCGAGATAAATTTTCAAAGTAAAAAATTTTAAGTTATTACATATTTAACTAAATTAATTCATTAAATATTATAATTATAATTTTTAACTTTAATTTTATTTTTTTGAGTTAAATTAAATTTATTAATTCAATTTTTTTATAATTTATTTTAAAGTTGATTTTAAATTTAAATTTTAAATTTAATTTTTGATTCAATAAACGGATAATTAATCGGGATAACCAAAATCAAAATAATGAGTAATTAATCATATTTGAATATTATGAAAAATAGTCAAATTTGGATATACCAAATTTAACGAGTACTCGACGCGTTTACATTTCTACATTATAATCACTAATTTTCTTTAAAAAAATGTTTCGTGAGAAAATTAAAACTTCAAATATTTTTTTTCCTTTTTATTTCTCTATATATATATAAAAATGTCAAGTCATTGAAAATCAACTGCTATATATTCTAAATAACTTCTTTTTTTCTAATGTGTAAATTTTTTGTGAAAGTCTTCAGCTTTAAATTAGAATTATTATGGTTACAGAAATACAATAAAGAAATTTACTAATTATATTATGTAGTCAAAATATTTTTAATTTAACCAATGTGAGATTTCTTTGATTACTATAATATTTACGAACTTCTTATCTGTTTTTTTCTCAATAGTTAACGGTGAAAGCAATTTATTATATAATTAAGGAGTTATTGCAACTTGAAACAAGCAAAGTAAAGTCCTTCTGAAAACTCAATACTATTATCTTGTGTCTTGATTTCCCGTTAAGAATTGTGAATGTCATTTGATTAATTGGTTGTGTATGATTTTTTTTTCTCTTCTAAAAATAAATGTACGATCCATTCTTTAGTTGAAGTTTTCTTTCTTTTCTCTAAAATCTCTCGTGTAGATCATTGTTAGCCAATAAATAATAAGAACGTAGAAAACTGTCCTTATAGCGTATTCTTATGGAAAGTAAAAAAAAAAAAACACAAAATTAGACTCGTCAATCATAATTCATCACAATTTAGACATGTAAAGAACATGTCGAGATCTCAGACATCAGTTTTCTCTGATCCCTTCTTTGATCTCTGATGTTGCCTGCTTAAAATGATAACGGGGTGATGTTCTCCACGTATTCGAACTGAGCTAACGACAAAGAGATGCTGTTGATTCAATTTCTTCCTAGTGTGCCTCGTATTTTCTGCAACTGCAAAAACAACAGAAATTAGAGGGCGCAGGGATTTATCCCTGCACGCGCACTCCGATGATTAAGTTAGAAAACTGAGTTTCTGTGTATGTGAAGAAGAGAATTGATTTCTTCAAAATCAAGAGAGTTTAATTTTTTTTTCGGTCCCCTTTTCTGAGTACTCACCTGGGGTATTTATAGGTTTCTCCCGAGTCGGTTCAGGTTGAGGCCCAGGCGCGTGTCTGGGCCGCGACAGAGTCTTTTGGTACTCTGTCGCGGTTCGGAACTGGACGACTTTGCGGGAGAGTTCGGTGTGCGGCAGAGTATATGTGTGAACCTCTGCTGCGGCCTATGCGGTAGAGGTCTGTCGCAGTACAGCGGTAGAGGTCAGTGCGGTAGAGGTCTGTCGCGTTCTACTGTGTCGCATAGAGACTCTCGCTTAGAGACTCTGTCGCCTACCAAGCGACAGTGTCGCGTGGAGACTCTATCGCCTAGAGACTCTGTCGCTATAACAGCCACGTGGCGGTCTCCGATTGGTCGTGGCGGTCTCCGATTGATCGATTCTTGTGCACGTGGACTTTGGTGATAGGACCACTATCAATCTCCAATGCATAATTTGGATTATCTTTACTCTTTTTATATGGTGATCTGATAGCTTAACTGCTTCAGTATTTCTTTAGGCATCCAACGATTCCTGGTCCACTCTTGTCACTGAAAATATGAGAAATTAAGGACAAAAAAACGAAGGGAAAAACAAACTTAATTTGGCTATGCAAATCTTTGTGCTTGGTATATTCTTTGTTACTTTCTTATTAACTTTGTCTGTATCCATAAAAAATATTCACATATCAATTAGGACCTCAATAAAGTTAATACTATATAGAAATGTTGCATTGCAGTCTGATCACACCTTCTCAAATGCAGTCACAATCAAACTCAAAATCAGCATAAAAAAAATGTACATCTATAAAGAACCTCTACTCACACATCAACAAGAACTAATTTGCTACAACGACAAAGCCTGTCAGACATTATATGAAACAAGCTACCACTTCAAGACTTCAATTCTGTTGAAACAATGCTGTAATTGTTTTTCCACCAGAATCATGACTGAAGACAGGTAAGCACACATTTAAAAACTAGGCAAGAAACATCAGGAATTCATGATTAATGGGTAGTTTTGATCCAAACTCCATGCAATTGTAATCACACCAGAATTATGGCTGCTGAGGCCAGCAAAAGCAACTGCAGTACTTTATCCTTTGAATAATCAGATGGTATAGTCACTACAAATTCTCTTTGCTGAATGTCTGTAAAGTGCAGACAATGATGTAAATACATCCAAACCTCAAAATAGTTAAACTTGGATTGGGTGGGGTGTGCCAGGCCCGAGCAGTAGTGCACGCTTGGGCGACACATGATAGCCCCTGCAGCAAGCTACTGTGGATGGACTCTCCCCTATAGAAATAAATTTAACATCGTGTGGACTAATAGCCTACGTATCAGATATTAAACTGAGTACAAAATTTTATTTGACCTTCACGCGGTTTCAGAATAACGGCCTACGCGGTTTCACATTCCACAAGCATCCTTCTTCGAAGTCTAGAATCTCTAGGTCATTTTCACAAATATGATACTTTAAATTTAATTAATACAGGGAAACCATGAGAGCATGGGACTCAATCCTCTTTATTACCGTTATTAGAATTCTAGGTTTCTGTTTTCTTTCAAGTTTCTCTTTCATCAATGAAGTTGTTGTTCTTGTTGCAGTAGAACTTTTATAAAATAATCTCCTTTAAATTAATCATTTTTTTAAATTAATAAAAATTATGATCTCAACTTGTAATAATTAATAAATTTATTTGAAAACTTAATGTAAAATTTTAGTTCAGTTATTTTATTAATTAATAATTTAATAAAAATAAAAATATTATATAATATTAAAAAACTAGAAGCACTTCAAGATATTAATGTGTAAAAGAATACCATATTTAATATTTTTATTTCAAAAATTAAAAAATATATTTACAAGATTTTTTTTTTGAAATTAAAAAAAATAATGTGAAAATTAAGCAAAGACACATTTTTGATACAATAATAATTAATATAGTAAAACTTTTTTTTTTTTACTCAATCAGAATCAAAAGTAGTATTGATGGGAAAAAAACATGGATGAGTTCTTAAAGTACAAATAAAAAAGACATAGAAGTCTAAAAAAAAAACAAAAGGTAAGACGATAGTTACAAGCAAACATACTCCATTTCACTTTTAAATTAATAATATTTTTTAAATTAATATTTAATAATAAATCTCAATAATATTAATTTAGAAAGATTTTCCTCCAACATCAA
This sequence comes from Firmiana major, assembly GCA_033439115.1. Classification (NCBI taxonomy): domain Eukaryota; kingdom Viridiplantae; phylum Streptophyta; class Magnoliopsida; order Malvales; family Malvaceae; genus Firmiana; species Firmiana major. Next base: position 66,116,879 of record CM065906.1, read on the forward strand.
TTACGAAAATTGGGTAATGTTTCTCGGTGCAATTGCTGTTCAAAATTATGGATAAGAAAAGATGGCATATAAAATTATAAATTAAATTAAATTAAATAATATTATTCTATATTACATTCGATGTCTACAAAATTAAGAATAGGACGTTTTGTGGGTGTTCTTTTGTTGTGCGACCCAACGTCTTGTGGACCAATTAAGGACAAGCAAGAACACGTGGAGTGAAACGATTCACCTGGACAGACAAAAGAGAGAGCCGACCTTTTGGCGATGCTTCTATATATGATTCCCTTGCTTCCAGTTGTATGAGCAAATCACAAAAACCTCAGTTCTGGGAGCTCCACCTTGCATTTTTGCCGAGTCTCTTCTTCAAATGGTTAGATTTCTATTTCTATGATTTAAGTTTCCTCATTTATTTTTATTCCTCAGATTCTGTTAATGGATTTAGGGTTTCTGCTTTACCTGCTCATTGAACAGGATCCTCAAGATCGTCTCCTTCTTGCTACGGTTGAAGCTGCGTTTGTGCTTATAGTTATTGCTATGGCTGAAGCTGCGTTGGAATGGGAAAGACAGAAGATGTCTATGGCTCAAGCTGCACTTCAGGAGAAGGAGAGGGAGCGTGAAATGCTTATGACCAAAAAGAAGGAAATGATTGCTGAGCAAGCGACCAAGGAAAAATTGGTTGGTAATTTCATGGTTTTCATTGAAGCAATTGAGAATAAAGACCCCGAGATTGACCAGAAATTTGACGAAAAAGCAATGACGAATACAATTTTATCTATGATGAAAAATTACTGCGGCGACGACAGCGACAATGGAGGATTTGTCGGAGGTGCGGTAAAAAAGAGCATAACCCAATTGGTTGTGGTTGGATTAGAAACTGGTCACTCGTTCTGTCCGGAACACACTATTAAACTCGGTATAAATTGGCTCATGATTTTATGGGTGTTTATGTAGGAGACAACGTTCCCAACATCGAACTGGATCTTGAAGCGACGCTGGATGCAAATATAGCTATTGTTAACAGTGATGGAAATTGTGGCGGCGATAATGGAGGGTTCGTCGGTGGTAACGGTAAGAAGAAAGAGCTAAAAAATGTTTTGAAACCAGACCGATACTGGCCAAACGAACCAGTTGAGGGAAAAAAAAATCAAATGTTGGAGTAAATTTGCTAAGGTTTGTATGGCGGTTGTGTGCAGGAGGGATTACTAACGTCCCTGCGAACGCTCAGAATCATGGTGAGGAAGCTATGATGGCTGCTAACAATGGAACAAACAGTGGCGGCAGTAGAGAGTGAGGCGCCGGTGGAATTTGCGGCAGTCGCATGGTGCTGGGTCCCGTCAATAATTGGATTGCTGAAAGTTAATTATGGAGTGATTGAAGTTTAGAACAGCTTTATTTTATGACTAAAACAACTTGTTTCTTGTCGACATGGAATGTTTGTCTTGTTTGATTAATAAGCTAAGATGTTTCATCTTGCTCCCTCGTGAACTTAAATGAGATTCTGCTTCTGCTAGTTTGATTTTGTCATAAAAACTAATAATTAACTGATAATTATTATAATCTCACGTATATATTTAACGTTGAATTTGATAGCATGTGGGCAAACCTATTCTTTTCCCTATAAACATAATTAAAAATAGTTAAAAACGACAAGAAAAGAGCTCTCCTCAATCTCGTTGATGAAAACAGCACCGATATATATGGCTACTGCACAATCGCTCTCTAGCTAAATAAAAGAAACCCTTCTCCTTTGCAATGTTTAAACCAAATAGGATTGCAAGAACTTCTTCATGAAGGGGAGTTTCAATACTCTAATGTGTACCACACATCTTTGGCTCTTTTCATGCAAACAGATATTCCAATTCTTTCAAATCAACAGCACACGTAAAGAAAAAACTCCATTTGATTGGTTTCTTGTACAAATTCTAGGAACCTATCCCAGAAAGCCTCAGATTGTATCCTATGAACCAAAGATTACTCTGCAGAAGCTGTCAAAATTCATTGTCCAGATTCACAAAAAAAAAAAAAAAAAATTAATAGTACTGTCGAATCTAAATCTTATGATAAGTGACAACTCATTTTTAATCGTTGAATGAAGAGGTTGTCGGTGATTTTTTTTTTTTTTTTACGTTCTATTGCTTTTTATTTGACTAATTAAATGAGTTTTTCTTTATTAAAAAAAAAGCTTGAAAAGAAAAGAATAAGTAAATTATAGTACGTAAGATAAATAAATTTTGAATTTTTTAGGATAGCATAAATATAAAAAAACTACTAGACTAGTTGATTTTCAACTACCCTAAATTCTTAATTTAAACCTGCATTTATTTTTTAATGTGAGGGGCTGGTCCACCCGACAAAGAACCCTAGTTGAAAAGTACATCTTATGTTTCCTTCTAAAAAGGCTTCTGCTGGCTAGTTTCTTGATGAAATGAAGGTGTTAACCTGTTTTACCCTTTCTTGAACAAAAATCTTGGTGCCCATAGAAAAAATGAGGTAATTGAAGGAAAAAAAAAAGCGCAAATTAAGAAGTTATATATGCTAACATAGAAGAGATTTTGAATAAAGTTAATTTGGGTAAATAGTATGATTAGTTTTGATGAGATTAAAAAAAATAATAATTAGGATAGAATAATAAAAGATATAGAATAATAAAAAATATAAAAAACAGAAAAAGAAAAGTAAGAGAAAAGCATCCAAGAAATAGCAATCCATAGTCAACGGATCGCTGCACGAGTTCGTTCGGTCAATGAATAAGAGTTCACATTTTTATTAAAATAATAAAAAAAATCATTTCTTAAGATAGAATGAAAGTTTTAAGTCTATGGAGTTGGTGGATGGTGATGTAAAAGATTTGCATGGAATATCATCTATTATTAGATCTTAATCTAATAATATAGTTAAAAAGAAAAATAAGATATTAATGGAAATAGTTAATGCTATGATATCTTACTCGTATTTGGGACAAAATTTTGGAGAAAAAACAATGTTGAGTGTTTGTCACATTCTAAATAGAATTACTACTAAAAGTAATAAAATTACCTCATGTTAATTATGAATGACATTATAAGAAAGTGAGGTTTTAGCGACGTTTTATTATTGTTTGAGTCGGACAATAACCTTTTTCTGATGCATCAACTGGGTTTCCTTGAGTCGGACAATAATCTTCTTATTTTAGTTTGTCGGTCATCGTGTCCTTTCGGTTTTTTTGGGCAGGTCTCATGGTTTTCCCTTTTGCTTTGATGCGCGTGGTTCTGTAGTTCTTCTGGCTTAATTCCTTCATGTGAATCATGTCCTACCCTTTGCTTGTCGTTAGATAATAAAATTGATTAATTGCAATGTACTTGTTCTGGCCATAAGTCTTGAATTTGTTTGATCTTTTTCATCTTAAAAGAAACACATATAAGCAATTGTTGGGATTTTTTTTTAATTCTATTGAATTTGGTTTGCTAATTTGGTCTGTATCCATAGCTAATTAATTAGGACCTCAATAAGTATTTTCAAAGTCAAAACTATATATAATTAATGTTGCATACTTGCATAGCATCTGGTCAGTGAAAAATTGACTTAAACCTTCACAAATCAGCATACAGAGAGGCCTAAAAAAATGTACATTGTACATATATAAAGAACCTCTACTCGCACTGCAACAAGGACTAATTTGCGACAATTACAAAACCTGACAGACATTATATGAAACAAGCTACCACTTCAAGACTTCAATTCTGTTGAAACTTGAAACATTGCTGTAATTGTTTTTCCACCAGAATCTTGACTGAAGATAGATAACCACATTTAAAAGCCTTGGCAAGAAACATCAGAATCATGAGCAGCAGAAGGCAACTGCATTACTTTTCCCTAAGTTGAACTGAAAGCGAATTAGTCTAACTGGGAAAACGAAATATCTCCAGGCTATAGGCCTTAAGTGATCGGGTTTGATGCACAAAAAAGCCAACAAAGCCTTTCGGGAGGTGTAGGACACAACAATGTGCAGTACTGAGGTCAATTCTAGGCAAATATATGGCAATAGTGACTTCACATCTTAGTTGATTAGCTTTTGACCCATGCAAAACTTCTATGAATGATGGAAATCTGGAATCAAATATGTCTTGCTTGGTATAGATAGTCACTAACAAATTCTCTTTTTTGAATGTTAGTAAAGTGCAGATAATGATTTCAATACATCCAAACCTCAAAATAATTAAACTTGGATTGGGTGGGGTGTGCCAGGCCCGAGCAGTAGTGCAACCCTTGGGCGACTCATGAGAGCCCCAGTAGCAAGCTACTGTGGGTAGACTCTCCCCCTAGAAAAATAGATTTAATATCATGTGGATCAATGATCCACGTATCAGATATTAAACTGATAAGAACAGATACTACACTTGATCTTAGCCAAAAGGCCGAGAAAGGTATGCTTTTACTCGTCCGAATCCATTTGTTTCATAGTCAGATTCACACCCCTTCTCGCTGTGGGCTTTCTGATGTGGGATTTCAGTAAACCAACTATAATGTCCTGACTACGTTGGTGTAAAACATGGTTAAAGATTGATATTCTATTTTTAAACAGGTTGTAGAAACAGGTAATCTATAACTGCTTAGAAAACCGAACAATTTTTCTTAATCATTGTTTTATAGGCTTAACAGGGATGCCTTATTGTTTGAAAAATGAAGAAAAAATAGATTTCAGGTTTTAGCAGAATTCTAGCGTTTGCATAGGAGAAACAAGTTCTACGGGATGTAAAATTAAGATCAGCTAAATCTTTATTTTAATGCACCAAGCTAAGCAGAATTTGCCAGAATTGCAATAATGTTGAAACAAACAAAAAAAAGTTCATCAAAACTGTTCATAATGTGCAGGTTAAACACAATTTCAAGTGCGTCAAGAGAATTGTTAGGAACCTGTCATTTATAGATCTTGTTATCTAAAAATTATTCACTAGGACTCATTAAAGTATGTTCAAAGATAATACTATATATAAATGTTGCATACCTTCCTGGTCTGTGAAATATAAACTTACACCTTCGAAATTAATCAAAATCAGCATACACAGAGTCCTTCAAAAGAAGATGTACATGATACATATATAAAGAACCTTTCTACTCACACTTCAACCAGAACTGATTTGCTACAATGACGAAACCTGTTGGAACTTATATGAAACAAGCTACAACTTCAAGACTTGAAGTCTGTTGAAACAGAGCTGTAATTGTTTTTCCACCAGAATCGTTTCTGAAGATTGGCAACCACATTCTTCTTATCCAGCTGAAAAGCCTTGGCAAGAAATATCAGGATTAATGGGGTAGTTTTTATCTAAACACCGTGCAATTGTAATCACACCAGGATTTTGGCTGCTGAGACCTGCAAAGGCAGCTGCAATACTTTTCCCTATATTGAACTGGAAGTGAATTAGACCAATTGGTAAAATGAAAATATCTCCAGCATAGAGTAGTTTAATCATTAATGATTAGAGGATTGTTCGGTATGTAACAAAGCCAAAACAAACATCTGTGCCTTCCAGGTCGTGTAAGGTATAAGCCACCATAGGCTGGCAGTCGACAAGTGATTGTAGATCCTAGTTGATTTAACTTTGGATCCTTAAAAAACTTCCACGGCAATGTATAGAGCTTCAGATCGGATGGCTTAGTCATTAACAGATTCCTCATCTATGAATATAGCATACATTCAGAATTCAAAATGGTTGAAACTTGAATTGGGTGGGGTGCGCCAGGTCCAAGCTGTAGTGCAACGTTCGGACGACACGCAAAAGCCCCAGTAGCAAGCTACTCTGGTGGGCTTTCCCCCTAAAAAAATAAATTTAATATCATGTGGATCGATGATCCACGTATCAGATATTAAACTGATAAGAACAGATACTACACTTGATCTTAGCCAAAAGGCCGAGAAAGGTATGTTTTCTTCAATCCCAGTCCGCTTCTTTTATAAGCAGATTGTGGCTTCTTCTGGCTTTGCTCTTCTTGATATGGGATTTAGGTAAACCAACTATGATATGCTGACTGCAGTGCTCGTATTAAAGAGAACCCTTCCAGAATAGGCTATCTCAAGATCAGTCATGACTTGATTAAAGCACAGTCAAATCTATGCAGAAATTGTGGCTCAGGTGCCATAGATGCATCTGAGGTTATTCTAGTGTATATGCTCCATTAAAAAGTTTAATCTATAACACTTGAAACTTGAACATGTTTTTTTCTTAATCATTGATGTAATAGGATTTACAGGGTTGCCTTGTTTGGAAAAAAAGAAAGAAGAAGAATTAGATTTCAGGTTTGCATAGGAGAGTGGTGCACGAAAGCTGAGCAGAATCGCAATATTGGAGAAACGAAACAACGTTCATTAAAATTGTTCATCATCTGCAGATTAATACACAACTTCATGTGCATCAAGAGAAAGGTTAGGAACTTGGCATTCATCTTAACTGCTTAAGTATTTCTTCAGGCATCCAACGATTCCCGGTCTACTCCTGTCAATGAAAATATGAGAAATTAAGGACAAAAAAACGAAGGGAAAAACAAACTTAATTAGGCTATGCAAATCTTTGTGCTTGGTATATTCTTTGTTACTTTCTTATTAACTTTGTCTGTATCCATAAAAAATATTCACATATTAATTAGGACCTCAATAAAGTTAATACTATATAGAAATGTTGCATTGCAGTCTGCTCACACCTTCTCAAATGCAGTCACAATCAAACTCAAAATCAGCATAAAAGAAGATGTACATCTATAAAGAACCTCTACTCACACATCAACAAGAACTAATTTGCTACAACGACAAAGCCTGTCAGACATTATATGAAACAAGCTACCACTTCAAGACTTCAATTCTGTTGAAACAATGCTGTAATTGTTTTTCCACCAGAATCATGACGAAGACAGGTAAGCACACATTTAAAAACTAGGCAAGAAACATCAGGAATTCAGGATTAATGGGTAGTTTTGATCGGAACACCATGCAATTGTAATCACACCAGAATTATGGCTGCTGAGGCCAGCAAAGGCAGCTGCAGTACTTTGTCCTATGAATAATCAGATGGTATAGTCACTAACAAATTCTCTTTGTAGAATATCTGTAAAGTGCAGACAATGATTTAAATACATCCATACCTCAAAATAGTTAAACTTGGATTGGGTGGGGTGTGCCAGGCCCGAGCAGTGGTGCAACGCTTGGGCGACACATGAGAGCCCCAGCGGCAAGCTACTGTGGATGGACTCTCCCCTAAAGAGATAAATTTAATATCATGTGTACTAAGGTATGCTTTTTGTCTTTTTCTTTTTTTCTTTTAACTTCTAACCTTCCTTATAAATGCAGATAGTTCACTCTAAAAAATAGACCAAAATTTTCCTCATTGTTTCTTTTTTTTCTAGTTCCGAACTTCTTTTCTTCTATCTAGGATTGAAAATGCAGATTTAAGCATGGACTTTTTATATATTTTTTTAAAAATAATTAGATAGAAAGGAAGACAAAATTAAAATGAATGTTTTGAGTGTGATGTTTTAGGTTGTAAAAATTGTGGGATTTGAAAAAAAAATTAAATAAAAAATCGATTTTGATTGTAATGATCGTAAAAAAATTAAATAAAAAATCATGAGAGCATGGGACTCAATCCTCTTTATTACGGTTATTAGAATTCTTGGTTTCTGTTTTCTTTCAAGTTTCTCTTTCAACAAACCCAGACCTGGTTGAGACCCATCGAACGGTTCATCAATGAAGTTGTGGTCGTTCTTGTTGCAGTAGAATTTTTATAAAATAATCTCTTTTAAATTAATTATCTTTTTAAATTAATAAAAATTATGATCTCAACTCAAACCAATAAAAAAATTAATAAAACTCTCTAATAATTAATAAATTTATTTTAAAACTTAATGTAAAATTTTAGTTCAGTTATTGTATGAATTAATAATTAATAAAAAAAATATTATGTAATATTAAAAAACTAGAAAGCACTTCAAGATCTTAATTTGTAAAAGAATATCATATTTAAGATTTTTATTTCAAGAATTAAAAAATATATTTATAGGAAGATTTTTATGAAATTAAAAAAATAATGTGAAAATTAAACAGAAACACATTTTTGAGACAATAATAATTAACAAGACGAAACTTTTTAAAGTAATAACTATTTTAAATTAATATTTAATAATAGATCTTAACAGTATTAATTTAAAAATTTTTTATTGTAATAACAATCATGAAAATTGGGTAATGTTGTTAGGTGCAATTGCTGTATAAAATTTTATAAAAATTTACTCTATTATTAATTATATATCTATCATTTTCATTAAAAATTAAATTTTTTTATACTTAAACCTACGTACAGATATAGCACATGCCCACAACATTATGGATAAGAAAAGGTAGTTTAAAATTATAAATTAAATTAAATATTATTATTTTATATTATATTTAATGTCTAAAAAATTAAGAGTTGGACATTTGGTGGTTGTTCTTTTGTTGTGCGACCCCACGTCCGTGTGCCACAGCTCGTGTCCCACGTCTCCCATTTGTTCAGGGCGGGCAACGTGAACACTGACTTAATTTGGTATCCAAGGTGTACCTTTCATTCGTTAACCTCGAATCCTTGATCGGAATACTGCTGATTTTATAATTGTACGTAAAAGTAAGAAAATTTGGCTGATCGGAAACGCCCGGAGGTCGTGATAATATCATCTTTATTATTAGTACGAAAACAGAGGTCGTAATGGTATCTAATCTACCTATGAACACTCTTTGAGTAGATCTATGATCAAGTCTTTATGATTTTTATATATTTTATTATATTTGTTAGCGTAAAATTAACGATAGAGTAAAATTATTTTATTAAAGTAAATTTATTTTAAATATTTTTAACTAAAAATATATATTATTATAATTTATATAGTTAAGAATTAAATTTATTTTATTAAAAAAATTAATTTATTAATAAAAATATTTTCCAAAATTGACTTTGTTAAGAAAATTTTAATAAAATGATTCGTTATAATTTTTTATATTTTCCTTTTCTGTTTTTATTTAATTTTATGATTTAAATACAAAATATTTTTATGACCTTAAGTTAAATTTATTTATTAAATCTAGAAGCACTCTTGTTTCTGGAACAGGAAGTTTTAAAATAGAGCTTTATTAATGTAAAAAAAAAAAAAAAAGTAAAGCTATATTCAGGTAGTGTCTGATAATTGATTGAGTAATTTATAATTAGGTTGTCAATTTCAACCAGAATCCAGCTTTGAATATGAGAATGTGATAATTAAATTTGTAAGGCTTCTGTTCTTTAACTTGTGGTTGTCATTCAATAGAATTGAAATATCTATCACTTTTAGTCAGAATTGGGTATGATCAGCTAATTAAGCTTTTTGTGCAGATTAGATTAAAATATTTGAGGAGTCAAGTTTTAAAACTAATTTATCTCATATTTTTTTTAATTTAAAATTTAATTCAAATAATTATACAAATCAATTATTGTATTAAAAATTTAAATCATAATATGTAAAATTTTTCATTTATTTAACTCAAATAATTTATGCCAATCATCCATTGTAATAAAAATTTCAATCTTAACGCTTAAACTTTTTCATTTATTCCTAGTTAATCTAAGTAGTCTGTATAACACATGCAAATCAAGTTATGACTTACACAACAAATTATAAGGTGACGTTGGAGTTCACAACTCATCGGTTTTGGCTTTGGACAAGCAAGGACACGTGGAGTGAAACGATTGACCTGGACAAACAAAAGAGAGACCCTACGTCTCGGCGATGCTTCTATATATTATTCCCTTGCTTCCAGTTGTAGGAGCAAATCAGAAAAACCTCAGTTCTGGGAGCTCCACCTTGCATTTTTGCCGAGTCTTTTCTTCAAATGGTTAGATTTCTAGTTCTATGATTGAAGTTTCCTTATTTGTTTTTATTCCTCAGATTCTGTTAATGGATTTAGGGTTTCTGCTTTACCTGCTTATGGAACAGGATCCTCAAGATCGTCTCCTTCTTGCTACGGTTGAAGCTGCGTTTGTGCTTATAGTTATTGCTATGGCTGAAGCTGCGTTGGAATGGGAAAGACAGAAGATGTCTATGGCTCAAGCTGCACTTCAGGGGAAGGAGAGGGAGCGTGAAATGCTTATGACCAAAAAGAAGGAAATGCTTGCTGAGCAAGCGGCCAAGGAAAAGTTGATTGATAATTTCATGGTTTTCATTGATGCAATTGAGAATAAAGACACCGAGATTGACCAGAACTTTGATGAAAAAGCAATGATGAGTACGATTTTATCTATGATGAAAAATGACTGCGGTGACGACGGCGACAATGGAGGATTTGTCAGAGGTAGGGTAAAAAAGAGCATAACCCAATTGGTTGTGGTTGGATTAGAAGCTGGTCAATCGTTCTGTCCGGAACACACTATTAAACTCGGTATAAATTGGCTCATGATTTTACGGTTGTTTATGTAGGAGACAACGTTCACAACATCGAACTGGATCTTGAAGCGACGCTGGATGCAAATATAGCTATTGTTAACAGTGATGGAAATTGTGGCGGCGATAATGGAGGGTTCGTCGGCGGTAACGGTAAGAAGAAAGAGCTAAAAATGTTTTGAAACCGGGCCGATACTGGCCAAACGAACCAGTTGCGGGAAAAAAAAGAAAATGAAAAGATCAAATGTCGGTGTAAATTTGTAAGGTTTTTATGGCTGTTGTGTGCAGGAGGGATTACTAACGTCCCTGAGAACGCTCAGAATCATGGTGAGGAAGCTATGATGGCCGCTAACAATGGAACAAACAGTGGAGGCAGTGAAGAGTGAGGCGCCGATGGAATTTGCGGCAGTTGCATGGTGCTGTGTCCCATCAATAATTGGATTGCTGGAAGTTAATTATGGAGTGATTGAAGTTCAGAACAGCTTTATTTTATGACTAAAACAACTTGTTTCTTGTCGAAATGGAATGTTTGTCTTGTCTGATTAATAAGCTAAGATGTTTCATCTTGCTCCCTCGTGAACTTAAATGAGATTCTGCTTCTGCTAGTTTGATTTTGTCATAAAAACTAATAATTAACTGATAATTATTATAATCTCACGTATATATTTAACGTTGAATTTGATCAGTACATAATCTCAAGAAAGCATGTGGGCAAACCTATTCTTTTCCCTATAAGCATAGTTAAAAATAGTTAAAAACGACAAGTATAGAACTCTCCTCAACCTCGTTGATGAAAACACCACAGATATATATGGCTACTGCGCAATCGCTCTCTAGCTTAACAAAAGAGAAACCCTTCTCCTTTGCAATGTTTAAACCAAATAGGATTGCAAGAACCTTTTCATGAAGAGGAGTTTCAATACTCCAATGTGTACCACACATCTATGGCTCTTTTCAAGCAAACAGATATTCCAATTCTTTCAAATCAGCAGAACACGTAAAAAAAAACTCCATTTCATTGGTTTCTTCTACAAATTCTAGGAACCTATCCCAGAAAGCCTCAGATTATATCCTATGAACCAAAGATTACTCTACAGAAGCTGGCAAAATTCATTGTCCAGATTCACAATATATATATATATATATATATATATATGTAATAATACTGTCGTCTGTCGAATCTAAATCTTATGATAAACGACAATTCATTTTATATCACTAAATGTAGAGGTTGTCGGCATGGTTTCAAATAGCGGCGGTGACCGTCACCGTTATTGAAAAAAAAACGAGTGTAAAAATTTTTCACACCCGTAACAACGCCAAAAAACAGTAAATAACGGTGATAATAGAGGATACCGATTATAACGGACCGTTATCACCACTATCCTCCATTATCACTATTCACGTTCCGTTCTGTTGAGTCTGTTTGTATAAAAACAGACTCAACAGAACACATCACACAACTCGATACTCACGCCAAATAGAGAGCCAAACAGAGCAAAACCATTAACAACCAACACTTACCGGGAGCAGTAACACACACCCCACACACAATACAGAGAAACAAACAACAGAAACAAAGAGGCAAATAGCAGCAATATCCCCAGTAGTACGCCACACACACACACAACACAATCAGGTAAACACACTCAAAATAAACTCAGTAGTCAATAAACTATTCTCTAAATGTTGAGAACAGATCGGGATCTAGGATTGCAACACTCGGTCTGTTGAAAATAGGGGAGGGGGGAACAGAATCAACAAATCTGGGCTTTCTAGAGGGTGAGGTGTTTGGCGATGAGAGTGGGGTGGGTTGTTCGGCGGTGAGTCGGTGAGATGAGAAAGAGGTCAGGTGAGTTGAGACAGAGGACAATGGTTGATGTTGGAAAGTGAGGTTGTGAGGTCTAATGTGTGACAGATTGGCTGAATGACGGAGGGTGGTCGGAACGGGACCGGAGCTGGACGGCAACGGGAGCCGGAACCAGGGTAGGGGAAGGGATTAAGCCATTAAGGGAAACTGGAAAGAGGAAAGGGAATGGGCAGGATTTAGGAAAAAAGAATCGAATAAGCTAGAAGAAACAAAAAGGTGATTCCGGTGGGTGGGTGGGTTAACTTGGGTTGGGTTAATGGGGAAAAGCGTTTTAATTAAATTTATATAATTTTTTTAATTAGTATAATTTTTTAGTAGTTAATTTTTTTTAATTAATATAATTAATACAATTTTTTAAGGAGTTAGTATTAATTAATAATTTTTTAAGTAAATATTTGAACCAAATGCATATAATTAATTTTCTCATTTATTGTAGTAAAGGAACCATTTTTTGAAAATCTGTGGATGTCTCTAATGCTCGTAGTAAAGATGCTAAATTTTACTATAAACTATTGGATCATATTGTAGAAGAGATTAGAGAAGAATACATTGTCCAAATAATTACTGACAATGAGGCAGCACTTAAGGCAGCTAGAAAAAATTAATGGAAAAAAGGAAACATTTGTTTTGGACGGCCTGTTCAGCTCATTGCTTGGATTTATGCCCTTGAGATATTGACAAAAGGCTAAGTGTGGAAAAAGTATTGGATGAGGCAAAGAAAGTGACTTGTTTCATATACAATCATATATGGACAATTAATTTAATGAAAAAACATACTCAATGAAGACAAATTCTTCGTCCCGCTCTTACCCGATTTGTTACTCATTTCATCCAACTACAAGAGATAATAAAACATAATCAAAGTTTAAGAGAAATGTTCAATTCAAAGGTTAGTACTCAGTAATTGGTTTTAGTATTTAAATCTAGCACTTTTTATGATATCTTATTTATATTACTCTAATAATTTAGTCATGAATATATAGGAATTCAAAGAATCAAAATGGGAACAACAAAAGTCGGGGCCTACCTACGAAGCCAAAAAAATTGATTTAGAAAAAGATTTTTGATGAAAAGCACGTGAAATGACAAAAGTTTATGAGCCTTCGGTAAATGTATTATGCCTTATATATAGTGATGAGAAACGAACCATAGGCTTTATTTATTAGGCTATGGATCAGGGATTTAAAACACAGTCGCGGCTTCGTTTTCCGTTGCATTGCGTTTATCGCGGTTACGGATATAACGGATATCATCGCGGTCATAACGACTATCGCGATTGTGATTTTTTTTTCGCACAACTTATCCCAAAATGCAATATTTTCAATTATAATCATAATTAGTCTTATTTTATAATTTTTAAAGTAATTTATGATATCTTAAATCTATTATTTTTGTGAAAAATTTAGTCATAATTTTTTGATTATAATAAAACATTATAATTTAATAAAATTACTTATAATAATTGAAAAATAACAAAGGTAGAAAATGAAAATTGATAATTACTAAATTAATTCTTATTAATATAACTATTTTTCATCTAAAATATCAAAGAATTCTTTCACCAAAATTTTGTCATTTTTTTAATATAAATTAATTATGTCAATATTTCTCTTTTTTTTCTCTTCTATATAAATTTTTACAAAAATTAATAATCAACGGAACAAAAACATATTAAATTCAATCCGCTATAAAAATTATATATATGTCAAATCTTACATATTACCACATAGTCGAATGACGAATAAGATCATATTCTCTCTCTTCACTTTTAGATCCACGTTGATTTGATTTTTGTGATCTATGTTCCAAAGTCAAACCATATCCTTGTTCTTGATACATTTAAGAGGGTGGATACATTTGAGGTGGATACATTTGTTGAGGTAGATACATTTGTGGCGGTGGATACATATGAGGATAATAAGGCATAGGATAATTAGGAAAAGGCTGAGGTGGATAATAACCTTGTCGTGGGTGATAATAACCGTAAGGAGATTGAAAATGTAAAGATGGTCTCGATAGATAATAATCTTGAGTACCAAATGATTCATTACTAGAACTTTACCTTCTAGACGAATAGCCTCCAGAAGTATCATGTTAGTACTTCTTGGCTTTTCTCTTTGATCGAGCTCTATCTTGACTTCCATTTCCACTAGATTTAACAGATGGATTTATTTCATAATCTAACATATCAATAAATAATACACTAGTTGCAGCAAGCACATATTCTGCTACAAGTGGACTGAAAGACCTATTTTCTTTTGCATCACCACTATAATCAGCACTACTACCATGATCACCACCATCACCACCACCATCACCAACATCAGATGGAGTTGAACCCTCGTCATCATTATTCTGAGTTGATGTCGAATTTGTACTTGACTGATGTACGTTTTCTTCCAATTGATGTGACTGTTCATAGTTTATTTCATTATCAGAATTATCTGCAGGAAATTAATCAAAATTTTGATCATCTAACAAAGGTTTTTCTCTCTCTTACAGCCATTCTAAAAGTGGATCTTCATCTTCAAATATATGATCAATACTAATAGGATTGAAACTATCATTTATCTCATCAAGACTCATTCTTTTTTGATATCTCATCCTTAGCCTCATATTATAATAAGTATATACTAGCTTCTGAAGTCTTTCATATTTTAATATATTTATGGTCTTAGTGTGTATATAGCTAAATGTACTCCAATTTCTTTCACAATTTAATGCAGGAGTTGTTTGAATAAGTACTTTAATTGTCAATTTTTACAATTTAGGAACACATGTGTCATATATGATCCACCATTCAGTTGTATAAATTTATTTAAAATAAATTTAAAATCCAAAATAATTAAATAATATTAAATAAATTTTAATAAATTAAGTAACTGTTTACCTGGATTCATTTGCTTCCAAGCTCTCTGTGCTTGAGGTGTACCGAACGTCTCATTTTTTTGTCGAAATAATATCAACTATATTGATAAAAAATATAATTTATAAAATAAATAAATACAAAAAGTAATTATATTTCTAATACACAAAGTAAATTTTAGATGAAAAGTAGCTATATTAATAAGAATTAATTTAGTAATTATTGATCTTTATTTTATACCTTTTTTATTTTTTAATTATTATAAGTAATTTTATTAAATTATAATGCATTATTATAATCAAAAAATTATGACTAAATTTTTTTACAAAAATAATATATTTAAGATATTATAAATTACTTAAAAATTATAAAATAAGACTAATTAGAATTATAATTACAAATATTACATTTTGAGTGAAGTAGTACGAATTAAAAAAAATCACGACCGTGATAACCGGAATGACCTTGATGATTTTCGTTATATCCATAACCGCGATAAAAACAGCGCAATAAAAAATAAAACCACAACCTCAATTTAAATCTCTGATTATCGATGAATTTTTTTTTTTTTTTACATTCCATTGCTTTTTATTTGACTAATTCAATGAATTTTTTCTTTATTAAAAAAAAAAGGCTTGAAAAGAAAAGAATAAGTAAATTATAGTACGTAAGATAAATAAATTTTGAATTTTTTAGGATAGCACAAATATAAAAAAAATTACTATACTAGTTGATTTTCAACTGCCCTAAATTCTTAATTTAAACCTGCTTTTTCTTCTTTCTTTTTTTTTCTGGTGAGGGGCTGTCCACCCGATAGTTGAAAAGTACATCTATTTGTTTCCTTCTAAAAAGGCTTCTGCTGACTAGTTAGTCTGCAGAAGCGGGTAAAATTCATTGTCCAGTTTCCTATGAACCACAGATTGCTCTGCAAAAGCTGTCAAAATTCATTGTCCAGATTCACAACAAAAAAAATTATTTAATAGTATTGTCGAAACTAAGTCTTCCGATGTGATAACTCATTTTTAATGATTGGATGAGGAGGTTGTCGGTGAATTTTTTTTTTTTTTTTACATTTTATTGCTTTTTATTTGATTAATTAAATGAATTTTTCTTTATTAAAAAAAAGCTTGAGAAGAAAAGAGTAAGCAAATTATAATACGTAAGATAAATAAATTTTGAATTTTTTAGGATAGCATAAATATAAAAAAACTACTATACTAACTGATTTTCAACTACCCTAAATTCTTAATTTAAACCTGCTTCTTCTTCTTCTTTTTTTTTTTTATGTGAACCCGACAAAGAGCCCTAGTTGAAAAGTACATCTTTCTGTTTCCTTGGAAAAAGGCTTCTGCTGACTAGTTACTCTGCAATGACGAAACCTGTTAGAACTTAAATGAAACAAGCTACAACTTGGAGACTTCAAGTCTGTTGAAACAGAGCTGTAATTGTTTTTCCCCCAGAATCGTTGCTGAAGATTGGTAACCACATTCTTCTTATCCAGCTGAAAAGCCTTGGCAAGAAATATCAGGATTAATGCGGTAGTTTTTATCTAAACACCGTGCAATTGTAATCACACCAGGATTTTGGCTGCTGAGACCTGCAAAGGAAACTGCAATACTTTTCCATATATTGAACTGAGAAGTGAATTAGACCAATTGGTAAAAAAATGAAAATATCTCCAGGTCGTGTAGTTTAATCATTAATGATTAGAGGATTGTTCGGGTTGTATGTAAGAAAGCCAAAACCAACATCTGTGCCTTCCAGGTCGTGTAGGGTATAAGCCACCATAGGCTGCAGTCGACAAGTGATTGTAGATCCTAGTTGATTTAACTTTGGATCCTTAAAGAACTTCCACGGCAATATATAAAGCTTCAGATCGGATGGCTTAGTCATTAACAGATTCCTCATCTTTGCATAGAGCATACATTCAGAATTCAAAATGGTTGAAACTTGAATTGGGTGGGATGCGCCAGGTCCAAGCTGTAGTGCAACGCTCGGACGACAAGCGAAAACCCCAGTAGCAAGCTACTCTGGTGGGCTTTCCCCCTAAAAAAATAAATTTAATATCATGTGGATCTATGATCCACGTATCAGATATTAAACTGATAAGAACAGATACTACACTTGATCTTAGCCAAAAGGCCGAGAAAGGTATGCATTGCTCAATCCCAGTCCGCTTCTTTTATAATCAGATTGTGGCTTCTTCTGGCTTTGCGCTTTTGATATGGGATTTAAGTAAACCAACTATGATATGCTGACTGCAGTGCTCGTATTAAAGAGAACCCTTCCAGAATAGGCTATTTCAAGATCAGTGGTGACTTGATTAAAGCACAGCCAAATCTATGCAGACATTGTGGCTCAGGTGCCATAGATGCATCTGAGGTTATTCTGGTGTATATGCTCCATTATAAAGTTTAATCTATAACACTTAGAAACTTAAACATGTTTTTTTTCTTAATCATTGATGTAATAGGATTTACAGGGTTGCCTTGTTTGGAAAAATAAAGAAGAATTAGATTTCAGGTTTGCATAGGAGAGTGGTGCACGAAAGCTGAGCAGGATTGCAATATTGCAGAAATGAAACAACGTTCATCAAAATTGTTCATCATCTGCAGATTAATACACAACTTCATGTGCATCAAGAGAAAAGGTTAGGAACTTGGCATTCATAGGCCTTGTTTGAAATATCAATCTCCTTTTATATCAAGATACTTTATATTCAAATTAAATTTCATTTTTAAACTAAATTATATGTTCTTCTTCAGACATACTTTAACTTAATATGCAAATATAAGGTAGAAGCTGAAAAGAGAAGAAAAAAATGATGCAATTGCCACTAACAATTTAATTTAGTTTTAAGCAGCTTCCTTCAATAAAAAGAGAATTAATTGAAATTAAAACTTCTTATGATTCCAAATCCTGAAACTTTCTATTTAACTTCGATGGACGTGTATGGTTTGACTTAATTGTGGCAACCGGTCGAAGATTCTCGATAGAAATGTCGCGGGATGAATGATGATCACTCTCCCTCTAAGAGTTGATGAGGCTGCCAACAAAAGGATTTAGATAAAATATTGGTAAAGAGATTAAAAAAGCTTTGGGGAAAAAAAAATTTAGTAATTGAGTTTTTATATTTTAATTTTTACTTAATTGAGTTCTTTTTAAAACAAAAACTGTTATATTTTTTATCACGTGTAATCAAAATAATATACGAATGTAACAATTTTTATATTTATAAAAGTGTTCAATTGAGTGAAAATTGAAATATAAAAATTTAATTGATTGCGAATAAATATTAGAGATTCAATTAACAAAATTATTTTTTTCGAGAGTTTTTTGGACATTTAACCTAAAATATTGTGTGTTTTAAACATATACTATTGAATAAAGAGGAAATAGTAGAGACTGTGTTATCTATGAAAAAAAGTTATTAGTTATGTAATTCAATAATTAATATTTCTTTTTTACTTTTTTAATTTCTACCAAATAGAAGTCAATTTATTTTTCAACCATTGGGAGAGAGGTGAAAAAAAAAAAAGGTAATTGACGTAGTCCGTTCATGAGTCTGGTTTCATAATGGGTAAATTTAGATATATATCATGAATCAAAATCTTATTTTTAAAAATTAAATATTGGTTTAAAGTTTTTATAATTTTTTGAGTTTAAAATATTCAATATATATTAGTTTTTTAGGTAAAAAATTATTGAAGTATAATTTTAATTAATTGGATTTAATCAAATTTTGATTAGATTTAAGTTAAAATTATTATAAAAATATTTAACTATATTTTATATTTTGTGATAAATATTTTGTATATCAATAAATATGTTATTGATTTATATCAAAATTAATCTTTTCTATAACTACCTATCAATTTAATTGTGAATCAATATGTATATTACAATATTACAGACATAATAATTTTTCTTGATTTAAATTAAGTTGGATTTTAAATAAAAATTTTCAAATTACAGCTCCTACCAATTTCTGTTGTAAAAATATTTAAAATAAATATTATGCAATAATGGGTGATCAAGGCCAGGACTTGATTTTTAAAACTTTCCACCAATACGGCCCATTTCGACTGGACCCAATCAAGGCCATTGACACCTCTTAGTGTTTCCACGCCTTTATGCTCTTATTATTTTTTATTTTTTTTCTTTCTTATGGATGAAATTTCAAGAAAAAAATTTCTTAAAAACTAAGGATGAAACAGTAAATTTAATTTTCTTTTTCATAGTTCATTTCATTCTTATAAATATATATCTTTAACCATAGTAGCAAATAGTAAATCTCTTTTGGTCATGTTTGTTTCTTATTTCACCCAATTTTTAATTGATTTATTGTTTTTTTTGTACAGAAAGCTTAAGAGTGGTAGAGATTATCTCATTTTTAAGATCATGGCAAATCATCAATTTATTTTTAAATTTACCGATTTATTAAATTTTTACATGCAGATTTTTCGAATTTACAAATTGTTTATCAATGAAAAATTGTGAAGATTCAAATCTAAATGTCTTATACACAAATTCAAACTTTAACCATTTACATCTAATCTTCATTAAATGACGATAGCGATTTATTGTTTCTTCTTCAGTATTGTTTGCTTATTCCATTGGAATTAACTACCAATCTTTTTCATTATATATATATATATATATTTTTTTTTTTCAATTCTGACTTCTCTATTCTTATTTTAAAGATAAGTTTGGTATGCTTTCTTTGTCACAAAATTATTCCTCAACATTATATATATATATATATATATATATTTACGTGTAATTAATTTGTGAGTTTGAAGAGAACTAAATGGTTTTGAAGGATAGGAAAATAGTTAGGCAAAAAGAGGATAGGATACCCAAGTCAGTTTGATTCGATTTAATAGATTAAATCAATTATAATATATTAATATTTACTCATAATTTTTTTGTAAAGAAAAGTCTATTAGTAAAATTGTCATTGTATTAAAAAAAAAAAAAGAGTTGGCATAAATTGAGTCATGAAACTTTATTGCTAACCTTAAAAAATAAATAAAAACTTTAATTTGAAGTTCATAATACAAGCAACTCGAGATTTGACATTTTCAAGTTTGCTTGATTTTGCATCATAATTTAAATATAAAAACCCTCTTCACACTAATTCTCTCTCTATTTACACCCCTCTCTCTCGCGGACAAAGAAGATTGTAAGATATTCTCAGTCATAGGCTCATAGCAATAAACCTAAAGCAGAATCAGTATTCAGCACTGCTCACGATTGTAAAAATGCAGTCGTCGCAGTTCAATCAAACCGTCCGTTAGAAAACAAAAAGAAGCAGCTCCATTAACAAATCATCAGACTTGACATCGTATAATTTGAGCCTTCCTGCTAATTGTTAGAATATCTTGTTAAACTATAAAACCTTTATTTATGGTTTTTGAATCTTTAATTTTCCTGCCTACCCAAACAGAAAGTTAGGAATAAGAAGAACGAAATCAGTTACATTTGCAGAGCTTAGAAAGGAAAGAGGGTTAATGGAGGAGTGGCTAAAGGAAGAAAAAGAAATATCAGCCGCAATGGACAATGAAGATGAAAAGATTCAAACCGAAATCGAAAGACCTAGGAGGGAACTTGTGCTTCAGTTCCGGGTATATGAAAGCATCTCTTTTTTACAGCCAAGAAAATATGAAAGGTTCCGGATCAGTTTGGATAGAAATTGGCTTTTGAATTTTCCGTGAATAAAGATGATCGATAATGCTTGTTGCATTAAAAAATTGCCCATTTGTTTGGTATTGCTATTATTAATTCTCCATTTCTATTCATTTTCATTTGTTTGTCCCAGTTTGTTATTATTATTAACTAGAATGATACCCCAAGATCCACAGCATCAAACTGTTTTTAATTCAAAAAATATTTTTTATTTAATAATAGCATTTTTTTTATAATTCTAACATTAAATATCACTTTCAACGACGACTTAAACAACACTACACTCATGAGGAAAGACAAGGAAAATAAATTCTGTCGTCGCATTATGTATAATAATAATATTTTTATAATCAAGAGTATTTTTAAATCTTTCTTGACTTGAAACAAAATGAAATTATTAATTTTTCTATACTTATTAAATACCTTATACATTTTTTTTAAGATTATATTTGCTGTCATAGAAGTTGCACAAAATAATAGTTTTGTATGTTTTATTTCACATGAGCTTAGAATACAATTATGAAGAAAATTGAACAAATGTATTTCAACACTAAACTTAGAACAAATGAGTATAGGCTATTGCATTAAAATCTAGCAGCAGTACATCCATGGCTATTTGATCTAATTAGTCATGGAATACCCCATAGTTATTAGCTTTTGTCCATGTATTCAACATCTTCAAGAGGATTGGGAACATAAGAATAAAGCAAAATCCCAAAAGCACATAAGGACAAAAAAAATAAATAAATATTATAGATATTTTTTAAAACAACTTTAAGTGAAATTCAAAACTTTAAATGTTCTTCGAGACCATTATCCAATGTTGGTCGAACCTGAAAAGTAGATCAAAGTGCCAAAAATTGTAAAGCAAATAATAATCAGCAAAATAATTATAAAAATATTGCAGTGAAAATAATATTTCCAACAATAATAACATTGGTTATGAATTTTTTTTACTTCGCAGAACAAATTAGAAATGACAAAATAGTGATTTGTAATTACTTTTGATGGTGGTCGTGTCACCAAAATTCACGTGCATAATTATTTGTCAACCAGAGACTGCTACGTGTCAAAACAAAGATAAACCACGTGGCTGATACAGTGACAGAGTCTCCACGCGATACAGTTGCCTGTCAGGCGACAGAGTCTCTAGGCGATAGAGACTCTATCGTATAGTCTCCGTGCGACACAGCAGGTGTAACAGACGTGAACCACGCGGACAGCAACAGACCTCTACCGCCTCTCTTGCGACAGAGGTCTTCCGCTTAGACCGCGGCAGAGGTATTCCGCATATGCCGCGGCAGAGGTTCATGGGTACTCTGCCGCCTGCGGACTCACCCGCAAGCTGTCTAACTCCGAAACGCGACAGAGTGCTCGATGACTCTGTCGCGGCCCAGACACGCGCCTGGGCCTCAACCTGAACCAACTCGGGAGAAATCTATAAATACCCTAGGTGAGCTCTCAGAAGGGGGGGAAAAAGAAAGAAGACTCTCTTGATTCTGAAGAACACAATTCTCTTCTTCATATATACAAAACTTCAGTTTTCTAACTTAATCATCGGAGTGCGCGTGCAAGGACAAATCCCTGCGCCCTCTGATTCCTGTGGTTCTTGCAGAATATACGAGGAACACGTGGAAGAAATCACATCGACGTCACCTTTTTGTCGTTAGCGCAATCTGAATACGTGGAAGTTGTAATCCCGTTGTCGTTTCACCAAGACAACATCAATTGGTGCCGTTTGTGGGAATCAGAATAAAAAGTCAGATTCCCTATCAAAATGGTGAGGACACGTTCTACAACAGAAGTGACAGGGGAGCAGAATTCTGTGAGTCCCCCTGTCAGATCAGAACAAAGACGAAGACATAGTGAAAGGGAGGGCAGAGGAGCCTTGGTTTCTCTAGAGGAATTTGAGACCCTGAAACGCAAAACTGAGGAGACGACGACAGCGTTGAAAGCTATGGTGAACTTCTTCAAAAACGCTCTCCCGCGGTTTAGCTTACCCCCAGAAGTGCAGCAAATGGTAGATGAAAACACCCCGAGGCAGACCTGCGAGAGGGGCCAACCCTCCACCATGACGAATACTGGACAAGTTGAAGGGGCGCAGAATACTGCCGCTGGACTGATTTCGGACTTTGCCATGAATTTGGACGATAACCGTGCAACGACTTTGAGAGTAAACTCTACTGTGTTTCAAAGGAATCGCCCTGTGGCGGGGTTACAGGTAGCGAATGCTGCTGCAAATCGCAGGCAGCAGCACTCTCCCGCGGCACAGAGGCGGCAGAGGTCACCCGCAAATCGTTGGCGACAGAGCTCACCCATGCGGCAGAATTCTCCCGTGGCACAGAGGCGGCAGAGGTCACCCGTAAATCGCAGGCGGCAGAGCTCGCCCGCAGATCATAGGCGGCAGAGTTCTCCCGCGGCACAGAGGCGGAAGAGCTCACCCGCAGATCGCATGCGGCAGAGTTCCCCCGCGGCACATAGGCGGCAGAGCTCACTCGCAGATCGCATGCGGCGGAGTCCCCCCGCAACATTTAAGCGGCAGAGCTCTCCCGCATGGCGCAGTATTTCTCTAGGGGAGTTGGAGCATGAATTCGAAGATCATAGATCTGGGGAGCGACGAAGACGAAAGGATCCTGACCTCCGAGACTATTTCGAGGATACAATATCAAATCCCAGAATGGGAGGTGCTGGAAGGAATGCTTACCACTCGGACTCTTCTGGTCCCGAAGGAAGGGGAGCATACTCGATTCGAGGGTCGGAAAACGTGGAGAAAGTCGTCCAAAGGATCTTGAAAAAGAGAAAACTGGTGTCTCCGGACGATAGCCAAAAAAGGAGAATTCCGTTTAGTCCGGAGATCATGAACAAACCTTTGCCGAAGAAGTTCAAGATGCCTTCCATGACCACTTACACAGGCAAAGCAGACCCCTATGACCACATACAGAGTTATGAGTCCCTCATGCTGCTGCATGGATGGGAAGACGAAATTATGTGCCGAGCTTTTTCGCTCACATTGTCCGGGTACGCTCTAAAGTGGTTTAATGGGTTGAGCGAAGGTTTCATCTCATCCTTCAATCAATTGCGAAATGAATTCTTGCAAGTCTTTATGATTAATAGCCAGAGAAAGAGGGACGCTACTTATCTACTCACTCTTAAATAAGGGAATAAAGAATCCTTGAAGAGCTTCGTAGACCGCTTCCGGGATGCAACCTTGGAGGTGGAAGATCTACCGATGGGGTAGCCATGGCTGCAATGTTGTAAGGGACGAGGTCTGAAAAGTTGCAAGAATTCCTCTCCCTCGACCAGCCGCGGACACTTTTCGACCTGTTTGCTAGAGCCAGTAAATATGTGGCTCAAGAAGAAGTAATGAAGATGGTACAACCCCGAGTAGTAAGGGTGGTGCATTGATTCCCTGGGAAATTGGAACGCTGTCACCCAAGATGGTACCCTTAGTAGAAGAAGAGAATTCACAAGCACTAAGGGAAAGCCTGGATCTCCTTGATGAGCATAGAGAAACCGTCGCTATTCGATTGGCATCCTATCATCAGAGGGTAGCCAACTACCATAATAGCCGGGTGAGAGATAGACCAATGTCCGAAGGGGATCTGGTGCTCGAAAAATCACATATCACGAATGCCCTAAAGGAAGACGAAAAATTCAGAGTCAATTGGGAAGGTCCATTCAGAATCAAACAAAAGATTGGGCCCAACACCTACATCCTGGAAACTCTGCAAGGGAAGAAAATCGGGAAAATATGGAACTCAAAGCACTTAAAATTATTGTTCTTTTATTGTGTCTCCTGCTTTTATATATCTAAACCTTGTGACAGGATTCAGACGAGCCGTAAGAGCCTGAGGCGCAATAGCGTCACTGTGGCCAGGCGTGAAAATCAGACGAGCCGTAAGAGCCTGAGGCGCTATGCGTCACTGTGGCCAGGCGTGACAAATGAGACGAGCCGTAAGAGCTGAGGCGCAATAGCGTCACTGTGGCCAGGCGTGATAAATCAGACGAGCCGTAAGAGCCTGAGGCGCTATGCGTCACTGTGGCCAGGCGTGAAAATCAGACGAGCCGTAAGAGCATGAGGCGCAATAGCGTCACTGTGGCCAGGCGTGAAAATCAGACGAGCCGTAAGAGCCTGAGGCGCTATGCGTCACTGTGGCCAGGCGTGACAAATCAGACGAGCCGTAAGAACCTGAGGCGCTATGCGTCACTGTGGCCAGGCGTGAAAATCAGACGAGCCGTAAGAGCCTGAGGCGCAATAGCGTCACTGTGGCCAGGCGTGAAAATCAGACGAGCCGTAAGAGCCTGAGGCGCTATGCGTCACTGTGGCCAGGCGTGACAAATCAGACGAGCCGTAAGAGCCTGAGGCGCTATGCGTCACTGTGGCCAGGCGCGAACAATCAGACGAGCCGTAAGAGCCTGAGGCGCTATGCGTCACTGTGGCCAGGCGTGAAGAATCAGACGAGCCGTAAGAGCCTGAGGCGCTATGCGTGACTGTGGCCAGGCGCGAACAATCAGACGAGCGGTAAGAGCCTGAGGCGCTATGCAACACTGTGGCCAGACGTGAACAATCAGACGAGCCGTAAGAGCCTGAGGTGCTATGCGTCGCTGTGGCCAGGCGTGAACAGCAGGGTCCCTGCATATATAGTAGCGCGGTTGCGTCAACGCACGCGCGAGGATCCGCTCCGGCCCAGGAACAACAAATCCGGGTCCTCTTTCGCAGGAAAAATTCCTACCAAAGAGTGGGGAGCAATTGATGGTGGTCGTGTCACCAAAATCCACGTGCACAATTATTTGCCAACCAGAGACTGCCACGTGTCAAAACAAGGATAAACCACGTGGCTGATACAGCGACAGAGTCTCCACGCGATACAGTTGCCTGTCAGGCGACAGAGTCTCTAGGAGATAGAGACTCTATCGCATAGTCTCCGTGCGACACAGCAGGTGCGATAGACATGAACCACGCGGACAGCAACAGACCTCTACCGCCTCTCTTGGGACAGAGGTCTTCCGCTTAGACCGCGGCAGAGGTCTTCCGCATATGCCGCGACAGAGGTTCATGGGTACTCTGCTGCCTGCGGACTCACCCGCAAGCTGTCTAACTCCGAAACGCGACAGAGTGCTCGATGACTCTGTCGCGGCCCAGACACACGCCTGGGCCTCAACCTGAACCGATTCAGGAGAAATCTATAAATACCCCAGGTGAGCTCTCAGAAAGGGGGGGGGGGGAAGAAAGAAGACTCTCTTGATTCTGAAGAACACAATTCTCTTCTTCATATATACAAAACTTCAGTTTTCTAACTTAATCATCGGAGTGCGCGTGCAGGGACAAATCCCTGCGCCCTCTGATTCTTGTAGTTTTTGCAGAATATACGAGGAACACGTGGAAAAAATCACATCGACGTCACCTTTTTGTCATTGGCGCAATCTGAATACGTGGAAGTTGTAATCTCGTTGTCGTTTCACCAAGACAACATCAACTTTTTTACAATAATTGTAAAAGTTGTAAAACAAATTAAAAACCAGAATAAAGTGATTTCTTAATTAATTTTAATAATATTTATAATCGTTGTAAAAAAAAATTAAAAAAACATAAAATTTATAATTTCCCATAAAATTTAATTAATAATAAAAAATATTACAATAAATACTTCTTCGCATCGAATTATTTATTATATGATAAAAGTCTGCGATATATAAATTTAACGACAGAGTTCTACTCAGCATCCAAAAAAAAGTTTTAGCGACAAAAAAAATTTTACTTTGTTACAAGTTCACACGTTGCGAAAAAATATTTTTTTAGTTGTATCCTACGTCAATTGGCTGCTTTTAAAAAAGGCTGCTAAAACCCCATCATTCTGTAGCGAACAAACTGAATCTAACCTTAAGATAAAACGGGTTTTCACCAATCTAAAGGAGCGACAAAACATCCAAACTTGGTTAGTTGAGTCCTTCACAGTCAACTACATAATTCTTCTTTAGGAAAACTCTAAACTGCTGCAGAAATGAAGTTGGGATACAAAACCTTGTATTAACATCTGTCCCGGTCAGTATCACCGAGCAGATCGTCAGCATCTTTTTTTTTTCTTCGTACTTCCAAATAAATATTAAAAAAAAAAATACTATCACGGTGTCCAATACTCGAAGCCAGTTGTCAAAGTCGTCAATCCACCAAAACAATCAATTATACCACGTTTTTGTTATTGACCATTTCAGCCCTGCTTTCGATTTGGGTCCCACACCTCTGGCTTTTAAAAGCCCGAGCTCGTCACGGAGTAGTCTATGCAAAAGCATCTCTCCTTCTCCCTTCTTCTGTCCGCTGGACGAGGACCAAGTTGGAGGTTTAGTTCTAGCTCAGATTATGAGATTTCCCTCTCTAGTTTGGTGTCAGGTAAGAAGTTATCTTTTTGCAAATCATTTGTCTTGGAGCTGTCCTGTTAATTAGTTCGAGAATGGCGTCGGCGGCTGGATATGTTTTTGAGCTACGTCTCCCCTCCCTGAATGAGGCTTTCAATGTGTTTTTCCTGGAAACTAAATTTCGGGTTACTGCTGTTACAG
Organism: Firmiana major; assembly: GCA_033439115.1. Lineage (NCBI taxonomy): Eukaryota > Viridiplantae > Streptophyta > Magnoliopsida > Malvales > Malvaceae > Firmiana > Firmiana major. The sequence goes on from CM065906.1 coordinate 66,144,277, forward strand.
ACGGCCACGCCGGTTGATTGTCACATTCAATTTTGATATCTTGTTTGTCTACAGAGCTGGCTGAGATCTTGTATATAGGTTTGGTCAGTACTTAATATTTAGAAATTAGGATACTAAACGAACAGAATGATGTAGGAATTGTTTTTGAATATACTTGATTTTTGTTCTCTTATATCTTAATAAATAATTATGAATAGAGGTTTGATTCACTTATCATGTTTATTTTTAAATTATTTTAATATTCAATTATCATAAATAATTTAGAATCATAGATATTAAGTGCATATAATTTGTTTATATATACATTTTTAATTAATATTCACGAGTATATTTATTTTAATATTTTACGAACTCATGTTTATTAATAGTCGTAAAAAAATTTAATAAATATAAATATAAACACAAAAAACTTTAAAAAATAAACAAACAAAAACCAACCTCATAATATTCGATTATGTATGATTCGATTACTCCCAAACTATTAGTATTAAACTCGCCTCCCAACTATTAATGTTAATGTTATATGTTTATCCGAAGTCAAGTTTCTTCGCATAGAGCAGAATAGTAAGAGGCAAAATAATTCTCCTCTCCCTACTCTTAAATATTTTTATTATTTATTAAAAATTATTTATTTTTAATGATTATTATTTTTTGAAGGCTATTATTTGGCCTCTCTTCGGAGGAAGAGTTCTGAGCCGCTTCCGGGTTAGGTTGTTAGGGATGATTTGGGTCAACGAGGCAAGTCAATCTCACGTAACGTGGTCAAATCCACGTGGCGATAAATGAGTGGCTATTTCATTTTCATTCGTCTTTTATGGCAAATGGACGGTGTGCGTCTCTAGTCGTGCATCTCTGGTTAGAGAGCCAACGGCACACACGGAGAAGCCGATTCAAGGCGTGCCTGAGGTGGCGTTGTCATGTCCATTTGTGACATCACCCGAGGTAAAAGATTAGAATGTCTTGTCCTAACATACTTGTATCAGCTTCTTTTAAAGGTAATAAAAATTAAAATTAATGCATGGAAATCGAGATCGGTGAAGGAAATTAAACCTAAATTAAGCACATATAAATACAATGACAATTTCATTTAGCAAGAAGAAGATTATATCAGATTACAGGCTAAGAGTTTAGGTGGGGAAGAAGTAAATCAATGAGGTGGGTCTTTCTGTTTGACTGCATTTTTCTTTAGCACGTAGCACAAAGGTCATGTGATATACATCATTGTTGAGAAGTTATTCCAACTTGAATTATTGGTGAATGTACTTGGGATGAAGATTATCAAATCATCCTACTTGGTATCAATGATGTTATCTTATAATTAACTTAATGAGTACCCTATACCAACTGGCTTAATTAGGTAAAATTGTTGAATAAACTAGTTGGGAATATGTGTCCTAACATGTTGTGAATGTAGCTCTAATGGTGATTAAGGATGATGACAAAACCTTATAAATGATTTTGACACTACCTAAAAGCAGGGTATACAACTCTAACCTAAGTTAATTAAATAAGATTAATAAATCTTATAAATGGATTAAAAGTTAAACCGCATCAAACCTTTAAACCCTTCTCACCGAACACTTAAATTCAAATGGATTCAACAAAAATACCCATCATCTTAAACATTATTTCTTCAAAAACACAATTTTATTTTTTTTCAATCCACGCAGTGAATGTACCAAAATCTAATGAAAGATTAAAAGGATTCTTTTGTGCAATTAAACATTTCTTGGGGAACAGCTAAGAAACAAGTGGTTAATATTTGTAGCTGCTACACTGCCACTCTGGCTCCAATGATGACTGTCCACCATATTGATACAGGGATATGCTAATTCTGCGTTATCAAGGAAGCAAAAATGGTGGTATACTTGATGAGGTACACTACGTCAATTTTAAATATTCATAAATGGTTATTATCTTTAATTCAAAGTTGTAGTATTAATGTTGTCAATATATATATATTCTTTTCAGGTATTTCCTACAGCTTCACCTCTGATTCCTGACATATCGAGGGAAATTGCAATACTAATAAGAGAAAGTGGAAGGCTTGATATGTTGGAAAATGCAAACCATGTGAGCCCTCTTACACTTAAAAATGATGGTTTTTTTTTTTATTTTAATTAAATAATAATTAATATTTTAAATTCTTAAAAAAAAGTTTTGTGCTTTTTATCAAGAACATTTTTTTTACTAATTAGTATAATGTGGTAAAAGAGTTCAGATTAACATGTTAGGCTATCCAAAAAAAAAAACATACTTACAAATTTAATTGTAAAAATTAAATATTCTTATTAACTATTTTCAAATCAATTTTTTATAAAAATTAAATTTATTTAAATTATTAAGATAGTAAATAGATCATTCTCAAATTTTGATCATTCACTTAGTATTACTTACAATTGTGTTTGCTTGTTATTTATAAATTTTAAAAATTTAACTGACCAAGAATTTAATTATGCTAATTCAATGATTTTTTGAATAAATCAAATAATAAAATATAATTAAGGTAATTTATATTTTAAAATTTTAATTTTACATATTTGACAGAAATTAAAAAAAAAAAGTTCAAACAATTATTCAAATATCAAAATATAAAGTTAAAAATCTAACAATATTAATTTTAAATACCATCAAAACTTCAAATGTTAAACATATATTTGGATTTAATATATTTTCAGTTTTAATCTTTAGAATTTTTATATTTTGATTAAAATTTTAATTAACTCTATTAATTCGGATCAAAATCAAATTACTGAAAATCGAAATTCCTTTAATTTTTTATTAATCAAATCAAAATTAATTTGATAAACAATTGATTAATTGAATTAAATTAATTAATAAGTTAATTTTATTAGAACAAGAATATAAACACCCTTCAAAGTTTGCGTTTGTGTTTAGGGATGTAAGAAATTAATCAGCAATCGATCAGTTGCAAAACTGATCATCAAGCATTGGTTTCCCCAAAATAGACCTTATTACACTCGATCATCTTCCATTTTTTTTTTTTCTGAATAAATAATCGTCAGCCATGACCTCGGGTTTTTTTTTTTTTTTGCAGAGATGATTATCTTGACAATGTCAATCAATCGTAAGCGATGACTCAATCTGTGGAGCTGTCCAGGTAATCGCCATTGTCGGCCACGATTTCGTTTGGTTTTATGCTGTTTCTTACAGCACAAGGAAGAGAATTTTATTAAAATTTAAAATAAAAAAGCATGCTGTTCGCATCCGATGCTACAGTTGCAATAATAAATTCTAATGGCTCCAAATCTTGAAGTTTTCAACTGAGATTAAATGGACGTTTAGGGTTTCTTAATTGTCGCAGGTAAACGCACGATTCTCGAGCGACTCGTTGAGATGTCGCGCGGTGAATGATGATCGGTATCCCTCTAGAACTCATGAGACTAGAAGTAAGGATAATATAAAATAAAGGTAAGAATATTTATAAATTGAATTATTTTATTTTTTAAATTAATTTTTTGTATTTTAATTGTGATTGAATAAATTTTGAATTATTATATAATATATTGTTAGATATATTAGTAGAATTTTTTGATTTTATAAGTAATTTTAATATTATAACATATATTATTTTTTATTTTTTAATATTTTCATTGAGGTATGTATTATGATTTTAATATTACATGTTGGGTCAAAAATTTTAATAATAATATATTGGATAATGATATATAAACTTTTATCTTTTGATTTTTTTTCAAATAAGATTTTATTTTAAATAAAAAATTAATTTATTAAATATTTATTTAGATGCAAAAATTAAAAATTAAAAATTTATTTGTTTATAATTTAAAATTTAAAATTTTTTTCGAGAATAAAAAAATTTTAATGTCTTATTTAGATAAAATAAAAATATAATGGTTTTTTTTGTTACAAAATATAATGGTTTTATTTAGGTAAAGGGATAAAAATTAGTGATGTTGTAATATTTTACCCTAAAATATTTTGTTTGTGGGAAAATTGGACTTAAGTTTAATTGCAATAAAAACCTTTTGTATAAAAAAGAGGAAACAATATAAATTTAATGATTTATGAAAAAGTTTTTATTACTTACAAAATTTAATAGTTAATTTTTGTTTTACATTTTTTTCCCAACAAAATGAAGTAAGTTCATTTTTCAACCTTTAAAGAGGTATCAGACATGTAGAGGAAATAGGGAGGTAGTTGATATTAGATTTGTCCATGAGCTTCGATACATAGTTATTAAATTAAAATATGTGTCATAAATCGAAATTTTATTCTTAAAATTAAATATCCATTTAGCATTTTCATATTGTTTTAAGTTTAAAATATTTTAGTCAAAAAATTATTAAAATTTATATTAAATCTGATTAGGTTTTGATTGGAATTAACTCAAATTCATTACAAGCATATCGATATTCTTTTTAGAAAAAAAAAGAACATATTGAAATGCATTAGGTGTATCTTACTATATATATCATTGTATTCTAGGGGTCTATGGCCCAGTTAAAGTTTTTATAAAAAGATGCTATTTGATTAGAGCTTTTTTAAAATGGTTGTTAAGAGAAGTTAGATAAAAATTTGACAAATTTAATATAAAATTATAAAAGAATGTTGAAAACTATTTGATAAAATTTTTGTATATTTTTAATAAGTGTTTTTAAGTGAAACAAATAAATAAAATAAAATAAAAATATTTTACTAATTAAAATAAATAAATAAAAAATTGCTCAAAATAAATAAATTAATGTAAAATAATATAATACTATTTATAATTTTGTGAAATATTAAAATGTAAAGTGAAAATAAAAAAAATTCGCTAAATAAATGTTATTAAAATTAATATTTCTTGAAAAAATTTAAACTTATTATTTCATCAAAAATCTAAAATTTATTTTCCGTATAAATTAAAAATTTTAAAAAATTTATTAGTCAAAGGCCTAACTTCAACTTTTACATTAGATAAATACTTTCATAAGTTAAGCCAAACACGTAATATATACTGTACAACATTAAAAATCATGTTTGGCTTAACATGGACTTTGAATAAAAATTTTCAAACTCATTTACCTGTAAAAAGTTCTTTAACGTTTAAAATAAATAAATATTTCGCAATAATGATAGTGGTCATGGCCCGGAATTGATTTTAAAATTTTGTACCAATTAAATAAGGCCCATTTTGACTGGACCCAAAGTAGGCCATTCGCATTTCACACCTCCTATTTAATTCAAAATCAGTTAGAAACTTAACAATTATAAACTTCTTTTTTCACAGTTCATTTCTTCTTATTCTATTGGAACTACCTACCAATCTTTTTCAGAATATATATATATATATATATATATATATATATTTCAATTCTGACTTTTCTTCTTTTTTTTAAAAAAAAATATAAGTTTGGCATGCTTTCTTTGTCACAAAATTAACTATTCCTATAATACATATTTATGTATGTAATTAAGGAGAACATTTTTGAGTTTGAAGAGAAACTTAGGAAAGAAAAAAATAATAAATTTCATTTAAGCCCTTGAGACTTAAACCTAATTTAATGTTAGTCTTTTAGTATTAAAAATAGATATTTTACTTCAAATAACTTAACACTGCTATGTATGGAATTATAAAATTATCCAACTTTGAAGTCTTTCATAATTTTTTACTCTTTTTGATAATTTTTCATTATATTTCACTAGTATTTTTCAATCAAGATTTTCATACCAAATGTATTAGATTTATTCTTTTTAATTATTAAAAATAAAATTATACTTAATTTAAATTTTAATAATTCCAATCATTGTTGAAAAATTTTCAAATTTTAAATTATTTTGATTTTGAATAATTGCAAATATAAATAATTTTATGTAACATTATTTTAAATTAAGTTATTTATATTTTTATTAGAAGTAAATAAATTAAAAAAATAAATTGAAAGTAAAAGAAAATAAAAAAATTAGAAGTAAAAAAGAAAAAACAATTTAAAACATAATAGTTTTTCAACATTTTCTTTTTCATTTTTATTTGATTTTGAGTATTTAAAGTATTTTAAATGATTCACAAGCAAAATAGTCTCAAACTTAATTTTTTAAGAGTTTATCTAACGGTTGACTAACAAAAAAAATTTACTTTTCTTGCGAAATAAAAATATTTAGGGCAAAATATTCATTTTATTATTAATGGATTAAAGTTAAATCAAGTGTAAACCTCAAGGAATGAGATGGAATTTACCAAAAAAAAAAGTGAAATTGTCTTTATCAAGTAGGGATGTTCATATTTTGATTTTTAAATAATTAATCAACCAAATTAATTTAATATAGTAAACTGGTCAGAATTGAATTAGTTTTGGACAATTTAAAAAATTATTTTGAAAAAATGATTTTTGATTAATTTTGTTCAAAAAAAGAATTTATTGAAACATAAAAAAATTCAAAGATTAAAATTAAAGCCATAGAAACATAAAAATATTTTTAATGTTTGGAGTTTGGATGATGTTTTCAGTTTAAAGAATTGCTACTGTTTTTAATTTAAGACTTTTGTATTTAAATATTTAATTGGATAGCTTTATCTAATTTATTTCAAATATGAAAATTAAAATTTAAAATACATTTTAACTTAAATGTATTTTATTATTCCGTTAATTTGAAAGTTTAGCAAATTAATTGAATTAAATTTGCTAGTTAAATTTCCAAAATTCATAAATTTCCTTTAGTTAATTAAAAGTATAATATAATTCCATTAATTTAATTTTAAATAATTTAATTTGAAATTAACTTAAATCGATAAGATGAACACCTCTCTTATCGAGTACTTAAATATAAAATGAAGGCGAAAAGAGGAATGAACCCAAATGCAAAGGTGTGTCCAAAAAATGTCTTTTCTAAAAGTCATGAGATATGATCATATTTCTAGTTCTCATAAAAAAAAAAAAAAATCAAGTTCATAATATGATCAACTGTGAAATGCCAAATACAGAAGTTAATTACATAGGGCCCTTGGGAGTTATTTTCTTTTTTTTTTTCAAAAATTTTGTTTTTGTTTTTATTTTATTATTTCTGTTTTCAAAATTATGAAATTATAAACATATTTAGTTAATGTTTTTAACTATTAAAAATAAAGGTAAATTTCATTGAGGTCTTAAAAGTTTTATTGTAATTCAGTTTTAATCTATTAGTTTTAAAAAAAAATACTTAGATCTAAAATCATAAATGACTTTAATATATAATAGTCAATTACTAAAATTGAAGTAATAATATCACATTTTCAAATATCAATAGTAAATTTTATTACAATTTATTATTTTTAAGTATTTTAAAAAATTTATTTTATGTAAGTTTTTTATTTCTTAATACCAAAATAGGATATTATGATTATTTTGTGAGTGACAAATGTTTAGGTTAATAGATTTTTTTAATAATGCTTTAATAGAATGATTTTTTTATTGTTAAATTGATAATTTTGGACCAAAATGTCAATTTCTCAAACTAATAGATTAATTTTAAATTCAGGTTAAAACTTAAAGTCTTGGATGAAATTTACCCTAAAAATAAATATTAATTTTTTTCATATATAAACTTTAATTCAAAAATAAAAAATAATAAATTTAATTATTAAATAAAATTATATGACATTATATTATCTTCATAATATTATTAATTACTATTTACTACAAAAGAGTATTATTAAATAAAAATTATATTAAATAATAATAGAAATTATTAAATTATAAGTTATATTCAATAATATTATTTAATTTACCTTTAATAATATTAAATAATATATCATCAATTAATTAATATATAATAAATTATTAAAATATATTCAATTTAGTATAAAATAATATTACTTAATATTAAGTCATCATTTATTTAATAATATTAAATTATCAAATAGTATGAGTGATTTATTTTAAATTTAATTGAAAATCAATATAATATTAAATAATATTATTTAGAAAAATGGTAATTAATTATATTAAATAAGAGAACTTAATAATATTATTAATTATTAAAATAGAAAACTTATATTAAATGATATTAGTTAAAATATGTCTATTATATTCAATAATATTATACAATTTTAAATTAAATAATATGATAATATTATATCTTGTGTAGTTTATATTTAATTAATTTCTACACTTTTTAATTTTTCAATATTAAAAAAGTATTGATTTTGACTATTTATTTTTTAAATGAATATTTATTTTCATTTAAAATTTAGTTAATTTTATTTTAAAACTTTTATTATGAATATATAATATTATATTAAATTATTAATGCATGTATAAACAGTATTAGAAATGAAAACATATTTCCAAAAACAAATAAAAAATTCTTGTAAATTTTGAAAATTTTTGTTTTAGTCTAAACAAAATATCAACAAACATGTTTTCTACTACTATTTAAAAAAAAAAAACAATGTCAAACAATCCCAAAGTGATCAATAAAGCACAAATGCATGCCTAGATAAGTTTGATTATTTCAAGTTTATTTAATTTTGCATCATAAATTTTATTTTTATCGAATAAACTATCAATAAAATTTTTCGATTTTACAAATGAGATTAAAATAATAATATATATTTTTTAAAAAATATTAAAAATAAATAAATAAAATAAAATATATGCAGATATTTTCATTTATAAAGCTTAAAAAACTTCACAACCGATATATTAAATAATAATTCCTTTAAATATAAAAACCCTTTTGTTTCTAATTCAGTCTATCTATATAAAGATGAACCTCCGATCCCTAGCGCCTGGAAACAAGTTCCTAAACAATAAACAGAAAGTAGTGAGAAGTGAGTCTCGCTCACAATGGTTAAAGCACAGTCGTCGAAATTCAAGCAAAGGGTGCGTAACCAAACCTATTTTCTTTTCAGTAGTAATTTCTACTCTTATTAATGTTAGTTTTGATTATTAACTATACTATTCCTGTTTGTTTCTTTGGATTATTAATTATTGTCTTAATTTTGTTCCTGGCAGAAGAGAAGAACGGTGCAGGTTAGGGATGAACAAGAAGGCCGGAAAAGGTTAGATCAGAAGTTGCAGCACTTATTTCTCCATATACAGATAACCAATCCCGGCTTCGCTTCAGCTTAAAATTTTCAGTTTAAAGGAAAGTGATAGCAAAAAGATTTCTCTGAAACCATCAACCTTAATTACTTGGGGTTCATCCGATGATTAATCTCTTCTCTTTCTTTTAACATAAACACTAAAAATAATTTTCTGACTAGTCAAAGGTGTATGGTCAGTTGGGGTAAGGTCAGGTTGAGTTGACATTTTTAAATATTAAGCAGCTTAGTCTATTTAGGTTTTGTTTAGTAGGAAGAAAAAGAAAGTGACGAGAAATGAAGATTTATTAATCTAATAATTAAATTATGAAACTTACTATTAAATTAGCAAATTTTTTACCATCACTTTTTTCCATCTTTTTTATCCAGTAAAGCTTTCAATTTTTATTAAAAAAATCAAAATTGACTTTTTATTAATATATAATAATATTAAAAAAATTTATTAATAAATAAATCTTCCAATTATGAAAAAACGATTGCTGAGGCGGACTCATGGACGTGTCTATAGAAGTATATTTATTTTTTATTTGTATGAGTTTCGCGGGAATTAATTTAGGCTTATGTTCTTAGTAGTTTATTATAATATATATTTTATTTTTTTGTTATAAAAAAAATATTTAATTGAGAATAGGAATGTAGTTGCTTAGGTAATTTAAATCTTATAATATGTTATAACTCTTTTTTAACTACTCGATGAAGAGATTATTGTCATATATTTTATGTAATTAAATGATTGGTATTTGACATTAATTAATCGATGCGCATCATTTTAGTTAAGATATCAGTAACAAGCGTCTATATATAATTATATATATATACACTGATTAAGAATAGTTAAAGTATTATCCATTTTTTTACATTTAATGCATTATTTTCCTCAAATCCAAGAAAAGAATAATACATAAATTATTTTCTCAGAAAAATAATACATTAATTATAATTTTTAATTTCTTTATCAACTTAATCCATCAACATTTGAAAAAAAAAAAATTGAATGTTAACTTGTGGTAGAAAACCTTTTAGGCTAGTTAAGCGTAGCTAAATCGGATGAGAAACCAAACAAAATCAAATTGCATCAATTTACTTTCGTTTTATTTTCGTTGAAATTTAATTTATTAATTTGGCTTCAAAACATTAAAATTAAAAACGTTAAATTTTATTATTTGAATTTATCCTTAAATATTGTTAAATCCCAATCGATCGCTGCAACATGTTCACCCGTAGTTTCACCCAAAAGTACATGAATATTTACTTCATATTGACTGATCAGAATTAAGTACTATGTCTTTGTAACTTCAATCTGTCTACGTGCAGTTCATTTCGGCCATTTTCAAGAAGAATTAAGGAAACACCAGGCAAGCAGAAATCTCCATATTCCTCTGATACCATGAAAATATGTGAAATTAATATACAAAACCAAACTATAGTATAAACAAGCCTTTCCTTTTCCTTCCTTTTCTCTTTGATCAAACAATAATAATATTGTAATTGTAAAACTTGCATGCATGTATCCTGACTGTGCAGCAGAAGAAGAAATAATAGCACAAACAAAAAGGACCAGCTCCTGGCGGAAATCATCACGCCTTCAGGTATTGTACCCACTTGTTAGAAAATCTTGTTAAACCATAAAATCTTTACTATAGTTTCTGAATTTTTAATTTGCCTGCCTACCCGAACAGAAAGTAAGGAAGACTCTGAAGAGGATGAAAGTTGTAGTCGCAGAGAAAAGAGGCGAGACAAGGTTACTTAAGGAGTTGCTAAAGGAAGAAGCCACAGCACTGGGGAATAAAGTTGAAAAGCTTCGATCCGATATCGAGAGAATGAAGAGGGAAAACGAGGTTAAGCTCGAGAAAGATGAATGCATCCGGCAGTTTATTTATCATATGCTTGGCTATCTTTGAAACGGAGGATAACCTCATTGCTGATAGATCAATGGGATGAGTTTGTTAAAATAATGTTTGATTGGCTTTCGTCCAGTGAGTGTGACGACCGTGCGGTGTTTGCTTTTTCATTTGGCGTGCATAAAGGATAATCGATGATGCTTGTTGCATAATAAAATTGCCCATTTGTTTGGGATTATTATTCTCCATTTCTACTATATCTTTTTCATTTGACTAACCACTGTTGATAGCTCTCACTGCCTCAAGCTTTCATGACTTGATGTGTTTTCTTTTTTGCACTAAGCTTTGACTTTAAATAAATGTATATATATATATATATATATATATATATATATATAAACTGGCATTCAGTTAATACAGACTAATAGATGGCAAGAGGCGTATTCAAGGCTTCATACCAGCAAATAGCGGCATGCAAGGCAGCATCGCTAACCAATCACTAGATTGAGCAAAGTAACCGGCCTATAATTATTTGAAATTATACATGGAGGCCCAACCCAGTTAACAAAGCCTTTTAAGCTTGAGTTTGATTCAGGTCCGCTATGCCGAAATTACTTTGTAGTTCAAAGCCTGGGTAACCATGACCTTAAGAACAAGAATGGCCAGTAGCAAGCAACCATGGCGTGCACATGGGGTCCATCTCCCATAACAAAATAAATCTAATGAAATTTTGGACCAAGCCCCTGTTAGGAATATGCAAAGTCAAAACCTTTTTAGAATTATTATGTTATGTTCACCTAATCTGGCTGTTAGAAGCTCATTTCCTGGTCCCACGCCCTGTTGCCAAAAGATCGACAGATGCTTGCTCTTAGTCTAAAAAGAGGCGCCCAAATAACTTCTCCAACTATATATAGATGTTAATCTACAGCCTATTCTTAAAAACTAATGGTGGCCAAGAGCCTCAAAGAAATCTCCTCTCTCCCTCTCTTGCTCTGTCTCTTTCTTTGTGTTCTAGCCCTTTTAGTATGATTATTTTGTGCAATTATAGTTTTGTTTCACTATAGTAGTTTTTTAGTGCACTTGAGGCACTTATCTTTCTTCACATATTAAAGAAGAAAAGTAAGTGAAAATTAGTATTTTCCACAATTAACTGTGTTATTTCTTGAATTTAGTTTCTGCCGAGGTGGATAAACTAAGCTTTGTCCTCCAAGAATAAGGTTCCGAGTTGGTGCTGGTACCAGCGGTATCACCTTTCAACTTTCACTCGGAGCTCTGCTTTGCCCAAATTTAAGGTCAACCCAGGGATGTCAACTAGGGGAAGAGCCATTACTTGTGTTAAAACTGAATTAACCGACCGAAATACAGTATATTCAGTGATATATCCGATGAACTAGGGGAGGCTTCGGTTTGAAATACTGTCTTGTTCGTTAATTTCTTTAGAATATTTTGTATGATAGATTCAACTAATTCTAAGGGTTTAATTGTTTAATAACGTTCCGCGTTGTTGCTGCGTTCAGCATTCAATATTTACTCCGAGCATTTCCCCCGAGCCAGCATCTGATAATGGGTTGGATTGCCCAATCAGACTAAAAGCTAAAGCAAGAGATTTTCTTTTGGTCAAATTCAAGGGAAAGCCATTGGACAGAAACCTACTCTTTGGCTCCATGGAATTCCAAGATATTGGGATAATTACTAATGTTTCTAATTATGTGTTTCTGAGTACTGTATTTTTCGAGGTAGGCCGTCTTGACTTTGAGTATATCAGTATGACAGCAATCCAATACATGCGTGAGATGTTCTTATATTATATAGGCTTGCATAGTTAAATCTACTTTCCCTTCTTACTCGATATTGTGTTTCAGGTTAAAAGGAGATACGAGTATGACAGCAGTCTGATGCTGTGGTAGGAGACACAATATTATAAACTTACATCTAATTTCATTTACAGAATTTCATTAGAAGGGGGTATGAGTACAATAGCAATCGATTCAGTAGTAAGAGATGTCCTCATGTCCATGTATTGTAGACTTACATATACTTTGCGATGCAATTTTAGACGAACACTTTGCTTTCATACTTAATGTCGAGAGTCATAAAGACTCCTTAGGAGTGTTTAAATTCGATTTTAATAGAATTAATCGATCGAATCGAAATTTAATTTTGATTAATGAATGAAAAAAATTCATAAGAATTTTGATTTTCGGTTAATGATAACACTCTTTAATTTTTTCTATAATCCATATTTTTATAATAAATCACTTTGAAAAAAAAAGAAGAAAAGATTGATCGATTTAATCTTTACTTAATAAATATACATGAAATTGATTTTAATTTTTTATTATTTTATTCGGGTTTGGATCAGATTTTTATTGATTTTTAATGGATTTAAAAAGGTTTTCAGTTTTTTATTTAGCTAAGAAAACAAAATTTGAGTTTGTTTAGTATTAGGTGCAATGTTTAATTAATTGAATTCAACTAGTGTAATTTATAATGAAGTCCATACTAGAATTTTATCAATAAATATATATAATATTTATTAATGAATTTTATTTTTAAATTTGATCTTCTTGATGTCAATAATCACTAGTAAAGGCTTGATCCTCGTTGACTTACCCAATTTTTTTGTGTCACAAATTGGTGATCGATCGATGTCATTGCTTATGATATGAAAAAAATTGAATAAAGATGGATTCAAGTTGCTTGTAAGAGATAAGTATATGCATTGTAATACAAATTATTTGAGACCTTAATCAAATCACTCTTTGATTAAAGGAGTAAAAGTTTTAAAATAGGAATAGAAATTTTCTAAAGAGTCGAGGTTATGTAGTTTTTAACGGACTAAAATTGTAAAATTATTATAAAATTTAAATTTGATAATTTTAAATATAACACGATTTAACTATATAAAAAAATGAATAAAATATACGAAAGTAATATATGCTATAATTAAATAAAAATTATATATAAATATGATAAAAATTAAAAATAAAACTTTATATTTATTATATCAATATAAATTTTAATATAAATTTTTTTTATTTTTCACTATATAAAAAAAACACAATTTTATATTACAGTAACACAAATTTTAAATATGAAATGTGAAACCGACCGACATCCAAAGTCTATTACAATAAGAGAGGAGAGAGAACCTGTTTTAAATGGTCGGTGACAATTTTTCAACTTTCGCGAGTCATCGAACGATTTCGATAGACTTTAGGCCGATGATCACCCGATTAGAAGACTCTCAAGACGACGACGACGACTATGTATTCGATGAAAATTATTAGAAATCGAACGATTATTTTCTTCCCACTGTTTTGCTTTTCTGACTTAATTTATTCGACCCACCTACCAAAATTTTCACAATTGGTGCTTTTATGGAGTTTGAGATATTAATTCGAAAATTTCTGATTCAATTTTTGGAAAATAGAGGCGTTTATGAAATTTTTAAAAAAAAAAACTTGATAATATAAACCTGAGATGGTGATTTTTTATTTGATGAAGGGATTGAAATTATGTTTTTGAATTAAATCTTATATGTATTAATTTTGTTTTGAATACGAAAACACTTGATTGTAAAAAAAATTGACATAATTAATATGCTACTTAATTAATTATTTAAGGAAGAATTATTATTATTATTATTATTTTATTTACAATTCGTGAAATTTTAAGATCACGACATCTTACTGACATTATTTATTATATTAATTTATTATTTTTTTAAAAATATATAATAAGAATATGTGGTGATTCTATAATTTTTTTTTAAAAATATATTAATTTATTATTATTTATCACTTTAATTGTAGAACGAACATATATCTCTTTCATTTAAATCATGTTATGTAATTAAATTATTGAAAAAACTTAATCATTTACTATCACAATCATAAATTAGTTTCTTGAAATAAATATAACTGATTTAATTATTATATGTGATATACAATAAATAATTGAGTTTTTTATTATATGACATAATTTAAATAGAAGAGATATATATTAATATGAATTAATGGTTTCATATAATTCTTTTTGTATTCAAATCATTACAATAAAACCAAAGTAGATACCTTTCTAAATAATTCCAATCAAGTTATAAATTAATTCCTTTTTCTTACAGTTAGAATTCAACGTCTTCTTTTGGGGTGATAAAGAAAAAGAGGAAAGCGGCTCCAGAGTTTTAATGAAAAAACTACACAACTCAAGAGTACTCAAGGTATATATAAATATATATTATTTATTTTCGATGCATTCATAATAAAACCCTTTTAATTTTATATGTGAGATTAAGAATATGTTACATGTTTTAATTTTTTTTAAAATTTTTAATTTTTATTATACTTTAAGGGTTATGTTCCTTTCTGTTAATTCCATCATGGAATATTTTAAAATTTTTACTAACAATATATGAATAATTTCTCAAATTATTAATTTTAAAAAAATTTGAATTAGTAATATTTATATTTGGTTTGCCTAAACAGAAAGTAAAGAAGACAATTAAGAAGCTAGAAGTTGAAATAGCAGAAAAGAGAGGATATACAATGTGCTTGAGACAGTTGCTAACGGAGGAAGCAACCGTCATGGAAAGTGCAATTCAAGAGATGGAAGAAAAACTTGGTCAGATGAAGATAAAGAAAGAGGTAGCTTTTTCAAAGAATGAATGCATGGAACAATTTATTCCCTCTATGCTAGCACTTTTCGAAGCTTGAGGATGCTCTTGTTTGAGATAACCCACTACGCAAACCAGGAGAAGAGAATTAAAAAAAGGGATAGTTATTGGACATGATAATAAATCTCATGAAGTTATTAAGTTTAATCACTTCTTGAGGTGTTTGACTTGAATTTTATTAATAGTGATTTAAAAATTACTTTTGCTATTTACACGGAAAAAATATAAGAAAATTCTATATATATTGTTGGGGTGTTTTCATATCAATTGTGAAAAGAATTAAATGTTTGTATATAATTGTAAGGAAAACCTCATCCCTTAAACTAGGTAGAAATTGTTGAGTTGTTTTCACATCGATTGTAAAATGGTTTGAGTATATGTTTATAAATATGAGAAAATTCTTATCCCTTGAGTTATTTTTTGGATGAAAAGACTCAATATTACCTAAAATATATAACAAGCACTTTTTCAATGTTCACATAAAACTATCATTTTTTTTTCTATAAATAAATATGGCATTCTCTTTTAAAAAGTTAATCATAAATAACCTCTTTTTTAAGTAATTTTTTTCATATTATTATTTTTTTCCACATTGTGAATGTGCATATTTTTAGTAATTATATATTTAAAAAATTAATTTAAAAAAGACACCAAATATTTTAGAAGAAATGAAAAAAGAACGGAGTGAGAAAAATATTAAATGGAGTACCAAGAAAAATGAAAAAAAAAATCAAACCTTGTTATAATTTAGTTGATAAACTAATATTAGCTTTTACTTTTATATCTTTTGAATCAAAATGTTATAAAGTGATTTTAAGGTTAATTTGAAAAGAATGGTGTTGAAATTAGTTTTTTAAAACCACCCAAAAGGCAGACTCCCAAAATAATCTTTTTGAATAATATGATTATTTAATAACAAGCTACTTAATTACTTATTGGTGCTTAATTGGACCAATTCAAAACGGGCCAAGAACAATTGGATTGAAAAATTCTCTCTAATACCTTTGGCCCAAAAAAAAATACCCCCTTGAACCCTAATACCTAAACTTGATAATTAAAAACTTGTCAAGTGTTTTTGCTTATGTGATTTGGTGATTTAAATGACTTTATCCTTTCTAAAGATGTAATAAACGAATAGGTTCCCTTCTATATCTCATAATTAAATTGGAGAGTATTAGTATGGTATTTGATTATTGACATTTGTTTACACTTAACTACTTGCAATTAAATTTGTAAAGTCTGAGCTTTAAATGATGGTTGACTCATTCAGTAGAGTAAAACTGATGTTTTTTTTGGATTGGTAATCAAGCCTTCTTAAATGTCTAACTATTATAATTAGTAAGAAAAAAAAAATAAGTAGGTAAGAAACTGATGACAAAGGTATGCCTAATGCCTTTCAAGAAGAGTGGAGATTTTTGTTTTTTATACAAAGAAGATGAAAGTCTAAGAATTGAAAAATAAAATTGCAAGTGATAAAATTAAAATTATAAATATGTTGGATGCTATTTTTCAAAAATAATTGTAAAATTTATTTGAATTAAAACTTAAATTTAAGAAGAATGGAATTTGAAGAAGGGAAAAATGTAAAAAGATGTTTAAAGATTAAGAAAGAATGAAAATATATGGCTATCAAAACATACCAAACCAATTCATTATAATAGTAATTTTTATTGATCAACCCAAAGATATATGGCTATTAATAAAATAAATAATCGATCAAAGAGATACCCAGCTAGTCAAAGCAAACAATAAAATAATACCATAACTCCAAAATCATGCTTCTATCGTCAACATGACAAATAGCCAATGAGATCATAATCTTTTATGGCTCTTGTCGTAATGCTCTAGCCAGGGCATACGTTATTTTTCCACGATGCTAAACTATCAAAGTCCACAAATCACTTTTTATCCGAAAGAGATCGAAATAAAATCTGGTATGCAACGAAATGAAAGAAAATAATAATAAAAAAAGGGTGGGGGCAAATCGATTGGCGTTCAAAGATCAAAGTTATTGATGGTTGTTGTCGTGTAGATATAGAAAAAATAATGTTAATGAAATTTATATAAATAATTAAAGTTTATAAAATATTTAAATTTGAATTTTAATGATTTTAAGTTGATAAATAATTTGTGAATTTAAAAATTTATAAATAAAAATCAAATAAACTTTTAAATTTAAATAATTAATGAATTGGTGATCTATTATAACTTAAAGGGTGCGTTTGGTTTGGAAGAAAAAAATTATTTTAAGAAAAAATTATCTTTTATCCAAAAAAAAATTTTAAGGGATAAATTTTAGAGAAAAAAATTACTTTAGATCCAAAAAAAATTTTGATTCAGACAATCTAAAAATATCTTAAGATCCCAAAATAATCATTTTATCTTAAATTTTTTTAAAATTAAACACTATAAATAAAATAAAATGATTGATAAAAAAATAATTAAATTAAATAAAAAAATTAAATAATAAAAAAATTACGAAAAAAATTTAAAATTCTTTCATATCCAAATGCACCCTAAATATGCGTCAGACTTTCTCACTCTGAAGTTTTTCAGGAAAAAAATTAAAGTGGACGTCCATTTTAAGCTATCTAGAAGCAAAATCCTTGTTTTGCAGAATTGAACGAAAAAAAGTGAGGGCACAAGTTGCACGAAACGTGGACACGTGGAGTGAAAAATATTAACCAAGAGCGACATACACCTAAATAGTGGTCCCCACCTTTTGGGGATGAGAGATGGCTAAATAATATCCGTACAAGTGGAACCGCTTCTATATACATTCCCTTGCTTCAGGCTCTGCTCGCTGTCTTCTGATTCAGTATCAAGTCATACAAAGTTCAATTCTTGGAGCTCCACTTCGCCTCTTTGCCGAATCTTTTCTTCAGATGGTTGGATTCCTATTTCTATAATTTCATTTTCCTTATTTGTTTTTTATTCTTCACTCAGATTCTGTTAATGGATTTTGAGTTTCTGCTTTACTTGCCCATCTAACAGGGTCCCCAAGATGATGTCTTTATTGCTACGGTTGAAGCTGCGTTGGAAGATCTTGTCCATATAGCTATTGTTATGACGGAAGCTGCTATGAAAAGGGAGAGACAGAAGACAAGGGAGATGGAACAGTCGCTAAGTGCTCAACGAGCTGCACTTCAGGAGAAGGAAAGGGAGCGTGAAATGCTTATGGCAAAGAAGAAGGAAATGCTTGCTGTGGAAGCAGCCAATGAAAAATTGGTTGATGATTTAATGGTTTTCATTGAAGGTACCGTTTTTTACAGAATATAACCCACCTGGTTGTGGTAGGATTAGAAACCATTCGCTTGTTATGTCCGGAACACACTATTAAACTCGGCATAATTTGGCTCATGATTTTAGGGTTGTTGTTTATGTAGGAGACAACGTTTCCAAAAACAATCTGAGTTCTGAAGAAAAAGCTATAAAGGGTGCAATTATAGCTATGATTAACAGTGAGGGCAATTGTGGCGGCAACAATGGTGGATTTGCCGGTGGTAACGGTAAGAAAAAAGAGATTAAAAAAATGCTTTGAAACCGGACCGATACTGTCAATTGAACCAGTTTGGTAAAAATCGATAAGTTGTACGGTCGAAACATAAAATATAATCTATTGCGGTAAAAAAGATCGTATGTCTGTGTTAATTTGATAAGGGTTTTACGGTTGTTGTGTGCAGGAGGGATTAATAACGTCCCTGAAAACGCTCAGAATCTTGATGATGAAGCTATGGTGGCCGCTAACAAAGGAACAAACAGTGACGGCAATGAAGAATGAGGCGCCGTTGGAATTAGTGGCAGTTGGAATGGGAAGCGTTGCTAATAGGGTAGTGCTGGGTCGTGTCAATAATTGGATTGCTTGTTTAATTATATGGAGTGATTGAAATTTAGAACAGCTTTACTTTATGACTAATAGCAAGTTGTTTCTTGAAGAAATGGGATGGGATGGTGGTTTGATGATCGAGTAATAGTAAATAAGCTGCATCTTCTTGCTTCCTTGTTAACTTAATCAAAAGAGATTCTGCTTGTTTGATTTTCTCATAAAAAGTGATAATTATATTTATATAAGAGCTAGCTTTGAGATTATTATGTAAAGTATTTGGTCCGTCTTTTTTGCAGCTGCTTCAGTATATGATGTTCTGTGGTTGCAAAACTTGCTAATTTTTTTTTATCAAAACTCCACCTTCCCAAAGAGATTTTCCAGGGACTAGAATCTCCGATATTGCCACTGCATAATCTTTTGTAATGTTTAAACCAAACTGGATTGCAAGAACTTCTGCATGAAGAGGAGTTTCTATCCTGTCCCAGGCGATTCCTCGCTATAGCATCAATACAAGCAATATTCCTCCCAAACCCAGCATCAACATTAATCCTTATTTTTCCTTCTAGAGGAGCTTCCCCTTTCACTACCCTCTGGTTTCCTCCCCGAGATGCTTGCAGTACGTTTGAGTTGAGATCATTTTGGCTCTCCAAACTAGCTTCCAGACATTCCTCCTGCCCCTTATTTCCTGAGTTCCTCTTCCCAGGAAGTTCCTAGCCACATGATATGAATACCTTGCTTACTGTAAATTTCCCAAGTTGTGTTTCATTCCATATTTAAAACATCTGATGTCCATCTCCTGGTAAGTCACTTCCTCTCAAAAATTCAGTTGAAGAAGATTACTATGAAGAGTTTTTGGCAAGACGAGAAATCCACCATAAAGAGGTGAAGCATACAAGTTTGTGCTGATTACCTTGATTCAAGAGTCAAACAAGACGGCGGGTGCGGAGCAAGGAGAGGCGACGATTTGGTGCGTGGAGGAATGAGGAGCACAATGGTGAGAGAAATTGTTGTATTACTTGAGAGAGAGTGGATTTTTTATTCTAAAAAGAAGTTGCAAAATTTAAAAGAAGAAGTAGGGAAAAAAACCTAAATATTTAAGGAAATATTATTTAATATATTGTTAATAGTAAATTTTTAATTTTTATAAGTGTGATCAAAATAATAACATATTTTATTTTATTTTTAGACTCAATACATAATAGTTTGTTTTCTAAGTTTCAAGCACATTAAAGATACAAAAATAAATTACAATTTTTTGTTTCAAATATAATCTTTTGTAACTCCAAACTTAATATTTTATCTTTCAAGATTCATAAATATTAGAAAATAATTTTACCTATAGGTAAGGTTACTATTAAGTCATTTAAAAAAAACATTTTGTTGTTTTTAAAAAATTTAATTACGATTTTTATTTATTAATAGATTATGATTACTGTATTTGAACATAGCTTTTTGCAATTGATGATTCTTCTTCCAAGATTCATATACATTGGAATTAATTTTAGTCATTTATATCACATTTACTATTTGAATAGATTTAACTACGGTTTATGGTTTGAAGCGTAATCTTTTGTGTCCAGTGTTTCGTCTTTCAAAATTCACATACAATATTCAAAGACTATGAAATTTATCCTAAACGTAATTTAATTTCTAAGTAGAGCACAGTCTTTGTATCAAACGTAGTATTTTTATGTATTATCAAATTAAATTACTATTACAAAAGATTATGATTTTAAATGGTAACCATAATTTTTTTTTATATATTTATAGTTTATAAGCGGATTTATGATTCACTATTCACTCTTCAAATTTTTCCCTCATTCATAAGATTACCATTTTTTCTCTCTATTTGGCTTTGCCTTACAAAATATTGTTTTCAACTTAACCTCATATTAAACCTAAAATCATTTTAATTAAATGATAACCTGCCTCATGCATTGTTTATTTCACAAAACATTTTTAGCGTAATCTTATTTTGAAAACAAAAAACCTTAGAAAACAATATTTATTTTTAGATCGACTATTGCGATAAATGAAATACCAGGAAACAGCTAACCATTCCATTTACATGTAGTGAGATCTTTTTTTCAATATGTTTATTGTTTATTTTCTATTATTTTTTTATTATTTTAATTCCTTTTTTTTTTGTTTACTTGTTTGTATGGATTGAAAGACAATTTTTTTTCTTTATTTGATCTTATTCCTACACAAAGAGGTTTGTTTTTCAAAATCCCACTTTTTCGATTTTTAAGGTTTAATTTATGCTAAATTTTAGTTTTAAAGTTTTCTTTCTTTTAACTTTGCTTAGTTTAACCTTATTTTTTGGTAGATTTGAAGGTAATTTTTATTTGCAAGTTATCTTATTGGAGGTTCTCTTGTTCATTTGTTGTTCCACATTAGCTTTCTGACTAGAAAATTAATTCTAAAATTATTATAAAATGATTTTAGTGAACACTATTAGCAACAAATATTTCATCTCAAGTTTTGTAAGGTTATGGTTCTTTGTCATTATTTTCTTTGATCTATGTTGTTTATGCGAGTGACCTTTTTAACTGAACTAATTTTACTATAGTATGGTTTTAATTAATGAACTCTATTCTTTGAATTTATCAGGTTTTTATAAAAAGAGTTAGATTTCATTTTGATTAAGGTACGAATGGTGTGGATGGTTGAAAAAGTTTAAACGTGACAAGTATTCTGCCATTTTACTCGAAGGATAGGTTGTCTAATTAATTTACTAAGTTCTCAATAGTGATAAATACTTTATACTATATATGGTTATCATAATCGAATTATGATGAGTTTGAATACATTCTTGAAGTCATTTAAAATTTTTTCTGCACATGAATTTCCACATTACTTTAATTCACTTATTACTAAATTTTACAAATAACCAGACAAAAAACTATTAAACTACAATACTCTATTTTGGAAGTGGATTAGATTCACATAGATAATATCATATGATGAATAAACTTGCCTAATAAAAGGCATCCACCACCACTGAAAACTTGGTCTATTAATTTGACTGCTTACCATTTCGAGTAAAATAGCATATGAAGGTGATGGAAGTTAAGTTGTTAATGAACAAGTAGCAAAAAAAAAAAGAGCATTAGCACTAGTTAGTATATTCCTTAGAGCAAACTTACTTGGTGAGACACATAATACCATAGCAAAATATGTTCACTTAAGGAAGTGAGATGAAAGTTTTTCCCTTCGTCATCTTAGTAGATTAGATTGACATATAATGACTTTAAGATAAGATAAAACCCATGAAACAACAAAAGCCTTATAAGAGATTAATAATGTGGTTACGATTATAAAAATCTTTATGCATCAAACTTTATTAGTTACTAAAAAAATTGTTCTGATCATTGTACTATCGAGATAAGATATTGACAATGCTCAAAGATAAGGAATATCAGAATCTAAAAATAAAAATTGAAAAACTGATTATATAAAAGAAAAAGGTAAAGTAAGGAAGTAGGTAATCATCTAGGAGAAGAACCGTGGCCCAGCGACAGCTCAAACAATGGTGCGATATAGGTCGGCGACGAAGAGCAAAGAGGTCGAATTGTTGTGGGAGAAGAAAAGACAAATTGTAATACTGGAAAAAAAAAAAACTTTAGATTGAATTTTAAAATTGATTAGGGGTAATTTTGTATTTTTAAATGATTTATCCCACATGACACCACTTTCTTTCTCCTTATCTTTCCAATTTGGTTGGATTAAAATTTATAGGTATGGAAAGAAAACACCTTTCTCTCCCATTTTCTTTTCTTCTTATTTTCTTTTGTACCAAGCAACTTAAAATCAATTTTCCTCTCACTTTTTTCTTTTATTTTCAGTCCTACCACTTTTCTACCATACCAAGTATAACCTAAATGATGGTTACGAGTCATTCAATAGAGAGTAGAATTGATATTTATTCGGATGGTATATTTATCAAAAAAGAGAAGAAATGACTAGCTAGGTAAGACATTGATTAATTACAAAAGGTAGCCTAATGCCTTTTAAGAGGAGCTGAGAATGAAGAAGAAAAAGGTGCGTACAGAATTGATTGCACTCCAATTTATTATTTATTATTTTATTTTATTTATTATTATTATTTTTTACAACGAGAACTTCTGATTTGGAAAAGTGAGAATGTAATTACGAATTTTTGTTAATTTGCACACGAGTTTTTTTTTACTGTAACATGCTAATGTATCCTTTAACTAAAAGATATAAGTTTCAGTACACTATTAAAAACCTCATTATATTCATATATATATATATATATATATATATATATATATATATATATATATATATATTATCATTCATCCTGTTGTTATGGTCAAACCAACGATATGGGTGAATTCAAAAAGTTTCTCACTAAACTATCGAAGACCTCAGATGCCTTCTCGTTTGACTAAGCCAATTTACCTCTTTGATTACGAGAATGTTTGACCTATACTACCGTGATAATTTTGGTTCCTATTAGGCCGAGTGGAAAATTCCCATCCCAGCTAAACTTGTTGAAGAAGTTCAAATTTAAAAGTTTATCTAATATTTAGTTAAGTTTAAATAAAAATATTGAATACAATTAAAGAGTTTGATAAAATTTTTAAACTTGATAAGAAATTGTGTTGGATTCGAGCTCAGCTTGACTCGAATGTAATTAAATTTAATTTTTAAAAAAATTTGTTCACTAAGTATAATATAATTATATGTATATAAAATATTATTAATTAATAAACATGATTATATATTTAATATGAAAATTAAAATGTAAATTTTAATAAATCAAATTAAATTTAAAAAGATCTAAAGAAATAAAAACAAATAAACAAAATATTAAAATATAAAAAATAAATAAAATAATATTCAAATAAGGTTGAGCCCAAATTTTATATTATAAAATAAAAAAAAATTTGAATAACACGTGTCGGACTTGAGTTTTTATATAAATTATTATTCTATGATTTGAGTCCAGCCCAAAGGCAGCTTGAGCTAGCCCATAATCAGGATTCCTTGAGCTTATTGTAATTTTCAATCTTACCCCTGCCTTTTTTTTTTTTTTGACATTCTACTTTGAATAAAATTATTTTATATTTTTTTATTGCTTTCATTCTATTTTTATTTAAAATCGTTAGAATAGCTTTATTAATTTAAAAAATTTTATTATTATATAGTACTTGCATATATATATATATATATATATATATATAAACATAATAATTTTTAACTATTTAATAATAAAAGTATTGTTTGATTTAAAAATCATCTTAATAATTTTAATTTATTATTAAAAACATTATTTTATAGTTTAATAATTTTTAGTTATATATTAGTTTCAAAAAATGAATATATACAATAAATTTTAAGTAATCTATTTAACGTCATTTTCTCTTATTATTTTAGCTCATTACCACTGTTGGATTTACATTCAAACATATAACTCATCACTTATTTTAATCTTACTATACAATAACAAATCTCAATTCAATCGTTATTTTTAGTCTCATGAAAATTAATTTCACAATCTATCTAAATTAAGTCTGAAAAAAATTGGCGAAGCATAAATAAAATCATCATGCATATGTAAACTTTCATCGAATTTCTTTACCTTCTGCTCTTTTCATTTGAAAAATATCCATACTCAAATATACTAAAAGCTATCAACCAACAATAATTCAAGTCAACCCCGCTCATGAACTTGTATATATATACACATATTCAATTTTAAATATTTAATAATAAAAGTATTATTTGATAGTTTAATAATTTTTAATTATTTATTAAATTCAAAAATATAAATATATACAATAAATTTTATTATATATAATTTCTAATTTAATATAGTTAATTATCATTTTTACTTTTTTATTTTATTTCACCGGTGGCACAATTATATTCAAACATATAACTCATAACTGATTTTAATTTTATTGTTACAATAATTAATTGCATTTCAATCGCAATTTTCAATTTCATCAAAATTATTTATACTATCCATTTAAACCGATGCTAAAAGAAAGAACATGGAGGAAACATTAATTAAAATCATGCATATGTAAACATTAATTTATTTTATTTTTTTACCTTCTGCACTTTTCGTTCGTTTTTTTTTTTTTAAAAATCTAAAAGTTTCTGGTTCTAAATATTCAAATATACGAAGGCTATCAATCAACAGGAAAAAGGACAAAAAAGCACATTTAGAATGAAAATCCCAATGACCCTACTTAGGATCTGAACCAAACAAAAAAGAACTTAAAGATACAAAATTTGGTACGAATCGAAAAGGGACAGACGAAGGATTAGATCAGAAGTGTTTTTCCCACCACAAGTGTATTCTGCTAGTTGATCAACTTTATAATTAGTGAGGTCTACTTTTCAAATTTACAGTAAGACGAATTGTATGGTGGATTCCTTAGCATAGGCAGGGTAATTAATCAGAGTTGGATACTTCATTCATTGTTGCATCTGGATTAATGTGTTGTAGTTCCTCGTCAATCTTTGTTTTCAGTGTGACTTCCAACATTGTTTCAGCCCCTCTTCTTGTTGTTCTTAGATCTGTTGTTGGTGCTTTTTGTTGGCTGGACGTGTATGTTGTGTGTTCTTGATTGTTCGTTGGTTTCCATACGCTCAGTTTGTAACA